>CM060985.1:116498297-117118713 GCA_030765065.1 Deroplatys truncata
TGAAGATCTGCCTCTTTTATCAACCGAGGGGTCCACTGTGAGACGGAACTATGCCACAAAACATGCCACAAAACATGAAAATCAGTTTCTTAGCATTTTGGATAACTCGTGTCATGTAGCCTCATATATGTGAATTCCTTGAATGTGGCATACGTCCACAAAAAGCATTCAGTAGGGGTCAAATAAAAATGTTGCATTTTCTGACTCCATTGCATGCAGCATTGTCAAATGTATAATTATATATAACTGCACAACTCGCGTTACGTCATCGACGTGTGCATTAAATATTGAGAGTACAACTACCCTGACGTGTGCGACTCGCATTCGGTCCCAGGTTCAAACCCGCTCAACTCGGTCACTATGTGAATGCTGGATTGAATAATTTGATCCGCGAATTCTCCTATCTTCCTTACATCACTACACTATTTCTTTCTTCACCACCACACCGGGCATTGGGCTGATCACCCATCCTGGATACGCTATGATCTAGAGTTTGCTTGCTTCTCGACAGGCTACTGACCCAAGACATTAACTTGTAAGTCCTGCAAAGAGGTAGTCCTTAAAAGAAGAAGAGTATGATTATGAGTAAAAAAATTCTGATGTGTTACACTCACATGACATTCTCTACTCTTGTACAAACTATTTTTACAAACTCTTATTCTCCATCTATTTCATAGTAATCGAGTTAAACATTTGCAGAAACGATCTTTTGACATGCAAAGAGAATTACATTTTACACATAGCGACCAGTTCTAAAAATATTTGACTATCGCTTAAGGCGTACTATGCTCCTCTTGTTTTGTATTTTCAAGGGTAATATAGAATTACAGTAGCCTTTAAGCATCGAAATATATCTCAATAGCTGGTTGCTATGTGCAGCACCATTCCCTTTGCCATGGATTTTGCATATCCAAGACAAAAAAATGAATAACGAATTCCCATTTGAGAAAACAAGCATTGAAAAATTTAAGGGAATAAGCAATATCTCCAAAATGGTTCACTCAACAAAAAAAATTATGACATAAGTTGTATATTTTAACGCGATCTACATGTTTTGTGTAGTAAAATTTGTGTATCTCTTATGGTTTACCAGTTATGCAAAAGTCGCACACAATGAAGAATACTTTTGAAGACATTTCTAGAAAATTCAAGATATACACTTTATTTGTCATAAAAATATCTTAAACATATGATATTTTAATCAAAATCGTTAGCCATTTTTGAGAAAATTAAAATTTTCCAAAAATGTTCCATGTAAAAGGTAATCTGCGGTGGGGGAATTTTCTTGAAAACCTTCGTGTTGCATACTGAAAGATACTGAACCTAAATACCAAGTTTGGTGTTTATCCGACTGTTCGTTTCTGAGTTATGCTGTTCACAGACAGACAGACAGACACACACACACACACACATACACCCACACATAGACAAACAGACACACACAAGGACATGTTTCCAAATATGCTTTTTTTGGATTCAGGGGGTCTCAAAACATATATTTCCGCTGAAATCTCGGTATCGAATTTTTGGGTGGAATACAATACTTCCCCTACTTACTATACGTAGTAGAGAAAGTAATAAATTTGTTCCATGTGGCAAAACTACCTGTTATGATGTTTGAATCGCAAGAATATATATATGATTTTTATTATGAATAAAGAAAATAGAAGTAGCAGAACAAGTGTGTAAAATTATAAAAGCACGCATCGGAGAATGTCAACATATTTACATTTACAACAGTCTCAATATTTACACCTATGAATCCGAAAAGGATGATGTCTACAGAACCGATTGTAAATCTGGGACCGGTAGTTCTCCACAGTTGGGACTATAGATAAGCTATTTCCCGAAAAGAAACAAACAAACAAACAAAGAGTAATGCAGAGAAGGTCAAAGTAGTTCATTATTAGTTAGTTCCTAAACATCAAAAAACAAGGTTAAATCATACATCTCTGTGTAAAGTACTGATGAACATAATCGCAATAGCATTATTCATCGAAAGTACACACGATGCTCTCTCGCTTTTCTTGTTATATTCTCATGAAGTATCCAAATTATCGATCAAAATCACACTAAGCGGCGGCCCTCGGGTAGAAAGTAAGGAATGTAATTATTGTTTTTGTACTAAACTAATTTCATAACAGATACACTATGTGATCAAAAGTATCCGGACACCCCCACAAACATATGTTTTTCACCTTAGGTGCATTGTGCTGCCACCTACTGCCTGGTACTCATTATCCGCGACCTCAATAGTCATTAGACATCGTGAAGCAGCAGAATGGGACGCTCCGTGGAACTCACGGACTTCGAACGTGGTCAGGTGATTGGGTGTCACTTGTGTCAGAAGTGTGTACGCGAGATTTCCACACTCCTAAACATCCCTAGGTCCACTGTTTCTGATGTGATATTGAAGTGGAAACGTGAAGGGACATGTACAGCACAAAAGCGTACAGGCCGACCTCGTCTTTGAGTGACAGAGACCGCCGACAGGTCAGAGACCGCAGAGAGGGTCTTAAAGAGTAATAGGCAGACATCTATCCAGACCATCACACAGGAATTTCAAAGTGCATCAGGATCCACTGTTAGGCGTGGGGTGAGAAACCTTGGATCCCATGGTCGAGCGGCTGCTCATAAAAGCCACACATCACGCAGGAAAATGCCAAACGACGCCTCGTTTGGTGTAAGAAGCGTCAACATTACACGACTGAACAGTGGCAAAACGTTGTGTGGAGTGACGAATCACGGTACACAATGTGGCGATCCGATGGCAGGGTGTGGGTTTGGCGAATGCCCGGTGAACGTCATCTGCCAGCGTGTGTAGTTCCTTAATATCTTGGTGAAAACGTTCACCCTGCTCTTCACTATAATGTTCCGGATTTTCTGCAAAATAGTCGATATGTGAATGCAGAAAATGCACCTTTACACTCGTGTTACAACCCATCTTCTTGAAATTTTTCAACATTGTTTCGACAATTGCCTTGTAATTAGGATCTTTGTTATTGCCTAAGAAGTTTTCAGTAACTGATCGAAAGGCTGTCCATTCTTCTATTTCTCTCTCATTCATTGTCTTGTCAAAATCTTCATCCTTCATCAATTTCTTTATTTGAGGACCAACAAAAATTCCAGCCTTTAATTTGTCTTTTACAATGAAGGAAAATTTCTTGGAAAGGTACTTGAAACAGAGTCCATACTGTGGTAGAGCCCTTACAAATTGCGCCATGAAGCCCAATTCGATGTGTAGTGGCGGAAGCAATATCTTTATATCTCTATATCTTTGAAGTGAAATTGTGAAAACCCTGTACCTGATAGAAAAATACTAAAAGCAGTTCTGAAATCAGCATAGCAAAGTGAGTCAAAATCATCCGATTTCATGCGGACTAGTGTAATTCATTCCAATATTCCCATAACGAACGAAGGATAACCAAGAGAAAGTTCCTTAGTCAAGATGGTCGATCATCCCGGTGTTTGAACTCTAAACCATTGCAGGCATCAGTCACTACCGGCTGAGTATACACCACCTCAAGAAAGTTTCGTCTGCCCTTTACAAAAAATTCTAGCAGCCAAATTAATGGAGAGAAACATCTGTTTTTGGGACATTAAGATCAAATGGTAATAAGTTAACGTGTTTTGGCGGTTTTTTCAGATCGTTCATTCTATCAGTTTTATAAATGTTTGAAGAATGTGCTAAAATTGCAACTTTTTTGCACGTGGTATTTTAAACATTATCTTTCAAGCATTTTGTACAGCATTTTTACTTCCTCTAATATGTGGAGAAAGTAGAGGAAGTATTGTATTCCGCCTAAAATTTGATACCGAGATTTCACCGGAAATACATATTTTGAGGCCCCCTAAATCCAAAAAAGCACTTTTCTAAAAAGGTCGTGTGTGTGGGTGTGTCTGTGACTGTGAACAACATAACTCAAAAACTAAAAGTTTGATAAATACCAAATTTGGTATTTAGGTGCAGTATCTTTTAAAGATATGACAGGAAGATTTTCAAGAAAATCCGCCCACACCAGACTACCCTTTACATGGAACACTTTTGAAAATGTTGATTCTCTCAAAAATCGCTCGAACGATTTTGATTAAAATATCATATATTTGAGACATTCTCATGACAAATAAAATGTATATCTTGAATTTTCTGGTAATGTTCCCAAAAGTCCTGTTCATTGTGGATGGGTTTTCATAACTGGTAAACTATGGGAGGTAGAGAACATTTTTCTACACAAACAATGTATGGCTCGTTAAAACACACAGTGTGTCATGTACATTTTTTTTGTGAAGTGAACCATTTCCGAGATATTCTTGTTTTTCTCAAAAGTAAAATTCGTTATTCATTCTTTTTTATGTCCTGGACATGCAAAGAGAATAGAATAGCAACCAGCTCTTAAAAGATTTGACTATCGCTTAAAGCCTACCATATTCCCCTTGTGCCTACAAGAATATTAGCAGTAAGATAGTTTATGCAAATGTTTATCTCGATTAACATGAAGCAGGCGACGAATAAGCGTTTTTAAAAATATTTTGTACAAAAATTGAGAAAGTCATGGGAGTGTAACACATCAGATTTTTAAAGTGCAGACGGATATGTTCTTGAGAGGGTGTTTGTATCGATTACAACATATTCAAATAATTCTTTAGTAATATTTATCATTTTTAACGGGAAGTACTCAGAAAAATAATTAATAATTAGCAATTACTGTGCGTAGGAAGTGCACAATCTAATTACCTTATAACAACGAACGATGAATTGAAGACAACACGTCAAGGCTTATTGCTCTATTCATTTCCAAACTAGTCGTCTATGTTCCTTGCGACATAAGATGTTAATTCGTGTTTAAGCCGAACAAGGTGACGATGCGAAACTTCTCAAGAACACCACAACCGAAACATGTTTCGTCGACTTGTGGCTTGCGTGATTAAGTTGTAACATCTGGTGTATGCGAGTGTGCATGCGTTTGTGGCTAACTCGGAGTTTAGCGAATGTCAACACACCTTTAACGTTAGTTACTGTGTGAAGGTGGCTAGGTTCACAAGCTGCCTAAACATAAACTTAGCTATTGGCACTGATTGCTTAATAGCTGTTTAGTTTCAGAAGGTACACAGAATTAGAGGTGTAAGACTTGTTAGGATCTATCTCGACTTCAAATTTTATTTTAAAAACCCTTAAGTGTTAAATTCACAAGACTTTCTCTACCCTCTATTGTAATGGCTATACAAACTATTATTACTAAAGCTTATTTTTCTATGTACTTCATTTAATCAAATAAACCTTTGCAGAAATAGCTACATTACACATTTCGTTATAGATACAAAGGGAGCAGCGATAGATAAATGTTTAAGAACTGAATGCTAAATACTGATCTGAAAATTCCATACTGTTTCCATGACATCCCGAGAAACAAAGAAATAAATAAATCTGAATATATTATCCCGGCACCTTGGTTACTACACCGGGGCTTACATTCAAACTTTACATTTATTCTCACATACACATTTAATTTTAGGTTACATCAAATTTTTTCAGACAAAATATCTACAAACTACACCATGTATACAGAAAATAATATAGTAATAAATAAAAATAAAAGAAAAAATACGAAAATAGAAAATATTATGTTAAAGAAAGGCGTAAAAAAATTAATTACAATTCTAAATTCTATATTTATCTACACTTGGCAACTGGCAGCTAGCTACTATCTACTCCTATTTAACTGTATTCACTGGAAACTAGCTAAAATGTACTGGGAGCCAGCACAAGATCTTTTATTAAACTACTAATCATTTTAATAACTTTATTTATATTTATATTTTGTTTAAAATGTTCCTTAATTAACATTTTTTATAAAGTTAAGGTTATCTATTTATAACATTCCATTGTTCTCATAGTAATTATTTAATTTATAGTAGTTCAATATCTTACTTAATTCATTTATCTTTTTTATGTATTTGTGATTATTTGTTCATTTATTTACCTTATAATATTTCATTTAATCTCAATATTATTTTCTATCATCTTCCTTTAAACTTTTATATATATAATTGTTAAAGTTTATCACTATATATTAAACCTTCACCTCTTTTAAGCAAACAATAAACCTTCTTTCTTCTTTCTTCTATCACTAAATATTGAAGTTGGGGGTTTCTTTACGTTGTTTGCACAACGTATGGACGCCAATTTGAAGTAGATGGTTTGTTTACGTCATTTGTTTGCACCACACTTTAGGGTCAATTTGATGTAGAATTGTTCTTTACGTTGGTTGCTGCTACATATGAAAAGTCAGTATGAAGATGATGTATTGTATTTCAACTTGTAGTAGTTGCAACCGCACGTATAGTACCCGCTTTCCGGTAGCCTTCGCCCTAAGTTTAAAAATAATAGCTTTGTAATTTGATTGTTCCTTTAGATAATATATATTTATGTTTGCCTCGGCTACGTCAGTATTATTTTAGAGACATGGGTATCTTGGCATGCGACAAGAATGTAGGGTTACACAGATTTTAAGTTTTAGTTCACTCCTTTTTATTAATCCTTGACACAAATTAAATAGCACTTCACTGATATAGAGAGCTGTGAATTCTTTTTTATTAATTAATTACACTTTTTAACACGTAAACTTAATTTTTCGTCTCACACGAATACGTATTAAATCTCTCGAGGACGCACAAGCAACACATGTAGTTATGACAACTGTCTGCAGGCAACTGAATAGATTTCAACCGTCTAAACACGTAAATTTCTTTATTTCAAGTCTGTGATTGGCTAATCCTAATCCAATAGAATACCTTCATTTAATTAAAAACCCCTCCGGTTGTTGATTGGCTATTCTATAAACTGTCACTACAATCACATTATTGCTTACAAGAATCACAAGTAGCATCTAAACTTTCAAACTCATTATTGCCTCATTGTTAGCAACTTTTAACTTATTATTCTCAAAGCTCGTACATTATTAAATTAAGTAATACATTCATACAACATTATTGAACATGTATACAATAATATAAGCATATGCAATGACTGTTACATATATTTTACAAATTATTACATATATTGCTTCAAGCGGGCTGTTATTGAATTTACATATTATATACTTTGACTGAAAAATATGTAAGTGTTAAAAATACTGCCTCAATATCTACTCACTTCACCCCACAACATTTCACTTCCCTCACATCCTCCATTTTATATTAACACTAACTCCACCTCCAACCTACATAAACTCAAAATTCCCTTCGTATTAATAACAATAACAAATTCACATCCCCATGCATCTAAAATCACCATAACTCAATTCACTATCCCTCCCAAACCACATTAGACTACTCCTCTAATGGCAAACCTGCTAGCTCCTCCTCAAAAGATGGCAAAACTTCTGGCTACCCTCCAATAATGGTATACCTGCACCCCATAACCACCATCATCCTCTCCCATTTCCTCTTCTTCCTCCATTCTCGTTCTATAATCACCACATTTCCCAAGAAACAACTGAACGTCAAAAAGACTTTAAAGGAATGGCTATATATTGAACAATTCGAACCACTAATAACAAATATCTCGGAAATGACTGCCGACACAAAAAATGTATTTGAAATACATCTAAGGTAATTTGGAGTGCGGGGATTTTCTTGCATCCTTGTAAGACGAACGTTTTAATAGTATTTAATGTCCGCTCTTATTTCATATAATACCAGAGGTGTAAAATTGGTGATACACGAAATGAAATTATAATTGGGAAGAAAATATATTAGGCCTAAGTTTAAAGTAACTCAGTCATTTACCAGTTATAAAGACTGTGAAAAATCTGGGAAAAAACTCAGTCAGGGAGCCCTGACGAGAACGCTGAACTTGTGCCAATTTTCGTTTTTGAGTTATGCTTTTCACATTTATACATACACACATACAATACACACAAAAGCACTTTTTTTCTTTAAAAGCTTATTATTTCTCAACCACGTACACAGAAGAGAAGGTATTGCATTCTACCCAAAATTTCTGTATGGACATTTCACCGGAAATACTTGTTTTGAAGCCCTCGAATACAAAAAAGCATTTTTACAAAACGGTCCTTGGTGTTGGTATAACTAAAAACCTAAAAGTCAGATAAATACCAGTCTTAGTACTTAAGTTCAGTATCTTCCATAGAGGTGACCGCAGATTTTCAAGAAAATCCTAAACTACCCTTTACATGAAACATATTTTTATTGAGGGAGTTTCAAAACGTGTAATTTTGGGGTAATCTCAGTATCGAATTCTTGGGTGGAGTGCAATACTTAATATATGTGGTGGTGGTGGTGGTGGTGGTGGTGGTGGTGGTGGTGGTGGTGGTGGTGGTGGTGGTGGTGGTGGTGGTGGTTTTATTGTGAACAGATTCAGATTATTTTTGTAAAACATAGCATTCACATGGCCGTCATTGCGATACACACTTTTCCTGTACCTGCAATATAACAATGTCTGTATAGTACTAAAGGAAAGAAAAGAGGGAAGAAAGAAAATAGAGTAGAAATAATAAGCATGAATTACAGTTATATTGCAAATATATACAGTGCTCCGACCCTTAAGACCTCGTTCTTATGTACCGTCCCCCCTCTTCCGTTCTCCAGGGCAATTAACCTCCTTTGCCGAGTCTTAGACAACAAAGAACTTAAAAAAAACATTTTTAAGTAAAGTTTTTTGTACCAGCCCGACAACAAGTATAGAAATATAAACAAATGAAACTCCACTTAAGCTAGAAGAAAACATTTGACTTTAACATATGCCCTCAAGATATCGACGATGTCCGATTCTCGAATGAAAAAGTATATAGTTCATAACAGATCTAAAGAAACCGTCAAAATGTCATCAATAATACCCTTATATCTTCAAGAATTCAACATTAGACTTCCTCCTGTGTCACAAATAAATCCCTCTCTTGGTATTCCACCCTGGACAATCACTTCACCTAAAATAAATTTACAACTGAACATCATCTCCAAAGGACAATCGCGTTCCTCAGTTTATCACCAACTATTTAATTAATTACAGGCAGATATGGAAAACACACAGCAATTTACACACATGAATCAAAGTGTAATGATAGAAATGCTTGTGCTGTTGTTTATCCAAACCGCTATGTTATTCAGACTTGCTGATTTTGTACCGTCTTTTCAAGTGAACTGTTTGCAATTAAACAAGCTGTGATTTATGTTTTGAATACTCGATGTTCAAAGGTATTTGTTATATACTCAGATTCTAAAAGTGCAACACTTACAATAAACAATCTTTCATCAACCCATATTCTTACACAAGAATAAGCAAGGAAAGCAAGTGTCTTTAGTATGGATTCCATCCCACATTGGAATACAAGGCAACAAATTGGCCGATCTAGCAGCAAAAGAAGCTACTAAACATCCACTAAGTGACCCAACTATAACAACACCAGCCCATGATGTTATCTCAATCATTAAAAATAAGCTCTGCCAACAGTGGAAGGCAGGATGGCTTGACTCCACGAAAAGCAAATTCCGTGATATGATATCAAGTTTTTCGACACATCTTCTCAGTAATTCTCTTTCCAGGCAAGATCCCGAATGGGTCATACCATGATCATACTAATTATCTTCTTTCAATGGATCAAGCACACATCTGCCACCAGTGTAACATACTGTTAACGACGAAACACATAATTACGGAATGTCCACAATACGATCAATGGAGACAACACTACCAGATACCCAATGATTTACAAACACTCAAACTATTCGATGTACCCTAAGATAGTTGAATTAGTTGAATTTTTTAAAATTATAATTTTATGTAAAATTATATAATGTTTAATCAATATGATTAGTTATAGTGTCACAATTTTATACTAGTTCACTGTAATGGTTCAAAACTGGCAGTATGTTAAATAACCTCATTGTTTTATTGTTAAATATTTGTTTTATAAGAAGGTGTAAAGCCGCGATATGACTAATATGTTAAAGCGACTATAAACTTTCAAAAGAAAAGGTCCACTTACATCCCTCCTTTAACTACAATGGTCTTATTGGCGGTCTTTGAAACATATTATTGCCTATAGATAATGATGTTAACTCGTTAACTCGTGTTCGATTTCTGATAAACTTAAGTATCATTCATTGGATCACATACATCTTCACTTTCTCATTCACAATTTCAGAATCTGGGAAGGTTTGGGAATAATCTTGTCTAGAGAAAAATTCCCATCCCCAGCCGGGAATCGAACTCGGGACCCCTCGCACAGCAGACAGATACTCTACCAACTGAGCTATGTGGCCAGCCTGAGAACCCATTTTTGACACCCCGTGTCCAACATTACATCCACGCAGGCCTCCATTCCCCTCTTGGACTTCGGGAACTGTGGTGGTACGAGGGGAGTCCCAGAAGTATCCGACCTGACGGTTGTTGTTTCAAACAAATGACTATGGTAGAAAGTACCAACCTTAATAACGCTTAAGTTTGAAGTTTGACGATGCTACGTTGTTTAGTAATTGTTTGGCAGCCATTAATAGTGAACACTCTCGGCGAATTTCTAAACATGGATAAAACTGGACATCCTTATGTTATACAATACTTTCATTTGAAAGGTCTTAGTTCAACTAATATTAAAGCTGAGTTCCATTCTACTCTGGGGGAGTCTGCTCCTTCGTTTACAGCAGTAAAATATTGAGTGGCAGAGTTTAAGAGCTGCCAAGACGAACATCGCAATGGTCGACCAAATGAGGTGACCACGCCAGAAATTGTGAAGAAACTCCACAAAATGGTATTGAATGGCCGTCGACTGAAGGTGCGCGTGCTAGCATACATCGTAGGCATTTCAAAAAGTGCTGTGCATCGCACACTAACTAAAAATTTAGACATGAGAAAACTGTCTGCAAGATGGGTGCCGTGTTTACTCACAATGGAACAAAAGTAGCATCGTGAGGATGTTTCAGTCTAGTATTTGGCGATGTTTCGCTGCAATAAAGCCGAGTTTTTGCGTCAATTCATAACCATGGATGAAACGTGGGTCCACCACTTCACACCGGAGCCTAAGGAACAGTGAAAACTGTGGACTGAAAGGGGAGAATCGGCTCCAAAGAAGTTGAAGACAGTTCCATTTGCAGGCAAGGTCATGGCGTCAGTTTTTTTGGGATGCGCGTGGGATAATTTTCATTGATTAACTTTAAAAAGGAAAAATGGCGAGTATTTTGCGAACTTACTGCAGCGTTTGAATGATGAAATCAAGCAAAAACGACCGCATTTAGCGAAAAAGAAAGTCCTGTTTCATCAAGACAATACATCAGTTCACACATCCATTATCGCCATGGCCAAAATCAATGTGTTAAAGTTCGAATTGCTTCCTCATACACCCTATTCGCCAGATTTAACCCCTCTGATTATTTTCTGTTTCCAAAGTTGAAGAAATGGCTTGGTGGTAAAAGATTTGCCAACAATGAGTACGTGGATTTGTAGTTGATGGCTATTTTGCAGAATTCGACGGTTCTCACTATAAGCAGGGTATCGAAGCAATTGAATATCGTTGGGAAAAATGTATTGAGCTGATAGGAGACTATGTAGAGAAATAAAGATGTTTTTCCCCAAAAGTTTTGTGTTTTTTTTTTTTTTGTTTATTAAGTCGGGTGCTTCTGGGTCAGCCCTCGTATATATTGTTTTCTTAGTAATTCCGTTTCCCTGCACTGAGCCAGAGTGTGATTCCATGTTTCTCTTTCACCACAAAGTGGACATATTCAAACTCCAGTGTCATCAGTTAATTGCAGTATAGAAAGTAAAATCAAGTAAAATAGCATTTCATCAGAATTGCTCTTTATGCTCTACTTATTAGTTTAAATTATAATTTGTAACATAAATATAAAATGACAAAACTGTAGAGTTGTCGAGATACAGCAGTGCATTTACGTCGCTGAATACAAGGCAGGCATTTTGTAAAATAAGCAACACAGTACAATAAACGTGTAAGAAAAGTTTAATTTAAATACCAGAAGGATTATTCACTTGGCAGCTGAGAAAGCCGAAAGCTGCGCAGAATTGGGGTGAAGTGATCATGACGTCAGTAATTAAAATATACCTCAGGAAACAGTCAAACTGATATTTTATTTCTAGGGAAAACATTGATTATCTGCGGAATATAATATACTATGGGAGGAGTGCACAGTATGCTGAACTCGTGCCGCGCGTGGCGTGTACGGTGGAAACAGCCAACACTCTTTCACTACCGCGCGTCTTTACCCCTCACTTGCATCAGGCCAAGTAAACTCTGCCTTCTTCCAGTAGTTAAACCCCTATCTGTTGAAGGGTCGCCCCCCACTAGCTAAAACATCTCTGAACATACAGTAATGCCATGTGCTTGAACTACAACCGGCAGATAAACGCAGCGTTTAAAATTGTGCAACACTTTGCACATTTAACTGAAAGTTGCATTGTAAACGCGTACTAGACTTAGGTATGTTCACAATGGAGTAGCTAATCTAAAGATCGTGCAGCGTTTAACCGGTAATCTGACAGATACAGATCAAAGAAGAACGTCGTATTGGATAAAGTGACTTTTCGATTTTAAAAAAGTAAACCCGCAACATTTGTGGATCAGTATTGTTCAGGCGTGCTTTTATGGAGGATTTGCAATTTAAATACCGAGCGAGATGACTCTGCTTACATTCTGGAGGTCCCAGGTTCGATTCCGTTTGGTAGGCCACTTTTACTTTGGGCTTATTTGCGGTTTTCCCTAGTTGTTAGGCGATTGCTATGATTATTTATAACACACATCGAATTTCCCATTGTCTGCCATTACATTTCTGAACTATGTTTCAGGATCAGGCGAGTGGACGAAGGGAGGGGCGTGTAGTGGCATGGAAACCGAAGATACGTGGTGCAAATCCCGGCTGTGGCATTGAATTTTTGAGTCTGCTTCTACATTTTCAGCTTTTAGGATATACAGTTATGATTTTGTCAACTTTGATAAAAAAAAATCTTATGTGTTCACTCACATGACTTTCTCTACTATCCACAAACTATTTTACAAACGCCTATTCTCCATCTACTACATTTTAATCGAGATAAGCATTTGCAAAAATAGATCATTAAACATTTCATTACAAAATACAAAGGGAATAGGATAGTCAAATGTTTTAGAACAAGAAGCTATACCCTGGCCTTAAATTTCCATACTCCTTACGTGTAATCGCGAGGAACAATTGAATATCGGAAAGGCTTCAAAAGAATTAAAAGTAATGAACAATTCGAACATTAATAACGGATATCTCGGAAATGGTTTAAGCAGCAAAAGAAGTTATTGGAAATAAATTGTGTGTTTTAAAGAGATCTACATTTCTTGTGTAGTATGTTTTCGTATATCGCTTAACATTTAACAGTTATACAAGATTATACAAAATTTCTTCTGAATGAAGTGGCTTCATAGGCTATTCCCACAAAATTCAAGATAAACATTTTATTTGTAATGTAAATATATTTAATATATGGTATTTCAATCAAAATCGTTTGAGCCATTTTTAGAAAATAAATTATTTGGGAAAACTTAATGTAAAGAGCAGTTTGGGATAAGTAATTTTCTTGAAAATTTTCTTGTCACAGCTTTGAAAGGTACTGTGCCCAAATACCAAGTTTATTATATATCCTAGTTTTCGTTTTTGAGTTATGCTGTTCACAGACGCACACACGGACCTTTTTTCTAAAAATGCTTATTTTGGATTCAGGGGGTCTCAAAAATGTATTTCCGGTGAAATCTCGGTGTTGAATTTTTGAATGGAATGCAATACCTTTTGTATCTACTAGGTAGGTGGCAGAGAAAGTAAAAAGTCCGTGTGGGCAGGTACTAGCTAGCAAGTCTACCTCTGAATATAACTCAAAAAGTGAAGATCGAATAAACAATAGATTTCGTGGTTATATCGCACACCTTTATGGAATGGAATTAATTGTTCTTCCACACAAGCGTGTGTTGAATAAGGTTGGAAAGGTAGAATCAGAAGACTGAAAAGTTCAATGACATAGCCAGGATTTTAATCACGGATCTCCTGGTCAACCCAGACTACCCTTTACATAGATCATTTTTCGAAAATTTTTATTATCCCAAAATGGTTCTAACGATTTTGTTTAAAATATTATATGTTTAAGACATTTTCATGCCAAATAAAATGTATATCATGAATTTTCTGGGAATGTTGCCAAAAGTCCTCTTCATTCTGAATGACTTTTGCATAACTGGTAAACTGTAAGACATAGACAAAATTATACTACAAAAAAACTAGATCTCGTTAAAACACACAATTTATGTCATATAAATTGTTTTTTCCAGTGAACCATTTCCGAGACATTCCTTGTTATTTTTTGAATTTTCCAATACTTATAATTTATCTCAAATGAGATTTCGTTGCTCCTTTTTTTATGTCCTGGACATACACAGAGAATGGAATGCTACATATAGTAACCAGCCCTTAAAAGATTTGACTATCCCTTAAAGCCTACCATATTCCCCTTGCATCTACAAGAAAATTAGCAGTAAGTCTCTGTAAATGTTCATCGGGTTTAATATGAAGTAAATGGTAAATAAGAGTCTGTAAAAATAGTTTGTACAAGAGTAGAGAAAGTCATGTGAGTGTAACACTTCAGATTTTCTTTTTTCTACATGTTATAGTTTAAAAGTGATAATTTAACTAGTGACATATAGAGAAAGTTTATGGTTGTTCAATGTGAAACATTTTAACAAAAAGATATGATTTGCATTTTTAATTATGATTAAAAACGATGGGAAAATGTGCACGGAAATGGAGCAGTAGTGATATATTTGCACCTAAGGGACGTGCTCGTGTTTTAGATAGATATTACACTGTTATCTCCTCGCCATTACATTTCACTCCCAGACGACACCTCTTTTCGCCACACTTTCATTTCTCAGACAGCTTCTGTCACTGCATTCGATTAGTCAAGTAATTAAACATGCATTTAAGCCGCTATATATTAAACGGCAGCTCTCAAACCTGCTTTAACTATGGAGTATGTACCGAGCAATACTGCAATCTAGTTACGATATCCCCAAAGGTATTTTTATTTGCACTATACAGGTTTGACCATTTAAGTTGAGACTGTACAATATCTCCAAAACTAAGCGTTGTAGAAAGAAATGTCTTGGATAAAAGTTGCTTGATATTATGGGGAAAGGTAAATGACATAAGTCGTGTTTTGTTTGCAGGACGTTTTGATGGTCATTTTAGAGTGAATTTAATTTTTTTAAATGGGAACCTATGTTGAAGTTAAATTGTTTACGTAATTTATTGTTACGTAAGTTATTAGCCTCACGCTTGGGAAGCCAACTTGAAGTAGATGTACCCCTCGCATGGGAGCCAACTTGAAGTTATTTTCTTTACGTTGGAGTTGTTTTATTTATCTCCACATATGGACGTCAATTTGAAGAACGTGCTCTGTTGTTGAAGTTGCAGCACGCTTTAGGCATTAATTTGAAGAAGATTGTTTTATTACGTTATATTCTCTTACGTATGAGAAACCGATTTGAAGATATTGTATTTTTTTTTTGTTACACTCCAAGTTTAAAATATTATATTAACTTTTTATTAAGCTGCTTCTATAGTTGTTTTTGCCTCGGCTGCCATCAGTGTAGTTTTAGAGTCACGTATCTCTTAGACAGGGCGTGGTGCGACAAGAATGTAGACTTACACAGATTTTTAAGTTTAAATTCAGTTCTTTTTATTAATCCTTGGCACAAATTAAATAGCACTACACTGATATTAAGAGCTGTGAGGTTCTTTTAATTTAATACTTGCACCTTGTTTTCGCGTATACATAATTTTCATTTCACACGAATACGTAATATTTCTTTAGAGAACACATCTTCCATCCGGTCACTACCAACGTCTGCTGGCAACTGAACATATTTCAACCGTCAAAACCCGTAAGCTTCTGTATTTCAAGTATCCGATTGGCTATTCTTAAACTGTCACAAAATTTACATTATCGTTGCTCTAATCATGACTAGTAACATTTAAACTCTCAAACTCATTATTGCCTCAAAGTTACCTCATTGTTACCTCATTGTTACCAACTTTAAACTCTATTATTCTCACATCTCTTACACTATTAAATTACTTAATGTATTCACATAACATTATTAAACATGTTTACAATAATATAAGCATATGCAATGACTGTTACATACAGTTTTTAACAAATTATTACATACATATTGCTTCAAGGCGGGCTGTTGTTGAATTTACATATTATATAATTTAATTGAAATTATTCAAGTGTTAAAAATACTGCCTCAATGTTGTTTTCTCATTCCTCATAAAAAACTAAGCAACATTCGCATAAATCACCTTTCAAATGTTCTTACACCAATGTAAATAACAACGAAAATTCTGAATGGCTGTGTACGAAAAGCGCAATAAATCGTTGGACCATTCATTGATGTTCATTCGAAGGTCAAGTTACGTATCGTAATTGGCAACCAATATTTTTTATTTTGTTTTCTTATTCATCACAAAGTAAACAGCTTTTCATAAACCATTTTCTAATGAGAAAGTAACATACAAAATAGGTCCGTATTTAAAAAACTTAAATTGTCCCTAAAATGACCATTTATAACCCCTCCAAACAAAACACGACTAATGGCATTTACTTTCCCCCATAATATAAAGCAGCTTTTATTGAAGGCATTTCTTTCACAACGCTTTAGTTTTGGAGATATAGTACAGTCTCAACTTAAATGGTCCACCCTGTATAAGATAGGAAGGATAGGTCCTTGACTTACAGTAGAAAAGAAATTTTAAATAAGGAACACAAATTTCAAACATATGCAAATCCAATCTCCATATACAAAATGCAGCTCTCAAGCTAATAAAAGTAAGCCTGTATTTTATTTACGTCACTATGACGAACAGATGTCAAAATATGCCACAAGTTTCAGGAACAAAGCCAAAATTCCAGGTACACGCAGTGAATTTATGAATGGTTTAACATAGCAGTTGTGGCAAAATTTTAAAACAGCAAATATGTATGGTGTAATATAATAAAAACGTATAAAACCCAATGAGCTGTAATATGACGTGTACAACCTCCGATGAATTCTAGAAATTCGACAACAATACGTGAAAAATTATAAGAACTTTAAGCTAAACTGCTTTACGTGAATATTTGGTATTGTTAAAGCTAACTTGGCCGATCCCCTTGGACACGAACCCCACGTAGACCTAAATACGTGAGCCGGGACAATATTGCCTTCAGTAAAGTCTTAACAGTGCTAGACGTAAGTGTCAGAACACGTGAGGCGTCTACGTACTTCCAATAACACACCAAATGCCAGGAAGAGTTTCTCTTCAAACCCGCGACCCCCTAGAAACGCTAGGAGAGGACATATGATCATGGCAGCCACACCAACACATGTGATGGAAGACGATGAAGCGGCAGGTGCCGGTAGCTTAGCTAATGGGACATTACTGAACACTATCAAAGCTTTTGACTGTTCTGTTGAACATAATATCGTAGAAGCTTACCATGTTGTCTTCTTGTTTCACCAAGAATTAGTGTGAAGCGCTTCAAAGTAAGTTCAGTAGACGGTCCACTCCTGCCGATCTCATTATTTTCTATACTGCGAATGACAATATATACAGGGTGGACACCTTTAAGTTGAGACTGTACAATATCTGCAAGATTATGCATTCTAGAAAGAAGTGTCTTGAATAAACGTTGCTTGATATTATGAGGGAAAGTAAATGCTATTAGTCGTGTTTTATTTGGAGGACGTTGTGATGGTCATTTTAGGGTCAATTTAATTTGACCCTATTAATAGATTTCCATTTAAAAAATTAAATTGACTCTAAAATTACTATCATAACGCCCTCCAAACAAAACATCAGTAATGGAATTTATTTTCCCCAATAATGCAAGGCAACTTTTATTCAAAGCATTTCTTTCTACATCGCTTATTTTTAGAGATATTGTACACTTTCAATTTAAATGGTCACAGTCGCATCAACCTTCTCTCGACACCAACCTTCGGTGCGTTTCTAACATGATGGTTTACTTACTAAAACCCCTCTGCCTGGTTATGACGACTGTCTCGTACAACTTTAACTGTGACTTAATCCCTTCTTTCTCTAATCACTATTTCGTTTTTTCCTGGACGTAGGGTATCAATCAGCAGATGCGCTACTCAATCTCTTCACTCTTCAGGTCGCTCATAAACGTGCCGAAGTCAGGAATGTCCCCTCTTTGCGAAGCCAACATGCCAGCAAGCCGAGAAAACAGCAATAAAATTGAATTGAACTCAGAGCCAGCGGTCGGCCTTCCTTTATACACCTGAGTGGTGTCTTTCAGAAGGCCCATACGAAGCCATAAGGAGGAGATTCTGGAAATTTCTACCCGGTTTAATCAACCATAGCCAGCTGACACTGAAACCGCGCCCTGCCCACAGGGGGAAAACAGCCAAAGACATCTCACAATATAGTTTAATCTTATTTAGCTGTTCCTAATAGACAACCCTAGCTCAGCAAACGCCGGGAGCATATTGTCATGGTAAAGGATGCAGGTCTAGGATGTCATAAACTTCATACTTTGCTATCAAGTGGAAGAGTGTGTGTTGGCTAATAGCTGACCTCGATGCATTACTCTACCTTCTGGTTATTACATAATTGATTTGTTTTCAGGATTCTTACGTACCAGAGGTGTGGGTCCTGAACGACCAGGAGGCTCTGGGGGTAATCTTGGAATGAAGGACGTCCTAGCTGCTCTCCAGTGGGTCAGGCACAACATAGCGGCCTTCGGTGGAGACCCTGGTAGAGTCACAGTTCTGGGTCATGATACAGGGGCAGCCCTTGTCAATCTTCTGCTCATATCCAGTGCAGCTAAAGGTACGTCACAGTCCAGATTCTGAAACATAGTCGCTTAAGGATAGACCAAAACCCAAAAACATTTAGAAAGATAATTCCTTCATTTCTTACACAAAATTATATTTTCAGTGTGTGAAGGATTTTCGGCTAGAAGTGGGCCAGACGCCGAAAGGTGTCACTAAAACTTTATATTACCTAAAGATAATCCTCCTAGCATCTAACATATAAACCACTAAAACAGCCAGTTTCATTCTTGAGATCAATAGATCAATAGCTAATAGATCAATAGGGTTGCCGAATCGCCTGTCTGATCCATATAAATGCAATTTCCACGAATGCTTCTGATTATAGGGTTGGGAACCGAAACTGTTTGTTAGATAACTCTTGCACTACATGAATAAAGGCTTGGTACCTTAATCGGTATCCGAGTGCAACTTTGATACCTGTGAAAAACTGTGGTATTGTATTACGGTTTGTACTACGCGCCCGCCAATCTGCAGCCGCCAATTGATGGCACACATTGAGGTTATTATCAATGGCAGTTGACCTTTTTCTAGATAGCCAAGACAGCCCACAAAGGTGTTGTCAGCGATAAACTGTAATCTGATATCGCTTCTTCCGAACACCTAAAACATACATTCCTTCAATGTTATACTCTATATAAGATATTTAAATAAATACAAAATATTATTATAAGTAAAATACTAAAAAAATTATTAAATAAGATTTTAAATCATTATATTGAAATCATTGATTGAAACCTCTTAATTTTATCAAAACATAATATAAATCTAAACGTTTTTGTCTTCAGTTTATCCGCAAATTAGGGCCTTGGAAAATTAGGGCAGTTCAGACAATTATAGATTTATGCCTTATACTAGTAGGTCATAACATACTCCTTAAACTTCAATTTGATATGTAAAATAATAAGTATAAACATACCTGTCACTGTTTTGAAAGTGTGGAAGTTTTCCTTGTTTAAAACATGAAGGCTTTCTCGACCGGATTTGATGTAGAGTGTACAGTTTCTTCGGCCCCGCCACTGAAGATGTTCACCGCAGCTTTGGACGAAACGTTTAGTGTTGCAAGAAAATCCAATGGCCCACAGCCTATAAGCCCGAAAGCTGTACAGTCTATTTGTCCTTGTTAAGAAATTAAAGCTTAAAGATTAATGTTTTAACCATGCTAATGAACTAACTGCTTACATGGGAGGTTTAGAATACCCCTACTATTAATGTGATGTTGTCTCTAACAATACTGCAAAAACCGTGATAACTTGAGAGTGGAAAATCTGAGCAGAAAAATAGATAAATGTACTACTTGCTTATTGTTTTATCAATTGAAGCAGTAAAGATGGTCTTTGATGTCGTTTACTTTACCAACCCCATTGTTGATCTACCCGTTTTCTCGTAGCTCATTCTGTTGTCTCGTGTGCCAGCTCCTCTAGTGTTATGGATACGAGATCTATCTATCAGGGATTGCGTGGAAGTATTGTGAAGGACAACACCAGTTTAAATTGACTGAGAAATTTATTGTGAACTAATACTTCAGCTACTGAAGTGAGTTACCGACTGTTTGAAATGAAGAATGTAGACTAACTATGAATCGTTGCACTCGAAATTCTAACAACTGAATTGTTATACCTGCTAACATCTGCAGTATCTCTTTTACGGTTTGAAATAACTTTTTCCTCAATAAAAGAAACTAGCAACGTAACTTGCCGTGAGTCGCTAAAACGCTTATCGGCGAGACCTCTAGCAATAGCCGCGAAATATTGCGCGTCACTGGCCGCTTAAAATACCACATGAACAACACGTACTGGTGACGGTACCAGCACGAGAGAGGAGAGATAGAGTAACACTGTGACCTAAAATTGCACGCCTTTATTACTTTTATATCCCTACATATTATTCTCCCTTCCAACTTTCCACCTTGCTCGGGCTAGTACTTAACCCCTCTTCATGCAGGTCTCTTACTTTGTTGTTAACTGAGCCTTTCACTTTTCTCAGAATTTCTTTTTCCTCTATAAATTACAGAACTGGCCTGTGTTACTACAAACTTACTGTAATTAACTCCTAACTGGTTTCTCAGAAAGTTTAAGCTAATATGTTCTCTATTTGGATGCTACGTGACTTTCTTACATAACATAAGTAGAGACCCTCTATTGATAAATCTTTTAAACCAAGATCATTACGTTATACAGTTATTTAACATACGGAAATTATTTTTAATTACTTCTGTTTCTTACTATCATGTAATTAATTAATTATATCTTCCCGTCAATAATTACAGTATCACAATCGAAGTTGCCCCAATTATGCGCTTCCTTATATTCTTATGAATAGATGTTTTATTCAATTCATAATATATATTCTGTAGCACGCATTCGGGAGGTCCCGGATTCAAATTCCGTGGGCCGACAAATCTGACTGGGAGTGGTTTCAGGCGCCAAGGTAAATACCAAATTGGATATTTAATAGCACGATCCAAAGTCTCGCCTTAAGCCTAAAACAATAGTAAAAGCAGATGGACTGGATGGTATCCTAATGTCATCTGCCTGGCACGTGTAGAAGCAAAGATACAGTTGCCTAGCAGTAAGGCTTCTGTGGGCACGTGTCGAAGCTGCCTTCTGCCCGCCAGAGAAACAGAGATACCGTTAGCTAGAACTAGGCCTCTGTGGACTAAATGGTATGGTACAGGGATGAGACCTACAAGACTAACTGTCCGCCACACACCGATCCACAAGGTATCTCCTAACAGATCTATGGGATAGTTAAAACGAGTAAAATAAATGGAATAAAAAATATTGCATTTATTAGGAGCATTGGTGGCCTTAAGTATCCATTTTCACTTACTAATTAAATGCAGTTGTATTTGGGATATACAACTAAGCTTTTTAGGATACAAAATAAAAAATGGTATATTCATTATTACCGGAAAGGAAATTCTGATTTTTTTAAAGACGATTTTAACGTTACTGCAGAGCATCCTTGCCCTCTAAGTTTGCAAACAATAGGAATATTTACTGGATGGCTGGATCCAGGTATTTTTATCCTAATAAATCAATAGCAGTCTAGCCACCTGTCATCTGCAGCACCCCAGGGCGTCGCGACGCACATTCTGTGTTAACTGTGACCCCTGTTATTCACACTGAAAGGGTCAGCGTTCTGGATTCATTCACACATTTACAGCAAAGTTCTGAATATCGCGCAGCGTATATGACATTTCATTCAAATGTCTTGTATGTTTACTCGGCTTTTATTATCAACTTAATGTTTAAAAATCTGATGCATTACAAGGTTTTCTCTACCCTCTATAGCTGATTGTGGGTGTACAAATATTTCTTACGAAGGTTAATTTTCCTATATACTTCATTTTAATCGAGATGAATCTTTCCATAAATAGCTCAATTGGACATTTCGTTGCATATGTAAAGGGAATAGCGATACTCAACTGTTTAAGTGGACAAGATACTCTGAAATTGTCAAAAACCACATTTTTTGTTTTAGGCACTAATAAAATCTCTATTATTTCCAGTTTCAGAAAATGCATACTTTTTGGGGGGTTAAGAGGTTTTTAAGACATTCTAGTGAACTGATGTACATAACTAAATAACTGAAATTCAGAAGATAGCTGATTATACTAAGAACAAGCATGCAAAAGTGTGGTTCTGTATTGCAAGTAGCATCAGAGGAGATGGTACATGAATTCACATGTTTTAAGAGTAAATTTTATTATTTTTCTGCTGAATGAAATAATTTTTAGGGACTCAACTACATGTGCTATCAATGCAAACAAACCCTTGAAATAATTGTAATGATTATTAGAATAAGTCATAAAAATTTCAGGAAGAACCATTGAGAACTTTAAGAGCAGTGGTAATTTAACACACTTAAGGTGTAGTTTCCATGTGTTCAGACTAGCTTGTCTCTTTAAGAACTGGACGCTATATGCTGGCCTTAAAAATTCCATACTCTTTCCATGGCATCGCGAGAAACAATTGAAAATCAACAGGACCAAACAGAATGGCTAAGTATTAAAAGTTCGAAAATATAGTATTTTAATCAAAACCGTTAGTTAGTTTTGAGAAAATCAAAAATTTTAAAATATGTTCTATGTTAAGAGTTGTATAGGATGGAGAAATGTTCTTGATCTGCCGTGTCGCTTCTTTGGAAGGAACTGAATCTAAATACCAAGTTTGGTATTTATGCGTTTTTGGGTTTTGAGTTACGCTGTTCATACACACCCACACCCACACCCATATATACATACACACATACGGACCTTTTTCAAAAAATGTTTTATTTTATTTAAGGGGATTCAATACACGTATTTGTGGTGAAATTTCGGTATCGAATTTTTAGATGTAATGTTATATCTTTTCTACCTACTATGTACGTGATAAAATAAAAAGTATGTTTGTACGCCAAAAAGATAGTAGGTCACATGTTTGCTTAACCTTGAAGCTTTATTTCTTCCTATTAGAAGGTATTTTCAGCATTCTATGGCAGGTATGTAAAATATTCCAAGCGTTATAGATCCCATTATTTTTTTTAAAATTTTATTAGAATTTCTGTGCCTTCATATTTTAATTTTAAAATTGCTCCATTGCATAATTCTTGGTTGCGTCTTTTAGTTTGAGTATATAGGCTGCTTTAACATCTAAAAAAACAATTCCAAAAATTTAATGATATATATTGTATATGATAATTATAATAATATCCACCTCCTGGACTATTCAAAGTTGTTATGTCCTCAGATTTATTTCCTATCTTTTAATCGGTCTAGAAAGTCACCTCTCCGTTCCTGTTTTCTTAGTGCGTTTGCAACACTCGCGTAACAAAACTCGGATGTACCTGTTATAATCATCTCCATTGTGCAGCCCATAACAAAAAACAGAATAACATATTTCACCCCGGGCAGAGGAAAAATAAATTACGAAAAATAGTCAAAAATCAAATGTTTAATTTTCTCTGTAGTCTTAATAATTGGAATTTCCCTTTAATTTGATATATATGTTATTGCTGTAGGCACAACATTGACATTTTAAATATATTTTTTCTTCCTCTGCCACATACATAGGAGGCATTCCACCCAAAAATTTGATTCAATGCCGAGCTTTCACTAAAAATACATGCTTTAAGGCCCCTTGAATCCAAATAAAGCAGTTTTAGAAAAAGATCTGTATGCGTGCGTGCGTTGTTTGTGTGAGTGAGATAGAGGGGAGAGAGAGAAAGAGAGAGAATAGCATAACTCAAAAACGAAAAGTCGGATAAATACCAGACTTGGTATTTAAGTTCAGCATCTTCCAAAAATGCGACACGAAGATTTTCAAGAAAGTTCTCCCACTCCAAACTACCCTTTAGATGAAATGTTTTGATTTTCTAAAAAGGAGCTCTAACAAGTTTGATTATAAAGATATTTACATGAGTAAATGTGTATCTTGAGTTTTCTGGGAATAACCTGCGAAGTCCTTTTCATTCGGGAGGAATTTTATATAATCTTGTATAACTGGTGGACGTTAAACGATAGACGAAAACGTACTACCAAAAAATATAGATTGCTTTAAAACACAATTTATTTCAAATAACTTTTTATGGCATCAAGCATTTCCGAAATATCCGTTATTAATGGTTGAAATTTTTCATTACTTAATAATTCTTTTCAAGTCCTGTAGATTTTCAGTTCTTCACCGACAGTGTATGGGATTTTAAGGTCAGCGTCCAGTTCTTAAACATTTTACTATCACAGTTCCCTTTGTATTTATAACAAAGTGTGCAACGTAGTTCTTTCTGCAAAGGTTTATCTCAATTAAAATGAAAGAAATAGGAAAATAGGCTTTCGTAAGAATAATTTTTATACGCACTAATAAGCGGTATAAGGTAGAGAAAGTCATGGAAATGTAACACATCAGATTTTTAAAAATGGATCTGATACTATGAATTCTTTACCACTTCATAAAAAATCTTAACTTCTATACACTTTGAAGTGGAGGTAAACTTTAGCCCACCTCTTAGGGATAGTTTTACTCTAAAAATTAGTACTAGCGTTATGGCAGCTTCTCTATACATAAGCCATGTGATTTCATTGTATGCAAATATATGCGAGTTTGTTTTCTCCATTTTTGCTTGAACAGTTTTCTCTGGGAATGACGCTTTTTGGTATAGATGACCCGTTTTCTCATAGGGCTAAATTAAATTTTAGGCTGATATAACCAATCTATTAAGTTCCCTTGTGGATCTGTTTTGATTTAACCTTCAGACTGCTATGCAGGATCCAACTGGATCCCAGTATTAAAATATTTAGTGTTATGAGTGTAATATCTAATTTAAAATTTTGAAATTCTTGTAATGTGTTACAAATTTAATCAGCTTTATTGCCATAAAATAGTTTCGTAAAAGTTTCAATAAATAAAATTCTAAAAAATTAAAATACAACTTGGGGTCTACTTGCATCCCTCATAACAGTTGTTCCATAAAATGTTCTGCATTTTTAAGAGTTTAATGTTGGCTGCCTTGTGTATTTCAGTTATTCAGTTATTATTGTTGGTTTGAAATTGTGTGGAAACAGTTCTGTACTCTCCTGTGGTGTAGTCATGTCGAAGCAGAAATGTGAAACTTTTAAAAGGCCGATGTCAGTTATGTCCAAGAAAAAATGTTAGAAAAACTACAAAAAAGTGTGAGATTTGCAAGAAATTCATTTGCGCCACCCACTGTAAGAAAATGCAGAATGTAGTGAACATGAATTGTAAAACTCCATGTAAAAACTTAAACGGTAGTACATTACAAAAATGTTACAGTTCAGTAGTGAATCCGTGAAAATAAAACATAAATAAGGTGAAAAATAAAAAAACAAAACAAATTATTTCATTACTGCGATAGTGCTGGAAAATAAAAATAATATGGTAATTTTTAATTCATTTGTTTGTTTGACAATGCTAATTTTGAGGTACATTGTATGTAAAACAAATGTTGAGACATCAGAAGTGTTGTTTTAAAATGATTTTATATGTTCTAAGTAGAATATAAGATAATTATATGGTGTTAATTCGTGTTTTCTGCTGGGACCCACTTGGACCGCTCTCAGTGGTTTAAGGAGGTACAAAAGCATAGCAATCTGAAGGTTAATAACATGGCCGGTTAGTTTTTAGAAGTAACTATTCTTGATAAATTATAATCAAAAAAAATTGTACTATAATAGTAACAAAATAAACTTATTGGATAGAATTTGATTAGTGTACTTAGACGGTATGCATGTACATCCTGTAAAACTTTCAGTGTGATATCTTAGCAGTTTGAGATAATGGGTTATGAATTTAGCAGATATAACATTGGTGAGATAGGGCTTTTAAATCTCCCCTTAACAATATGTGAAATTTCGAGTGCATAGCTGCAACGCTTCGCTTAAGAGCTTTACATTTTTAGGAGATTACGCATATAAAGCATCTTTAATTATTCCGTAACAACTGTACGAAGGTTTAAATGTAATGTCTTTTATTTTGAAACGCTTACCTTTAATAGGCGCCTAAAGAACGTTCAAAGCGCGTTGCTTATTATCAGGCACAGGAATTTTTAAGCATTATAACCAGGGCAAAAGGAACTAAGTTGAACAGTTACTGGGCTTACGATAGTGACGTCGTAAAGTTTGTTGATGTTTGACAGTACTCACAAGACCGATTTTGTCGTCCTCCATGGACTAGTAGTACCGTGCAGCCTCTAGTTCCCGAGGTTGCGGGTTCAAACCAGGCGGATAGCGATGGATTTTTTTCGGGCGTAAAAATCCTTAGCCGGTGGTCCCGTGTCGTATATTTACGGCACGTAAAAGAACCTCAAGCCTGATAAGAGGTCTCTGAGCAAAATTTCCGGTCTTTCACGCCTAATATAGAATGGGACGCTAAGGACCATAGTAATTAAAGAGCTTCCATAAATAAAACTCAAAAAAAAACCTGCTTGTCAATGACCCTTGGCCACAGTTGTTTACATTATTTGTATTGACATAGTTTTGATTGCAGATAACTTGAAGCTAACTGCTTACGAATTCCTGTGCTTGTTTATTATGCATTTAACTCAGATTGGTCTGTGGCATACTCCAAGGAGTACGAGGCGTGTTTTTAAAGTAAGAACCGTCGTAAATTGAAACTACTTTTTGAATGCCTTCGTCAAAGAATGCTGCCGTCTGTGATAAAAACAAAGTCTGCACTTCTTGTTTTACAACAGTCAGGATTTGCCACGAAATGATTTTCATCTGTTTCATCTGAAGTAATTCCTTGGTGGTAAACACTTCAACGGCGATGATGTGAAACAAGAAGTGCAGACTTGTCTTTACAGGCGGCATCATTCTTTGACGAAGGCATACAAAAGCTTATAAGTACCTGAACAACGGCGGTGACTGTGTGGAGAAGTAGCGCAAGGTAATGATTGATAATAAAGTATTTGGAAAATAATGTTCTGTACTTTTTAAAGAATTATCGGTATTCACTTTAAAAACACGCCTCGTAGATCGGCGAAGTATTGTAAAATGAGCCTACTGGGAGGACCCATTTCAGTAACGTAACTTCAGGTTTAAAAAAATAGTAAACAGAACCTTTTGTGTAATTCACTAGTTAAATATACTAATGTTGAACTGAACGCTTATATTTTCAGGCCTATTTCACCGCGTGGTGATGCTGAGTGGCTCGGTACTGAGTCCCTGGGCCGTAGTGACCCAACCTGATGGTCTACGAGAGGCCGTAGCGGCTCAATTGGGCTGCCGAATTCCACCCCCTAGATCGCCAGCCACCTCCTCTGCCTCCACCCAAGCCGAAGACGAGGCAGACGATATTGCATCCTGTCTGCGCACCAAGTCCGTTTCCACGCTCCTGGACGTGAGATTGGATCCTCCGCCGCGGTTCCTGGCACGGTTTGGCCCAGCGGTAACCCCGGCCGACCCGGACCCGTCCCATGCGATGGAGCACGCCAACGAGGCCTTCACCACGTGCGAGCTCATGCTCGGCACTACTACCACGGAGTCCTACCTCGATTTCAACGCCGCGGATATCCAGTACGGCTTCGAGGAGGATCAGCGGAACAGGGTCCTGAGAACTTATATCCGTAACGCGTATGTGTATCATCTGAATGAGATTTTCTCGACGGTTAGGAACGAATACACGGACTGGGATAAACCAATTCAGCATCCTATCAACATCCGCGACTCTACGATGGAGGCCTTGAGTGATGGTCACACAGTGTCGCCTCTGGTCAGGGTGGGATATCTTCACGCAAGGCGCGGCGCCAAAACTTACTTCTTTCACTTCGGCTACCAGACCAAAGAAAGCGACTATCCCCAGGTAAGTTCCGCATTGCAACTTTTCCTTCTTTCCTGCTTTCTTTTTACTTTGTGTTGTTTAACGCCTTTTAACCAGCAACGTCATATCAGACAGTGAATGTAATGATACTTAAATTAGTCCGGGGTCCATAGAGCTTAGTTACCCGATATTTATATTTTCAGGATAAGCGAAGAACCCGAAAAAACCTAATCCGGGTAACTCGCCCTAACCGATATTCGAAATCGGGACGACCTATTGAATGTGAGGCAGACATGACGGAGGTGGTGTCATTTATTATTCTTGTAACATTATGTATATGCTGTTAAAAACATATATCAGAGACATCTTCCTATCAGTAAAGAATTCAAATATATTTTTACTTTCTCTACTACGTATAGTAAGTAGGGGAAGTATTGTATTCCACCCAAAAATTCGATACCGAGATTACACCGGAAATACATGTTTTGAGACCCCCTGAATCCAAAAAAGCATTTTTGGAAACATGTCCGTGTGTGTGTCTGTATGTGTGTGTCTGTGAACAGCATAACTCTGAAACGAACAGTCGGATAAACACCAAACTTGGTATTTAGGTTCAGTATCCTCCAGAGATGCGACACGAAGGTTTTCAAGAAAATCCCCCCCCAGATTACCCTTTACATGGAACATTTTTCGAAAACTATAATTTTCTCAAAAATGGGTCTAACGATTTTAATTAAAATATTCACATCCACATATTTTTAAGATATGGCATAGATATGTAGATGATATTTTCGCAGTGGTACCTCAAGATTGTTTGAATTCATCACTGGATATTTTGAATGAACAAGATATACATATTAAATTTACCATGGAAATTGAAACTAATAATTCACTACCATTCCTGGATATACTTGTAAAAAGAAAAGAAAACTATCTTAAATTTGGCATTTATAGGAAACCAACGCATGTGGATAATTATATTAAAAATAATTTCTACAACCCTGTATCACACCAACATGCTGTTTTCAGAAGTCTGATTCATAAATTGATTAGAGTACCTTTGGAGAAAGAAGAGTATATCATGGAATTAAATTATATAAAGAATGTGGCCATTGAAAATGGTTTTAAACCTCAACTTATTAATAACCTACTTACTAAATACAAAAAGAAACAAAACTTACATAGTATTAGTACTTTACAAAACCCAAATAAAAAGGATGTGATATATAAGAGATTCACATATCATCCAGTAATGTTTAAAACTTTTGAAAAATTGTTTAGAAAATACCAGATTCAATTAGCACCTCAGAATGCTTTCAGTTTAAAAAACATATTGAACGCACCTTTGAGTAATACAACTGATAATTTAAAAAAATCAGGAATTTACCAGATTCCATGTCAGGACTGTCAAGGCTTATATATAGGAAGAACTAAAAGAAATTTAAAAATAAGATTAAGTGAACATCAAAGAAATATAAAACTGAAACAAACAGACAGATCAGCAGTAGCTAATCACTTTTGGAATATTAATCATGAAATTGGACAAGAGATAAAACTACTTAAATTCATTCAGATACTTTCACATTTGGAAATATGGGAAAAGATCTTCATCCATTTCAACATTAAGAATGCTTTGAATTTTGAAATACCACCGACAGACCACTTAATGCAGTTGATCCATTCAAGTAACAAGAGAGAAAATAGAAGTTCCCAATGTTCTCCATAGATGGCAACAAATTCAAGATTAATTGTTTCCAAGTCTCCTCAACAGAATGCAGACCAATTAGATCACAAGATAGAAGAAAGAAGTATGATGAATGACCAACCGACAACACAGAGAGCAGCAATATCACCAGGTTCCAATTTTTCTCAACAGAGAGCAGAAATAACGTCCAATGAAACACTTATTGGGGTGAGGGGTGAGGGAGATCCAGTTAGTTGGGTCTCAGCTGAAGATGGGAGAAACAAATCTCTCGAAAGCGCTCCTACGGTAACAACTAGCGCATGTGTGTGATGTGAATCAACATTTTCCAACTCAAACTTTAAATAAAAAAAAGTTTATTACACAAAAATGTAGCTCTCGTTAAAACACATAATTTATGTCATATACATTTTTTTTTTGAGTGAACTATTTCCCAGATATTCCCTTGTTATTTGTTTGAATTTTCCAATGTTTATACCTTTTCTCAAATAGGAATTCGTTATTCGTTTTTTTTTTGTATGTCCTGGAAGTCGATGGAGAATAAACGTTGGTAAAAATTGGTACAAGAGTAGAGAAAGTAATGTGGGTGTAACATATCAGAATTTTTTAACTTGGTTCTGGGAACGGTTTGTTTTATTTATTACAGCTTTGTTAATACTGTAAGTTGCTGCATATTTTGAAAAACTCTATGCGAACCTTCACGTGACTTTCTCTACCCAAATTCACATAAAAAGTTATTCACGTTACGTTTTTCCCTAGGAGTGGTTTCAAACTAAGCTGCAGGTACTGAGTTACAACATGCGGAATCGGTATTTAAATATTTCGGCATTGTAGGCATTTGTCGGGCCCTGGTGAGGAAAGGAAAAGAGAATTACAAACGTTGAAGTATATATATCATAGTATACTTAAAGAGAACACCTAACTTGAAAAAAAATAATTACACAAATTGTGCATTTTACTTGTGCATTTTTTCTATAGTGGGTTTATAATATCCCTGTTACACACGATAGATTAAAACTTAGTTAATATGAAGAGGACTTTACAGAATATTCGCATAAAATTCAAAGTATATATTTTATTAGCCATACAAATATCATAAATATATGGCATATTAATTAAACTCATATTAACTATTTTACAGAAGATTAAAAATAGTGAACACTTTTTTCCATAAACATTAGTTTTGGGTGGTCTTAAAAGTTTTCATGTCATGTGCTTGGACGGTGCAGGACTTAAATATATAGTAATTTTAGGGGTATTCAGTGCACTTCAGGTTAAATCTCTATATCGAATTTTTTACTGATATACAATACTTCATCTATCACAAAAATGCCTTTCTTGGTGTGAATAAATGCAACTCATCGAGGCGAGTTCCAGATAAGCTGACGTTCTCTGGGGAATGTCTTATTTGTTTCTCACCCAAGTAAAGTTCATTAAGTGAATTACCACTAACAAATACCTTGGGATGAATTTGAAATTACTGTAGGCCTCTGACAGAAAACGTTTGCGGGGTGTTCTACTCTCCGGAGGAGTGAGGAGGGGACAGTACCACGTGGCAGCTCACAATGATGTCATAAACATATCTACTATCTACATTAAAAACATCGCTCAAACGTTAATATTCCAGCGTGTTTCACTTGGAGCAGTTTATTTATGAAACTCCAGTTGTATTCAGCATTGCTAGCAAAAGAGCGTGTGTTTTCTAAGAGATCTTAAGCCTTGTTGATATGTTGAAAGTAGAACCGTAATCTTTCTTAGTTAGCGCTAGAATTGTTGATGTCAACACATTCCTTACAGCCGCATTCTCGTCAGTGGAAAACAGTAGGAATTGTATGTTTCATAACCCTACTCTCTCACATCTGAGAGATGATTTATTCCAAAAATAAAAATAGCCTACAGTCCTATAGGGTCTCTAACTTTTAAATACAGCAAATGATTATTTTGAATGCAAAATAAAAATAAAGCCACTACCTCACAGGAACACACAAAAAAATGTTTCAATATGTATAAGATGACATAAATGCATATGAAGTAACACAAACGATTTTGGTATTTAAATACATTAAATATTAATAATGAAACTATGTAAAACGCATATTGGGTCTTTAATGATATCAAGAATAAGGTTTCTGAGAATTATATGGAGATTTCAGATTCTTTGAACTATTCCAAGACCATTTTATTAACCTCTGCCAAAGAATAATTCTCTTAAAGACCAGTTTGTCTGATTGATGCTTGTTTCTCGCTAAGTGTAGTACATATAGTTTGTATTCTAGTCAGAAAAAACTAAGAATGTTTGCTTGTAATCAGGACACGCTCGTAGGTGATATATAGCCATCCAACAATTATATCGATCTCTCTGCTGAAAAGTAGACTTGTTTGTGCACGATAGCGATGTAAGGAAATGGAGTATTTCGGAACACATGCTACTATAACATATTTTCATCATTTACAAGTTAGAAACATGCCTCTGTGATTTTCACATAATTTTTAATGCACAAGTATATACTTGTCCACTCTTTCTCCACATGCAGTAGGTTTAATGTAATTATTATTGTTAAACAGAATTTCAGAGTAAAACTGAATATAATCTAGGGTCTTCCAACAAGAGTGTCCTATCTTTGAACTTAAATAAAACACGTTCTATAAATGATAGAGGTTTATTTCTTTTTTTATTTTGCAACATAATTAATGTGATTACGTGTGGAAGAGGACATCAGTTAAGTGACCGCCGCGACTTCGTTGGGTTGCGCGTATACGGTTGACCCAATTTTCAATGACAGAAGAACGTAAATTAGCTCCAACTTCACAAATAACACGCATGATGTTATTCATAAGATCATTTACTGCTTCTGGCTTGTTGACATAAACTCGAGATTTAACATAACCCCACAATAAGTAATCCAATGGTGTTAAATCACATGACCTCGGGGGCCAGTTAACATCACCAACACGGGAAATGATGAAACCTCCGAACTTCTGCTTCAAAAGATCGATTATTTCGAGAGCAGTATGACATGTGGCACCATCTTGCTGGAACCAGATGTTGGAGTTCCACACTATCCAAATGAGGACAAAAATAGTCCCTTATAAGAGCCCGGTATCTTTCTCCATTGACAGTTAGAGCTTTTCCATCTTGAAAAAAATATGGACCAATGATTGCACCATACCAAAATCCACACCACACAGTAACCTTTTGGGGATGAAGTGCTCGTTTTTTAATCTGCATCGGATTGTGATTGCTCCAATAGCGGCAATTTTGTTTGTTAACACAACCATCCATCCAAAAGTGGGCTTCGTCGCTGAAGATGATTTTTCACAAAAATCCGGGTCAGCTTCCAATTACTCCATAGCCCAGTCAGCGAATACACGGCGCAACCTATGGTCGTTGGACTTTAGTTCTTGAGTTAACACCATTGTTAAGCGTAAAACTTTACGTTCAGATGCAGAATTTGCCAAGTTGTGGTCGGCAAAAGCCCCAATTCTTGCTCTCGACCTGCAATTGATTTGTTTCCGTTCTCGCGTACACTCTCACGAACGGCGCCTATGTTTTCGTTGGAGCGCTTACGTCGATTACGTCCAGGCGTTCTTTGATCGCTGGCAGAATCATTTCTTTCAAATTTATCGATCAAACGCCGAATCGCTCTCTCGCAGGGACGATTATGCACACCGTAAACTTCACGCAATACACGAAAGATTTGGCGAACAGATGATCCATTTTGATGATAATTTTTCACAATTTCTACGCGTTGCTGAATGCTGTAACGTTCCATGGCTATTTGTCAATAACAACTGTAACCACATGAAAAAATGACAGCTGTAACTCAATAACAACTGCAGCTATCACATGTTAAAGATAGGACGCTCTTGTTGAAAGACCCTTTATGTCTGGAAAGGTTCTGATATTGCTCATAAAGCAAACTTTTCTCCAGGTTTGATAACCTTGCCGTACCTTGATTGTTCTAACACGCAATTTCTAATCAAAATATAGGGGTGCGTTTTAACATAGGATGCGTTTATCGGAGAACACCTCGCTACAGCGACCAGCTTGATCTATTATGGCTACACCCCCGGGAGGTAAGCATGAGGTGAAGTAACTGTAGGAGATCACAGTCAGCAGGCAGACAGGTCCATTGAGACGCGCAGATGTCCCTAATATTTTCAGTTTGAACAGCAATAGAGGCACAAAATCCTGAGGGGGGGACGAAGCGATCCTAATGGGCGGGACTACGCACCCTGGCGTTCACGAGAAGAAATATTCCCAATGCGTAAGCAATTACGCCATCTGCCCGTCACCGCCAGCACCTCAGGATCCGAGGACACACCTGAAACTGAAAAGGAGAGATAAAATGAGAGGAAATTGTGGAAAAAAGAAATCCTGAATACACCAGCCCGGTGTATTCACGATAAACCACATGGTCAGAGTGGGTGGTCACTGGAAACGAACCTGGGATCTCCCGAATGAGGGCCACAACATTGCTACCTAAGCCATTCCGCTCGGTGCGTCTTAACAGGAAGTTAATATATTGCTTATCACTTGTCTTTCTTCCTTTTTCCCCTATTTCCAAAGACAAATCTTGGAATATGAAAGTTAGCCAATGAACATATATAAAAAAGAAAGATAGCAAGTTTGCTACGATTGGATGTAAATAAGATAAACTTTACTTGTCGGTTTGCACCTGGACTCCATATAATTGCGCAAGAGAAAGCTGTGCAAGGTAGGCGGAAGGGAGAGGAAGTTGTCAGTGCAAGAGAAAGGGGTGTGTGATATTTTAATACTACTGAAGCCGCCGTGCTCCTACATGGACAAGATCTTTTTGTGCTTAACTCTGTATATTACTATTTACATTCACCAGACTGTCCCTCAACATGCCATAAAGAACTAAAAGTTTTACCAAAAATCACTGAAATCATTCTTTACCACTGCATAGTTATGCCTAGGGCAAGTTTAAAACACTTTCAGGTGTTACCACCTAAATTGTTGGTGATTCAACTTCAAGCCCGGTCTAAAAGCATTCCACATCTGTAATGTCTTCGTCTTTTGTGTAATACGCTCACAAATTTGAACTTAGACTTAAAGCACTTGTCATGGCTTTCATTGAAGAAACTAAGACGTTTCCACTCGATTATACTTTTTCGCGGTAATATGTTCGTGTTATCTTATTTACTGGGCGCCTGTTATTGTTTTATAATTTTGAATTTTGAGTTCTTTGTCCTTCGGATAGCTATTATTACTGAGTCGAGCAAATATCTCTGAGCAGGGCGTGTAAACGGAAAGGAGTTTTACTAAAAGATAACACTGATAAAAGAGTTTATTTTCACACTTTTATTGCCGTCATACTTAATTAATAGTCCACATCTTTAATCTTTATACACGTCTGACTGAAACTGTTATATTTCCGAATGTAATTACTGTCGTAATAGTTGTCGCGTACTTCACATTTTGTAATTAACTTTACGACGCGAGAGATTCTTCCAAACTGTATGATGTGCACTTCACGATAGATTCTTCAAGACTGCGCGACGTGTACCTCGTGAATGATTCCATAGAACTGCGTGATGTGTACCTCGCGAATGACTTTTCAAGACTGCGTGAAACATGCTTATAACTCCAGAATATATACTCCTTCATCTCGAAATGCCTAAACATTATAATAGAGCTACTATTGGTTACCAAATCGCGCCAACATTAGCGTCTGTTTTGCCAGCCAATCACAATTACTAACACATATGCTCAAGGGAAGATATTCCCTCCAATACTAAAGAAAGGCACTTGTTTGTCTCTTCTTAGTGATAAACAACTCACCCCATCTGTTCATTGTTACCCACTTCTATTGTCAGTTTCAGTAAGTCCGTGTAAACTTATTTCCTAACAATGCTTATACCTAACAAACAACTAAAATCATTGTCATACAATAATGTTAATTTACACCACAATCACTATGGCATTCACCGTGTTGTGATATAAAATACTACCTCAACTTAGTAAACAGAAAGTATCTAAACCTACAGCCTTTATTATACAGAGCGGTCGTTTTATGTCCCGGCCGGCTGTGTGTATGCATGCTCTAAGTGGCGTTGCATTGAGACATTCCTGGCATTTCTCGTCGTCACCAGGCTGTAATTTATGAACAATAGCCACTCTGCAGGGTTTCAATTTTAAAAGTTTAGCACTCGTATGAACATAGGTTTCTGAAACACCCATTTGCTATGTAACAACACGTTTTGGAGACTTCTTTGGAGTGTGTTCGAATGATGCACCAATTTCATCGATTTTTTTCCCTCGTTAGAACCTCTCTTTTTTTTCTTATGTTTAGCGATAAACCGTAGCTGTGAACCGGTCATTCACTTTTAGTAACTTAGCGGAGCATACAGAGGTCATTGCAGTGCAAGCAAATCAGGCTTATACGCGATCGTGACCGGGTCACAAAACCATTGTTTTCAGTATAGTATCTAGATTTATATACACTAAGTGCCGTCGTTTAAAAGCCAGTAAACCACGTCAAAAAATACTTAAGTTTCTCCCAAATGTCAAATGGGACCAGTTTTATTTCCTTGCATAGAATTTCTGCGTATAGTTTAAGTTCAAGCTGCAACTCTCAAATGTTCTCGTCGGACAGTCATATATTGCTCCTTCGTCTCTCCAAGTACCGCACACACAGCTTTTCCAAGATTGCAGTTGAAAGACGTACAATGGGTCGTCGCACGACATACTTGAAATCCAATGTCTGCTTGACGTAAGCAAGCTAAACATTATTTGCTTACATTATTTCATAATTCGAAACAGATGTTCATTCTTATTCCGATAACTTACTAATCCACTACTTGAAGATGGAGACAGCTATGGCTTACAGCACAGCTGATTATTGCAAGATAACTTGACGTTATGAGAGATTGGAATTTGTTACGTTTTCGCTGCTAGGTTATCTGTGCATGGAACATTATCCACAGCATATCTACCCTGATTCACACATCAAGAACGCCTGGCGACGATTGCGTGGATGGTTATGTTGTTTGCTGCCATTCAGACCCCTTCAGACACAAGCACACGTTGCAAACACCAAGGTTATTTGGTGTTTTCTTGATATTTATTGTAGCCATAAAGTGTAAAATGCTCAAAACTTATATTTTATTTTTAGCCTAAAAAACTAAAACTCTTAACCAAATAGTTTGATACACGACTTATCTATTTATTATTACACTTATTTTACGTCGCTTTAACTACCGGGTCATATCGCGACGGATCTGTTAGTGGATATCTTTTAGATCGATCTGTGGCAGACAGTTAACCTTCTAGGTCTCAACCCTGTAACCACTTGCTTCGTCACGTGTCCACAAGACTTAAGTGCACAGCAACCGGATCTTATGTTTCGTGCCGTGGAGATGGTAGAGACGGTAGCTGCTGCTTTTATACTGAAAGGTGGACAGTTATCCTTCTAGGTCTCATTCCTGTAACCATGCCATCTTACTTTGTCATATGTCCACAGATACCTTAGTACATAGCGATTGGATCTTCTGCTTCGTGCCATACAGATGGCATTATGGTTCTGTCCAGTCTACTTGCTTTCATTGCCTGTGGATAGATGGCAAAGCATTCGCTATTGCCACCTATTTTTCATTTTTACTATTGTTTTAGACTTAAGGTGCAACTTTTGGTCATGGTATTAAATATCCAATCTAGTATTCACCTTATCGGTTGAGGGAAACCACGAATAAACCTCAGTCAGATTGGTCAGCCCACGGGATTTGAACCCAGGACCTCCCGAATGCAGGACACAGACGCTACTGCCTGAGCTATCCCGCTTCGTGATGCATGATTTGTTGTTTAAAAATAACAATTTAAACTATTATAATAGCAGGAGAAGATGGGTGGGATAATTATTGCCCTGGAAGTATTAAGGGTAACCAGTTAAAGTGTTGTGACTTTGTCTGCATTTCTCCGTAAATTTAGTTTTGTCACAGAAATGTTCCTTTTCCTCAGATATCGGATGACCAACCGGCTTGAAATTTTACATGCACATAGCACAGATTCTTGAACTAGGACTATTTAAATTTATTCAATATTTCACACACTATAACTACATCAAATACCTTGAACTGTTTACTAAAATTCTAACGCATTCTTTAAAACATAAAAAATGATAATTAATTTCATACGTCACACAGCTAAATTATTCTAGTTCATAATTCATAACAAACCTCGCAAAGTATTGTAAAAAGAATCAAATTTGTTGCTCCATTACTTGGGGGGGAGATAAAGAAATATTTGTGTGTCCACGTTTTAGTGTTTTTATTACTGAAGTTATTAATTTTTTAAAATTTAATTTATAAGTAGTAAATCAATAAACATTTCAGGACAATTTAATTGATTTGCATTATATTTTGCTTAAAATTTTGAGTAAGATAGGATTAAAACTTTAATAATAAAGAAGTGGAATGTCAAATCTGTAATTCCCTGCTAACTTAACTATACCGAGTGAGATGACTCCGTAGTAACGTGTAAATCACGAATTTGAGAGGTCCTTGGCTTTTTCGTTGTTTTCCCTGGTCTATAGTCGAATCTCGGGTGGTTCCACGATTTATTTTCATAATGTCCCTTGCATTCGTTTCCTTCTCACCTTTCATGTGTGTGCTTCTGGGTTTCGTGGTGTATGGCGGTGGACAGATGAAGCGGACGCTTGCTCAAAGGAAAGACCCCGTGGACACTAGAGGCTCGTTCACCGCCCTCCAGCTCCAAAAGTGGGGCGGATCTTCGAGCCTGTGGCCTGTAGCTCGCATGTGGTTCCTTCACTTCATCCTGTCCTCCTGGGAAGTAGCAGTCACAATACATCTACGAGGGGTCCTATTTATATTTTGAGCCTAATAATTAAAACAAAGTTATCTCTGATTGAAAACTGCTTTATTCTTCTTTACAATAAATACACTTTTGCATCATTTGTCAAAGCATTTAATCCAGTCTTCTTGAAACATCTCCAAAACTCGTTTTTGAAGGCATTAACGGCTTCTTCTGCCAACGAAAATCGTTGTCCACGCAATTTATTCTTGATGTTCGGGAACAAAAAGAAGTCATTGGGTGTCAAATCAGGACTGTATGGCGGATGACCCATCAATTCGATTTTTTGAGGCTTCAAATACTCTGTTGTTAGACGAGATGTGTGCTCGCATAGTCTTGATGAAGAACGATCCTACGGTTCTTGTTGGTTTTCCTTACTTCACCGAAGACTCCCGGCAAACAATGGTTATGTACCATTCGGCACTGACCGTTTTACGTTCCTCTAAAGGCACTGTTGTCATATGGCCAGTTTTTCCGAAAAAGCAGGCGACCGTTTGCTTCGAAGTGCTTCGAGTGCGAACAACTTTTGTTGGATTTGCTTCATCTTGAAACACCCATACAGTCGACTGCAGTTTACGTTCCGGCTCATACGCATAGATCCATTATTCGTCACCTGTTACAATTTTATATACTCTTTTGAGGCACCGCCATTGTATTTCTTGAGCATTTTTGTACACCAATCGACACGGGCATCTTTTTGAGATTCGATGTGGGTTCCAACGAGAGCAAATATTTTTCACGGCTAAATAATCATACAATATTTTATATATACTGGTGAAATAATGCCTAGGGTTGCCTCAATCTCACAATATGTCGCATGATGATCTTTCATTATTATTTTTTGCACAGCATCAATGTTTTCTGGCACAACAACCGATTTTGGACGTCCTTCACGAACTTCATCATTGAGCGAACAGCGGTCACGATTAAATTCGTTATACCAGCGTTTCACAGTGGCAAAGGATGGAGCTTCGTCGCCAAATGTGGAAGTTAGTTGATTAATGCACTCTTGTCTGGATAATCCACGTCGAAAGTCTTAATAAATCATTGCAAGAACATTTTCACGAGTTAATTCCATGTTTTTGTTGATACACAATTTTCAAGTTAGTGCAAGCAAAACAAATGACGCTTTATTGACAAAGTGTTTGAAGGAGATTATGGTCAAAAACGTCAAACTTTCCATTGGAAACGTCAGATAGCACCTACAATATTCAGGGTTGCCAAGGCTCAAAATATAAATAGTGCCCCTGGTATGTAGGTTTCAGTGTGCGAGGTGTTCCCCTCCGTTGTATAACCTATACCCTATGTCTAGACTTTAACTATAATCATTGTGCGCTAAGAAGAAAAGTAACGGTTACTCCATTTGACTTCAGAATTAATTATCTTGTTCATAATTATTCGGCAGACTGCTACCTATGTGTCTCCGTCACTCTCTTAAACATTTCCGCGGCGACTGTGTTATAATCTATCGCAAATTTTGCTGTTCTGCTCATGCTCCAAAAATCGGCTTCAGTCAGTCCATATAGAATTTTGCCTTTTTACTTTAGTAAACAAGTAAACCATGTAAATGTTCTCTCACTTCTATATGTTTTAATTACTGCTCCTTTTTTTACTTTATATAACACATACATAGTAGGTAGAGAAGGTATGCATTCCACCCAAAAATACGATATCGAGAGTTCACCGGAAATATGTTTTGAGGCCCCTGAATCCAAAAAAAACATTTTAGAAAGAAAAAAAAAAGTCCGTGTGTGTGTGTGTGTCTTTGAACAGCATAACTTTGGTATTTAGGTTCAGTACCTTCCAAAAGTGTGATAGGAAGATTTTTAAGAACACCCCCACCCTCAGCTATCCTTTACATGGAATATTTAGTAAAATTTTGATTTTTTAAAAAATCATTCTACGATTTTGATTAAAGTATCGCATATTAAACATATTTACATGACAAATAAAATGTAAATATTTAATTTCCTGGGAAGAGCCTGGAAAGTCCTCTTCATTCGGAAGGAACTTTGTATAATCTTGTATAACTAGTAAACATTCAGCAATAGACGAAAACGTACCACACAAAAATGTAGATCTCTTTAAAACACACAGCTTACTTTATATAAGTTTTTCTGCGACGTAAGCCGTTTCTGAGATATCCATTATTAGAGGTTGCAACTATTCAATACTTAGTCCTCCTCTTAGTCCTGTCAACATTCAGTTGTTTCTCGTGATTGCATGGAAACATAATGGAATTTTAATGCCGGCATATAGCGTCCATTTCCTAAACATTTGACTATCGCTGTGCTCTTTGTATTTATAACGAAATGTATAATGTAGCTATTTTTGTACAGGTTTATTTGGATTAAAATGTAATAGATAGAAATGTAATCTGTGATAGCTTGTATACCACTAATAAATATAGAGAAAGTCATGCGAATGTATCCCATCATATTTTTACTACATGTTGTATTCCACCCAAAAATTCGATACCGAAATTTCACCGGAAATATATGTTTTGAGGCCCCCTGAATCCAAAAAAGCATTTTTGGAAACATGTCCGTGTGTGTGTGTGAGTAGGTATGTCTGTGAACAGCATAACTCAGAAACGAACAGGCGGATAAACACCAAAATTGGTATTTAGGTTCAGTATCTTCCCCACCCCAGATTACTCTTTACGTGGAACATTTTTCGAAAATTTTAATTTTCTCAAAAATGGCTAACGATTTTGATTAAAATGTCATATGTTTAAGATATTTTCACGACAAATAAAATGTATATCTTGAATTTTCTGGGAATGTCTCCAAAAGTATTCTTCATTGTGAACGACTTTTGCATAACTGGTAAACCATAAGAGATAGACAAAATTTTACTACACAAAATATGTAGATCGCGTTAAAATATACAATTTATGTCATATACATTTTTTGGTTGAGTGAACCATTTTCGAAATACTGCTTGTTATTCCCTTAAATTTTTCAATACTTATTTTCTCAAATGGGAATTCGTTATTCATTTGTTTGTCTTGGATATGCAAAGAGTATTAATCTGTGGCAAAGAGAATGGTGCTGCACATAGAACTAGCTATTAAGAGATATGTCTATGCTTAAAGGCTACCGTATTTCTATATTGCCCTTGCAAATACAAAACAAGGGGAACATAGTATGCCTTAAGCGATAGTCAAACTGGTCGCTAGGTGTAAAATGTAATTCTCTTTGCATGTCAAAAGATCGTTTCTGCAAATGTTTATCTCGAATAGTATGAAATAGATGGAGAATAAAAATAGTTTGTACAAGAGTAGAGAAAGTCATGTGAGTGTAACACGTCAGCTTTTTTTTATTTGGCTAGTTGCACACACTTTTACTCATTCAGAAGTCAGGTATATCCTAATGTGTAAAATATCTCATAATTTCACCACCACATGAATAGAGCCCGTTTTTGTGCCTGTCTGATACGCTTTTGTTTTTTTCCACACAAATGGGGTTAATTCTGGAATTCCTAGCAATGGTTGTCAGTAATTGCATTCACGTGTTGTGCATCCTGTTTTTTCAGTTTTAATTGTAATGACAACAGGATTTGTTTGTACCCTAAAGGTACGTGAAAAATTTCCGATATCACGTTTTAAAAACCGCGGTCTGTAATTTAGCTGTAAACCAGGGTCACCAACATCACTACTAATCGTAAATAATGTTAAACGGAGGTTGTTTTTCTTTTTACATTACCTCTCGCTTGCAGATACTGCCGTGGGGTGAAAGTGTTTATGCTGATTTTATGTAGTATTCCAACTTCAAAAACGTGTAGTTTTTTTTAACTTCACCTCAATATCTTATCGCAATAACTGTAGGTTATTTGATACAAGAAACAATGTGTGCCATGTGAATGGCCTTAGTTGCATAGTTGTTTTCCTGTACCATTTGCTTGAGTAATTTAGTGCTGCATGGCCTCAGTTGCGTAATCATCTGGTTTGCTGCTGTTTATTTTATCAGCCGCTAGACTTAAGTAATGGTGTAATTGATTTTCCATAAGTACAGTCGAGTGCATGGAATCGTGTCGATATAACGTGCAGTGGTTTATGTTTGTATGAAAATACCAAACAACCCGTATCTGGTTCTAGCACACCACTTAATGTTTGCCTTATTCTCCCCTGAGCCTGAAACCGACTTGTGTGCATAGGTTAAAGTTTGAGTAGCAGACTTTCGACAAAACTAATTCGAGACGGACACATCCAGGGGTTGATGTGAATCCTCGTTTCGAAGCATGCCTTCCAGCCATGCCTGAGATGAAATTTTTACGTAGTCCTCCCCTTTCGTCGCTCACCAAGGCATGATCTTCATTCATAGGCTAATACATGTGTGTCGAATGAGATTGGCTCATTTAGAGTTGGTATAGAACACAGAGATAACAAAGCTCCTTTAGCGTTGGAAAGCAAAAGCATAGTCACGTTCCCGTGCTCTCGTATCTATATATATATATATATATATATATATATATATATATATAAAACCAGTGCAATTGCGGACAGATAGGTTTAGTTCTATAATCGCCTTACTCCATTTTATTCCTATTTTGTTTGTTCTATGGTGGTGAAATTTGGGTCGTGAGGTTGAATATCAAATCCATGTTTATCTGACCACTAAAAGAAACTACGAAAAAAACCACAGTCAGTTTGTTCGGTATACAGGATTTGATGCCGCGACTTTCGGAAAAGGCGCACACACATTGCCATTTCGCTGAATAAATGTATTTTAATATAACTTCTAACATTCAAGCAAAGCGCTTCAATTCAAAATAATTTAAGTGGCGTCAATGCTTAGAATGCCACAAATTATTCGTTATAAAAAAAATACTGGAAAAGTAAAATGTCAGGCCCATTCTAGAATGCGTTTAAACAAAGCATTCACCCAGAGTAATGAATCCTTTGTACTAATAAAGTAAAAGGAAATGAAATAAGGATTTATTGCACCTCTAAACGAAACTAGTAATTCTTGCAGCCCAGAAAGCACTGGATATATTCACATTCAAATTTGGAAACGTTAATAAATTACAATTGAAATACATTAAGTATTTTTACTTTCTCTACTACGTATAGTAAGTAGGGGAAGTATTGTATTCCACCCAAAAATTCGATCCCGAGATTTCACCGGAAATATATGTTTTGAGACCCCCTGAATCAAAAAAAAAGCATTTTTGGAAACATGTCCGTGTCTGTGTGTGTGTCTGTCTGTCTGTCTGTCTGTCTGTGAAAAGCATAACTCAATAACGAACAGTCGGATAAACACCAAACTTGGTATTAAGTTCAGTATCTTCCAGAGATGCGACACGAAGGTTTTCAAGAAAATCCTCCCACCCCAGATCCCAGATTACCCTTTACATGGAACATTTTTCGAAAATTTTAGTTTTCTCAAAAACGGCTCTAACGATTTTGATTAAAATATTATTGTCTAAGATATTTTTATGACAAATAAAATGTATATCTTGAATTTTCTGGGAATGTCTCCAAACGTATTCTTCATTTGAACGACTTTTGCATAACTGATAAACCATAGGAGACAAACAAACTTTTACTACACAAAAAATGTAGATGGCGTTAAAATACATCATTTTGTCATATACATTTTTTTTTTTTGAGTGAACCATTTTCGAGATATTGCTTGCTATTCCCTTAAATTTTTCAATACTTATTTTATCAAATGGGAATTCGTTATTCATTTTTTGTCTTGGATATGCAAAGAAAATAGTGCTGCACATAGCAACCAGCTATTAAGATATATGTCTATGCTTAAAGGCTGCTGTATTTCTATATTACCCTTGCAAATACAAAACAAGGGGAACATAGTACGCCTTAAGCGATAGTCAAATATTTTTAGAACTGGTCGCTGTATGTAAAATGTAATTCTCTTTGCATGTAAAAGATCGTTTCTGCAAATGTTTATCTCGATTAATATGAAATAGATGGACAATAAGAGTTTGTACAAGAGTAGAGAAAGTCATGTGAGTGTGACACATCAGATTTTTTTCTTTGTCGTTATCACACAATGTTCGCCATTTTAATACAAATTTGGAAGTGAACTCGCTTCAAAAAATTTAACTGCCGCTCCACATATCAAAAAAATAATTTTGAACTTTACTTACGCCGAAAGCATGTATATAATAATTTAGAGAAGGCCGAAAAGTTTAGAGACGGCCGCTCCCTGACAACAAAGTTAAAGAAGTCCTTCACTCGTCGCCGAGAACTAAGTCAGTCACTCTTTCTTCTTGGTCGGAGCGTGTCGCTCGAGGGGCACCTGGAAAATCAGCTGATGATGACGTCGACACTGCTAGAGCGCTATGTTGGCGGAGAGGGCCCAGCCTGGCGAGTGCTGCTGGTATGATGCAGCCGGTCACTGGCTTGTTACTCGGGCTGCCGATCTAGTTACAAGCAGGGGCCGAAAATTATAGTGCATCATTCCAAAGTCATTATGTAACTGAGGCCCTCTCTGCTATAACAGCTACTCCTTAGAAGAAGAGCCATAATTGGCTCAAACATGAAAACTATTTCTTTTATTCTTTTGTTTACCTTTTTCAAAATCGGCAGGAAGATATAAATAATTAAATAAAAAAATAACAGTGAGATAGGGAAATGATTGCAATAAATAATTTCCGTATATTAAATCAATACATAGCGTAATAAGCTTGAATTGAAAAGATTTGTCCAAGTAAAAGGTAATTAGCAACAACCAAAGTAGCGAATGTGTTAGCATAAAAGTTCTTGGAATGTAGTTAAGGGGTGAATTTAGAGTTCTGAGAAAGAGAAGGAGAATAAAATTCTGAAATACATCATTTTGTCATATACATTTTTTTGTTGAGTGAACCATTTTCGAGATATTGCTTGTTATTTCCTTAAATTTTCCAATACTTATACTATTTCTCAAATGGGAATTTCTTATTCATATTTTTGTCCTGGTAATGCAAAGAGAATGGAATGCGCCACATAGCAACCAGCTCTTAAAATATTTGACTATCGCTTAAAGCCTAGCAATTCCCCTTGCATCTACAAGAAAATTAGCAATAAGATTAACAGCTCGATATCTCGATTAACATGAAGCATATGGAGAATAAGCGTTTGTAAAAAATGGTTTGTACAAGAGTAGAGAAAGTCATGCGAGTGTAACACATCAGATTTTTTATACACTTATATTCCTTTAAAGCTGCACTAAAATTAGATGATATTGTACCAGTGCATCATTCATAATTAACATGTTCAAATACATGTCCGCCTTGGTGGATGTATTGATGTATGCGGTTTCCAGTATCAGCATAGACAAATCTTAACATTCTGCAGATATTGAAGCGCAAACATGATTTATCCCTTCTTTTAAAATTTCTGGATTTTCTAGTTTTTTCTAAGCCTAGCTTTCATATATCCGCATAGGAAAAAAATGTAGGTGACGATCTCGCTAGCCTCCGAATGCAACCACCATGGCCTATCTACCGTCCGGGTACACACTGTTAAAATTTTAACTCCTCCAGAAAATTGGGATGGGTAGCATCGTGCCAATACCAGTGATTTAGAGCTAACTAAATTTGAACGTCTTCGAGAAATTTCTCAATATTCAGCTCATCGTGGAGGAATTGCAAATAAAGCTGTCCAAGATGCCTAGGAGCCAAATAAGCTGGCCCACTGTTGTCTCCCCAAATGCCTACCACACTGGGTAAGGGGGGCTTTGTGCGAGGATTTTCAGCAGCCCAATAATGGAGTTTGCTTGTTTGCTTTGAAGTCACTGGCTAAATAACATTCATCTCGCCGTAAGAACCTGACTGGTAAAATTCGGTTTTTCGTTTATTTTATTTATCACTCTCACACCAATTATAACACATCATCCCTCTGCAACGTCATTGACTGGTCCTTCAAATTATGCTGGTGTATATGCAAATCTTGTTTACATTCAACTGCAGCAAACTAAAGCTTGCGTCAACCTTAAGAGACAGTATGGAGGTAAATGAAATACCTCTGTCTCTATCTAACGCACACATGTTGTCATTAGCTTCTTGCTTTTCTACTCTCGCGCTGTTGCCAAGCTGCTAATAATTATTAACATATCCCAAATATTCATTTTTATCAGTTTCAGCTTTTAACACATTCTATGCAGAATATTTTTCTGCTTCAAATTACATCAATTTTAGAGTTTTTTAAAAACTTTGTGGGCACAAATAAAGAAAACAAAGTTTTTCAGTAAAGGTCCAATATTTTCTGTTTCTATACTTATCACGCAGTAAACTAAAGGGTGGAATGCAAACTTTATTTTTCTTAGGTAGAGCAAGCTAGTGTGCTGATGCTTGCCCAGTTTTAAATATCTTCCTTTTATAAGTTGAGCGTTATAATTTTTAATTAAATATTTTCGGAAAATTCTGTACTTATGAAGTAGAAAAGTCAGCCAGCGAGAAAGGTTTTTGTTATTGGGTTTATAGCGGGGGCCAAGTGAGAGAAATGTTGAAGGGGGTTATAGACAATTTTGAAAATAGCCGGAATCCGTAACTTCTTGCATTCATTGTGTAAGGCAAACAAAAGTTATTCATCTATTCAGCTAACAGGCCAGGCGCTAGGCAGAAGTCAGTAGAGGTTAACATGAGTTGTAAGGAAGTGGGTATATTTATAATTTGAAGTACTATGCAGGTTATTTATTTAATGTTTTACGTAAATGTTTATGTTTATGGAAGAAAAAGCTAGAAAGAGATGACACGTTGGTAAACTAAGAAGAGTAATAATGAATGCGTTACATTATTATTGAAGTAAAATGAGTGTTAGTAAGGCAGTGAAAGAAACAGCTAAAGCTGCCCGAGTGCTCATAAACAGTATTGTATGGGATAAAAATGGAATGAATCAGATGACCTTAAGGATGCATTAAAAAGAACGCAAAAATGAATGGGGTAAACAAAAACATGGTAGATTAACGCAATATAACGGAATAGTGCAAAGCGGAGTGTAGCGTATTCTTAGCTGTTTGAAAACATTCCAGCCACAATGAATGTAATTTTTTAAGGGTAAACAATTATGACAATCTTCAATATTATAACTTTTATCATTTTATGTCTCCATTTTTCTTTGATAATATTTATGCCTGTAAAATCGTATTTTGAAGTACTAAAAATACAAACAAGAAACGTAAAGTCGTGTAAAAATTAAGTGTCTTACAATTGTCTTAAATAGCAGTGCAGATATTTCACTAACTGGTGATGATGGTGATTCACAATATGACATTAAATTGGTGGACCAATCGCAAATGGGAGGCCAAAGTTGCGAGCATATATAGAGTGCATGTGGCAGCAGTAACCAGTACTGTCTTTTAAATATGAGACGTGATATAGCTCCTTTCTTACTCCCGTTCATTGTTTAATTTTTATTTTCGAGATTTACAAGCCTGGGTAAGGTAAAATGTTTAGCAATTGCAGCAACTTAAAGACGGAAATAGCACAGTTGTGCTCTGAAGGGATTTTGTACTAAGCTGTGTATGCACTATAGTTTTTTGTTGCAATGTTAAACAATTTCCTGTTGAGATAATAAAGGTCGCTGCAGTTTACTATTACAGAACACAAAAATATCGGAAGTTTTCTCTCAGCTTCGCAACAGCCAGGTGATTCGCATGCGCTTGCTGATCCCCCATGACGTCACAAAAAGAATCTCTCCTGAACAGGGGAGATGGTAGTGTATCCGGGTGTGGTTTAATTTTTCAAAAGCAGCCTTTGATTATTAAAGCGTAAAGTGGATGGAAGCAACATTAAATAAAGCTCTGTTTACTCGTGGCACCTTCAAGCACTCTTGGTAATGTCAACAGGGTATTAAAGCTTCAAGAGTCGCGGCGCGGCATGCTGGTAAAAGCATACAAGATATTTGAGCTGCATCCAACACATCTACCTAGCGATGTTGATCGTTAGTTATTCTATGGAGGGGAAAAAACTTCCGGTAAAACTTGGGTAAATTAGAAGAGGGAACCTTTCATTATCACGTTACTGCAGAACATGATTCGTTGTCGTGAACGATAAACATGGTAAATAAATATAAATTCAAAGTTTTATCAAATATTTACATACTTAAAAGAGAACTACCTCAACTGGACAGACCGGATTTCTTTCTAATTCGGTATAGTGTTAGCTGTTTTTGGTTTAATTAATTTTATTTCTTTATTCAGTAGTTTTCCTACAACCTGTACATAATTTTATTTCTCCATAAATTCCTATCCTCTGAATATTTATATATTAGTCTTCTAGATGCCATGCTTCTTCGGATATCATCCATCCATTGTTCTCTTGGTCTTCCCCATCTTCTGCTTCCTTCAGCTTCTAGCATCATCCTTACTATTCTATCGTTTCCAATTCCTTTCACATGGCCGAACCATTTTAATCTTCTCTCTTCTATTATTTCCAATACCTTATTTTTTCCATGTATTATTTCTAATGTTATCCCTTCTTGAGATTCGCGAAGACCTCGGACAAAAATCCATATATCCTGTTAGTAATTTTCTTTCTTGTTGCCTATTTATTGCCTACGTTTCTCCTCCATAAAGTACTACAGTATAATTAAAATAAATAGATAAGTCTGCAGTAGCTAATCATTTTTGGATTTCAAATCATGAAATAGGTAGATAAATTGAGCTACTTAAAGTCATCCAGTCACAATTGGATATATGGAGGAAAATACTCATTCAATAATATTTTAAATTTTGAAATTTCGCCTTTTGGTCCTTTATTACAATTTATCCCTCTACACCGCAGAGGGCAGCCCAGTTAGACCAACAAAAAACAGACGCAGGTGTATCAACAGAGGGCAGCTAACTCACTTTCTACAGAACACATGGGGACATGAAAGTTTGTGGCAGGATCAGTTGACCTCCTAAGCTGAAGATGGGAAGGAAGCATGCTTCCAGCCACTCGGGTGAAATCTTTCCGTACTCCCCCATTTTGCCACTCACCTAGGTCTGACCTTTGTTCATAGGCTAATGCGTGTGTTGGACTTGAGTTCAAACCAATAAGACATTGGCTCAACCAAGACTGGTATTGAATACATGATAAGGGCATTCTGCCAACATTAAATAAAGAAAAGCACTATAGAAAACTAAAAACATCGGCACGTTTTCGTGCACTCGACCGTATTTGGAAGGCAAGCAGCTACATCCTATAAAATTAAAAAAATTCAGTTTGATATCTGAGATATGGTTCATGCATTTAGCGTATTTAACAATGGCAATTTGGGGCTTCGACATATTGAATAACTAACACGATATTGCTTAAAATAATCTTCTACTGCTTACAAATTTCGTTAAGGGGCACTGTAGTACCAAATGGACTTTCTTCCCTAACCAACAATTTTAATGAAATTCTTAGGTTAAATTACACCTGCCATGATATATTGGAGTAAGTTTTATTGATTTAGATTGCTCTAGTTTTGTAATAAAAAGTTATTTATTATGTTTTTTTAAACATTTGGGTAGTATTAAAAATACACTTTTTGAATTTATAATTAAAGTAGAGGGCTGAAATTTGGTATGTAGTTGTTCTATTCCTATGCAATATACTTGTACATTTGTTTTCAACAATGTTAATATTTATTAGACATGTGATTTATGTTTATTTTTTTGTATTTAAAATAAAATAAATATCCGAGAGGTGATCAGAAACTGAGGTTACAAAGCCTTTAGTGAAACATTTAAATCTTGTTTCATATAACCAATACAGCCGCGCTGTTCCAAAACACTGCGGCCATCATCTTCCCGGCAGATGGCGTCAACTTAAACTTCTTTGTCTTTGGAGAGCAGGGGTGTTTCCACTCCAATGACGACCACTTACTACTGGGGGTGTATTGACGGATCCATTTTTCGTCATCCGTAACACTATGGTGAAGAAAGCTGTTCCCTTCCGTGGAGAACCGTTGCAAAAGCTGCAGACTTGCCCCCATGCGTTTCTCCTGTGTTGGTTGGACAGATTTCGTGGAAATCATCGGGAACAAACTTTCCGGTACTGCAGAACATCGTGAAAAATGCGACGAACGCTTCCGAAAGACATTCCCAATTCTACCGTCGTATGCCCTAATGTATATGTCCTGTTTTCCTGAACCAGCTCCTACACCGAGGTGTATGCAGATCTGATGATTCCGTGCTGGGTCGGCCACTGCGATCCTCGTCGGTGACGTTTTCTCTACCGGCCTTAAACTTTCGACACCATTCTGCGACATTCTAACGAGACATTACAGTATCTACGTAAACCTCTACCAGATGCCGGTGAATTTCAGCCGCGTTTTCATCTTTGCCCACAGAAATCGAATAATGGAGCGGTTTTCTTCGGGAGACCAGTTTTCCAAACGAGTTGCCATTTGTGTTTATCTACAGCTAGCGCTGTAGGTGGCGGGTAGCTGAAACTCTGCACAGTTGCCAACTACATATATTAGAATTACCGCACACTGCTAATTTCTCTATAACGGACGAAACTCCCAGAGTATCGGTTTTATAAGCTTAGTTTCTGATTACCCCCGTAATACTAATAATTACAAAGAAAGAAAGAAATAAAAAGTATATATTTGTGTATATGAGAATAATAAACAAATCAATGCACAGTTTTCTTTAACAAGTTATAGTCTACGTGTCATGAAAATTTCAGCGCGCTATTTAAAGTTTGATAACACAGTTGCTGGGGGTATTGCTTTTTTATCAATTTGATTACACCATTTTCCAGACGGATTTCAAACGCAATATTTACTGGTGTATTGTAGACATGTTGAAGATACTGGTTCTTTTAAAAACAGCTTTTCTGACACAAAATAACAATTTTACCATTTTGTTACCAGGGTCCCCTTAAATTTATGAAACGTAAATAAAATATTGCAGACAAGTTACAAAATCAGCTATAATAACTCGCGAATCTTAGAACACTCCCTCCGGCCGTGCTTTAAATTGACCTCTTGATATAAAGTGTCTACTTTTGTAACTAATAGCTATTAATGCTTACAGGAGCGCTTTTAGAAAATGCATGTTTTTGTAAACGAAAAGTTTAGTGTCACGTTACGGTGAAGTCAGTTTTTAACAAAGTTAGATGAGTTTACAAGTCTTGTGAACTATTTGTTTTACGAGGCACCATCGCGACGCTGAAAGCCAAGCTGACATAACGAACCTGTTCCTGAGCTATAAAGCCAAATTACGCGGTTCTAAACAAGGAGGCAAGCTTGCTCCAACACAAGAAGCAAGTCTGCATCCGACAGATGGAGTTGAGGACCTTAGTTTTGTTTGCTTCCTGTCACCCAAGCCTGTTACGACAGTTTGTGTTGCCGCGATCAAGTGGTTGTACCTCCCTCTTGCTGTTTCCCCCCGAGTGTGATATAAACAATACTGCATCTCCGACGGCAATTGTGTAAATCCTGGAGGGACCACTTCCTTAACTTCAGGTCGTAATGTGAGACATTCGGACACACAGTTTCTGGGTTCTCGAGAACTGAACCAATACCTTAACTTTTGTCTCATCAGCTGGAGTCGATTTTTGGCTAAGGGACTGCTCATACCTGAGCTATTCGTAAGAATTTTGAATTCGAAAGGAAGTATTGAAGTGTTGCATTCATACTACTTTCTCTTCTCACTCTTCTACAAACTATTCTTACAAAGACTTATTATTCTATCCACTTCTTGTTAAACCAGATAAACCAAGCGAGGTTAACATATGCGGCTCGCATTTGGTAGGTAATCGTCCTCTATGGTGTAGTGTTACCATACTAGCCTCTAGTTCTCGAGGTCGCGGGTTCACCCGGCGGAGGACGATGGATTTTTTCCGGCGTAAAAACCCTTAGCATGGCTTCCTTCGGAAAGGAAGTAAAGCCGGTGATCCCGTGTCGTAGATTTACGGCACGTAAAAGAACCTCAAGCCTGATATCGAGGCCTCTGAGCAAAATTACCGGTCTTTCACGCCCAAGCTAGAATGGGACGCTAAGGACCATAGTAGTTAAAGACCGTCCATAAATAAAATTCTATTTATTTATTTATTGGGTAGGGCCCGGGTTCGATCCTCACTGACCGCCTACTGTGGCCCTTGGGTTTTTCGTGGTTTCCCCGGGTCGCCAGGCGAATGCTAGATGGCTTCATCTTCTACCACGACTCTCCTGCCCCCATATCCTGTACCTATCATCTTCCTTGTCATCAGTTTCAGAGTTGTGGGACCACACGGCTGGTTGCAGCTGGGTGTGGTTGTATGCTCTGTGGAAGTTCCATTGTGACATCGTGCAGGGACTGCTCGGGCGGGAGCTTGGGACCCAAAAGAGTGGGCTCGGGCGGCGTTGGAGGCGTTCAATCTGGAAATATTAGGGAGGGGCTTGCGCCCATCCTCATTCAGATCTGGCCGGGTCTCTCCCCTCACCCCTCCCTTCCGCTCTCCCCTCACAAGGGGTCGACTGGTCTGCGTGCCATTACAAATTCCATTGGAGGATAGAGTAGGTAAAATGGTAGTCAATTATTTAGAGAGACTTTCACTACCTATGCAATGGCTTTGAAATTCCATGCCCTTAGCATGAACACAGAAAAAGAGGAATAACGACTTACCACTTGCAAAAAGTATTAAGTATTTAAAAATTCAAACCAATAACAAAAAATATCTCGGAAATGCTCATTTTATATGACACACATTGTGTGCTCTAACGAGATTTTTTTTGTATGTGCGTAGAAAGATTTTATCTATCTTTCACACCTTAACTGTTAATACAAGGCATTCAGAATTAACACGACTTCACAGGTTGTTCCAAGAAAATTGAAGAGATACATTGTATTTGCCGTGCAAATATCGTAAACTGATGATATTTTAATCAAAAGCTTTAGAACCATTTTGGGGGAAATAATAAACAATTAGCATTTCCCATGAATGGATTAGTTTGAGGTGGAAGGATTTTCGGGTCCATCCTTGGAAAATGCTGAACATAAATACCAAGTTTGGTGCTTCACAATCTATTCAGTTTTTAGTTATGCTATACACAAACGCACACGAACACAATGACAATTTTCTAAAAATGCGTTTTATTAAGGGACCACAAAACGTGTATTTTCAGAAAATTCCAATATCGAAATTTTCGTTGGAATACAGTAATTCCCCTACCTATAATAGTTGACTAATGGAGAATATAAAAATGCTTAATGAAAGTTTCAAAGTATACAGTGTGAATACAAAAACATCTTCTTCTAATAACGTTTGATAGAGATGTCAAAACAAGACTAAGTACCGAATCTTACAATTTTTCCCAATTATCATGTGGGGGAGGGGTAACGCTTCTTTATGCGCGAGTTTAAGCTGAGACTAACTTCTACATGTTCTCAACCAACATCCGATACTTCTTTTTGTCATTACAAGCATCTAATACACACGTTTACCAGGATTTTAGTTAAAAGGTCAACCGATGGGTGGCGCAGCACACGTTCAAAAACGAACGTCTGCACACAAAGTAAATACAACATGCCTACATTACTCCACAATTCAAAACGGAGATAGCATTTGAAGCTGCACATCACGTAAAAAAGCAGACCATTATGATAGATAATATTGATATTCTTTAATCACTTTAACCTTATTTTAGAACCACAGATAATATCAAAGGCAGATAGGAAGATACACTAAATGATCAAAACTATCCGGACACCTGGCTGAAAATGACATAAAAGTTCGTGGCGGCCTCCATCGGTAACGCTGGAAGTCAATATGATGTTGGCCCACCCTTAGCCTTGATGACAGCGTTCACTCTCACAGGCATACTTTCAATTAGGTGGTGGAAGTTTTCTTGGGGAATGGCAGCCCATTCTTCACGGAGTGCGGAACTGAGGAGAGGTATCGATATAGGACGGTAAGGCCTGGCACGAAATTGCCGTTCCAAAACATCCCAAAGGTGTTCTATAGGATTAAAGTCAGGACTCTGTGCAGGCCAGTCCATTACAGGGAAGTTATTGTCGCATAACCACTTCGCCACCGCCCGTGCAGTATGAACAGGTACTTCATCGTGTTGAAAGATGCAATCGATCCCCGAATTGCTCTTCAACAGTGGGAAGCAAGAAGGTGCTTAAAATATCAATGTAGGTCTGCGCTGTGATCGTGCCACGCAAAACAACAAGGAGTGCAAGTCCCCCCAGGAAAAACACGACCATACCATAACACCATCACATCCGAATTTCACTGTTGGCACTACACACGCTGGCAGATGACGTTCACCGGGCATTCGCCATACCCACACTCTGCCATCAGATCGCCACATTGTGTACCGTGATTCGTCACTACACACAACGTTTTGCCACTGTTCAATCGTGTAATGTTGATGCTCCTTACACCAAGCGAGGCGTCGTTTGGCATTTTCATGCGTGATGTGTGGCTTATGAGCAGCGGCTCGACCATGGAATCCAAGGTTTCTCACCTCACGCCTGTCATAGTACTTGGAATGGATCCTGATGCAGTTTGGAATTCCTGTGTGATGGTCTGGATAGATGTCTGCCTATTACTCTTTACGACCCTCTTCAAATGCCGGTGGTCTCTGTCAGTCAACAGACGAGGTCGGCCTGTACGTTTTTGTGCTGTACATGTCCCTTCACGTTTCCACTTCATTATCATTTCAGAAACAATGGAGCTAGGGATGTTTAGGAGTGTAGAAATCTCGCGTATAGACTTCTGAAACAAATGACACCCAATCACCTGATCACGTTCGAAGTCCGTGAGTTCCACGGAGCGTCCCATTCTGCTGTTTCAGAATGTCTAATGACTACTGAGGTCGCGGATAATGAGTACCAGGCAGTAGGTGGCAGCACAATGCACCTAAGATGAAAAACGTATGTTTGTGGGGGTGCCCGGATACTTTTGATCACATAGTGTACCTTAGGAATAGCAGGCATTTTTTGGAAATAGAATAGACAAGTTTTTTTCCAAGGCGCGGAATGTCGGCGATAAAAAGCATTTATAACTACAGTCATACGTGATCAGGACAATAGATCTTAAGATTTTAGTTTAAAGTAAATAGTTTGGTATAAACCTGTTTTATCTTGAGATCGCGTTGGTTGTAATGGGAACGTTCAGAACGTCTATGTTTCAAAAACGTGCTAAGTGTAGTAGTTTCTATAATATTTGTCCAACAATAGGAGTAGTACATTTGTTTTAAGGAAATTCTATCAACGAAGATATTAAAGGAAGATATCACGTGATTTGGTAGAAGAAAAAAACGAAATTTGAAGATCTAAAATGCACGACAAAGATCACTTACATGTATAGACTTGTAATTTGAAGTATGCTAGGCAGGCCCGTAAAACTAATAAACTGGGAGTACGCAAAACGGGCAATGCAATTTCATAAAGTGGAACTACGCGCCGTTATGTAGTGCTGGCAAACGGCAAGTTTTGTGAGCTGTAGTAAAAGCAGTTTATAGCAAACAACTCGCAAAATCGGCTTCTGACGCGAATATGTAAATGTTTGTGTGGCAGGATCGAACGCGGGAGTGGAGCTAAAGGGAACAAAACAAATTGCGTGTGAATAACGTTATTTAACCATAAACGGCATCCATATTGAGCATCGGAAAACACGATCTGAGATTAAGAGGTCCACCATTACACCCACACACCTCCTGTATCTCTCCCTCTCCTTCCCTCCGCGAGGACGGACCTGCTCCACATTTCAATATCAGTTTATACTGTGACTGCGCAAAGAGCATGAGCAGTTGAAGATAAATAGTTATCCAGACTAAGGATCTGGGACAATTAGCAACGAATGTATGTACCACCTTACTATTGAGTTCCGTAAACACAGTATTGTTCATGCAAACAAAGACGCCAATGCTCTGCCTTATTTGCTACTGTAAAGTACAGTCTAGTAATGGTGGAAAATGTAGTAGGACACATACATCGGAATGAGTGTTACAATAGTATTGTTCGACGGCAGTACCAGAAGTACCCGACCTGAGGTATATATAGCGGTTGTTGTTTCAAAGAAATGACTATGGTAGAAAGTACCAACCTTATAAAGCTTAAGTTTGAAGTTTGACGATGCTACGTTGTTTAGTAATTATTTGGCAGCCATCAATAACGAACTCTCTCAACGAATTTGTAAACATGGATAAAACTAGCCATCGTTATGTGATACAACTAATATTAAAGCTGAGCTAGATTCTACTCTGGGGGAGTCTGCTCCTTCGTTTACAACAGTGAAATATTGGATGGCAGAGTTTGACCGAAGCTGCACGAGCTACCAAGACGAACATCAACCAAATGAGGTGACCACGCCAGAAATTCTGAAGAAAATCCACAAAATAGTATCGGAAGACCGTCGACTGAAAGTGCGCGAGCTAGCAGACATCGTAGGCATTTCAAAAAGTGCTGTACATCGCAAACTAACTGAAAATTTAGACATGAGAAAGCTGTGCGCAGGATGGGTGCCGCGTTTATTCACAATGGAACAAAAGCAGCGACGTGAGAATGTTTCAGTGGAGTGTTTGGCGATGTTTCGCTGCAGTAAAGTCGAGTTTTTGCGTCAATTCATAACCATGCATGAAAAATGGGTCCATCACTTCACACCCGAGACAAAGCAACAGTCAAAACAGTGGATTGAAAGAGGAGAATCGGCTCCAAAGAAGGCGAAGACAGTTCCATCTGCAGGCAAGGTCATGGCATCAGTTTTTTGGATGCGCGTGGGATAATTTTCATTGATTATCTTCAAAAATAAAAAGCAACCAATGGCGAGTATTATGCAAACTTATTGCAGGGTTGAATGATGAAATCAAGCAAAAACGGCCGCATTTAGCGTAAAAGAAAGTTCCGTTTCATCAAGACAATGCACCAGTTCACACATCCATTATTGCCATGGCAAAAATCAATGAGTTAAAGCTCGAAATGCTCCTCCTGCACCCTATTCGCCAGACCTAGCCCTCTCTGATTATTTTCTGTTGAAGAATTGGCTTGGTGGTAAAAGATTTGCCAACATTGAAGAGGTGGAGTCTGCAGTTGACGGCTATTTTGCAGAACTCGACGGTTCTCACTGTAAACATGGTATCGAAGCTATTGAACATCGCTGGAAAAAGTCTATCTAGCTGAAAGGAGACATTTTTTTCCCAAAATTTTTTGTGTTTTCTTTGTTAGGTCGGGTACTTCTAGGTCAGCCCTAGCGCCTCTGGTCACGAAGCGGATTATATACGGCCTCACAGGTAAACAACACCTCAATGCGCCACCTCACTCCACCCTACTCGATGTACAGTAAACTTCACTTCACTCTAAGTTCTCCCGGATACTTAGGCTGGTTATGACTTACTTGTGGATGAATACTGTAACATGTACTTGATTTTTTCCCCATATTTCTATTGTTGTCCATATTTTTTACAGTTTTCATTACGCATATTGTCACATTTATAAACACTCATGCCAGAGGCGAGACTCGAATCCGCAATCCCCTGCGCCACGAAACAACCAAACTAGATACTTCAGCAAACGCTGCCGTGATAACTGCCATCATATTAGGAGAGTCATAGAAATCGTTCTGTTATCGCTAGATTGTGCATTATAAAACTTAAAAATATCCTTATGGTTAAATTCGCATTACCTTCTTTTCCCACTTTTCTGCAAAAAATTACTGCATAGTCTTGATGTTTCTATCCTCACTATGTTAATCTAGATAAGCATTTCAGAAATTGTTTCATTGCATATTTCCTTATAGGTAAAAGAGGACACAGGAAGCCGAAATGATGGTCAAAATTTTAAAAAGTGAATCCCTGTGTGATGGCGTTGAAATTCTACTCTTTATATGGCATCACGAGAAACTAAAGAATACCACTTAGCAACTCAAAAAGATAAAATTTTTGAAAATTCAAATCAGTAACCAATGTCTCAGAAATGTTTTCTTACTGTCCCCTAGAGGGTTAGCGAGCCGTCCCAAGCAGGTAAGTGTTTAGCTAAACGAAGGAGATAGTGTTAACTTAGTTATGAGGCGAGTAAGGGATAAACCTGCACGATAATGAAAGGCTGTTGGCCGTTTTCCACTGTACACGTCAGGCGCGGCACGAGTTCAGTATACTGTGTGCCCCTCCCACCAGCTAAAGCGTTACCTGAGAGATAAGCCACCCCAAACCACTAGCTGAAACGTCATTGAAGAGACAGTAAACCACATTCGTTTGAAATAATGAGAACTTCACAGATTATTCGCAGAGAAGTCAAGATAAATTCTGTTTCTCCTGCAGACATCTTAAACATAGTGTTTTACTCCAAAAAAATAAAAACCAAATATAACTTCCCATTTAAAATATATTTTAAAGAGCAGGGAATATTTTGTTTAAAATCTTGGTACAACATTTTAAGAAAACACTGACTTAATACCAGGGTTGGTTTTTACATTTCAATTTTCAGTTATGTTGTTCAGACATACGTACGTATAGAAACACAGACACAGTGACCTTTCTAAAAATCGTATTTTTATTCAGAACATGTTTTTTCGCTGAATTTGTGTATAGAATTTTTGGGAGGAATACAGTATTTCCTCTTTTTACTATACATAAGTGGTAGAGAAAGTTAAAAGAAATTAGCAACATCCAGAAATGACTCCAATTCGGAAAACAATGGAAGCATTTGCTGACACTGTGTTCATAGTACACTTTAATATGACTACTTTATACGAACAGGGAAGTGCTGTCTATTCAGCTATGTTTCAGCTAGTAGTGGGGATAGGTGCTTGCTACTGGAAGGAGGTAGTGTTTACTTGGTCTGAGGCAAGCGAGGGCTAAAGGCGCGTGATAGTGAAAGACTATTGGCTGTTTTCCACTGTACGCGTCACGAGTTCAGCATACTGTGTACCCCTCCCACCAGCTACTTGCCTGAGAGATAATACATCCCATCCCACGAGCTAAAACGTGTTTAAACAGACACTATATACAATTTCGGTCATTTTCTATGATGACTGAATGGTCAAACGCATCTGATTATTTCGTTTTCAGTACTCCTTTTATTTCACTTCCATTAATATTTAATTTACCATATTGCCATTTACCTTTAATAGACAACTCTTTGAGTTGTAAGGTTTTCATAATTTAAAAGAAAACGTGATTTCATTTCCTTTTTCAAAATACACACATGTGAGCACGTAAGAACAAACACACACAGACGTTTTCTGAAACTGTTTGGGGGTTCATGTATTTTTGTAGAAAGCTCGACACTGTATTTCTTGGTGAGCCACAGTAATTCTTCTACCTAATATAGGTAAGTGATAAAGAAACTAAACAACTGTTTTTAACCAAAGTTTACGAATTGTAAGTATAAGATCCGCATAACATGGTGGGCCAAATATTACCGCGCGACCGCTGAATTCTCACAGCAGAGAGCAGTAGGGAGGGGTGCAGCACAGCTTTTGTCAGCATTCTGTGTTCCTTCAGACTCTTATGCGCGGTTTTCGTGAACACAAGCTGGCGTTTCTCGTCTCAGTAAATACTCAAGCAGCTCAGACTTCAGTCATCTGTGTCAGTTATTTGAGTAGAAGTTCGACGTGCCCAATAGTATTAATATTCTAAAGAGATAAAATGTGTGTATGTGGATTAATCTAAAAAATAAACACCTAACATATTTTAATAATTCTTTCACCATTAAAAATGCAATTCTTTCTGACGCGCATGGTCCATAAAACACCTTTTAATTTCATTTCATAAATTATTAAAGTATTAAATAGGATTTTCATCCCATTTACTTGAATACGAGCACAATGGAGCTACAAAACAACATTCTTGCAAGAAGGCTTTGGCTTTGTTGAGAATGTCATGGTTGAGAAAATAGTTGTTACTTCACAGAATATGCATGTTAAATAAGACTAATGTTGCAGATATTTTATTCCAAGAATATACATACAGGATGGACCATTAGTGTACGTTCCCATTTTAAAAAAATTAATTGACCCTAAAATGAGCATCACATCGTCCTACAAAGAAATTACGACTAATGGCATTTACTTTCCCCCATAATATCAAGCACTTTTTATTAAAGACATTTCTTTCCACAACGCTTAGTTTTTGAGATATTGTACAGTCTCAACTTAAATGGTCCACCCTGTGTGTGGGGGGTTCACGGTTTAGTAACTAAGACGCAGCAAAACAAAGAGAATTCAATCTGCTCATAGCGCTATTATACGTATTCCCTAGCTCTCTTGTAAGAATGTTTTGCTTTATTTTCTTTATTATAATTAAGATCGTTCACTGGGTATGCTAAATAATTGTACAAACATATAAAATTGTATACGGCTAACTTAAAAAATCAGTCAACAGATATTTTATAATTAACAACTCAGAATATTACTTCATCGATGACCGCAGACAATGCGTCTTTTCCAATAAGGTTACCTTGGTAGTCTGGGAGTGCGAAATTTTCATATTACCAGCTTTGCCATTATTTCGTTGTATGTGTTTTGGGTTTATATATTACTGTCTTAACATTTTTAGCTAGTGGCTTTAGCTGGTAAAGCTTTAGCTGCTGGTAGGGGTACACAATATGCTGAACTCATGGCGTGTGGAAAACAGCCAATAGTCTTTCACTATGGGCGTCGTTCCTCTCAGTGGTCTCAGACCAAGTAAACACTACCTCCTTCCAGTAGCTAGGACCCTATCTGCTTGGAAGGGCTTCCTCACCCACTAGCTAAATATCCTGAGCTGACAGTATGTGAAAACTATATAGCTTTTATACTAAGGGACCAAAGATAAGGTACAACGGATACTTACAGGTTAGGCGTCATTTCCAGAACTTGAAAGATATCGCGAGGGAGGTTAAGGAAGTCAAACGTCCGTCTGTGTTTCACATCCTTTTGCGTGAATATCAGGAACTTTTTTTCATCCGTTATTAGGCACAGCGGGGCTGTGTGAAATTACAATTATAAGGGTTAAAGGGGCGGATTCATCATAAACATATTCTACATCGTTGTACAGTAATTTAATAAAGAACGGGGACAGATAAATGAAATTAATTAATTCAGTATTCAAGTTTAAAAAGCTAACCGCACGACGTTGCGCAGCCAGGACAGGGTATTAATACAGGGTTTTCAGTATAAAACCTGACCGCTCGCACGGAGTTTTGCGTCTGGGTAACAAGACATGAGCCGACCGTTCCAGCACTCTGTCTTCGCTTCTTAAATCTATATACCTGTAAATCTCTACATAAAATATAACAATATTAACTTTTACCTCGTAGCAAATTCTGTATGTGCAGAAGTTACTAAAACCCCAACTTGTACTAACTTCGATAGTGATGTTCTTGGCGAATGTTCTAGATTTTCACCAATTTTGTCTAATATTTCTTTGTAAACACTGTACGTCTTCGCATATGTTTCCTGTTTTGCATTGAACAGTAGTCTCAGGTTTATTCACGAGATCGTGTAGTGAAGTTCTGGAAGGAGGCAATTGTGCAGGAAACTTCAAGAAGAATTCTTCACGAACGCGACTAGCCGATTCGAATTTGATCCTTTATCTGGTAATGTTGCTCGGTTTATCATGTGCTTTATGTAAGAAATACGTTTTGTTCCTAAGAGGAACTGTTTTAGGTCCTTTCACATAAAGTAATGAGTAATACTGAAGCATTCTGGTTAGTCTTTGTATGGGCAGTGTTGCTCATTTTTTATAAAAACAATGGCCAGGGCCAGAGGCAGTCGCTTCCAATCTGATTGAAATTATCTTGGCAACAATAAAATATTTACATTACATATAATTGAAATATTTGAAAACCATATAAAAGTGTTCAGGACGCCTTATTTACTTCATTCCCTATCTCAAAAAATGTTTTGTTGCATTTGTTCATGAGTGCGAGATAAAGGATTAAAATAACATTTGCATACAAATGCATGTTCTAAAAATAACTGCATTCCCATCTTCGCAAATAAAAGTGGACTAATGGCGCTAATAACTACATTGTAACTGAAGGACAGAAAGCCTGTCGTGAGTACGGGTGTGGGGAATGGATAAGCCAGCCGACATTGGCTCTGACGAACAATACCGTGCGAGCGATCAGGTTTTATACCGAAGACCCGGTATTTAAGATCGCCTTGAAGGTTCACAGAGATTGGATTGGATTGACTACGGAGACGACTCGGCACCAATCCATAGTGGATATTGTACCTACGCCCCACCAAGAGCCGTCCCCGGAGGAAGGATGAGGCGAAAAGACTGAGGTTACGGGCGGTCGGAATCAGGAGTGACGGCACAGCAATGACGTGGTTCCTAAGTTTCCTGATAAAGACACCCCGGCAGACGGATAGGCAGACCGGGGATCTCATCACACACAGGGGGTCCAATGCCCCTCAAGGAGGTTCGGATACCCCGGCAGCCAGCCGAAAGCCGCAGAACGGAAAGAGTAACAAAGAGCATCCTTTTCTCCTGCCACACTGCACCGAAACACCATCGCCGACGCTTCCAACCCTGAAAAAGACCAACGGGATGAAAAATGAATGAAATGAAGGATGCAGAAACAGGAAATTCGGGGGGATGAAAGAAACCACTCCAGGGTTCGCCTGACGACCCGGAAAACCCCCGAAAACACCCATGGGTCACAGGGCGGTTGCCGGAGATCGATCCCGGGACCTCCCGTCTGAGCCATCCCACTCGGTTTCACAGGAATACATGCATAAGATGAGAATATTTAATGTATTTATGGGGATCTTTAGCTCAAACTATCAGAGCATTGGCACGGAGACCTGAAAATCCGTAGCTACAGTCACGGAGTTCCAAATCTTTCAGAATGTGAAAGAACAATGGGCAACATACAGATAGTGTAGTTTCAAATCTCGTAACATTGGATTTATGAGATACATCTAAGGTTAATATATCCCTATTTAATGCAGAATTATTTAACATTTGCAAATTCAAAAACTCTATCTTCATGACGTTTCGTGTACTGAAACTTTGTCACATCTCTAGGATTTGTGGGAGCATCGCGACATTCACACCGTTGCCTGCGGTCTTTGCCCCACCGAAAGGTTTTTTATCTGCCAAGAAACTGGGAGGAGGACTACCAAAATTTTTTACTACCTTCCAGAATGAAGACGCATTGCCGGGTCTACAGCCCAATCCATTCAGAACTTCAGAATCTTCTTAGTTCGTTGGCACATTTCCGACTTCTCGTTTACGGAGGTAAAGCCATTAGTTATATAAATGAACGTACAGGAAAAAACATTCCCCCCAGAATATCTTGAATTTAATGCATTTTACAGCGATTAGAATAGCAGTTGAACGTTTCCATTTTGTAAATATAACTACTGGAATTCATAGCTCCACTCCTTTATCACGTTAACTACTAAGGTTCTTTGTTTCTCTACACATCACTGAAACTCTGTCTTCGTCAATTTCAATGTGCATTCCTCCCTCTCCCCCTTGCCATTTGAGGCAGTATTTTTAACACTTGAATAATTTCAATTAAATTATATAATATGTAAATTCAATAAAAGCCCGCCTTGAAGCAATATGTATGTAATAATTTATAAAAATGTATGTAACAGTCATTACAAATGCTTATATTATTGTAAATATCTTTAATAATGTTATGTGAATGCATTATGTAATTTAATAATGTAAGAGCTGTGAGAATAATAAGTTTGAAGTTGCTAACAATGAGATAACAATGAGGTAAGCTTGAGGCAATAATGAGTTTGAGAGTTTGAATGCTACTAGTCATGATTAGGGCAGCAATAATGTAAATTTTGTGACAGTTTAAAATTAGCCAATCAACAGCCAGAAAAAGCTTTATTTAAATGCAGGTATTTTATTGGACTAGGATTAGTCAATCAGAGACTTTAAATACAGAAGTCTACGGGTTTGGACGGTTGAAATATGTGCAGTTGTCTGTAGACCATCATACCAACCGGATGGAAGATGTGTTCTCTAGAGAAAATAAGTATACGCGTTAACAAAGTGCAAGTATTAAATAAAATAATCTCACAGCTCTTAATATCAGTGTAGTGCTATTTAATTTGTGTCAAGGATTAATAAAAATAAGTGAATTAAAACTTAAAATCTGTGTAAGCCTACATTCTTGTCGCACCATGCCCTGATTAAGAGAAACGTGTATATAAAACAATACTGACGCAGCCGAGGCAAACATAAATATAAATACTATCTATAGAAGCAGTTTAATAACAAAGTTAATAAATATTTTTTTAAACTTGGAGCGTAACAACAAAAATACATCTTCAAATCAGCTTTTCATACGTAGCTTTTCATATTACGTAACAAACAATCCAATTTCAAATTGACGTTCATACAATTACGTAAATAAACTCCAAGAACAATACTACTTCCAATTGGTTCCCAAACATGGAGCTAACAAAACAACTTCTGCACACTGTCTCTATTCTTCATAGAAATTTCAAATTATGCATTTTATTGGTCCTGTAAATATCCTAAGTACGAGGTGTGATAAAAAAATATAACGGGAAATTTTTAATATCGCGAGCTTTATACATCCGAATGTTCAAAACTTTTGTTTTATCTTGTTGGTACACATGGTCCTGATGTTTGCATTCTCAGCTGCTTTGAATATTTAGTTTATTGTACGGTCGAAAAAGTTATACGTGTTTTCGAGTGCTCGACGAATTCTTACTTTCGAATAAGGTGGATCAAAGAATTTGCATTACGTTTTGCTTGAAAAACGAAATAAAGTGCAGTATCGCATTCGAAATGTTGACTGTGGCTTCTGGCGTATCTACTATGAGTAAGACAAGAGTTTACAAGTGGTATAAATGCTTCAAAGAGGGTCGAGAAGACGAAGACCACGACGCTTAGCGCATCAATTACTGACGACAATGTGGAAGAAGTAAAGGAAATGGTTCTGGAAAATCGCCGAATCATTATCAGGGAGGTTGCATGATGATGTCGACATATCCTTTGGCTCTTTTTTCGGATGCTTTAGGCATGAAAAAACGACGTCGCGTAGACCTCGCTCAGGAATTGCTGAATGAAGTCAAAACGATCCAGAACTTCTAAAAAAGGTTGTAGCATGTGACGAAATATGTGTATGACGTGAAACTAAGGCCCAATCGTCCCAATGGAAACTGCCTGAAGAGCCAAGACCGAAAAAAATTCGACAAGTTCGATAACATGGAAAGGTTCTTCTCACTGTTTTCTTCGATTACAATGGGATATTGCATCAGGAGTTCCTGCCTTATGGTCGTACGGTCAATAAGAAATACTGCCTGGAAGTTCTGTGCCGCAGGCATGAAGCAATCCGAAGAAAACGACCAGAATTGTGGCAATACCAGTCGTGGAAATTGCATCACGATAATGTACCCGCTCAAACCTCGATGCTTGTTCGTGATCTTTTGGTCAAAAAACAAAACCATTATGCTGCCTCAGCCACCGTATTCGCCGGACATAGCCCCCTGCGACTTGTTTCTATTCCCCAGGCTGAAGAGAACCATGAGAGGACAACGTTTTACCACCATTGATGAGGTAAAAAAACAATCGCTGAAGGAGCTGAACACCATAACGAAAGCGAGTTCTACAAGTGCTTCAAAGATTGGAAAAAGCGCTGGCACAAGTGTGTTATATTGAGCGGGATTTCCTTGAAGGGGACAATGTTGCTGTAGATGATTAAATAAAATATTCTTTAAGAAAAATAAAAATTCCCATTACTTTTGATCACACCTCGTATTATATGGCATTTTAATCACAATGGTTAAAGCATTTTCGAAAAATAAAAAATTTCTTAATCAGGTGTAATTAGGGGTGGATGCCTTCGTGTCGCATCTTTGGAAGTTACAGAACTGAAATACCAAGTTTTGTATTTATCATAACTCCTCGTTTTTGAGATGTGTTGTTGACAGGTTCAAGCCACACACTGAAAATGTATTTTTTGATTTCAAAGGAGCTCAAAGCAGGTGTTTTACGGTGAAGTCTGATATCACATTTTTGGGCGGACTACAATCCTTATACTACTGTAAGTACTTACACATAGTAAGTGGTTCAATTCCCGGCTATGGCATTGCATTTTTACTTTCTCTACTACGTATAGTAAGTAGGGGAAGTATTGTAAAAATTCAATGTACCGGAAATACATGTTTTGAGGCGCTCTGAATCCAAATAAAGCATTTTTGGAAACATGTCTGTCTGTGTCTGTCTGTCTGTGAACAGCATAACATATAAACAAACAATCGGATAAATTGAAAACCTGGTATTTTAGTTTAATATCTTATAAAAATGCGACACGACGATTTTCAAGAAAATCCCCCTCCCCAGACTACCCTGTACATGGAGCAATTTTCGAAAATTTTGAATTTCTCAAAAATGGCTGTAGAGATTTTGATTAAGCGTTCATATGTTTAAGATATCTCCATGGCAAATGAAATGTATATCTTGAATTTTCCGGGAATTCCCTAAAAGTCCTCTTCATTCTGAATTAGTTTCGCATAACTCGTAAACTGTAAGAGATAGACAAAATTTTACTACGAAAGATGTAGATCTCGTTAAAACACAATATATGCCAATATACATTTTTACTTTCTCTACTACGTACCTATAGTATTCCACCCAAAAATTCGATACCGAGATTTCACAGTAAATATATGTTTTGGAACCCCCTGAATCCAAAAAAAGAATTTTTCGAATCATATCCGTGTGGGTGTGCGTGTGCGTGTGGGTGGGCGTGGGCGTGGGCGTGGGCGCGTGCGTGCGTGCGTGCGAACAGCATGACTCAGAAACGAACAGTCGGATAAACACCAAACTTGGTATTGAGGTTCAGTATCTTCCAGAGATGCGACGCGAAGGTTTTCAAGAAAATCCTCCCACCCCAGATTACCCTTTACATGGAACATTTTTCGAAAATTTTAATTTTCTTAAAAATGTCTAACGATTTTAATTAAAATATCATATTTTTAAGATATTTTCATGACAAAATGTATATCTTGAATTTTCTGGGAATGTCTCCAAAAGTATTCTTCATTGTGAACGACTTTTGCATAACTGTGCGGCGGTATCAATGTTTGTGTTCGAAAGATGCTACTGTTTATCTGCCGCACGTATGGAATACAATTTGTCGCGGTCACTTCGTGTTATCTTTTACTGAGCGCCTGTTATTGTATTTAATTTTGGGTTCACTGTCCTCCGGCTAGCTATGATTTCTCGGTCAAGCACTTCTCTTGTACAGGGTGTGTAAACGGAAAGGAGTTTTTATCCAAAGATAACACTGATGAAAGAATTTGTTTTACACTTTTATTGTCGTAACACATTATTCACTTTCACCTATTAATCTTGACACTCGCCAAACTGAAACTGTTATAATAACTTCTTTACTGCCCATTATTAATTCGCGTACTTCAACTTTTTGTGTAATTAACTTTACGACACGAGAGATTTTTCATAAATTTGCTGCAAATCGATAAACTGTGCGATGTATTTACCATGAATGCTTCTGTTGGACTCCGTGAAACTTGATTCTGACACGAATTTATACTCCTTCGCCCGATATGCCTAAAGATTATAACCGAGCTGCTATTGGTTAATAAAACGCGCCAACATTAGCGTCTGTATTTATATCCAATGAAAATTACGAAAACATATGCTCTAGGGAAAATGTTCCCGCAAATTCTAAGAAAAACACGCCACTCTGACGTCATTTGCTCGTCTCTAATAATGATAAACAGCTCACCCCCTCGCTACATTATTGCACGCTATTATTGTCAGTTTCAGTAAGGCCGTATAAACTCACTTCTCAACAATGTTTACAATCAACAAACATCTCAAATCAATGTCACACAACAATGCATATTCACACTACAATCACTCTGACATTTGCATTTTTGTGATACAAATTACTGCGTCAACTGGGCAACCATAAGAGATAGACAAAATCTTACTACACATAAAATGTAGATCGCGTTAAAATACACAATTTATCTCATATAATTTTTTTTGGGTTGAATGAACCATTTTCGAGAAATTGCTTGTTTTTCCCTTAAATTTTTCAATACTTATTTTCTCAAATGGGAATAGTTTTCATTTTTTTGTCTTGGATATGCAAAGAGTATTCATCTGTGGCAAAGAGAATGGTGCTGCACCTAGAAACGAGCTATTAAGAGATATGTCTATGCTTAAAGGCTACTGTATTTCTATATTGACCTTGCAAATACAAAACAAGAGGAACATAGTACGCCTTAAGCGATAGTCAAATATTTTTAGAACTGGTCGCTAAGTGTAAAATATAATTCTCTTTGCATGTCAAAAGGTCGTTTCTGCAAATGTTTATCTCGATTAATATGAAATAGATGGAGCATAAGAGTTTGTAAAAATAGTTTGTACAAGAGTAGAGAAAGTCATGTGAGTGTAACACATCAGATTATTTTTTATAACTACTCCATTATAATCGAGATAAACATTTGATCACACAAAAAGAACAGCAGTTGTCAAATATTTAAAAATCGGACGTTAAATGTTTATTTTAAAACTCCATACTCATTCCATGTAATCGCGGGAAAAAAACGGAAATTCAACGGGACTTGAATGAGACAGGAAAAGAATGACGAATTATTGAACACTTTTTTTTGCGTTTTCGTCTATCGCTTAACGTTTACCAGTTATACAAGATTATACAAAATTCCTTCAAATAAAGAGGACTAAGCAGGCCATTTTGCAGAAAATTCAAGATATACATTTTACTTTTCATGTAAATGTATTTTAATCAAAATCGTTAGAGCCATTCCTGAGAAAATAAAAATTTCGAAAAATCTTCTATGTAAAGAATAGGTGTGGAGGCATTTTCTTGAAATTTTCGTGTCGCATCTTTGGAAGATACTGAACTTAAACATTAAGTTTGATATTTATGCGACTTTTCCTTTTTGAGTAATGCTGTTCACACATAATTAATTTTTTTGATTCAGGAGACCTCAAAACATGTATTTATGGTGAAATATTGGTTCAAATTTTAGGGTAGACTACAATGCCTTCTCTACCTACTATATACATGGTAGAGAAAGTAATCATATAGGACCATTTAAGTTGAGAATGTACAATATCTCCAAAACTAAGCGTTGCAGATGCCTTGTATAAATGCTTTTTTTTATATTATGGGGAAAAGTAAATGTAATTAGTTGTGTTTTATTTGGAGGACGTTGTGATGGTCATTTTAGGGTCAATTTGATTTTTTTAAATGTAAACATACCTTTTTGTATTGTTTTCTTACTCTTCATAACAAACTAAACAACATTTGCATAAAGCACTTTGTAATTGTTTTTACACCAACGGAAATAACGAATATTCTGATTGGCTGTGTACGAAGAGCGCAATGAATGGTTGGTTCATCCATGGATGGTCATTTGAGGGTCACGTTTCGTTTCCTAATTGAAAACCAACATTCTTTATATTGTTTGCTTATTCTTCATTACAAAATAAACAGCTCTTTAGAAATCATTTCATAATAACGCTAAAAATTTAAGCTCCCAAAATAAATTCCTTAAAAAGACCATCATAACGTCCTCCAAACAGTACACGACTAATGGGAATTACTTTCCTCCATAATATCAAGCAACTGTTATCAAAGACATTTCTTTCTACAACGCTTAGTTTTGGAGATATTCTACATTTTCAACATAAATGGTCCATCATTATGTATGTATATATTAATTATTCTCGTAATTTTCTGTGAATCAATCACTGAAACGGTGTTATTTGGTTTTCCTGAAAAGGTTTCATTCTACAACGCTTAGTTTTGGTGATATTCTACATTTTCAACTTAAATGGTCTCTTTGTGTGTATATATTAGTTATTCTGGTAATTTATGTGAATCTCACTGAAACGGTGTTATTTGGTTGTCCTGAAAAAATGTTCTTTCTACAACGCTTAGTTTTGGAGACATTCTACATTTTCAACTTAAATGGTCCACCACTATGTGTATGTATATATTAGTTATTCTGCCAATTTATGTGAATCAGTCAATGAAACGGTGTTATTTGGTTTTCCTGAAAAACGTTTCTCTCTACAACCGTTAGTTTTGGAAATATTCTACATTTTCAACTTAAATAGTCCATCATTATGTGTGTATATATTAGTTATTCTGGTAATTTCTGTGAATCAGTCACTGAAACGGTGTTATTTGGTTTTACTGAAAAACGTTTCTTTCTACAACGCTTAGTTTTGCAGATATTCTACATTTTTAAATTAAATGGTCCATCATTGTGTGTATATATTAGTTATTCTGGTAATTTATGTGAATCAGTCACTGAAACGGTGTTATTTGGTTGTCCTGAAAAAGTTTCTCTCTACAGCCCTTAGTTTTGGAAATATTCTACATTTTCAACTTAAATGGTCCACCAGTATGTGTGTATATATTAATTATTATGGTAATTTCTGTGAATTAGTCACTGAAACGGTATTATTTGGTTGTCCTGAAAAAGTTTCTCTCTACAGCCCTTAGTTTTGGAAATATTCTACATTTTCAACTTAAATGGTCCACAAGTATGCGTGTATATATTAGTTATTCTGGTAATTTCTGTGAATTAGTCACTGAAACGGTATTATTTGGTTGTCCTGAAAAAGTTGTGTGTAATAAAGATTCCCCCTTTCCGTGACGCATGATGATATTGTGGCAGTGACATTAACAAGAGGAATCCACAGGCTACGTGCCCATCAAAGAGACTCGTTTGCAGAATGTTTAAGGAGAGACCCTTTCGCTTAATTACCGTAGAACAAGGAGACAGAGCCTCTTCCTTGCTCTTGATTAATCGCTAATCTGCTTGTGAACCAGTGTGGTACCTAGAGTCCATTTACAGGCTATTAGCTTGTACACCCTAAATCACTTTGTAGTCCCCCCCTAACATGATAAAGCAGGATGCCTCAAGATGCCGCAGCCTCCTTGCCCTTAAGATGCAAAACAGTACTGAGACCAACAATACATTTTGTCTAGCCCTTGTGGATGGAAGATAACAAACAGCACGCACAGATCTTACATTAATATAGTTCCAAAATTAACATATTTAGTTTTTAGATTCGTTTGCTGAAGGGATATAATCTACGAAACACAAAATGACAAACAGGAAACGTAATAAATTTCAAACGATGCGTGGCAGAACATAAAGAACCCTAAAAAACCAAGAGACTATTAAAATTCTATAAGGTAATGAACATACCAGTTTTAATTTATTGAACTGAATATGGACAGTAACCAAAAGAATCTTGTGTTACATTCACATGACTTTCTCTACCCTCTACCGCTTATTAGTGGGTATACGAACTATTCTTACTAAAGCTTATGACTTTCTCTACTACGTATAGTAAGTAGGGGAAGTATTGCATTCCACCCAAAAATTCGATACCGAGATTTCACTGGAAATACATGTTTTGGCCCCCTGAATCCAAAACAGCATTTTTAGAAAAAGGTCCTGTGTGTGTCTGTGAACAACATAACTCAAAAACGAAAGGTCGGACAAAGCCCAAACTTGGTATTTAGTTTCAGTATCTTTCAAAGACGTGACACAAAGCTTTTCAAGAAAATTCCCCACCCCAGACTACCTTTTACATGGAAGATTTTTCGAAAATTTTTATTTTCTCAAAAATGACTCTAACGATGTTGATTGAAATATCATATATTTAAGATATTTTTATGACAAATGAAATGTATATCTTAATTTTCTGGGAATGTCCCCAAAAGTACTATTCATTCTGAATGGCTTTTGCATAACTGGTAAACCGTAAGAGATATATAAAATGTTTCTATACAAAAAAATATAGATCTCGTTAAAACAAAATTTATGTCATATACGTGTTTTTTGTGGACTTTCTTGTTATTTGTTTGAATTTTTCAATACTTATATTTTTTCTCAAATAGGAATTCATTATTTGTGGTTTTTTTATGTCATGGACATGCAAAGAGAATGGAATGCTTCACACAGCAACCAGCTCTTAAAAGACTTGACTGTCGCTTAAAACCTTCCATTTATTCCCCTTGCATCTACAAGAAAATTGGCAATAAGATTAACATCTCGATATCCCGATTAACATGAAGGAGATGGAATTGAATTGGGTTTCTTCTTTATATATATATGGACGCTCTATAACTGCTGTGGTCCTTAGCGTCCCATTCTATCTTGGGCGTGAAAGACCGGTAATTTTGCTCAGAGTCCTCTTTATAAGGCTTGAGGTTCTTTTACGTGCCGTAAATCTATGACACGGACCACCGGCTTTACTTTCCTTCCAAAGGAAGCCATGCTAGCATGGTAACCACTACACCTTGGAGGACGACAAAGATTTGAAGTATAAGCGTTTGTAAAAATGGTTTGTACAAGAATAGAGAAAGTCATGGGAGTACAATACATCAGATTTTTTCCCTATCTATTCCAATTAAACCTTTACAGAAACATCTACATTACACATTTCGTCTTAGATGCAAAAAGAACAGCGATATTCAAATGTTTAAGAACTAGATGCTATACGCTGACTTTAAAATTCGTACTGTTTCCATGCAATCACGAGAATGAACTGAATTCTGAAAGGAATTGAATGACCAAGTAACGGATAATTCGAACAATTAATAACGGATATCTCAGAAATGGCTTATGCCACAAAAATTTCTTTGAAATAAATTATTTTGTTTTTTGTAGTACTTTTCGTCGATAGTTTAACCTTTACTAGTTATACAGATTTTTTCCGAATGAAGGGCCTTAAAGCCATTCTCAGTAAGTTCAAGATGTATATTTTATTTGTCGGTAAATATAATTAATACACGTATTTTAAGCAAAAGAATTAGAAATATTTTTAGAATATCAAAAATTTCGAAAAATGTTCCATGTAAAGGGTAGTTGGGGGTGGAGGATTTTCTTGAAAAACTTCGTGTCACGTCTATAGAAGATACTGAATCTAAATACTAAGTTTAGTGTTTATCTGACTTTTCGTTTTTGAGTTGTGATGCCCACAAACACACACACACGCAGACCTTTTTCTAAAAATGCTTCCTTTGGATTCAGGGGGGTCTCAAAGCATTTATTTTCGGTGAAATCTTGGTATCGAATATTCCATTCCATCGAATGGAATGCAATACCTTCCCTACCGACTAGATATGTGGTAGAGAAAATAAAAACAGCAACAAAATATACAGAATGCAGAGATAAAAGCTTTAAGGGTACCGTTAGGTGAAATTTCTAAATCTCGCAATTTTTATCTAAATGTTTTCACATTCTTCTCTACCTCAATTATAACCGTGTTTTAAATTTCATGTAGATATCTTTAATACTGTTTGAGAAAATATTCTGTTGCTTTGTTAATTAATCAGGCGTTACACGTTGCAGATATCTTAATTTTGAGAAAATAAAAATATTTCTTTAAAATAATATTTAAATACCAATGTAGAAAACGAATATTTACAATTTTATTCGCCGCTCAGGGTCCCATAGTTTTTTTAAAACATTGAAGTATAATCTTTGTAACAATTTATCCTCAGTGGTTGAGTTACGTCATATCTTGAGCAATTTAAAAGTGTAGCAAAAACCCCATACCAGTTTTTAAGCTCATTCTCTATGAGATTCTGCTGAAAACTGAATACTGGTTATTACAACCTGTGACTTTGAGTATTTAAATGGTCACGTGTTGAAGCTTTGCAACATTACATTTTACCGCGGTTGCAACCGTCGCGCTGTTACCAAGGCAGGTGCAGAGTTTATTTTCCCCACCATCGTCTCGGAGCAAGCTAGCTTGGAGCAATCAGTAAGCCTTGCATTTTTCTATCGCCAAGTTTACTGGCCACATCGAGGTCATCTCTCCACCTGACGGTGGCAAGCACAACAAATAATGTACATGTAGCATGTGAATAGAATGGGACAAGTCGCGTTGATCCATTAATTATGCCTAGCTTCAAGGCAAGTAATATTTTCTAGCTCAATCGTGGCACACTCGTGCATACCATATTTTAGGATGTATTTTATTATGGGTATGCACCGCTCAGTTGTAAGTAATATGTTTATTTCTTTAATGTTTTATACTGCATTTTCTGTAACATGGTAACTTGCATTATACATTTATACAGCAAAGGCCTATACTGAAGTATAATTGAAGAACATTTGGTCTATTTAATTTATTGTTATATCCTAATATCAACTAAACACTCACAGCATTATAGTTATCTTTATTCCTTGAGATTTATTATTATATTTCATGTTACTTATCTACGGTTATTTAACTTTCCCTTTATACCAGATGAGTCAGCTGCCCCTAAGTATTCGCATATATGCAACCCGAAGTTTATAGTCTAATGTGAAAACATTGACCCTTTTAGCAAACAAATTATTATTGTAGCTCTGCCCTTCTATTCGTACTATACGCAACTAGCATTAATGATTAAAGGTCTGAATGAGAACCAAAGAGCTGCGAAAGCCTTAAAAAAGACTGCCTTTCATGAATACAATGCTTGCAAGGAGATAGAAATGTTTTCCCGAAGAGCGGGATAGACTACATGGGTTCTGGCCGAGTTGATTAGCTGCCGGAATGTGGTGAAGCAAAGGTTAGCTTCGCAGGTTCGAATCTGCCACAAACATCAAATTGTTTTGGTTCTCTCTCTCTCTGTGTTTATTTTCTGTATTTTAATGTATTAATGTATTTAGTTTTGTTATTGGCTCTCCTGTAAGCCAAAGACACAAGAATTACAATCGGATAATTGGGTATAATGTTTACCCTAATAATCTGTACTGTATCTGGTGTTGTAAACCCTGTTACATAGGTAGCTTTCATTCTTTTGGGCGCCTAACGACGATATTAAATCTAACAGTTATTGTTTCATGTTTAAACCCTATGTTTCACTTCTTCTATTAATAAAGGAGTTGTAAATGAGCTAAGTTCACGGGTAAACTGAATAATAAATCGTTAAAGAGCGTGGATTTCATCAACAAAGTAAATGTTCAAAATGACGACCACCTTCATCAATGCACATTTGTGTACGTTGCCGGAGAGACCTTCTTGCATGCTGTAACGCGTTGTAATCTGCCGGCATTCTACACGTATGGCTGTCCGTAGATGATTTGGACTTTGCGATTCTTAAGCATAGACTCGTTCCTTTAAATGGCCCCACAGAAAGAAATCCAGTGGGGCGAGATCAGGTAATCAAAGTGGCTATGCGATTGGGCCCCCTGGGCAATCTATTTTTGCGGATATGTTCTATGTAAGTGATTGCTTATAATCAGTGACCAGTGTGGTTGAGATCCATCCTGCTGGAACCACATTCCTGTCCGTTTCACTAGTAGCACACCTTCTAGGAGCAATGACAATTCTTCTTGCAGAAATGCAAGGTACCGTGGTCCTGTGAGGTCCAATTATCTGGTCTCCTAATATTCCGCACCAGACATACGAAGTATAAATTATCCACCTTCCAGTGGAAAACATGGCGATCATTCTATTTTGTACACACTTATGATGTTATCAAAAATGTTATTTATATCATAATATCAAAATATAGGCCCAAAGAGATAAAACAAAAGGTAATAAATAGTTTGAGCTTAACTCAAAGGATTTGAAACCGAACTGAAGTGGCACAGTGTTAAAGCAACCATGATAATACCATTCGGCTAATGCTACCTTGCGGGCTGAGGTTTCTATACGAATTACTAATCGCAGAACTAGACCCCACCTCGAATCTTTACGCGCTTTTTGCAGCGTCATGCAGTGTTTTGAGCTCGGTTTTGTAGTTTTAATTCAAACAAATAAACTATAACAACCATTAAAATTACTGTATGATCTGAAATACGCCATAGTTTGTGACGTAAGAGAAATTATCTACCTAATACTTAGCATTTTTTGACAAGGCTGTACATTGACTAAGGGCTTAAATCCAATTAAATCCCTCCTCTATAAAGTTTGCTGTTATGCAAATAAGCCATTAGAAGGCATTGAAGTAATACGTAAGTCAAATATGTAGCTTAGCACGTTGCATAAATTCAACAATAAATGGGGCAGCTGACTCACCTGGTATATCGATCCACTTAGGACTTACCTTACAGCGACGTTTTCATATTTCCATCATATTTAACTGTAGCCTAACATGTCACAGGGGTTTTGGAAGGGTATTACAAAGGTGAAAGTAATGTAATGACGTGGAGGGATTACAACTTTAAAGGGCTTTGAGAGCAAAAACCATGGTATGTAATTTAAACTAAAGGTTCGAAGTAATTTTTTGGAAAACTTTGACCTATTTTCAGATATTAGTAGCCTTAAGAAAAGTAAAAGCTTATACATTATTGGATAAAGTGCTAAACGAAGAAATAAGAGGAGAATTAAAAATGTTTTCCATTAATGAACGTATATAATAAAATAAACAGCAATGAACACATATCAAAAGCATAAATCGCAGTGAAACAAATAAAATATAAACCAGAAGGAAGACGACAAATAAGACGAGCAAGAAAGAGATGGCTGGAGTGAAGATGCAAGCCTAATTCTTGATAATAAAGAAGAGGAAGATACATTTGGTACTGCGGAATACGACAGTGGCAAGCCAAATTAAACGGAGCAGAGCGTTTTGCATAATCAATATTAAAGAATTTAAGGCTACCGGAGGCTGAAAATTGGCCGAATATGTTCAAAACTTACAATTTAGACTTTTTAATTTATAATTATGTCCGATTCTCTAGGCACGGTACCGTGTAAATATGTTTATCACAGTGAAAATGAGAGTTACGTGACAATTTAAATAATCTTAAGCGGAGGGCGTGGCTGTGCTTTGAGCCTTTTTTCTGATATTTCTCACATTTCCCAACAATAAGTAGTTTTCCAGAATGTTATGCACCTATGTTGATCCGTATCTTGTCGCGGTAACTTCATAATTTATACTCCCTCACCCCGATATGCCTAAACATTATAACAGAGCTGCTATTGGTTAATAAAGCGCGCCAACATTAGTGTCTATTTTTATATACAATCAAAATTACGAACTCATATGCTCTAGGGAAGATATTCCCTCCATTTCTAAAGAAAGGCACGCTACTCTGACGTCATTTGTTTGTCTCTTCTAATTAATAAATAACTCACCCCCTCTTTCATTGTTACCCGCTCCTATTGTCAGTTTCAGTGAGGCCGTGTAAACTTATTTCCTAACAATGCTTATAATTAACAAACATCTCAAATCATTGTCATACAATAATGCTAGTTTACACTACAATCACTCTGGCATTCACAGTGTTGTAATATAAAATACTGTCTCCATCTAAATTATGTATTTGTAAAACTGAATTTTCTGGGAATAGTCTGCGAAATCCTCCTTCGGAAGCAATTTTGTGTAATCTTGTATAACTGGTAAACGTTAAGTGATAAACGAAAACGAGCTTCACAAAAACTGTAGATCTCTTTAAATACATAGTTTTTACCAAAGAAGTTCTTTGTGGCATAAGTCATTTCTGAAATATCCGTTATTAATGGTTCGAATTGTTCGACATTGTCATTCTCTTGAAGCCCTGTTAACATTTAGCATTTTCTCGCGATTGCATGGAAACAGTATGAAATTTTAAGGCCAGAGTTTAGCGTGCAGTTCTTAAACATTTAACTATCAGTGTTCTCTTTGTATCTATAGGACGAAATATGTAGTGTATATAATTCTGCAAAGGCTTATGTAGATTAAAATGTAGTCGATAGAAAAATAAGCTTTAGTAAGAATAATTTGTATACCCACTAATAGAAATAGGGCGTAGAGAAAGTGGTGTGGTTGTATCAAATCAGATTTTTTATTAAAATCCTTAGAAATATAAGTTTCAAAATAGTCATTTCAAGCTTTAATGCAGCAGCCATACAGTATTTCTTTCTCAGGGCGCTACTCTTTGGTTTGAGGCAATATTTTTAACACTTAAATGATTTCAGTCTAATTATATAACATATAAATTCAATAAGCTCACCTTAAAACAATATTTGTATGCAACAAGATATAAAAAGTGTATATTACAGTCATTGTATATGTTTATATTATTGTATACATGTTCAATAATGTTATGTGAATGTATTACGTAATTTATTAATGTAGGAGCTGTGAGAATAATAGGTTAAAAGTTTCTAACAATGAGGTAACCTTGAGGCATTAATGAATTTGAAAGTTTAACAATACTACTTATAATTCTTGGAAGCAATAATGTAATTTTTGTGACAGTTTATAAAATAGCCAATCAACAACCAGAAAAAGGTTAAGTTAAATAAAAATATTTTATTGGATAAGGAATAGCCAATCAGAGACTTGAAATACAGAAATTTACAAATTTAGGCGGTAGAAATCAAGTCAGTTGCTTGTAGACAGCGATCATAACTGTACGCGTTGGTTGTAGACAGTGTTCCTGACGCGAGATGCGTCCTCGAGAAATTTAATACTTATTCGTGTGAGACAAAAAAATAGTTTACGTGTTAAAAAGTGCAAGTAATTAATAAAAAAATCTCACGCTCTCTCTCTCTATATCAGTGAAGTGTTGTTTAAATAGTGTCAAGCATTAATAAAAGGAGTGAAGTAAAATTATAATCTATGTAAGCCTACATTCTTCAGTCGCACCACGCCCTGCTAAGACACTCATGTCTCTAAAAATAAATACTGACGCCGCCGAGGCAAACATAAATATATAATATTTAAAGAAACAGTCAAATTACAAAGTTAATATTTTTAAATTTGGGACTAAGGCTACCGGGTACCATACGTGCGGTTGCAACTACTTCAAGTTCGGCTCCCCAACAGTCGAAATATAATACAACTCATCCTTCAATACAAACAAAACTACTTCATGTTGTAGATGAAATAATAATAATAATTTTTAGAAGTAAAACACGTATGGAGTGATAAATAAAAGCTTTTGAGAAATGAATGTGTGTAATTAAAAGTATAGACCGCTTAGAGTGTTGTTAATCCTCTTAAAAGCTGTATAAATGCTGTTAATAAATTAAAAGTAAAGATATGAAATAGAGCGTTGCATGCTGGGGTGTTTAATATCTTAATGCGTTGAAACCCATTCAGGATATGTTACAATGACGCAGTTGGACACCCAGTGGAATACATCATCCCGTTATCAACTATCTCTGTCACAAACATCACATCTACTCTGACGGATCTGGCACCATCAACAACAACAATGTTGGATATGAAGACGAAATGTAAATTCACACCAGACAGGTGGGACTAAAATAATATAGCTGCCTGCCCTCTCAAGTGAAGCATCTTGCTGTTATTGGATGAAATGATTTCGTGTGCACGCATTGTAAATGATTCTCAAGTGGCTCTGAATCATATAAACATAGTCTACACGTCGAAGTAGGATCAATATTTCCAAATATGGAAAGTAATGAAGTAATATTAGCACCAGCGTAGTTACCCTTTCACGATATGGGGATTATTTGTCAGCAATAACAGCAAAATTAAGAACGGTAGTCTAAACAAATAATAAATGAATGTTTTATGTATGTTCTTCCTTTACATACTTGGTAAGATAGGTTCTATTCATGGAAACAATTGGTTTGCATGAAATTAAATGCGATAAAAGACAAAAGTATATTATACCGTTCGTGACGCGACAATTTTAAAGCCGTACCCTTTGCTTCAAATTTTGATGCTGCTATCTCGAGGTTGCATCCGTTAGATAACGTTTAATGTTACCTGTTTTATTAGAGTTTTACGATATCGTCATTCCGCAGCTCGTCCTACGTTGTCTGGTCCGCCAGCTGCTTCAGCGGTATAGGTATGAGTTCTTGGTCTCAGGATATGCGTGAGTGTAGTGTGTAAGGATAACACCAGTTTAGTTAAGTGATAAAATTTAATGTTGACTCAAATATTCAGTTTGAAAAGAGTCGCCGACTGTTGAATTAAATTATTTCTACAATAATAATGAAGCGAAGAGTCTGTTACCGTAAGTCGCAAAATTATACTCAGAAAGATCCCTGACAATAGCCGCTAAATCTTTCTAACTCATGCGCGTCACTGTGTGTGACACAACTTGAAATTAAACTAAATACCACACGAGTAACCACAAGCGTAGTCACACGAGTAAGTCATACGATTAAGTAAATAAGTCTTATTTAGAATGCACGCTTATTTAGAATCACTACTCCTACCATGTTCCTATTTATGTAGTCCAATCTTAAAACTCTACGTATGCGTATCCTACACTGTTTCTATGGGATACCTTGTTCAAATCTCAGAATTTTATTGCCTTTCTAATTTACAGAATTCCTGCCTACGTGACTTTTCAAACGTACTGAACTCAACCTTAACTGCATTCCAAGAACCTTTGGGCTAACGCGTTGTCTACTCGGCTGTTACTAATGACTTTCCTTAACATGACCCGCTAATGTCGTTTTTCTCAGAACAAATCTTTCAACTCAGGCTTATTACATTACATATTGATTTAATATACAGAAATTATTTATTGCAATAATTTCTTTACCTTACTATTATTTCTTTAATTATTTATCTTACTGTCATTAATTACGGTATCTATATTAAGCAAGAAAACTATAGTGGTAGTAATTAAGACATGGGTATGTTTATGAAACGAGCGATAGCGAGTTTCAAAATGTTCGTACGAGCGTCTTTAATTACCACTATAGCCAAGTTGCATAGAGTATTTTTGGCTGACCACACTATAATTTCAGACTTTGAGTTTTTACAAAAAGATCTTACCGATGGCAGCACTGTTGAGTCCACGGAGTATTTATTGATTTTTTGCAGGCAACATGGAAGCAACACATATTGAAGCGAAGGAAATGAACTCAGATTATTAGAATATTAAAATTACATTGAACAGAATGCCTTTTTGAATACATATATTTCGTAGTTTATCTGGGGAGTGGATGCTAGTGGACTGCTGCTTTGAAGGCGTTAAAAATATGGGCGATAGAGGAGCTGACTGCACCGCCAGGTAAGATCATAACTAGTCGCTGAAGTACAGGATTATTCAAAAAGAAGGAACAGATTTTAAATATTCATTTTTAATGAACGACAATAGATAGCCTATTACTTCCATTCAGAGCCTATATCAGCGCTGTATTTGTTTACCAGAAAATGGCGACGCCACAGTAAAAATCCTTTTATGTGCTGCATTATGTTAAGAGTGAATCCATTGTTTCATTGCAGCGTGCATTTCGTTGTAAGTTCTACAACGACCCGCCTCGTCATAAAACATTTACAATTGATACAATAAATTCGTAGAAGATGTTTGCGTATGTAAACAGAAAAGCACTGGTCGTCCTCGCATAACAAATGGTGCTCATTTTGAACACACAAAATAAAACTTTTGAGTTTTTCTCCATTCAGCGATGTATCGCATGCATCGCCATCTATTATCGTTCTTTAGAAATAAACATTTAAAGTCTGTTCCTTCTTTTTGAATAACCCTTTATTATGGATGCCACAACAGTTCAGTTACGTCATATGTAATCCGGGTATTGTAGTGTGATTGATCAAAAAATATATTAAATGTAAAAAAACATAAAAACACGTGTGTAAATACCAGCCGAACTTACTCTACCGATTATGATTTATTTTCAAAGCTATTATAGCTTTAATTCCTATAAAATCTTATCTTGCTGTTTCTTTGTAATGTTATTGACACGTAGTGCTAGAAAGTATGTAGGACATGTTTTATGATTTTGTTAATATGTAATATCGGATGCTTTGGCTTGAAAAACAACTGGTGGTATTATTACGCGTATAACTGTAGTTTTTAATGTCAGTTTGTTTCATTTTTATGAAAACAAATGTCACTTCTGACATAATTCTGTCTTTATATAGTTATTGAACATATTCTGGTCATGAATTCAATTACAACATATAAAATAAATACGAAAACACTTTTTTTAAATAAGGGTTATTCAAATATTTTGCTATAAGTACCTAATTTTTCAAAATAAACCATATTTTCATCAGTTTATTGTTCAAATCGAAGATATTGATGCCCTGTATGCTATGCCGTACCCCCTTGCAGCACCACAATGTCTTGCAGTGACCCACATTACTCTGTATAGATTCATCCACGGCCCCGTTCTGTTAATACTGCTTTTTGTTGTTTGCAGCGATTGGGAAGCGTACGAGGCGAAGACGTGACGTATATTTTGGGACTTCCTCTGGTTGGAGGTCAGCCTTTCTTCCCACAGAACTACAGCCGTCAGGATATGGGTGTTGCAGAAGCAGTTCTCAACTTTCTCACTAACTTCGCCAAGACGGGGTGAGTAGTTAACACAAGTTCTACTTGCTAATTAGTTGATCAAGTTGTCGTAATGAGAAGACACCATCACGCGATCAGAGGGTGCAACCCAGTAATACACATCTTGGCTAGGATTCTAAGCTTCTTTTCAGGGTTTACCTTAATTCATACAGAACAACCATGTAGCATTTCAAATCCATAGCTTTTAAACATAAAACCGTGAAGTAGGTATTGTTTTTACGTTGTTTGCACCATGCTTTGAGAATCAATTTGTAGTAGTTTTTATTGAAGGAGTTGTATTATATTTCAACCAGTGGCGTAGCGTCAGTGGATGTGAGAGATGTATTACATACCCTATAGTTTTCCCCAAACTGGGGCAAAATTGGCGTTCATTATAATTTTGTGGTACACAATCGTTCTAATGCCATTAAAAATCGAGGTTTCTTAAATATTATGATTTGAATTCGCGCCATGCCGCGATAACTTGAACACAGTCTGCTTTGAAACAAAGCTCTGGTCAACAACACCTGCCGTCAGCTAGGGGAAACTGGTGTTGTGTGCTTGACCCATGGTATGTACCGAGTTGGAGTACATCTCGTGTTAAAGATCATGCTCATACTATTGCGCTTATAAACGTGAATAGAGAGTAAATCGCGAGTTTTTTGTTTCTTGTATGTGTGCTTCTTCAATTGCGAAAATTTGAGCTTGCTTTGGACACTGGGTTACTCACTATCAAAGCAAATATAGGTTAAGATTTGCGTGGGTTCTGGGAGAAAGGTATGTAACAGGCAGTGTACATCCAAGAGGTCACGAGGCGGATAGCAGCTACAATAGCAAACAATACACTGTTTCAGTGCAGTTGTCACCAACGAAAATGGAAACAAACTGTTATGTGATCGGCAAACTCTAGCTAAGAAACTTTCGGTCATTAAATTTCCCTGAAAAGGAAGATGTAATTAAAACAGGTCCTTCAAAGCCCGCACTCAATATTACAACTAACATTTAAAAAATGTGTAAGGCATTTCAACATCAAAGTTTTGTTGGTTATGTCTTTTTTTTCAAATGAAAGGTGCATCTGGAATTCCAGTGGTTATGAAGATTTAAATAACACTTACAAGGCAATCAAAAAAACACAACTATTCTTGTAATCATTTAATATGTGAAAAAGAACTAAAAATCTTCGGGTAAACTCCTCGAATAGGATTTTCATTGAATAGTCAGTATACGCTCTGAGTTGAACAGCGTAACAGTGAAGTGAAAAATAATAGAGCTTTACTTTCTCAGTTTGTACAGGCCGTATGCATTTTAGGAAAACAAGCACTTGCTCTTCGTGGTCACAATAAGAAAGAAGCATCTTTAAACAGAGGTAACTATATTGAGTATTTAAATGGATTACCAGCATATGGTATATCTCTGAAAGAACACTTGGAAAATCCACTGTTTTTCGTGCAACTTGCGACGGTATTCGTGTTTGTTTGAAAGAATGCTACTGTTTATTTGCCGCACGTATAAAAGACAATTTGTCGCGGTCACTTCGTGTTATCTTTTACTGAGCGCCTATTATTGTATTTAATTTTTGGGTTCACTGTCCTCCGGCTAGCTATGATCCTTTTGGTAGAGCACTTATCTTATACAGGTGTGTAAACGGAAAGGAGTCTTTTATCCAAAGATAACACTGATGAAGAATTTATTTTACACTTTTATTGTCGTAACACATTATGCACTTTCACATATTAATCTTGACACTCGCCAAACTGAAAATGTTATAATAACGTATTTACCGCTCATTCTTAATTCGCGTACTTCAACTTATTGTTTAATTAACTTTACGACACTTCAGATTTTTTATAATTTTGCTACGCGTAACCTGCGAATGTATTCACCATGACTGTTTCTGTTGAACTCAGCGACGTGTAATGCACAAATGTTTCTGATGGACTGGAGACGACGTGTAATGTACAAATGTTTCCGATGGACTGAAGACGACGTGTAATGTACAAATGTTTCCGATGGACTGGAGACGACCTGTAATGTACAAATGTTTCCGATGGACTGAACGAATTTGACTCTGACTTAGCCCTTTTTATACTCCTACACCCCGATATGCCTAAAGATTATAACCGAGCTGCTATTGGTTAATAAAACGTGCCAACATTAGCGTCTATTTTTATATCCAATGAAAATTACGAAAACATATGCTCCAGGGAGAAAGGTTCCAGCAAATTCTAAGAAAAACGCGCCAATATTACGTCATTTGCTCGTCTCTAATAATGATAAACAGCTCACCCCCTCGCTACATTATTGCATGCTATTATTGTCAGTTTCAGTAAGGCCGTATAAACCCACTTCTCGACAATGCTTACAATCATCAAACATCTCAAATCAATGTCACACAATAATGCATATTCACACTATAATCACTCTTTACATTTACATAATTTGTGATACAAATTACTGCATCAAACTTCACCTGATATTGAGAATGACATAATTTCAAGTGTGAGTGTCGTCATGACGTATGAAATTAAGGAAATTTCTGTTACCTTGTTTGTTTCACTGATATTAGATGAAACTCCTGACATTTTACGATACATAACTATTGGCGGAAATGTTGGAGACGTTTACTTTACAGATGTAAGCTCTGACAGAAAAAGAGATTTTCTCTTGAATCATGTTGTCTGTATTATTAACTTTTATTGCTCAAATAAACACAATAACATAATGATAACATCATGGTCCTAAGTTATGTTTATTAAACTACCTTCCACTGTACCAAGCATGCGTTAATGAATTTACTAGGTAATAATTCTAAATTGTATAATGAAAATCTAGTTGAGATTAAACATACTGATACGGACAATTCTGCTTAGTTTGGGTCACATTTTAACGAATTTTGCAATAAACTTTGAATTACATACTCGAGTCTGATAATCCGGTTACGCCACTGATTTCAACTGTTGGGGAGCTGAACTTTTAGTAGTTGCAACCGCACGTATAGTAAACAGTTTCCGGTAGCCTTCGCCCCAAATGTATTTTCAGGTGGCCTTTGCCCCAAGTTTAAAATAAATATTAACTTTGTAATTAAACTGTTTCTTTAAATATTTAATATTTATGTTTGCCTCGGCTGCGTCAGTATTATTTTAGAGACATGGATATCTTGGCAGGGCGTGATGCGACAAGAATATAGGCTTACACGGACCATTATTTTACCTTTTATTAATACTTGATACGATTTTAATAACACTTTACGGATATAAAGAGTGGGCTGTGAGATGTTTTTATTAAATACCTGCACTTTTAACACGTAAACTATTTTGTTTACTCAAAATACGTATAAAATCTCTCAAGGACGCATCACGCATCCGGTTACAATCATTGTCTGCAGGCAACTGAATAGATTTCAACCGTTTAAACTTGTAAATTTCTGTATTTCAAGTCTCTGATTGGCTAATCCCACTCCAATAAAATACCTGCATTTAACTAAAGCTTTTTCTGGTTGTTGATTGGCTAATTTTATAAATTGTCACTAAAATTACATTATTGTTACTCCAAGAATCACAAGTAGTACTGTTAAACTTTCTTACTCATTATTGACTAAAGGTTACCTCATTGTTGGCAACTTTTAACTTATTAATCTCACAGCTCCTACATTATTAAATTACGTAATATATTCACATAACATTATTACACATGGATACAATAATATAAACATATGCAATGACTGTTACATACATTTTACAAATTACTACATACACATATTGCTTCAAGGCGGGCTGTTATTGAATTTACATATTATATAATTAGACTGAAATTATTTAAGTGTTAAAAATACTGCTTCAAAAGAAAAAATATTCTAATGGATCAATGTCACAAAAAAGTGTCATAAATTATTCGGTTTATTTAGACCAGAACTGTAGCCAGCACCTTATGTTTTGGGGGAGGGCTTCAAAAATATGCCACACGTATACAACTCAAACCTCTGTGATATTGCTTTCTCCAATAGTGTCAAGGTTGTCTTCTTGCAATGACCAGACGCATCAAAAACACATTACAAAGGGGGTGGGGTTCGTACGACAAACACTATAAATACATTTTTCGGGGCAGATAGATGTTATGGGTTTGAAAGCTGCATAAGTAAAAACATGTTTGGAAATGTATACACGCTTATATATTCTGTAAATAAAGTATTTAAAATTGCACCCAATTCACAGACTGTTTCACAAACCATTATACAATTAAAGATGCTTGTGTTACATTCACATGACTTTCGTTTTCTTTCTTTTATTAGTGTCTATACAAACTATTCTTATGAAAGCTTACTTTTCTTTCTACTTCATTTTAATCGAGATAAATCTTTGCAGAAATAGCTGCTTTCACCACAGCAGTACGTACTGTACGAGAAAATGCCAGTTCTATATTAGTAGAAATCCTCGTGGTTTTGGGGGAACACGCTATCAAGCCTTTGAAAGGAATGCGACACTTCCTCCGCACTAAATCGGTATCAGAGAAAGTAAAAATGTGGGTCTTGTTCCACCCCATATCCAAGGAGGTAGAGAAAGGCCTGTCCTCCCCAAAATATTCTTGGCCTATTTGAAAACACATTTACGGTATGTCCGGGTAGTTCTCCCTTTTATACAATACAGTGTGTATAGAAAAATAGACCAACGACGTTTAGTATGTTGGGTAGGACATTAAAGTGAACACTTTTCAAGAGGGAACCCATGTCCGGAAAAACATGCTTTGGACGCTGTGGGGCGTCAAAGTTTCGTCGAATGTTTTTGGTTTCCTAATAGAGTTATGCAACCCTTTCGCTCTCAGCGTAAGGTGAATGGACGAACTGTTCCTTAACTTTCCTGCACGCGCACTACATCCGCCCATATATCAAGGTTCGCAACCTAATGATTTAGTTTGTGTTGTGTAATAGTGCACTAATGTTGTTGATAGCATTACGACATATACCAGTACACAGATATCGAAATGACCGACATGCTACTTGCATACAGCGGATCTTTTGCACGATTGTATGCGGAAAGGTTTCTCAACAGACATGGATTGGTAGACGGGGACCTGTGCCACGGCCGCTATGATCAGCTCTTATATCTCTTTACTGTTTTCTGTGGGGTACCATGCAGACTATGGTATATGCTACCTCTGTAACATCAGAGGACCTAATTGCATAAATACATCCTGCAACTGAAATGCTGAGCACACAGCCGCACTTATTTAACCATGTGCATCTGTCTGCACTGCCAATGTACGTTCTGCATTAAAGTAGGACGTCAACAGTTTGAAACCCTTTTGTAGTTTACTGCACGGTGTGGTGTTATTGTTGGGTTTCTTAAAGAAATTTGGAACGCACACCCATCAACATATCCTAACCGTTCGTAAACTTCCACGCACTACAGCATCCAAACCATGCGTTTTCTAAGTTTCCCTCTTCAACCTATGCCCAACATACTAAAAGTTGTCGGTGATTTTTAGTTTCTCTACCTTGTACATTGTAAAGGTATTTCATTCCATTCAAATATTTGATACCAGATTTCACCGGAAATACATGTTTAAGGCCCCCTGAATCCAAAACAGCTTTTCAAAAAAAGATCTGTGTATGGAGGATGTATGTATTAACAGCATAACTTAAAAATCAAAGTCAGATAAATACCACACTTGGTATTTAGGTTCAGTACCTTCCAAAGAAGCGATACGAAGATTTTCAAAAGAATCCTTACCCCATCTACCCTTTACATGGAACATTTTTCGAAATTTTTTACTTTTTACAAAATATCTCTAAGATTTTGATTAAAATATTATATGTTAAGGATATTTGCATGAAAAACAAAATGTATACCTTCAATTTTCTGGGAATAGCCTGTGAAGTCTTCATTCGGAAGTAATTTTGTATAATCTTGTATAACTAGTAAACGTTAAGTGATATAGGAAAATGTACCACACAAAAATGTTAAAACACACAATTTTCTTAAAATAAGCTTTTTTGTGGCATAAGCCGTTTCTGAGATATCCGTTATTAAAGGTACGAATTATTCAGTAATTGTAGTTCTTTTATTCTCGTCGATTTTCAGTTGTTTCTCGCGATGTCATGGAAACAGTATGGAATTTTAAGGCCAGCGTATAGCGTCCAGTTCTTTAACATTTGACTATCGCTGTTCTTTTTTTACCAAAGCTATATGTAATGTAGCTATTTTTGCAAGATTTATTTGGATTAAAATATAGTAGATAGAAAAATAAGCTTTTAAGAATAGTTTGTATACCCACCAATAAAAATAGACGTAAAGAAAATCTTGAGAATTTCATAATTGGAAGTCATCTAAAGTATTTTAAGCAGCGCCTATGGATATAGCTTGTTGCTGGAAACGGCTTTAGTGCTAGCCGGAGGGGGAGATAAAAGAGAGAAGTGTTCTCATCCAGCGTAAACACTAGAAGTGCTATCGAGAGATAACGGAATTGTTCTGAAAGCTTCTTCCGGCTACCCCAGAGGGTCAGGAGCTTATAGCTGTGGGTTTAGCGGCGTCGGATGCGTTCGAACTGGAAACGTTAGGGACCCACTCCATGCTTGAGCATGGCTCACGCTGATCTGGTCGACCTTCGGGTCTCTCCCCTTATCCCTACCTTCCAAGGGGTCACGATAGAAGTATAAAGGGCCCATTGGCCTATGTGCGACGCTCTGTCTCGGTTGCTGGGCCCCTCCGTAGTATGTACCTTTGCCTCTGGATTTACACTTTTTATTTAACTTATTTTCACTCAAAATCATACATAGTATATCTGTGTCTATTACGTCTTTAGTGAATAGGAACCAGGATACTACACTACTTGCATGTTCTGAAATCCCCTAGCAACGTAAACAAAATGGCTGGTAGCCGTCACAGTTACCGAGTGAAAGAAACAGTGTTATAGACGTGTTACTCAACCCTCAGCGTAGCTAATGGCTGTGTATGAAACATGGAAGACAACTGGAAGAACTGCTTTCCTTCCCAGAGGAATTACCTTAAAACCGTGTTATTTCTGAGAAGAGTCGTTTTCATAATTGGACGCAGTGAGTACCACTGTCCCTAGGGATGTAATATCCAGCAACTGCTATTTTAATGGAACGCAGTGAAAAACATCCCCGGGACAGAAGGGATAAAAACTGCGTACAAATTCCTTGCAAACGACATTCTTATATTCTAGAGAATATACAAAATTGAACAGCAAGAATTTAATGAATATCGCAACAGAAATTTCATAAATCATTGCACATTATTACGTGTTACTTCGTAGACATTCTGCTTTTTATGCTGACACATGTTTATTTTTTGAAAATTTTCGATTTATCCCAATTGATCGATTTCGACTACATGAACTAAATACATAAAACCGCGCCTATTTTTTTACTTTCTCTATAACGTATAGTAAGGGGAAGTAATGCATTCCATCGCAAATATGTTTTGAGGCCCCCTAAAGCCCAAAAAACATTTTTGAAAAAGGCGTGTGTGCGTGAGAGAAAGAGAAAACAGAATAACTTGAAAACGAAAAGTCGGCTAAAAGGAAACTACATTTAAATTGAATCAAACTACCCTTAACGTGGAACATGCTTCATTATTTTTTAGTTTCCTAAAAGTAGCTCTAACAATTTTTCTTAAAAAAGCACTACATATTTAAGAAATGTTCATGACAAGTAAAAAGTATAACTTTAATTACCTGAGAATAGGATGTGAAGCCCTTCTGAATAAACCTATATTACTTGTGAACCGTTGGCAAAAATTTACTTCAGTAAAATTCTAGAGTTCTTAAAGCACACAATTTGTATATAATCAGTTTTTGTAGCGTTAAGGGTTTTCAAGATGTTCTTTATTATTGGTTTGATTGTCGAATGCTTACACCTTTTTGATCTGCTAAGTTGCTATTCGTTGGTTATTTTTTCTCGTGATCATGCCAAGAGAACGACTTTTAAAGCCATCACTTAACCATCCGCTTTTAAAACACTCGACCAAGTTTTACCCTTCTTATACATACAATTAAATTTATAAATGTGTTTACCTCGATTGAGGCAGTATTTTTAACACTTAAATGATATCAGTCTGATTATGTAATATTAAAAATATAATAACAGCCCGCCTTAAATGTATATAATATATAATGTGTATATTGCAGTCATTCTATTATGTTTATATTATTATGTACATGTATAATAGTGTTATGTGAAGATATTACGTAGTTTTAACAAAGTAGGAGCTGTGATAATAGAAGCAAGCTGCTTTCCTTAGCAACAGAATTATAAAGTAGAAGCCGAAAGTTGCTAACAATGAGGTAACCTTGAGACAACAATTAATTAGAAAGTTTAATAAAGGCTACTAATCATTCTTGGAACAATAATGTAATATTTAAAACAGCTTATAAATAGCCAATCAAAAACTAGAAAAAGCTTAAGTTAAATAAAAGTATTCTATTGAAGTAGACTTAGCCAATCAGAGACTTGAAATAAAGGTAATGTGCAAATTCAGGCGGCAGACGCTACAAGATTGCGTACCCGTTCGGTACGGTACGTGTTCAATGTGAGACATAAAAGGTAGTGCGGTGAGAATAATATAAATTTTAAGTGTTAAAAAGTACAATTAACAATAATCTTACACCTCTATAGTAGGATACATCAGTGAAGGGTTATTTAAATCGTGTGAAGGATTAATAAACACAGTACAATACAATTATAATTTCTATAAGCCTTGTTCCTTAGCCGTACTAGCCCTGCTAAGAGATACGTGTTCTAAAGATTACTACTGACGCAGCCGAGGCATGCATATACCAAGTGAGTCAGCTGCCCCTAGGTAATCGTATTTATGCAACCCGCAATTTATAGTCTAATTTGAAAACATTGACCCTTTTAGCAAACAAACTGTTATTGTAGCTCTGCCCTTCTATTTGGTACTATACGCAATCCCCATTAATGATTAAAGGCTTGAATGAGAACCAAAGAGCTGCGAAAACCTTAAAAAAGAGGGCGTTTCTTGGATATAATGCTTGCAAGGAGGTACAGGAACGTTTTCCCGAAGAGCGGGATAAACTACGTGAGTTCTGGCCGAGTGGTTTAGCTGCCGGAATGTGGTGAAGCAAAGGTTAGCTTCTAAGGTTGGAATCTGATACAAATATAAAATTCTTCATTTCTTTTTTTTTCACTCCTTGTGTTTATATTTTGTATTTTAGTGTACTAATTTATTTATTTTTTATTACTAGCTCTCCTATGAGCCAAAGACATAAGAATTACAATCAGATAATTGTGTATCATGTTTACCCTAATAATCTGTACCGTATCTGGTGTTGTAAACCGTGTTGCGTAGTTAGCTTTCATTCTCTTGTCCGCATATCGACAATATTAAATATAACAGTTTTTGTTTCATGTTTAAACCTTAGGTTTCACTTCTTCTATTGACAAAGGAGTTGTAAATGTGCTAAGTTCACGGGTAAACAGAATAATAAAATACTAAATAACGTGGATTTCATCAAAGAAGTAAATGTTCAAAATGACGACCCCCTTCACCAATGCAAATTTGTGTACGTTGCCGGAGAAACCTTTTTGCATGCTGTAACATGCGCGATGTAATCTGTCCGCATTCTTCAGGTATGAGTGTGCCCTTATACGATTTGGGCTTTACGGTGGAAAACATGACGATTATTCTATTTTGGACACACTTATAATGTTATCAAAAATGTTATTTATATCATATCAAATTATAGGCCCAAAGATATAAAACAAAAGGTAATAAAAAGTTTGAATTTAACCCAAAGGATTTGAACCCGAATTAAAGTGGCACAGTGTTAAAGCAACCATGATACTACCATTAGACCAATGCTACCTTGCGAGCTGAGGTTCTTATACGAATTAGTAATCACAGAACTAGACCCCACCTCGAACCTTTACACGATTTTTGCAGCGCCATACAGTGTTTTCAGCTCGTTTTGGTAGTTTTAATTCAAACAAATAAACTGCACCAATCATTACAATTACTGTATGATCTGAAATACGCCAGAGTTTGTGAAATAAGAGAAATTATCTACCTAATACTTAGCATTTTTTACAAGCCTGTACATTGACTAACGGCTTAAATCCAATTGGTCGTACTGCATAGATATGCCATTTTGTTTAAAATGACTTTTGTCAACCGATGCATGTGATAGGTTGTTCATTCAGGGACGTCTTCAAAGAGGTGCATGGATGTATGCTAAAGAATATAAGTTTGTAAAATTGGCTAAAACTGCTACTGAAGTTCTCAGTGTCAGGGTGGGATGTTTTTGCATCGACATACATAGAGATTGCATTCCATCCCTAAAACACTTATGCACTGAGTTATGTGTCCCTCATCTATAAAGTGTTATGCAAATCAACCATTAGAAGGCATTCAAGAGAAGCGTAAGTCACTTAGAACGTTGCATAAATTCAAACATAAATAGGCGCAGCTGACTCACTTGGTATAATATTTAAATAAACATAAAAATACAGAGTTGACTTTTAAAACGTGGGGCGAAGGCCACCGGAAACTTTTTATCGTAGTGGGGCGAACACTCCTAGAAACATATCTCCCGCAAATTGATGCCTAAAGGTGGTGCAACCGTTACAACAATTAACCCATTTCAAGTTTGGCTAACATACGTGGGGAAAAAACACCCTCAAGTTTGGTTCCCATACGTGGGGCTACAACTACTGCACGATTAACAAAAGTATATAGAAAAATTAGCTTTCGTAAGAATGTGAATGCAACATATCTGAAGTTGTTCGCTCTCGAATGGAAAATTCGTAGAGAGCCTGCATCAAATCCCATGCGCTACTTTCTGAGCAAAAAAATTAATTAAAACTTTAGCAGGTGTATGCGGCACAATTCTTAATCCTCTTGTATTTCCTTCAAAGGCCAAACTCAGAAAGGATTCTAATTAAGGATTCGGTGTTGCGCAGATTGCAGGGCAAGCTAAAAATTTTAGAGATCAAAGAAAGATGCTTTTTTAGAATTCATTTTGAGCTTCGCTACTGGAGAACTAAAGCTTATCTTAATTGGTCACTGCGTTAAAACCCCTGTTAGTCACGGTGATTTCTATCGTGTACCACTGCACGGATTCGTTGGGGAACATCACGTGATTTTTTATTCTCCAGCTATGAAAGTGGGATTACGTGAATATGCCCATAGCTGCAGGGGTCTTTTACGTGTAGTGGCTACTGGAAAAGTAAAACTTAAAAGAAATCGCTTATAACTGCCAACGTGGTGCCAATTAGAGCTGGACATTTTTATTCAGAGGTAGCTAGAAGGTATACGGTATAAAATGTTAACGGACACTCGTCCTGGCTACAGTATGAGTGTCCAGAGGAACCTGCTTCTTGTGTCCGTATCTTAGAAGAAAAAAATTCTGATATGATACATTCACATGACTTTCTCTACTCTCTATCCTTTATTAGTGGGTAAACAAACTACTCTTACTAAAGCTTGTTTTTATTTCACTACTTTACACCCTACGTTTACATATACAAACGGAACAACGATAGTCAAATGTTTAAGAACTGGACGCTATACACGGCCTTAAAATTCCACAGATTCAATGGAATCACGAGAAACAACTGAATATTGACAGGACTTTAAAAGAATAGCTCAGTATTGATTAATTCGAACCATTAATAACAGATATCTCGAAAATGGCTGATGCTACAAAAAAAGTTATTTTATGTAAATTGTGTGTTTTAAAGAGATCTACATCTACATCTTGTCTATCGCTTAACTTTTACCAGTTATACAAGATTATACAAAATTCCTTCCGGGTGAAGAGGGCTATTCCTAGAAAATTCAAGATATACATTTTATTTTTAATGTGAGTATCTTTAATATATGGTATTTTAATCAAAATCGTTAAGAAAATCAATAATTCCAAAGAATGTTCCATGTAAAAGGTAGTTTGGGGTGGGAGATTCTCTTGAAATTCTTTGTGTCGCATTTTTTGGGAGGTATTGAACTTAGATACCAGTTTGGTGTTGATCCGACTTTTCGGTTTTAGTTATGCTATCCACAGACACACACACACACACACACACACACACACACACACACACAGCTATACACTTGAACCTTTTTCTAAAAAGCCTTTTTTTGTATTCAGGTTGCCACAAAACTTTGAGGCAGCATTTTTGACACTTAAGTGATTTCAGTCTAATTATATAATATAATAACAGCCCACCTTAAAAGCAATACTACAATATATAAAAACTGTGTATTACAGTCAGTTCATAAGCTTATATTATTGTGTACATGTATAATAATGTTATGTGAATGTATTAGGTAATTTAATAATGTAGGGGCTGTGAGAATAGAGGCCGAAAGTTGCTAACAATGAGGTAACCTTGAGGCAATAATGAATTGGATAGTTTAATAATGCTACTAGTAATTCTTGGAACAAAAATGTAATTTTTAAAACAGTTTATAAATAGCCAATCAACAACCAGAAAAGTTAAATAAAAGTATTCTATTGTAGTGGTTGCAACTACTTCAAGTTTTGGCTTTCCATGCGTGAAGCTACAACTTAAATCTCAACTTGTATTTCCGGTGAAATCTGGGTATCAATGTTTGGGTGGAATGCAAGACCTTCTCTATCTACTGGTTACATGCTAGACAAAGTAATTATCTAAGATTATGAGATTTAATGGGAGACTAATTGGTGAAAATTGCCATTAAATTACCTTTTTAGTTGTTGTGCAGTCCAATATATTGGAATATATAGGATGTTTCAGAATTCGACCGATTAACTTTAAGTGCTTTTAGAGGGGAGTTGAGTGAACAATTGGAGATAATACACTTATTGTGCCAGAATTCATGGTTTTGTGCAATAAGCTAAAATAAATTTAAGCCAGTACGCCGCTGGTGCCCACCTCAATAGTACATGTGAGCATTTGCTGCACTACATGTGTGGCTCAGTGGTGAAGTAGGGAGTTCTCAAGCCAGCGTCACCAGATTTAAAGTTCAAGCCCTGTCCAATGTTTCTCTCTCTTGTTTTTTTTTCTCCTGTTTTTAATTCTCGTTGTTAAACTATTGATTGTGAAGAATGTGGAATACTACACTACTCCATTGTTATTACCGCTGCTGTTAAATGTAATCAAGCAAATCAAACCAAGAATTTTGGTCAAGAATATTGTTACATGCCGGGTAGAGGCCTAAAGGTGCACATGAAAATTTAAATTATTAAATATGAAAGGTGAGGGAGATATCCACCGATCCAAAAGCCGGCTTGCACGCGCGATCCACTTCTCTCGGAATACTCAGTAAGACTGCCGTCATTTCCCCACCACTCGTGTCTAGCAAAAACTCCCAGCCAGGAGTGTCGTCACGAAAACAACAATATGTCTGGTAATGACAATAATACCCCCAAATTATTAATACACCACAGTATAAACATAAGATACTGTAATGTTCTAAACATACCCATAATACGTAATCAGAATACTTTACGAAGGTGACTTTAAAAATGGCATTACTATGACCTGGGAATAGTACACTATTGTGTTTACAAATTGAAAGAATGGGCTGTTAGCTCTAAAAAGAAATGTTTAGTGTGCAAGCCAAATCACAGTCATATTCCTGCTTAAACTTTATTCATTTCTGGGTACCATAGAAAAGCGTATTTCTTCTTCAGATATACGGAAACAGCTGACAGTGAACCTTCTTATTTATGAACTCTGATTTTCTGAAATACACATTGTCCTTTTGGGAAGCGTCAGTGAATCACGAGATAGCACTCCTATATATTTGCAGAGAGTCAAATATACCTGTGAAAGCGCCAGTGTTCGATTCTCTTCATAAAATAACTTTTGTTTTTCTCTTGTGTTTAAGACGAGAGGTGCATGCGTACGTGAATAGCAATGGTAATTTTAATTTCAGAATAATGCAGAGGAAGTAATAGTTTAGCTTTAGTGTAATGAAGTTCTCTCTACATGTGATTTTGTCATGCAATGTTTAAACCTATTGTTCCGGAACTTTTTTAAATGAGAACCTACAATTAGGGTGAATTTAAATTGACCCTAAAATGACCATACGACGTCCTTCAAATAAAACACGAACTAATAGCATTTACTTTCCCCCATAATATCAAGCAACTTTTGTTCAACACATTTCTTTCTACAACGCTTAGTTTCGGAGATATTGTGCAGTCTCAATCTAAATGGTCCACCCTGTATAAGTATATTAAGCAAACTGAACTAGAATGAATTTTTAGTATGATATGATTTTAAAATTCTGAACAGATTGTCTTAAAATTTTAGTACAGCTGCATCAGAGGGAAAAAGTATATGAAAACTGAAATATTATTAACAGTTGAATCCCCTTACTTCGCCACTGAAATATAATGTCCTAAGATGCAGTAAAAATTTCAGGTATTTGCTTCAAGCAGTGCCTGAGAAAAACAAATCCAAATACTGAATATTTTTAGAGGTTATTATTTTGCTGGACTATCACAATGAATATAAATTTCACAAAAGGATAGTTGTATCTATAACAACATTAAAGTAATTTTTACACCGATTATCAAGTGTACCCAGAAATATGAATGTTTACTTAATTCAGTGTATATCCATATACGTCGCACACTTCCCTTTAGGGGAGTTTGAAACCTTTCGTGTCTGGGCGACAGTGTTCAAAGGCTCACTCATGCACAAAGATAAAAAGCTTTTTGTATTCAGGAGACCTGAAAGTATAACTTCCCTTACACTGGCTGAAAGGGAGGTTATTACATTAAATTAAACCAGTTAGAGATCTCATTATTTGGAACACATTTTGTAACTTTCAGTTTTCTATTTTCCTACAGAGATATCTTAGGTTTTTTGAGAACACAAAACAGACATGCTGGCAGCATTGCAGGGTTTGCTGACTCACGGTAGCCGGGGTGTTACTTCAAATTTCAAAACCAATTGGAGAATACCACATTAGCAGGTTTCACTTAATGTCGTGTGATTTATGAATGTAAACAAACCTTTCCGTGCCTCTTACCTTCTAAAAATTGCATTTGAATCTTCCAATGACGCATTTTCTAACTTAAAATGCACGAATATTTTTATCAGCTGGTTCAATACTAAACTTAAATGCGCTTTGCAATTGATACTGCTGTAATTTAGTTAATCAACCAAACCATCTTAATGATATATAAACACAAAAATACTACAGGTTAAGCCCTTTTTGGACGCTGAAGACATTCCTTCCATTTTACGCTGTTTTAGTGTAGTCTAATATCATGCCATTTGTACTTATTTCGCCAAAGCATTACATTCCCTTTCGTCGTGTTTGCTAGGATTAAGGGAAGCGTGGGGAATTAACAGCTGTCACCCTTCAGACAAAGGAGAAGAGTGGAGTAGACCATGTTTTTCTTACATCCAGAAGCCGGTTCAGATTGCGTGAGCTACCTCGATCTGTTTGCAATGTTTCAAAGTTCTACAAGTCACATTAAGTGTGCAAAAAATGTTTGGAATGAGCTTCTAAGTCAAGGGAGGCGAAAACGACTTCCTTCCGCGAGTCATCAAATATGCAACACGCACTGCATCACTCAGCAGCATGTGAAAAACAAAGGGACGGTTGCAGAGAGGGAACGGCGCCTACGAGTCAAAATGTCTCGCGAGTCCCGTTTTCGCCACCTCTGTTCTAAATCATTAATTATTTTAAAAACCTTGTGTGACATCACATTGTTACTTTCGAAACTATGTCAGAAATAGGCACTCTACTCATGTTACAAGTAACAAACTATTACCTTCTTACATTCTCGTGAAATTAAACATTTAATTTGGAACAAAGATTATTGCTTTTTTTCGAAAACTGCTGATCAAAGAACAAGATACTATTATATCTTTTTGTTTGCAATGCTCCAATGAAGCACATGTAATAAGTTCCCTTCCTCCCGGTGTAATACTTGCCCTAGTTTAGGTAAAGGGTAGAGAATGTTAAGAGGAAGAGAGATCCTATATCAATTCAACACCCCCAGTAAACAAGGTTATATCGGCCTTAAATTCTAGACATAGAGACCGTGTGCAGAGACGACATTAAATCCGTCAAGCACTAAGGAAGACCCTTCGTATCTTTACGGTTCCCCAGATGTCCTAAATAAATTCCGCGCTGATTAAATTTTTGAGAGCCCAGGGTTGTGGGAATGCGGAGCACGTATCGAAGTCCTTATTTCGCGAAAACAACATCGAAAGTCTTTGTAAGGGATATCTGTCAGGACTGCAATCAGCAGCTGATTTGTCTTGACCTGAATCTACCACTGGCCTTTCGTCACACACGTCCAAAATTTGCCATAGACCACTTAGAAGAGTCGGACTTTATATCTCATCTGACTGCTCTCATTTCTGAAGTTAACTGAAGTACCTCTAAATGAAGTACGTGTTATCGATATTTAACGTAACTCAAGCCGGACTTCAGATCAATTAATAAATTCGTGAAACTAATAATCCAGTTATACTCGTGTTACAGTAACTACAAACCTTGCTTCAAAATCTTTTTTATTTTTGTATTTTAAACTTTTTTCACACGGAGCGAGATGACTAAAGGCTTTCTCGCGGTTTCCCTCGGTCGCTAATGAATATTGGATTGGATAATTTGATCCGCGAATTTTCCTATTATTCTTTTCATCACTACGTTTCATTTCCTTCTTCACAGCCATACCAGGCATTTCAGAGTTGGCTGGCTCCTTGACAGGCTACTGACTCGAGGCATTGACTTGTAAGTCCTTAAGGATGTAAGTCTTCCAAAGAGTAGGCTAATCTGAAGAGATAAAGAAAACTCTTTCAAATCAGCCTTGTAGATTTAAATTTTAGACGTTGAATAAGATTAGTACTCAAATCTACGTTAACCTTTCAGTGCCTTCAATTCCCTGACCGTTTCAGTGGGAAATCCATTTTTAAAATCGATATATAGTTTTGACTAACGAAACCGTAGTGACAAAACCAGGTTTAAGGTTTATTTCCAATCAGCAGAATCCACAGTACCACTCACGTTGTTCCATTAACTGTGAGAATTCTTCTCCCTCATTCTTTCTCTCCCTCCCTTTCTTTCTGTGCAACGTACATGGCATCTGATCAGTGTTTTCAAAGCACATAATACAAGCGGTTTTTTTCTGGGTGTCAATAAAAGTTAAAAACCTAAATACAACGTCCCATTTGGGAAAAGTAAGATGCCTTACTATACCTACAGCTCGTATTTAAGTGACAACTAAAGTGTACTGCATACTAAGTTTCATAACATTTATAGTATAACAGCTTAGTAAAATCCCGCGAGTATTCAGTAGGGATAAATCGCCCCCATTCTACTTGTCTTTTGCATTTAGCTACTGAGTTATCTAATAAGGTGTCTTAAACAGAAAGTGGGCTGATACGCGAGAAATAAGTGTCATGCCACTGTTGTGAACACAGCAATTTTATAGTGTAGAAAAATTTAATAGGTTATCGCCCACCCGCGATAACTCAAAAACTAAAATCCTTATTCCAGTTCAGTAAGAGGTATGTTAAACAGCATTGTTTCAAGATGATGATGATGATGATGTGTTATTGGTCTCCCTGTAAAGAATTTAAAGCCGCAAATTTTCTTAGTAAAACTTCAATTGAAATAATGTGTATTATGAAAATACATCAGCGAGGAACCGATTTCCTTGAAGATATACGCGGGGAAGTAAAGGTTATGAAATACTCTAAAAAGTGTGAATTAACTTTTTTAAGATATCCCATGAGGATACCGTATGTATTTGAAATGCTATCGCTAGTTATATGCAAACATATGTTTTCACATCCGCTGCACTTTGCTCTTTGCGTGGCCTGTCACAGCAATCTACAAACCCAGCATTTCTCTCCCTGCAATGCTCTGGTGTCTTTAGTCAGCTCTGCCTCTACACCTATTTGTTCGTAACGGTTTACATGCATTCCAGATACATTAATTCTGTTATATAGTATATTTAATTAATCAATTAATTAATAATAATAACCTTTAATACCTATAGGGCAACGGCCTCTCCTAAGAGGACGGTAACTCGATATGTTCCTCCCACATTTGAGCTAAAAATGTGGAATTCCCCTAACTTTGTCTCTGATAGTTCATTAATTGCCTTAACCTATATTTGTTGTCACATTTACATACTTTTGCTTCTTGGCCCTCTGACCTTGAGTCTCACTCGTTTTGACATTTACACTTCTCACTATCCCTGTGAAACGACATTTTGATATGTCTAGCCATATAAGTTACACCAAACCTTAAGTAAAGAACTCCTAAAGAAACATTCCATCAAATAAGAATTGATAAAGGCTAATCAGATGAGATTGAGAAAATTAAGAGCAAAAAGGAATTCAGAAATGGACTTGGTATATTAAAACGCATATTTTATCAAAAATTTCATAGTAATCAAAATTAGATTTACGTGATCGTGACTTTAATAATGTTAAATAATTTCGATCATATTGTTAGCCCTACGTACAACACAAAATGAAGCTTGCATAGAGACGTCTCACCTACCAATAGGATTGCAGTAAACTAAGTTACCATAGTAATAGGCGACGTAAATGTATGAAACTTTAAGGTTAAGCTAAGCTGAAAGCTCACATTTCCGCTGGCCCCAATATGGCGAAGTTGCGTTCGCCAGCGCGCCAAATATTATCACGCAGATACTAGTTTAAACCTTGATGCGTGTTTAAAAAAGTGCATTAAAGAAGTAAAGCATTGAAAAGTATGATTCTATTTGTGAATGTGTTCTTTATTTCGAATGAAATGCAAAGCGAAGTGAAATCTTTACCGCGAATCCAAAACCGCGGCCTGAGATACACACATAGAAATACGTTTACTTCCACAGGAGCCAAGCACTGCTCAATCGCTGATCTAACAACGAGATACACCCTAAGACAAAAAATGAGCAGAATTTCGAAGCGTATATTTATTTAAGTCTAAATCGTTCCCGCGGCCGGTTCACAATGGTGTCTCGGGACGCATGCCTTTAGCTTCGCTCTAATATTACCTTGCCAGCCCCTAAATATGCGCCGACAGCCGAGCGGTTATAAGCCGGTACGTAGTAATGAGGCCTACCGAGGTTCATATCCCGAGGATAATTTTATTTTTTTAGAAAAACAATGTTTATTACGCATACTATAATATAATTCCTAATTGCTAAGGCTTATTTGATTTTATGCTAAACACTCTCCTTTTCGTTTTCAAACTAAATAAGAGATAAGTAAATATTATATTACTAAATTAAAAACCTGGAATAACACACTCATATGACTTTCTCTGCCCTCTAACTTTATTAGTAGGTATACAAATAATTCTTACTGAGGCTTATTTTATATATACTACATTTTAATCTAAATAAACCTTTATGGAAACCGCTAGCTTACACATTTCGTTATAGATACAAAGATAACAGCGATAGTCAAATATTTAAGAACTGGACGCTATATACTGGCCTTAAAATTCTATATGCATGGAAACAATGTGAAATGCATTTTAGAAGTCCTACTGATATTGTACTTATTTTGAAAACGAAAAGAGCAATTTGTTTGTTTGTTCATGCATGGATGTCTTAAAATTAATAGATATCTTATGCATGTAAAATATATGGTATTGCCATATACGAGGGCGGATCAAAAAGTCACGCACGATAATTTTTTCTGGCTTGGTATTGCAGCTGGAATGTTGCAATTTCACTCAGATATTGTAGTTTGAAGCTTTCAGTACAGAGGATATTTTTGTTTTATGTGCAGCTCTAGCGAGAGAAGCGTGAACTATGCAACAAAGATGGCGCACACGTTACTGTCGTCCACGTGTGAAGAGCAGAGAGTTGTGGTTATATATTTGTGAGGCAAAGGGCATAAACAGAGTGATATTCACACGAACATGCGTGGCGTGTATGGGGATGGTTGTATGGACATATCAATGTCTCCAGATGGTGTGCATTCTTCCTAGAGGGCCCTGTGAACCTTAGTGATTTGCCACGCTCCGGGAGACCGGTAACAGCTGCAACCTCGCAGAATGTCAGAGGCCTTGAGGTGACATTTTTGAATGACCAAGGTGTGTAACTGCGAACATTATCGCAACAGTTCAATATTTCCTTTGGTGCAGTGTACGATATTATTCATGACACGTTGAAATTTCGTAAAGTTAGTGCTCACTGGGTGCCTAAGAACCTGACAGACAACCACAAGAGCTAGCGAATGATGAGCTTGGATCATCTAACGCGGAACACCGCAGAAGGGCATGACTTTCTGAAAGGAATCGTCACTGGTGATTAGCCGTGGGCATAACACAACACGCCCGAAACCAAGCAGGCAAGTATGGAGTGGAAACATGCTGGTTCACCAGTGAAGAAAAAATTCAAAGTGGCACAATCTGCTAGGAAAGTGCGTGTGACGGTGTTCTGAGATATGCATGGTGTTATATTGGTGGACTTTGCTGAACACGGGACCACTATGAATGCTGCAGCCTACATGAAAACTTTGGTTAAGTTTTATCGTGCCCTTCATGACAAACGCCACAACATGAATGCTGACAATGTCAAAATTCTTCATGACATGTTGCTGCTGTTTACCAAATTTGGTGGGGAGGTGCTCCAGCATCCACCATACAATCCGGACATTGCACCATTGGACTTTCATCTGTTTGGTCCCATGAAGAAACTCCTGGCCGGCCAACACTTTGCAACAGATGCGGAAGTGAAATCAGCAGTCCGCAGATGGCCATACTCCAAGGAAATGGACTTCTACGAACAGAGCATATTGAAACTGGTGTCACGATGGGAGAAATGTGTTGAGAAACTTTGTGACTATGTTAAAAAGTACGTAAAAGGTGTAAGTTCATTTGTGATGTTTTTTGACTATTAAACTTTTTTGTTTAAAAAATTATTGTGCGTTACTTTTCGATCCGCCCTCGTATTTTACAAATTAAAATGTAAATAATAAAAAGGTGTGTTTGAAACCTTGTGAGAGACGTGAGTTTCACTACTACACTACTATGCACACAGCAAAGTAAAAGACACCTTCCTACTTATCGCATAGCTTTGAAATGAACGCAAGGTGATATTAAGCCGTGTATTGTGAACGCAGCGTCAGCGAATGCTTCCGAAGTTTTCCGAATCATTTATTTTGCCTTAGGCTGCACATACTTAATAAATACACAAGACGCCTGCTACACGACCCAGGCACGTGCAAAGCAGCTCCAAACTACAACCCGATTCCTTGTAACATTGTTATCGTTACAACTGTCGTATTCGGTGTGTCCCCTCTTCCGGGGGCGCTGAGTGTCTGTTCTTGTAGAGACTTTTCGTGGACCTTCCGCCATCCTAGTCGGATGCTGCCGCGTTCCTCTTCATTACAGTTATGAAAACGTAATTTGACAACTATCTTCGAATGTATTAACCCAAGGTGGACCAAGCTTCTTTTGGTAACATGCTGGACCAAAGGAGGGCTAAATAATGCCAACCATTATATTTTACCCTTATGGTTGAATTTACAATTTTGATGTAAGCATTAGTCCTTCATTAAGTGAATTAAGTAAGAAATGTTGTATATTAAGAAACAAATATGTATTTTTATAAAATATATTTTACCAAATATGTTTATATCTTGAAAATGGTTAAATTAAATTAGTTATTGAAAGTTATTGCAGTCCAGGATTTCCACATATTATATTTGCAACAGTTTTTAAAGTGGGACGAGGTGGATTAGGTACATAAACTCTTCTACTTTGTCACATACTTCACAGTTCTTACACTTACACTATTGTTATCGCTAATATTCCTATCGGTTCCACTGTCACTTGAAGTGCATATAGTAAATTTGGGTTCTGCGTCATCATTATCATAATCACAGTCCATGTCTTCAATCTGATCAACTTCCTCTTCAGTTTCAATAACAACTCATCAAAAATATCACAACTTTCTTCCTCGTGATGTTCTAAATCTGCTTCCGATTCCCTTTTCATGATATATAGTTATCTGCTCGTATTTCTGAATCATTCCACGGTCAGAGACACAATAACACGTTTATAAAATGAGTTTTCAATCCATGCAGCAAGGCCAACAATGTAATATAATGTTGATTTCCAAATAAGTCCATGTTTGCAGTTTCTACTCTTGTACAAACTATTTTTACAAACGCTTATTCTCCGTCTGCTTCATGTTAATCGAGATAAACATTTGCAAAAACTATCTCATTGATAATTTTCTTGTAGGTGCAAAGGAAATATGGCAGGCTTTAAGCGATAGTCAAATCTTTTAAGAGCTGGTTGCTATGTGGAGCATACCATTCTCTTTGCATGACCAGGACACAAAAAACGAATGTGCTCCCATTTAAGAAAAAGTATAAACATTGGAAAATTCAAATAAATAACGAGAAATATCTCGGAAATAGTTCACTCTACAAAAAATGTATATGACATAAATTGTGTATTTTAACGAGTTCTACATTCTTTGTGTGAGAATATTTTGTCTATCTCTTACGGTTTACCAGTTATGCAAAAGCCATTCAGAATGAAGAGGGCTTTTGGGGACATTCCAGAAAATTCAAGATATATGTTTTATTTCTTATTAAAATATCTTAAATATATGATATTTTAATCAAAATCGTTAAAGGTATTTTTGAGAAAACCAAAACCTTCAAAACATTTTCCATGTAAAGGGTAGTCTGGGGCAGGGGAAATTTTCTTAAATTTTCGTGTCGTATCGTTGAAACATATTGAACCTAAATACTAAGTTTGGTTATTTATCCGACTTTTCGTTTTTGGCTTATGCTGTTCACAGACAGACATACACACGCACATTTTTCTAAACGTGCTTTTTTAGATTCAGAGGGCCTTAAAACATGTATTTCCGATGAAATATCGGTATCTAATTATTGGGTGGAATGCCATGCTTCCCCTACTTACTATACTTAGTAGAGAAAGTAAAAATTGTTACAAGTTGGACCAGCGAGGGCTATTTTGTGACCACTTTGAAATTTAGACCATATAATTAGGTTTTCAACCAGAAAAACTTTATTGTTTTCATAGAATCGTTAACTTTATACTGTTTCTGACACAAAATGAGAACACCATTGTCTGGATTTGCTTTATACTATAATAGTATCTAAATAGGCCAGTAGAGGAGTTCGTCAAGTATGTATTTTATCGCCCCTGTCCAATTTATTCATAGACGATATAGCAGGCGTGTTATAGCAGAGGAAATGAATGGCCCAAAAGTAGACGATGTTTGCATTCCTGTATACTTTTATAAGCGGATGACATGACAATTTTGTCAGTGACGATAGATGGCTTACAGAAAGGTATTAATAGGTTGCAAGAATATTGTAAACAATGGGGTTTGGTGGTAAAAATTAATAAAACAAAAACAATGGTTTTCAAAAATTGCTATGTTTATGGCAGGGATGAAAAGTGGTATTGCAAGGCGCTAGAACTACAAAACGTTAAACATTTCTCCTATTTAGAAGTAATGTTTAATATGAGAGGAAAATGGAACAAACATCTATCAGTAACTAACTATAAAGCACGAGGGCAGTTAAATGAATTATTACGTATCCTCTCGCGGATACCGGTTGTACTTGTAGATGCATTAAAAAATATGTATAACTCTATGATAAGGCCGGTTTTGTTATACGGAAGTGAAATCTTGGTATAGGAAAGAGCAGAGCATGTAAATAAAACAGGTAGCATTTTGGAAAAGAGTCCTTGGAGTTTCACAACGCACATCAAATTCGGGGGTATTGAGGGAGGTGGGATGTTATGAAGACACAATACACTGTAAAATAAGAGCAGTGAAGTACTGGCTAAGGCTGATGCAGGGGGATAACTCCACACTACGATCCAAATGTTATAAACACCAGCGAGAAAACCTGTCTTCTAAGTTTTGGGCAGCTGATTTGGAAAGGGGTTTGAGGAGAATAGGAATGGGGTCAGTATAGCAAAGAGCTGAAACAAATGACAAAGACATATGGAAAGGTGTCAAAAGAAGACTAAGAGACATCACCCAACAGGAAATAGAATCGGATTGTAAAATTAAACCTTCTCTAAGTCTAGCAAATGAAATAAAATTGAATTGGGGTAAAGAGGCATATATACTTAACTTAGGAAGAAAAGAAAGATCAGGAATCGCTGGAGGGCACAGAAAATGACCGACGATTCTGGCAGGAGAATCTGCCCATTCTGTGATTTGAATGAGGACTGGGTACATATTTTGGCGGAATGTGCACAGTGGGAGAACCAGCGAACAATTAAACTGAAAGAGAAATTCTCGAAGTCTCTCAAGATAGAGGCTGGCATGTTGGGATCTATTGGCTGACCAGAGGAACTGGCAAAACATGGGCAATTTCTTGGCTAAAGTGCGCGTTGCTAGTTCAAATTTGTTCAGCTAGACAAAGGTAATTTATCTCTATTTTCCTTTTTCTTTTTGTCTTCTTTCCTTTTCTGTTGTTTATTTTGTCACCATACCTTTATCTTAAATATGCATGTACGGTCAATGAACCATACACTAAATACTTGTGTAATAACTTCAATAATTTTAAACCAATAAAGATACCTTATCTTTCTATCATAATAGTAATGGCTCTAAAGGGTGTGGACATAAGTTGACCCTTCCTTGACCCGTCTAGGGTTGAGGTGAATGATCATGCTAAACAAAGAACTATGTTGCATCGCATAACAATCTATTCCACGGCGATGAGAAGCGACAAGTGCACGTAACGTTAAGAAATACGGGGAAAAGTTATATGGAACATACCAAGTGTCTATTCTGGCGTCAAGATACCACTTGACTTAAGCTTGATATTTATTCGCTATTAAACAGGGATGGAAGAGAAAACACATTAAAACCAATTTATATCATTTTAATATTGTTTCAAACAATGATACTCAAAGGCATACAGAGTGAATGAACATATTTGCAGGCGTTCCACCGGCTCATTTTCTCTTTTTGCTGCGTTCAGAAGTTAGTAGTCTTCATTAAGGGAAGAGAGGTGAGTTAGTAAGCCATAAAACTTAAAATGCAACCTAAAATGAAGCGCTTGATGACACAATATCACGCTGTTCTATTTCATCTTTTCCTTTTATGAAAGTCTTTATTGCTGCAGAGCGTGAAACACACGTCAGCCGACGCTTCTTGAAATGTCAGAGAAGTATTTTCTCGCCACAGCCTTCTGTAATGAGCAATAATACTGAAAACTGTAGCGGCGTTGTGTCTTTTATTGCCGCCATGTTGCGGGCCTTTCTCTTATTTTCCTTGTGCAGTGTCCATCAAAACCACATGCAACGAAGAAAATATGAAAGGGTTTTTTATCACTACATTGATATGAGCATATTCAGAAAAGACATTGCAGCGTTTTGTTGCGGTCGTTATCCGCAGCAGCGCTAGTGTCGACAGCTGCAACTAAAATGCTATCTACGGTGAAAGATATGGTCGTTTTCAAAGCAGATAGAAAAAACGCTATACATTGCATTCACATGGCTTTCTCTGCTCACTTTTTATTTCTCTACCACGTAACCTAATAGATAGAGAAAGTACTGCATTCCATCCAAAAATTTGATACCCAGATTTCACCGGAAATATATGTTTTGAAAAACGTACGTGTGTGTGTCCGTGTGTGAACATCATAGCTCAAAAACGAAAAATCGGATCAACACCAAACTTAGTATTTAACTTCAGTACCTTCCAAATATACCTACGACAATAAAATGTTTAAGAAAATTCCACACCCCAAACCACCCTTTATATGGAACATGAAGTAGATGGTTTGTTGCTGCTACGTATGGAAAGTCAGTTTGAAGAAGATGTATTATATTTCGACTGTTGGGGAGCCGAACTTGAAGTAGTTGCAACCGCACGTATGGTACCCGGTAACCTTCGTCCCAAATTTACTTTCCGGTGGCCTTTGCCCCAAAATTGTGTTTAAAAAAAATATTAACTTTGTAATTTTGACTGCTCCTTTAAATATTATATATTTATGTTTGCCTCTGCTGCGTCAGTATTATTGTTAGAGACATGGATTTCTTTGCAAAGCGTGGTTGCGGCTGAAGAATGTAGGCTTACACAGATTATAATTTTTACTTCACTACATTTATTAATCCTTGACACAATTTAACTAACACTTCACTGATCTAGAGAGCTGTGAGATTCTTTTATTAATTACTTGCACTTTTAACACGTAAACTATTTTCGTCTCACACGAATACGTATTAAATTACTCGAGGACGCACTTCGCGTCCGGTTAGGAACGCTGTCTACAACCAATTCAATTCTGAATTTGTACAATTTGCCCTATTTCATTTTCTGAATGGCTAATCCTAGTCCAATAGAATATCTTCACTTAACTAAAGCTTTTTCTGGTTGTTTGGCTATTTTATAAACTGTCACAAAAATTACATTATTGCTTCCAAGAATCACAAGTAGCATTAAACTTTCAAATTCATTATTGCCTCAAGGTTACCACATTGTTAGTAACTTTTAACCTATTTTTCTTACAGCTCGTACATTATTAAATTACGTAATACATTCACATAACATTATTACACATGTATACAATAATATAAGCATATGCAATGACTGTTACGTACATTTTATATGTTATTTATACACATATTGATTTAAGGCGGGCTGTTATTATATTTTATATATTATATAATTGGACTGAAGTCATTTAAGTGTTAAAAATACTGCCTCAAACATTATTAGAAATTTTTCATTTTCTAAAAAATAGCTCTAACAATTTTGATTAAAATACCATATTTTAAAGGATATTTATATGACAGATAAAATTTATATCTTGAATTTTCTGGGAAAAGCCTGTAAAGTTCTCTTCCGGAAGGAATTTTGTATAATTTTGGTGTACGTCAAGCGATAGAAATGTAGATCTCTTTAAAACACACAATTTATTTCAAAGAAATTTTTTGTGACATCAGCCATTTCAAAGATATCAGTTACTAATGGCTCAAATTCAATACATAGCCATTCTTCTAAAGTATGTCAACATTCAGTTATCTCTCGCGATTGCATGGAAACAGTTGCATGGAGTTTTAAGATCAGCGTATAGCGTCCAGTTCTTAAATATTTGACTGATGCTGTTTCCTTTGTATCTATGATGAAATATGTAATGTAGTTAGTTCTGCAAAGGTTTATTTGGATGAAAATTAAGTAGATCTAAAAATAAGCTTTAGTAAGAATAATTTGTATATTCACAAATAAACGATAGAGGGTACAGAAAGTCAAGTAAATTATCAAAGTTTTACTATTTTTACAAAATTTTATTATTCTAGTTAATTCTAGTTATCCAGATAAACTTTCAATTCACTTTTACACATTTCGTTATACGATATAATAGGTAAAGAGCCCATCGCTATATGATGGCTTTGAAAGTCCATGCTATTTGCATGGACACGAGAGAAAGCGAAATGACCTCCCATTTGAAAATTCAAGCCAATGTCAAGGAACATCTCAAACGTTTACCTATGCAAAAAGTTATTTTGTGTGTGTGTGTGTGTGTGTGTGTGTGTGTGAGAGAGAGAGAGAGAGAGAGAGAGAGAGAGAGAGAGCGCTTTAACGCGATCTACATCTTCTTTTGTGCATTAAGATTCGTTTCTCTCTTACGGTTTACCAGTCATACAAGAGTCATTCAGAATGAAAGGAATTTCAGAGACTTTACCGCAGAAAATTCAGGATATACAATTTATTTGTGGTGAAAATATATTGCACGCATAGTATTTTAATCAAAATCGTTAAAGACTTTGTCTTTGAGAACATCAAAATTTTATAAATATTTTCCATATAAAGGATGGTTTGGAGTGGGGTGATTTTCCTGAATGTTTACTTGTCATATCCTTGGAAAATAACCAACTTAAATAACAAGCTTCGTATTTAACCGAATTTTCGTTTTTAAATTAATCTATTCATAGACATGCGCACACGCGGTTTTCTAAAACTACTTTCTTTTTATTCCGAGAGTCCCAAACGTGTATTCCAGTGAAATCTTGATATCGAATTTTTGGGTAGAATACAATGCTTCCTTTACTACTATAGTTAAGTAGTAGAGAAATAAAAACACCTACTCTGTAATAATCACGTACTTTAATAGCCTCTAAAGCCGAACTCGGTGTCACCCTTTGACGTCGTCAAAAATATCTTTATTGATTCTGCTGTCGGTTGCTACAGTGGTTGGCTATGATATCTTTCTCTTAGGGTATGCGCGAGCGCAGTGTGAAAGAATAACACCAGTTATCTTTGGGAAAATTGCTCCCGGTATTGACGCGTTTACTGTTGGGTTAAATTTTGGGTTAATATTGTATTCATAGTTACCTCGGTTTATGCATACACATTCATGCTTCCTGATTGTATAAAGGTTAGAGAATAGTCCTGGAAAAAGAAGATTTTCCACATCCAGCCAAGAATCGAATCCGGGACCTCTGGATTTAGAGCCTAGCATGCTAACCACCAGACCACAAAAGCAGTCTAATCAAATTTGTTGGAGAAAATTTAGAGAAAATATAAAAACATTAAAAACTGTCCATGAAAGAGGACTTCTATGTTAAGGATGGGGAATATACTGGAAATATTTGTGTAGTTTTCCTAAAAGATGTCTTGAGATAAGTAAAACTATTGTAACTATCCCTTTTTATTTTTACATTCTCCACCATCTACCTAGGAAGCATTTGACCCAGAAATTCAACACCAAGATTTCAGCGGAAACAAGAGTTTTTGAGAGAGTTTACCCCTGCCCAGCCCCACACACACAGAGCCTTCTTACACTATCTAGAGTAAGTATGGTATTCCAAACCAATCTATCTCACCGTGAGATATTATACGCGTTTTAAGGACTTCCTTAATCAAATACAGAAAAATATCCGTTTAAGTGTGCGCGCACGAAAAGCACAAGTGAAAAGTGAAATGTAACTGAACTTAATATTCCTGTTCGAAAATCTCTAATAGGCGGCACCAAAATTTTTTAGAAAATTCCTCACACCGACTACCTTTTACACTAAACTTTTTCTGTTACTTTTGATTTTCTAAAAAAAATGGCTTTAACAACTTCGTTTAAAATATTATTTATTTTATATACTGACATGAGGAATAAAATATATACCTTGAATTTCCTTTTATTAGCTTCAACTAATGATTTCCTTAACTGAATTTCAAAATTATAATAACATAACAGATAAACAAAACTTAATTCAGGTAATTTAGAGGTTAGGTAAAATTTACAATTTGTGTTAAATCCTTCTTTTTTGTAGCTTTATTGTTTCCAAGATATTTCCTTTACTTTTAGGAATTTTCCATCAACATTCTTTATAAATGTTCTGTCCGTTCATTTGCTTCTCATCTGTTCATGCAAAGGGTATGAAAAGTATCAAGTCCAGCATACAAATAGTGAACTTCTTTAAACATTTGACTTCATGTTATCATTCTTTATAGTTCTATGTATCTACAACAAAATGCATATTGGAACTGTTCAGGAAATACTATATCATGATTAATAAGGGATAGAATAAAGGTACCTTTTTTAGAAATAATTTTCAGAATAGATGTGAAAGTAATTTATAGCGGGTAAAGTCGTCTGATTATATCTCCTAATTCATTGGGAATAGAATAGCATAAGCAAATAAAAATATCATTCTGGTTGAATATGAATTGGAGTAACAAGTGGGTTACCTGGAATAAAGTTAATGAAGCAAATAAAGTATAAAATAATAAATGAATACCACCCTGCAATCGATCCATTAGATTTTTTTTAAAATTTTGTTCTTTTTAAATTGTATCCATGTATTTATTGTACCTCCAAGTACATATTCCGGTGAAATGTTCACGTGGAGATTTCGGGTAGAAGTACATACTCCCTGTATTTTAATACCTACTTAAGCACCGAGCGGGATGGTTCAGACGGTTACGTCTGTAGCCCGCATTTGGGAGGTCCGGGGGTCGATCCCTGGTGACCGTCCACTCTGGTCCATGGGTTTTTCGTGGTTTCCCGAGATCGCCAGGCGAATGCTGAGGTGGTTCATCTTCTACCACGACTCTCATTTCCTGTACCCATCATCTTCCTTGTCATCTGTTTCAGAGTTGTGGGACTACGGTGTTCGGCGGGTTGTGGCTGGGCGGTGGCTATAAAGATTTCTTCCCTGGCGTAACTGCGGTACAGCTCAGTTAGATGTCTCCTCGCTGAGGGGCTTCGCTCCAGGGGAGCCTGGAGGTTGGTGGCTTGTGGGCAGGGACCGTGCGGCGTCGGATATGTTCTATCTGAAAACGTTAGGTACCCGTTCATGCTTGCGCCCGTCGGCATCTGGATCTGGTCGCCCTTCGGGTCTCTGTCCTCATCCTTCCCTCCCAGGGGTCACGTTGGAAGCACAATGGGCTACTGACCTGCACGCGGAGGTCTACCTCGGTCCCGGAGGTCCCTCCTTTACTTACTTAAGCAGCGGAGAAAACAATAAGCTTCATCCATGGTGTGTGTGAGACAGAGAGAGTATTTCAAAGCAATTGCCTACATACAGGTTCAGTTCATGGTGAAAATATTGTCTTATTTTTTTCCACAGAGTAAACTAGCCTGGTAATTCTATCACGGTAGATACGTATAAGCATGCATTTTAAACACAAAGTACATTTTTGTAACTTTTATTAAAGTAAGACATCATTCGTCTCGATAGTTATGTAAAAAAGTAAATATTGACCCCATTCATCCTGGTTATATATTACCTCTCGTGTAACATGTAAAATTGTGTGTAAACAAAATGCAGAGTAAATATGAATATGTTTATTTAGGTTGGTAATGAAATTTCTAGCTCCTGTCTATCCAAGCGTAATGCACACTTCTAGCTACTGGATTAACAACTTGCTTACTTTCCCGGTAGGCGATGAGTAAAATTGTCAGTGTATTTCGTAACTCTTGCAGCAGTTGAATATCGTTAAGTCAATGTTTGTTTCATACTATCCGGAATTTCATGTTTTTCCGTATCCAAACCAGTACGTTAAATTGAACTTTTCCGTTCAGTTACTTTTCTTACTCTAACACCAACCTTTTAGTATTCCCTTCAACTGTTTAATCAACAACTTAACTAACATATGACTGCGTCCAAGTCCAACATAATATGCAGAACAATATTTAACCAATATATTATAAAGTATTTCGACATAGTATGAAACAAAATATTGTACATAATTGCAGGAAAGTTGTTTTTTCAGGATTCGCCCTCCAAACAAAACACGACTAATGGCATTTATTTTCCCCCATAATATCAAGCAGCTTTTATTAAAGACATTTATTTCTACAAGGCTTAGTTTTGGAGATACTATACTGTCTCAACTTAAATGGTCCAACCTGTATGTAAACATCTTACTCGTCCTGACTCTCCTATGCAGTTACATAAATAACTATTATAACATTAATAATCCTGACCGTAATGCCTAGTTAATTAATGACGCTTTGTGACTACCAGCATGTCAACATTGTCAAATATTGCGCAGTAATTATATTATTGTTGAATATTCTGGACCAAAGTAGTAATTGGAATTCACAAATACATATCGAAATAATATCCTATTTTTGGTAACTTTTTCAACGATGTTATTGGTCTATTCGTGTCAACAATTCGGCCGCCTTCGCAGCACTACAACTCCATACAATGCCTACTTCGACAGCAGAAATATTGGAATATTGTGGAATTATATAAACAGACAACTCATTTCTCCCCGCTCCCTTTATAAGATCGATTCTCTAATCATTTACATTGGACTAATCTCCTCTAGTTATTACACCAAACATAGTATAATTCATTCAAAGGCAATTTCTTACCTTGCTTGTTTAACACTGAATACAACATCGCTGTCTCATTTTTGTTTCTTGAAATGTGTTTCAACGCAGTCACAGAGAGAGGTAAACAAGGGCTGGACGTTACATATATGCATAAACCTCAGGGAAGTAAAATCCTATTGCAGTCTATGTAAAAGGGCCACATTTTCTGCACAAAAGTGTACTACGTATAAAAAGTGGTCTTGAAAGTTGGCAACGACCAAGCATTTAGCTTCTAACGGACCCCTTCAATGGGCTGTGCTTTGAAATTTGGGGAAAAAATCTTTAAGCCCAAGAATATCCGCTGTCAAACGAGAAAGGAGGAGAGATGCAAATTTTGGCGCGTACTCGCCTTTAAGGGCGTGGCTTGAGCACGCACCTGAACCTTGAGAAGAGGGTAACGCATTATGCATTCCCTGGGGCGTTCAATAATTTATCTACTGGAGTATCATCGGAACCCGCGGCTTGTCTGTGCGAGTTTGTACATGTCTTGGCATGCGACGTGTGGAGTTACTGGTAATGGGATGCCTCTGAAACATGTTCCATCATTAAGTTCCTCACAAATGAAATGAAAGGAACTGAACAGTATTTCTCTCGGAAATACAGTATTGTTTCTATTATTCATTTTCTATTTACGAATCAGCCCATGTAGGACTACGCAAAATACTTAGAGACATTTCTTTTTCCCCCCCTTTCCTTTGAATCCATAGTTCTCTCATTCTTTGGCTATGGGCTTTCTTTCTCTTGTCTGTCCATGTTATTCCAGTTTTCCCCCTTCGGTTTGTTCTCTTGATTAATTTGTCACATATGCACCTTCATTCTAAAGATATCTCCGTTTAGGATATCTTCTTGTGTAAATCCTGCCAAAAGACATTTTTACTTCACCAATCCACTTCATAGTATCTATTTGTGCTTTAATTCTATTTTCGTAGAATTCCATTATTTTTTATGTGAGCCTGTTTGAGTCCATTCGTTTAATATGTCCATAAAATGTTAATTCTCTCGTTTTCTAATGTCACTGTGAATGTCTGTATATACATATTGTGTGTATATATAGGGTTATTCAAAAGGAAGAAACAGACTTTAAATATTTATTTCTAATGCACGACAATAGATGGAGACGGATGCGATACCACACTGAATAGAGAAAACTACAAAATTGTATTTTATATGTTCAAAATGAGCACCACTCGTTATACGAAGACGACAAGTGCTTTTCCGTTTGCATACGTAACCATCTTCTACGAATTTATTGTATCAATTGTAAATATTTTATGAAGGGGCGGTTCGTTGTTGAAGTTACAACGAAATGCACGCTGCAATGAAACAGTGGATTCACTCTTTGTATAATGCAGCACACAAAACGAACTTTCCTGTGGCGTCGCCATTTTCTGGTAAACAAACACAGCACCGCTGTGTCGTATGTGTCGCTATCTATTGTCGTTCATTAAAAAGGAATATTTAAAATCTGTTCCGTCTTTTTGAATAGCCCTGTCATTTTATTTCATTTTGGGTCTGTATTATACACCTATCTTATGTGATCAAAACATACGCTTTTCATCTGCCTGGTACTCATTATCCGCGACATCAGTAGTCATTAAACATCGTGAAACAGCAGAATGGGACGCTCCGTGGAACTCACGGACTTCGAACGTGGTCAGGTGATTGGGTGTCACTTGTGTCAGAAGTCTGTACGCGAGATTTCCACACTCCTAAACATCCCTAGGTCCACTGTTTCTGATGTGATAGTGAAGTGGAAACATGAAGGGACATGTACAGCACAAAAGTATACAGGCCGACCTCATCTGTTGACTGACAGAGACCGCCGACATTTGAAGACGGTCGTAAGGAGTAATAGGCAGACATCTATCGAGACCATCACACACGAATTCCAACGTTCATCAGGATCCACTCCAAGTACTATGACAGTTAGGCGTGAGGTGAGAAACCTTGGATTCCATAGTCGAGCGGCTGCTCATAAGCCACACATAACGCATGAAAATGCCAAACGACGCCTCGCTTGGTGTAAGGAGTGTCAACATTACACGATTGAACAGTGGCAAAACGTTGTGTGGAGTGACGAATCACTGTACACAATGTGGCGATCCGATGGCAGGGTGTGGGTATGGCGAATGCCCGGTGAACGTCATCTGCCAGCGTGTGTAGTGCCAACAGTGAAATTCGGAGGTGGTGGTGTTATAGTGTGGTCATCTTTTTCCTGGAGGGGGCTTGCACCCCTAGTTGTTGTGCGTGGCACGATCACAGCGAGATCTACATTGATATTTTAAGCACCTTCTTGCTTCCCACTGTTGAAGAGCAATTCGGGGATGGCGATCGAACACCCGTTCATACTGCGCGGGCTGTGGTGGGGTGGATACACGACAATAACACCCCTGTAATGGATTGGCCTGCACAGAGTCCTGACTTGAATCCTATAGAATACCTTTGGGATGTTTCGGAACGCCGACTTCGTGCCAGGCCTCACCGACCTACATCGATACCACTCCTCAGTTCCGCACTCCGTGAAGAATGGGCTGCCATTCGCCAAGAAACCCTCCAGCACCTGCTTGAAAGTATGCCTGCGAGAGTGAACGCTATCATCAAGGCTAAGGGTGGGCCAACACCATATCCACTTCCAGCATTACCGATGGAGGGCGCCACGAACTTGTACGTCATTTTCAGCCAGGTGTCCGGATAGCTTTGATCACGTAGTGTATGATTTGTGGACATTTAATTGTTCTTATAAGGTTGCACTCTTTTTTCGCAATACTTTTTTATATCTGTTTTTCTGTTCATAATTTATGTTTCTGATTCATATAGCACTCTGGTTTAATTACAGTGTTATAATGTCTTAATTTTGTATGCGTGTACATGCAGTTGTTATTACAGAGGTTTTGAGTATAGGGATAGGCTGTTTTCAGTTTTTGGCGCCTACTTTTATTAGCTTTAGTTTCGGTTCCATTTTCCTGAATTATTTTACTAAGGTATTTAAATTGTGAAACTCGAATAATTTTTTCCATATTTGGTTTCCGTGTATTTTGGTGCTTCTTTGTTGCACGAAATGTATTCAGTTTTTTCGATGGATATTTGCTTACTGATTTCTTTTAATAATTCAATCAGTTTTTAAGCTGTTATATCACTGGTCAGGACTGCTAGATCGTCTGTATAACCTATGCACTCTATCTTTAATTTTCCTCTGCCCCTTATAATCGGCTTATTAATTTTGATAATAGTTCTCCGTATGTTACTCTTGTATTAATTTTTAAAGGCACAATTGATAAATAGTGAAGAAAGTCCACCTGTTTGTCTTATTTTTGTTGTGACTTCAAAGGATTCAGATATTTCCCCCGTGAATTTGTATCATTTGGTGCTGCCTCTTTAATTCGTGCAAGAATTTTAAAGTCTAAACTTTGTTCTTTCAGTATGTGAAGTAGAGATTCACGATCAACCGAATGGTATAAGTCAACAAACACACACTAAGGCCATCACTACTACTAATACTATTACCAGTACTACTACCACCACTACGACTAATACTACTACCTGTACTACTATCACCACTATGACACTACGACTACTACGACTACTACTAATACTACCACCACTACGACTACCAATGTTACTACTATGACTACTACTACCAACACAACGCTTACTACCAGTACTACTACCACCACTACGACTACTACTACCACCACTACGACTACTAATACTACTACCACCACTACTACTACTAATACTACCACTGTACCACCACTATGACTACTACCACTACTACTACTACTACTAATACTACTACCACTAGTACCACCACTACGACTACTACTACTAATACTACTACCACTAGTACCACCACTACGACTACTACTACTAATACTACTACCACTAGTACCACCACTACGACTACTACTACTAATACTACTACCACTAGTACCACCACTACGACTACTACTACTACTACTACTACTACTACTAATACTACTACCACTAGTACCACCACTACGACTACTACTACTACTGCTACTACTAGTAATACTACTACCACTAGTACCACCACTACGACTACTACTACTAATACTACCACTACTACTACTACTACTACTACTACTACTACTACTACTACCAGCACCACTACTACTAATACTACTACCACCACTACTACTAATACTACTACCACCACTACGACTACTACTATTACTACTACTACTACTAGCACTACCACTACCACTTATCTAATAGCAAAGAGGCCCAAAACATAGGTATGAGATAGTAGGATTGCGATACAGGTCTTGGAAGTAGAAAATAATCGACTTCATCTCGTATTTTCAAGCTCTTCCACGTTCTCCAATGATGTATTTAACTCATGTGTATCGCATATTACTTTTTTGCCACGAATAATAGAAATAGATTTAAGATAAAATAAAACTATTACGTAATATTCAACATTGGTTCCAAGAGCAAGCTCACTAACATTAACCTCGTGGCGATTATCATTATCCACACCTATTTGTCCATCTTAATAAACTCAACATGAATTAAATTATAAATAAATATCAGCAAATAAAAATCTGATGTGATACATACACAGGACTTTCTCTACCCTCTATGGCTTATTAGTGGGTATACAAGCTATTCTTAATAAAGCTTATTTTTCCAACTACTACATTTTTATCCAAATAAACCTTTGCAGAAATAGCTACATTACACATTTGGTTAAGGTACAAAGTGAACAGCGATAGTCAAATGTTTAAGAACTGAACGCTATATACTGTTCTTAAAATTCCTACTGTTTCCATGCAATCGTGAGAAACAACTGAATGTTGAAAGGACTTTAAGAGAATCACGAAGAAATGAACAATTCGAAACATTAATAGCGAATATCTCAGAAATGGCGCATGCCACAAGAAGCTTATTGGAAATAAATTGCGTGTTTTAAACAGCTTAAGATTTTATTATGATAATTTGACATCAGATACACGTTTAAAAGATCTATACATTAAGCTGCTGGAAATCCTCCAACAGAATTGGCTGTTATAGAGAAACCTGTGCGTGCACATAAGGTTGTCAAAGAGGTAGCTCGTGGGAATCTGTCAGCAGGTCTTGCTACTTCTGGACATTGCAGAGACCTCCGATTTTCACAGATCAAAGGGAACTATCATTCTACAGTCCGATGATTATTCTCTCTTCCAAAACCTCAAGCAGTTCCTATGTGTGCGGCGATTTCCTTATGATAACACCCTCAAGGTAGCGCTGCACAATCCTTCAGCTGCAAAGTTGACCTAAAGGATCAACTGTTTCAAGGGAAAGGAAAACGAGGTGTAAAATATCATGACAACTACAGACTGTTTCAAACGGCTGATGTTAGAGAGTTAGAAGCAAAGGGTTACATGTAATTAGTTAATAGTAGGGAAAATTATAAGGTGCTTAATTATGATTTACTGTTAGATTTGGTTCGAGTGGGCACTAAATTAGTTTGTGAATTTCTAAATACAACGTCTTGAAATGCATAATATTATGAAATAAAATCGTAATAACAGTCATGGGACTTTATGGAATCAATTATCATTTATTTACATTTGCAAATTAAGTATATAAACATTCCTTCTAGAGGTATTTCTTGTTAATGATAAATAATTACTAGAAAATATACAGGAGTCCGAGGCGAGGATCAGCATATTAAAAGGTGAGTACCCTGTATGCTGGGAGCTACGAAAAGCAAGAATGGCACTCTATAGACTGCTAAGCAGATGATAATTCCTGAAATAGACTCAGCATTGCTAAGAATTATGAAATACATAGAAAATGCATCTTCAGAAATGCCGTCGGACTATATAATTCCAATTAAACACTTTATAAAGAAGTTCAGGTTAATTACTGACCCTAAATGTTCTACGAATAAAACTTTGGAAACTCTTGAGAAAACCTTGTTGGGTTTACAGACGGCTCAAAGGATGACTCGGGAACCAGATCCGGAGTATATGGCAGAAGACCAAGGTGTAAAAAGTTTTTTTTACTTTCTGTACTACGTATAGTAAGTAGGGGAAGTATTGTATTCCACCCAAAAATTCGATACCGAGATTTCACCGGAAATACATGTTTTGAAACCCCCTGAATCCAAAAAAAGCATTTCTGGAAACATAACCGTGTGCGTGTGTGTGTGTGTCTGTATGTCCGTGTGTCTGTGTGTGTCTGTGAACAGCATAACTCAGAAACGAACAGTCGGCTAAACACCAAACTTGGTATTTAGGTTCAGTATCCTCCAGAGATGCGACACGAAGGTTTTCAAGAAAATCCCCCCACCCCAGATTACCCTTCACATGGAACATTGTTCGAAAATTTTAATTTTCTCAAAAATGGCCTCAATGATTTTGATTAAAATATCATATGTTTAAGATATTTTCATGACAAATGAAATGTATATCTTTAATTTTCTGGAAATGTCTCCAAAAGTATTCTTCATTGTGAACGATTTTAGCATAACTGGTAAACCATAAGAGATAGACAAAATTTTACTGCACAAAAAATGTAGATCGCGTTAAAATACACAATTTATGTCATATAATTTTTTTTTGTCGAGTGAACCATTTTCGAGATATTGCTTGTTATTCCCTTAAATTTTTCAATACTTATTTTCTCAAATGGGAATTCGTTATATATTTTTTTTGTCTTGGATATGCAAAGAGTATTAATCTGTGACAACGAGAATGGTGCTGCACCTAGCAACCAGTTATTAAGAGATATGTCAATGCTTAAAGGATACTGTATTTCTATATTGCCCTTGTAAATACAAAACAAATATTTTTAGAACTGGTCGCTACGTGTAAAATGTAATTCTCTTTGCATGTCAAAAGATCGTTTCTGCAATTGTTTATCTCGATTAATATGAAATAGATGGAGAATAAGAGTTTGTAAAAATAGTTTTTACAAGAGTAGAGAAAGTCATGTGAGTGTAACACATCAGAATTTTTTCTCTTGGGTGAATATGCTACTGTTTTTGAAAAAGAAATGCATACATGAAAATATAAGGAGAGTTTACACTTGTGAACATATCCTTATCTTCTCAGATAGTCGGGCTACACCAAAGGACCTGTTTTAAACTGCCTAAACATGCTCGCAAGCTTGGCAAAACAGAATAAAGTTCAACTCAGCTGGGTCCCGGGTCATAGTGGCATAGAGGGAAATGAAAAAAGCTGATGAACTTGCAAGACAAGGAGCGGCTTCAGAATTTATTGAGTCAGAGACGACGCTAAGAATATCTCGACGTTAAGTAAGAGATGTTATTAAGAACTGATCTGCAGAACATCATAAAATCGCCTTAAAGCTCTAGAAAATAAACATGGTAAACTATTTATTAGAAAACCATGTAAGAAAAGAGCTGAAAGCTAACTTATATGTAACAGACTTCAGCTGAGAATAATTTTATTATTACGTTTCTCACAGGACATACTCCTGTGAAAAAGCATCTTTAAACATGGGTGTGTTTCAAGGTAACTTACACTGCAGATTGTGCAGGAACGAAACTGAAACAGCCCAGCACATTATATGACCCTGTGAGCCCTTGGCTCACAGGATATATATAATCTTTTGGGAAAATGTTTTTAGAACCAGAAGGATTTGAAACCTGTTGTGAGATTCTATTCCTTGGTAAAGGATGCAGGCGTCATAAATTGGCTTTAAAACGATACAGGTAGCACAATCAACCCAAGGCTAAAGTGCGTCCGGAGCAATGTCGCATTTCAATCCGTATTGTATAAGACAATTCCATGTATGCAGTATGCTAGAAAAAACTTAGTCATTAGGTTACTTTAAAAATTATTAAAAAAAAAAGTCTGATGTGTTACACTCGCATGACTTTCTCTACTTTGTACAAACTATGTTTACAAACCCTTATTCTCCATATGCCTCATATTAACTGAGATGTTAATCTTATTGCTAATTTTTATAGGTGCAAGGGGAACATGGTAGGTTTTAAGCGATAGTCAAGTCTTTTAAGAGATGGTTGCTATGTGGCGCATTTCATTCTCTTTGCATGTCCAGGACATAAAAAATGAATAACGAATTCCCATTTGAGAAAAAGTATAAGTATTGGAAACTTTAAGAGAATAACAAGCAATATCTCGAAAATGGTTCACTCAACAAAAACATGTATATGACATAAATTGTTTATTTTAATGCGATCTACATTTTTGTGTACTAAAATTTTGTCTATGTCTTATGGTTTAACGGTTATGCAAAAGTCGTTCACAAAGAAGAATACTTTTGGAGACATTCCCCCGAAAATTCAAGATATACATTTTATTTGTCATGAAAGTATCTTAAATATATGATATTTTAATCAAAATCGTTAGAGCCATTTTTGAGAAAATTAAAATTTTCGAAAAATGTTCCATGTAATGGGTAATGTTTATCTGACTGTTTGTTTCTGAGTTAGGCCGTTCACAGACACACACACACATGGACATGTTTCCAAAAATGCTTTTTTTGGATTCAGGGGATCTCAAAACATGTATTTCTGGTGAAATCTGGGTATCGAATTTTTGGGTGGAATGCAATATTTCCCCTGCTTACTATACATAGCAGAGAAAGTAAAAATAAGAACCTGTATGAACGAATATCTCGTAAATGACTGAAGCCAGAAAAAATTATTTAAAATAATTTTCTTTTATTGCAGTAACCTTTCGTCTGTCTCTTAGGATTTATCAAATGTACAAAATTCATTCCGAATAAAGTGAACTTTACAATCTATTCGAGAAACTTCAAGATATACATTTTATTTGTCATGTAAGTATGAAAGAAATAATGAGATTATTTTAATAAAAACGTTAGCCTCTTTTTAAAAATAAAATAGTACATGTTTTTCATGTAAGGATAGTTTGGATATTTCCGTTATAACCTTGGGTGAAATACAATATTTCCTCTAGCTACTATAGATAGGTTCTAGAAACATTAACAGTGTATTAGCTGCTGAAAATCCAGTGATGAGTACGCTTGTCTAAATATCCAATTTTAACAGGATTATCCGCCTTTAGAAAGCCTCTTTTTAGTTCAAACTGTCTAAAGCCCAACGTGTGAGGTAGTATGTGCCCCATGTATGGGTGCCAACTTGAAGCAGTATGTTGTTCAGCTGTTGTAGTTCATTGTTGTTGAAGGTTTTTACTATTGTTGGAGTTTTTGCACCATGCTTTGGGCGTTAATTTGAAGAAAATTGTTTGTTACGTAATAAGCCGATTTTTTAAGATGTACTTTTGTTGTTACGCTCCAGGTTTTAAAAAAAGTTTACTATTTTAACTTTGTTATTAAACTGCTTCTATAGATAGTATTTATGTTTATGTTTGCCTCGGCTGCGTCAGTCTTACTTTAGAAACATGTTTCTCTTAATCAGGGCATGGTACGACAAGAATGTAGGCTTACGCAGATTTTAAGTTTAAATTCACTTCATTTTATTAATCCTTGGCACAAATTAAATAGCACTACACTGATATTAAGAGCTGAGAGATTCTTTATTATTTGCACTTTGTTAACGCTTATACTTAATTTTCGTTTCACACGAAAACGTAATATTTATTTAGAGAACATATCTTCCATCCGGTCACTACCAAGGTCTGTCAACTGAACATATTTTAACCGTCAAAACCCGTAAGCTTCTGTATTTCAAGTCTCTGACTGGCTAATTCTAGTCCAATAGAATACCTGTATTTAATTAAAGGTTTTTCTGGCTGTTGATTGGCTATTTTTAAACTGTCACAAAATGTACGTTATTGCTGCCCTAATCATGACTAGTAACATTTAAACTCTCAAACTCATTATTTCCTCAAGGTTACCTCATTGTTACCTCACTGTTAGCAACGTTAAACTTATTATTCTCACAGCTCTTACATTATTAAATTATGTAATGTATTCACATAACATTATTAAAAATGTTTGCAATAATATAAGCATTTGCAATGACTGTTACATACATTTTTTTTTCAAATTATTACATACATATTGCTTCAAGGCGGCTGGTATTGAATTTACGTATAATATAATTTAATTTAAATTATTCAAGTGTTAAAAATACTGATCCCGTGATAATCTTAAAAGTTGTAAAATCAGTAGTATTTTAGAAAAGCAAACACAGCGTGATTAATAATATTATCATGGGGCACTACCTTCCTTTAGAAGCTACTACATTAAGGGGTTTAACTGTAAAATTTGGAAATGTTGTATTATTTAAGCATTGAATATGATTTTTCACTGTACATTTCTGATTTATTCTATTACAGGCTTCCAAATTTTCGGATGAATACCTTAAGCAGCTCCTGGGGAAACTAATCTGCCCTTTTAATGAGCTACAGAGAAATTTCTTTGGAGCAGAAAATTCAAATTTAGTTCCAAATTTTTTAAAACTGTATATCAAACATATCTCACTTAGAGCTATCACATGATTTACGTTAAAAACTTGTTACATTAGGGAGCAAATTTAAAAGAAGTCAAATGCTGGCTTTTTACTTTTTTTAATAGATACTATTTCTAAATGCATGCGCTTTGTCATTTCTTCTCTGAAAATGTCCAACAAAAAGGATTATATTTCTTATCTTAAGACTCCTTGGTGAAATCTTCAAAGTGACTGGCAAAAGTTTGAACCACAACGAGCAATTTGAGTAGTAAGTAGCACTGTAAAACTAACGAAGAAAAGAAATTACTGTTAATGCTAGAGAGGTGACTTTAACCGCACTCCAATGTTGACTAGCACTTCAATGATTAGTGTTTGCACGAATATACAAGATGTTAAAACACGACCAAACGTTCTGGATTCATTCCCCACATGTAGAAGAAGTAAGTATGTTATATGGACATGGGTCTGGAAACGCTTTATTGACATAGTATTGCCCATTTACTAAAACTCTTTATAGTATATTCATCATGGGGAAATACACAGCAACAGAATGTACCACCATACCACATGAATTTCCTTATTACATTAAATAAACGCCTCACGTTAATATTGATGCATGCATCAACATTGAATCTCATTGTATCCCGGATACGCTGATGTATCCCGGGAGAATTGTACATTGCTTCGCAGCCTTCCACAATATAAACACGAAGACTCTCTGTATCTTTTACATCAAATGAATACTTGCCACTCAACATTTGTGCACAATTTCATTGCACTGTACCGGAAATCAAATCCGCGATGAACATTGGTAAATACTTACGTGCCTGTCTAGTTCGTAATGGACACTAAAACAGTTTATGCTACATTTAGTAAAGAAATGTGGTGAATCGCTTGTAGGCATTACCTTCGTTCAAATGGAACACAAAACATCGACGGTGAACCTAAAAATTGCAACTTAACCAGGCGTAACCAAGCATGCTAAAAAGTTTCATGTGGTATAACGGTATCTTCTGTTCTTGTATGTTTCCCATTATTAATGTACAATGATTTTTCCTGAAATTGCGGCCGCCGCTGGGCGGCTCACGCGCTGGCCGCCTGGGCTCGGTCTACCGTGAAAGAAGCATAACATTCCCGCAACCACCTCGCGTTCTCATACTTATTAATTAAAATTACAATGATAATGAGCACCTACCTTTTGATAGAAATGCTGGGAATATTGTCCTTCCCTGTCCATAAATTTCTGTTATCTTCTCAGAAAATGTATATTCATACTCGAAAGTTCAAATTCGAAATTGAGTGAATTCCTCGTGTAATGTTTTCTTTTATTCTTTCAATGTATGGGTTTGTTGCATGTACTTCATCTTTAAGTTCCCCCATATATAATTGCATACAATTAAATCAGAGAACGCGAGCATCATAATGCTTTACTAATTACCCTATTTTCAAAATCTTTTCTGAATTAAATTTAACGACTGATAAGCAGTATGTGCGGTAGCCAAGTCTTGTTGGAAATATCCAGACTGGCAGTCAACGTTGGTCAGCAGTTCAAAAATGGCGTGAGTATGATTTTCCAGTGTATCTCTGCATTTATTAATTTTTTCAAAAAATGTGAGTAGACATTCATTCTGTATGCATTTAATGCACACCAATTTTCGTATCATGCAAGGGAATCTTGGTTGTAAAATCGGCTTTCTCTGTACTGCAATATCTGTTATTTTTCGACGAAGCATTGCCATATAAATGGAATCATGCTTCGTCAGAGAAAAATATTAACCGTGGTCATGTACTCTTTATCGTAAAATCCAATTACAGAAAATTACCCGAATCTGATGAAAAGTGTGTCGTTTGTAACACCTATATGTTGTATTAACTAAAAGAAAGTATCAGACGGGAAATTCAATTTCGGATATTGAACTTTCGAATGTGAATGCAAATTTTCTGAGTGTATAGAGGAAATGTATGAATAGAGAACATTTCTAAGATTCCGTATGATAACATATGTGCTTAGGTATTATCACTGTAATTGCAGCTAGGAGAATATGACATTTGCGGGGATATTATTACTGTTTTGGTGGGAATCCAAGATGCAGCGGCCGGTGTGCGAGGAGCCTTGTGGTGGCCACAGTGTGAAGGAAAAGCACTGTACTATAAAAAAAGTTACATAAAATACGTTCTAACGAGGAAATAAAGCGCTTTTGGGCCCATGTTTATAATACGTCTTCTTCTACGTGTAATAATAGTATCCTGGAAGTTTGGCCGTACCTTATTATCACATCCTGTATATCCATCACTCTAACAGCTCTAAAATGTAATACTGCACAAAGTCTGTATTACTTTCTCTACCACCTACACAGTAGGTAATGTATTGTATTCCACCCAAAAACCGAATTTCAACGAAAATACATGTTTTGAGGCCCCTGAATGCAAAATGGCCTTTATGGGAAAAGGTCGCGTGTGTGTGTGTGTGTGTGTGTGTGTGTGTGCGCGCGCGCGCGTGCGTCTGTGAATAGCATAATTCAAATACGAAAAATCTGATAAACCCCAAACCTGATATTTAGATTCAGTACCTCTTGAAGCTGTGACAGGAAATATTTCAAGAAAATCCCTTTACATGGAACATTTTTCGAAAATTTTGATTTTTAAAAAATGGCTCTATTTTGATTAAAATATCCTATTTAAAAGATATTTACATGGCAAATAAAATTTATAACTTGAATTTTCTGGGAATATCCTAGGAATTCCTCTTCATTCAAAACTATTTTTTATAATCTTGTATTACTGGTAAACGTTAAGCGATAGACGAAAACGTATCCAAAAATTTAGATTTATTTATAGCACACAATTTACTTAAAATAAGATCTTTGTGGCATAAGGCATTTTTGAGATATCCGTTATTAAAGATAGGAATTTTTACTTTCTCTACTACGTATAGTAAGTAGGGGAAGTATTGTATTCCACCCAAAAATTCGATACCGAGATTTCACCGGAAATACATGTTTTGAGGTCCCTTGGATCAGAAAAGCATTTTTGCAAACATGTTCGTGTGTGTGTGTGTGTGTCTGTGAACAGTATAACTCAGAAACGAACAGTCGGATAAACACCAAACTTGGTATTTAGGTTCAGTATCTTCCAGAGATGCGCACGAAGATTTTCAAGAAAATCCCCCACCCTAGATTATCCTTTACATGGAACATTTTTCGAAAATTTTAATTTTCTCAATAGTGGCTCTAACGATTTTGATTAAAGTATCATATGTTTAAGACACTTTCATGACAAATAAAATGTATATCTTGAATTTTCTGGGAATGTCTCCAAAAGTATTCTTCATTGTGAACGACTTTTGCATAATTGGTAAACCATCAGAGAATGACAAAATGTTACTACAAAAAAAATGTAGATCCCGTTAAAATACACAATTTATGTCCTATACATTTTTTTGTTGAGTGAACCATTTTCGAGATATTGCTTGTTATTCCCTTAAATTTTCAATACTTATTTTCTCAAATGGAAATTCGTTATTCACTTTTTTGTCTTGAATATGCAAAGAGCATTAATCTGTGGCAAAGAGAATGATGCTGCACCTAGCAACCAGATATTAAGAGATGCGTCTATGCTTAAAGGCTATTGTATTTCTAATTGCCCTTGCAAATACAAAACAAGGGGAACATAGTACGCCTTAAGCGAAAGTCAAATATTTTTAGAACTGTTCGCTATGTGTTAAATGTAATTCTCTTTGCATGTCAAAAGATCGTTTCTGCAAACGTTTATCTCGATTAATATGAAATAGATGGAGAATAAGAGTTTGTAAAAATAGTTTTTACAAGAGTAGAGAAAGTCATGTGAGTGTAACACATCAGATTTTTCAATATTTGTCACGCTTTTAAAGTCTCATTGATTTGCAGTTGTTTCATGGAAACAGTATGGAATTCTAAGGCCAGCATACAGCGTCCGGTTCTAAAACATTTTACTATCGTTGTTCTCTTTGTATTCATAACAAAATGAGTAACGTAGCTATTTTTGCAAAGATTTATTTGGATTAAATACAGTAAGCTTTAGGAAGAATAGATTGGAATGTATATCAGAATTTTTTCATCATTTTCCACATTTTTACAAGTTTTTACCCTTAAGTTTAAGAATGTAATCCTGACTGTTGCAAAAAAACAACATTTTGAGTTATGCTCTGTTCTCTGAGACTTAATTTTAACACACATAAATTATGTTTACGCATGACATCATTAAACACACAGCGGCTGCAGATGTTGTAGGGATTTGAGGGAATTGCTGTTCTAGTTGATTTTGTGGAATATACGTGAAATGATTTATAAACAATAACGCGCTCGTACTAGGGATGTTAATGCCATATGTTGCCAAAGCTCCCAGAGGCCAGATTTGTTTAAATGCGGATAATTTCCGCATTGTCAAGAGAATTTATGTCTTTTATATTAGAATTCATGTCGCTAGTTGATTTTTCCGACGTAATGGAAAACAGGTTATAGCTAACGCTCATTTAAATTAAATTTAGCCTCGAACTAACGAGTTATTAACGGCAAGTTTATGCTTGAGCATTCCACAGATTCCATGGTATAACTGTGTATTGTAATGTTTAGCTTTGGCCATTTACACTGCCATGGAAGATTTATAAGAATTTCACTAATCTCTTCGGACCACAGGAATGGAAGGAGAATTAATCCCTTTACCAGACATTATTCAACTGAAATCGCATAAATCCAGGTAAAATTGGATAAATACGAAAATTACTCTCATGTTGAAATGATGCCATTTACTGCTGGAAGTCCGAAAATACACATCTTAACTCTCAAATTTTATTGGGCAATTTTTTTGCTGAAATTGCGTTGTGTCCCTACTGTACGAACATTAGTTTTTATTTATTAATTCAGCATATCTGTCAGGATTAAAGTTCAGGATCAGCAATGGTGTTACTGTATTTTTGTGTCATTAATTTACATTTTAATAAAAGTATGTAAATGTCAGTTCAAAATTACAGATTCTTAGCGTATTCTTATCATTTATTAGATGTGATTCCTTGTGGGTGTTTCAACTTAGCACATCATACTCCCTGCTTCGATAAATGTTTATTTGCAGAAAATATAGAATTCTGTGAAGCCCATAGACATTTAAAATTTCAATATTACAGACAAAATCATGAAACTCCTCACAGACTTGAACTAACAGACATCAAAGTCCTTGGGAATTATCTAAAGCGTTTATTGGGCTGCTTTATACGGTGTTCCCGGATCCCTGACCATTTCTTCAAATTATATCTCGTAGTTGTGCACGCAGCATCTGCAATGTTGGTTGTATGTTGCAGGGGTAGTCTAGATTTAATCAGTGACGAATTGTGGCTCTGTACATATATGTATATATAAAGTACAGTATAAGAGGCAAATTTTTAAAGTAAGTATAGTTTTAATATTTTGCTGCTGCAGCGTTGCAGTCGCGATTTTGAAATGTGCGATCACTTCCCCCATCCATTAGGATGCCAAACGCAGCTGTGAGCGATATTGACTCTGTGTTTTCCTGTTGTTAGAGCGTTTCAAAATGTTCAAAACGATCGAACGACCCACCGAGCGTTAAGTCAGGTCACTGATTCGAGAAATGTTAAGTCAACAAACATTAATTGTCAGTTGTATGAGATTTATGAAGAAACAATGAGTGAGAATGCTCGGCCACACACAGGGCAACAAACTTAAGATCTGATCGCATCATTTGGTTGGGAACAATTCGACCACCCTCCCTACAGTCCGGATTTGGCACCAAGCGTTTTCATCTGAAGAAATTCCTTGGTGGAGAACATTTCAACGACGATGTTGTGAAACAAGAAAGTGCAGACTTGGCTTTCATCACAGGGGCATCATTCTATGACAAAGACATACAAAAACTGGTTTCCCGTTAGGACAAGTGGATGAATAACGGCGGTGACTATGTAGAGAAGTAGTGTAAGCTAATGAATTACAGTACAGTATTTGGAAAATAATGTTCTGTTATTTTTTAAAAAATTATCGATATTTATTTTCAAAACACGCCTCGTAGATAGAAAACTTTGCAGACAGGAGCGGGTTCCGAACTCGCAACGTCTTGGTTGGAAACCGTCTGCCAAAACCACCCGTAAACAAACAGAGCTGTGGATATGTAGGTCAAACCATCTATCTAACGGGTAACCTTCAGATGTGTTTTATGGCGAACATAGTACGGAGTTATCATTACTATTATTGCTGTTACATTAGTATTCAAATTATAAAGATTAAAATCTATATGGCTGTCTCACAAGTGATGTCGGTTTTAAAGTTTGGTGTTTTATAAGATAGAATTGGTTTCCTTTGGTTCGTCAATGCTATTTACAGGAAGCCATGGCTAGTATTGCGTATATTGCGACAATGTGTCAATCGTCAGTTGTTAATACACAACAACAAAATGGAAGTTGCAAAGTTTGAGATTAAAGTCCTTCTAAAGCACTACTGGAAACAACATTACAAAGTTGCTGGCGCTGTTCGAAAAATATGTGAAGTGGAAGGAGAAGGTGTCGTTAGTGGTTCCAACCAGGAACACAACTTTAATTTACGAGTAGTTGAGGAGGTTTAAATTGTACACGCACAGATTTTTTTTAACCACGGTAACTAAATAAACTAAACATAGCAATTTGCACGCAAAAATAATTTTGTCCCTTGAAATTCGTGAAACATAATTCAGCGAAGTACACTGGTGTGCAAAACCTAAGGACAAGATGGGTAAAGTAACATAACAAATGAACCACTTGGTGGAAGTAGATTAAAGTGCGGGAGCATGTTGCCAGAGGTCTCTCACACGTACACAGAAAGCTGGACGTCACATGAACCTATAGTGCCAAATGGGTCTGGCCCCGCAACACAGGGCAGTTGGCGAAACAGGACAAGGCGGTGTGTGGCAATTAGCGAGCTGTTACGGTGCACTGTAGTGGTGTTCTTCATTGCAACATAGCCCATAGACACATTTGGATGACTTCACACATAGAAGAATCATCGGAAAACTGGAAGAAGGGCGAAGTGTGACGAGTGTTGCTCAGGAGTTTGGAATTGCTCACAGCATTGTTTCACGTGCATGGGGAACCTTCCAAACCACAGGACTGCTGTCCCAAGAAGAGGTGGTGGTTGACCACGCTCAACTACAGCAGCAGATGACAGCTACATTGTACAACAGGCAAGAAGGAATCCACGCCAAACAGCAGTGCAATTCCAACCGCATTTAACAGCACAGGTAGGCACGCAATCTCACGATACACAGTGGCATGGCGACTACACAGAGGTGGTCTCTTTGCCCAAGGGCCAATACGTTGGGTTCCATTGACATCCACACATCAGCGGCACCGTTTGCGATGGTCCCAAGAGCATCAAAATTGGACCAACGAGGAATGGGGTCTCGTGCTCTTCTCGGAAGAGAGCAGATTCAGTCTAAGTAGTGATTCTCGACGTACCCTAATCTGGCGAGAAGTGGGAACACGTAACGAACCCAGGAACAACCTTGAACATGGTCGTTTTGGTGGTCCGGGTGCTATGGTTTGGGAGGCATAATGGTGCATTGGCGTACCGACCTCCAAATCTTTGAACACGTTACGCTCACTGGTAAACGTTTTTGTGATACTGTACTCCTTCCACATGTGCGTCTTTTCAGGGGTGCAGTCGGCCCTGACTTCATTTTTATGGATGACAATGCGCGACCGCATCGAACAGCGCAGGTGGAGGATCTCTTGGAACGAGAGGATATTCGGCGAATGGACTGGCCTGCCCGTTACCCCGATTTAAATCCCATCGAACACGTGTGGGATGCTTTAGGGAAACGCATTGTAGCACATCCACATGCGCCAACGACCATCCAACAGTTGTCAACAGCGTTGGAGGAGGATTGGAACGCCCTACCACAAGAACTGCTTACCAACCTTGTGGTCAGCATGGGAGCACGATGCAGAGTATGCATTGCTATCCGTGGTGATCATACACCCTTTTAAGTACCATGTATCTGTTTCTGTAAATCTAGAGAGCCATCATATGTCGTACTGACCTTAGTATAGCTTATGGTCTATGAATAAAAGTGGCATTTCTGTTCGTCTCATTGCATATTTCGTTTAGCTGCCTATTATAGCATACTGTAGCAGCTCCGTCTATGTATGATTGAAGTTCCATATAGCTATGTTGCTTGGCGTGTCACAGCATGCGAAGATTACTTTCGTTCTTTGGGTTTGCACACTGGTGTATAAGCGAAGATCTGGTATTAACACCCATTGTGATGACAGTATTCGTAGGTGATGCAATCAGATCCAAACAACAGGGTGCCTCTGTAAAGAACAGAGCATTGGACGACCGCGAATGTCGGGTAAGAATGTGGAAACAGAACGGCTTTCGCGAGCAATCCCAAGAGATATGCGCGGCGGGCGAGTCAAGAACTAGCAATTCCAACTAAAGAATTAATTTCTATTTATGGGTGCTCTTTAACTGCTGTGGTCCTTAGCGTCCCATTCTATATTGGACGTGAAAGAGTGGTAATTTTGCTCAGAGGCCTCTTTATCAGGCTTGAGATTCTTTTACGCGCTGTAAATCTACGACATGGGACCACCAGCTTTACTTCCCTTCTGAAGCAAGACATGCTAAGGATTTTTATGCCCAAAAAAATCCGTCACTCTCCGCCGGTATTGAACCCGCGACATCAGGAACTAGACTAGCATGGTAACCCTACACCACCTAAGACGACAGCAATTCCCACGATGACACTATGGAAGCTGTTAAGAAAACTTGCCACCGCTACCTGCAGACCTCCCTGAGTTGAGAAGAAAGACCAGTAACACTAGACATGTTAATGTCACTGTGGCAAGAAATGGATGTATACCGTGTCATAATTGTATTCCATATTGATGTCTTATAATTATGTTATAGTAACTTCCATATTGTTTCTTCAATAATTTTAAATAATGATTTAGATCGTATACCTAAGAGAAAATATAAATCACTATAATCGTTTGTGTACACCTGTATAAAAAAATCTTGTGTTAAATTCACGTGACTTCCTCTACTTTCTAGCGCTTATTAGGGATATAGAAATTATTCCTATGAAAGCTTATTTTCCTATCTTTTTCATTTTAATCGAGATAAAAACTTTCCGGAAATAGCTACATTACACATTTCGTTATAGGTATAAGGGGAATAGCTATAACCAAATATTCTATTACTGGCCTTAAAATTCCAAGCCCTGTTCATGCAATTCCAGAAATAACAGAATTTCGAAAGCACTCAAAAAGAAGACAAAAGTGCTGAATTCGAAGCATTAAAAACAAATTCTCAAAAATGGCTTGTGCCACAAAAACTTATTTGGATTTTTTTTCTGTATTACGTTTCCCTCTATCGCTTAACGTTTACCAGTTATACAAGACTGTACAAAATTACTTCCGAATGAAGACAACTTCACAGGCTATTCCCAGAAAATTCAAGATATGCATTTTATATGTCATGTAAATATCCTCTTTAATAATTGATATTTTAATCAAAATTGTTAGCCATTTTTCTAAAAATGTTTCACGTAAAGGGTAGTTGGGGTGCGGGGATTTTCTTGAAAATCTTCGTGTCGCATCCTTGGAAGATACTGAACTTAAATACCAAGTTTGGCACTTATTTGACTTTTCGTTTAAGTTATGCTGTTCACAGACACATAAGCTGACCTTTATCTAAAAATGCTTTTTTACTCAAGGACCTCAAAACATGTATTATTTCCGGTAAAATACTGGTATAGGATTTTTGGGTGGAATGCAACACCTACTCTACCTACTGTATGCGTGGTAGAGAAAGGAATAAACGATTGTGAATAGAGACATTCATATGAATGCAATGTTAGATATTTCTGTCATGTTCGTGCTATAAACATAAGGTATCATAAGGATAATTTTCAGCATTTCCTTTTACTTCCCGAATAGAAAATTTAATTTGTTGAAACTCGAAATAATATGGACTTGAGTCAACTTTTCTAAGCCCTTTCTTAATTTAGGGCTATCAAAACATGTATTTACGATGAGATCTTTAAATTAATGTTTTATATTTAATACTTCTCTACCATTAGGCATTAGAGAAAGTAAAAAGGATTAAATGGTTATCTGAATCTAACAATTAAGGTTTACATTATGAATGAAAACTATTTGATGTGAAACGCCTTTTTTCATAATAGTTCAAGGCAGAACAACATAGATAATGTTGAGTGCTAGTGATTTATCGATAGGTTAAAAGGCAAAACATCTTAAGGAAAATTTTCGAAAAGTTGTACTCGTTAACCTGATATGTTAACGTCTGAGAACAATTATCAAAGTAGCATTGCAGCTGGTTGCCATCGCATGAAAACCTGTGGATGAGTGAATAGCAGAAATGTGATGACCATTATTTATTTTACGTCGCCTTAGAGTAGGAGCTGGACTGGGTACGGAGGGGGCCTTAGCATCTTGACCTAAAATATTTGTGCCTAGCCCCTGACGGGGTGCCCCGGGTGAGAGGAGACAGACGGCGGCCGGACCAGTAGGCACGACAGGGCAGAGGGTAAGGCTCCTACCTTTATACACGTTATAACTCCCGGGTGGTGGCTGGTGCAACCGCCCCCTGCATGTTTGCACATCCCGGGACTTGGAGACCGCCCCCATTCCGGAGAACGAACGGTATCCTTTTCCTTCGCCATTCAACGTCGTTGACGACATTTTCAACCCTGAAGGATATCAAGCAGATGAAAGGTGAGGTGAAATGAGAATGGAGGTGAAATGGAGGATCAGGAAATTCGGGGGAGAAATGAACCTTAGCATTCGCCTAGCGACCCGAGGAAACCCCGAAAAAACCCATAGGTCGGGAAGGTCGCCGCGGGAATCGAATTAAGACCTCCTGAGTGCGGGCCACAGAAGTTACCGCCTGAGCCATCCCAATTGGTTACAGTGCTTGAATATATCGCGACGATCTGTTAGGAGATACCTCGTGGATGGGTGTGTAGAGGACAGTTAGCTTTCTAGGCGTTATCCCTGTACCATACCATGTTGCTTAAACAGAGGTCTTAGTGCTAGGCAACTGTACCTCTGCTTCTATTATCGGCACATAGGCCTTAATGTTAGGCAACTGTATCTCTACTTCTACACGTACTGGCAGATGGCATAAGGGTGTCGTCCAGTCTAACTACCTTCATTATAGGTGGATATGTGACAGAGCATTCGCTATTACCATCTATTTTCACTTTTACTGTTGTTTTAGACTTACGCTGGAATTTGGGTCGTGGGGTTAAATAGCCAATCTAGTATTTACCTTGGCGACTGAGGGAAACCACGAAAAACCCAATCAGATTGATTGCGCCACGGGATTTGAACCCGGTACATCCTAAATGCAGGATACAGACGTTACCGCTTGAGCCTCTCGGTTAGATAATATTTAAAGAGTAATTTTAAACGCATACAGATTTATGCATCTGTAACCATAATGATGGTAAAACTAATCAATTATCTTGTTTTATTTTATACGCCATTTTGCCGCAGTGTTTAGAATAAAATGTAGCAACTAAATACTTTTAGGGTTGTGTTATTGGATATTAAATTTACCCTTTGCTTCTTAAGATAAAATACACTAGTCTTACTGCTCCTTTAGAGGCAATTTATTTACGACATTTTGCTGGAATGTAGTAATAATCTTATTGGTGACTTTTTCTTCACCTAAAAGGTGTATTTTGCAAAAGGTAGCGTTTAAGATGTTTGGCAGAGCATTATCCTTCACTATAACCATTGAAGAGACTTTTTTAACTACAGAACAGAATCATTACAACTCAAGAGGTAGTTATTGCCAAAAAAACGCATTATATGGTCTATTGCGGGCATTGATAACAGAGAATCCTCTAAGGAATATTTTATTAGTTTCAATATATTGAATGTATAAGGATTTTATATTTTTAAATTAATAGAGTTGAAATTTTTAACATATTACTTTCCTGGAAATGTTGATTTTCATATCATGATACCCGTATGAGAGACAATTTTAACATTTCTATGCATCACTGTGAAATTTAATTGATCTTCTATAGTCTGTGGTTTGAAATTATTCAATTCCTTGTCTATTAATATTAAGTCTCCTAAAAATTACTTTTAAAATACTTTAAAAAGTACTCGTATGATTTGCATACACTTAATTTTAAGTTTTAATTTTATATTATTTATCTTATGGCTTGTAAGCTCTACAAGATAAACATATCTACCCATCTAACTATTTACACCCCCTGACTTTCAGGAGAGTTAATGCTGGAACCAAACTTTCCTGTCTGACACTGAAAGACGCTGACAAAGAACTAGCTCCCCTACCGAGACGAAGACACAGGCAATAAAATTGCAGATCGCCCAGCAAAACGGATTTTTATATCTCTTTATTTGTCCAGATCGTTTTGTGATTCCAGGCTTTTATCTGAGGAATCAAATAGGACCCTGGGAACACGAAGCTAAAAGCAAATTCTGGAACTCATTTCCTAAGCCAGAGTCATAGCATTTCGGCTAAAAGTGCTAAAGCGCTTCTTACATGAAGTAAACAGGAACTGAGACTGATCTCTTAAATGGACATTGCCCTTTGTGACCTCTGTATGGTGGGCAAAATTAATGTAAATATCTGCCGCTTCTTTAATATAGAGAAGGAAGCTGCAGTAGTGTATTGCGAACAAGTGCGGTAATAGTGATAACATGCAGCAATGATAGTGAATAAATTAGTAGAATAATTACAACCGTTGAACATGGTAGTTCCAGTAGTAATATCAACATTAGCATTAGCGATCGATTATACAATCCTGGTTGTTGACCTTTAAGTTAATAACATGCAGCTCATACTAGTCGGCCACAACATGAGTGCGCTTGGAGGAGGGCGCCACTGTTTTAGTTGACAATGCTTAACGTCATCGAGGTTAGGGATCAGAGGGGAGTGAGGGGCAAGGCTATAGAGGAAAACAACGATAGAGTTGCACAACAAACACAGTAGGGTAGGGCGGGGTAATTCCGATAGTTTAGGGTAACTTCTTGATTGAAAATAAAATGTTACAATGTACCGAGCATTCAAGTAACCACACGAGTAGGACACTATTATGGCTCACGGTTGGCATAATATCACTATCATTAATGACAATCCTAATACTGAAATAAAGCTATCAGAATCACCCGCCGAGGGGGAAATTCCGAGGGGCTAATTGGATATGACTGGGGCAATTTGGATAACAATGAATACAGTAAATAATAGCTCTGCTTATCGATTCTGAAACAAATTTATTCTATAAATTAAATATATTTATATCATAAAATACCAATGTGGAATTATGAAGAGATAATTCCTATGAAATGTGAAGCATTGAAAAAACTAAGAAATATAAGGATTAACAATTCTTGAGTTCTGAACGCTATTTAGAAGCATTTGCCACAATTAAATTGTTCCCTTCCTTCAGCTCCCACGCATCTTTGATGGAACCAAACCTGACATTTCTGGCAGCGAATCCAGTCACCTCTCAGTACAGACACTTCGAGTAGTAGCTGACACTTCAGAATCCACATTTGTACTCATCTACATTGGAATCATTAGCAGTATCGTCTTCACTAGACGATAAGTCAATTAATTTCTTTGATTGCTTAGCTTCTTTTTCTTTTTCCTTGAAATGTTGCCTTTCTTCTTTTTTAACTGAATTTGTTTCTCAATGATGTTTCTGGTGATGTGCTGTGGCATGCTCCTTTCTTAGTTTGAACTCTTCTCTTGATCACACTCTTTACAGGACTAGGAACGACCTCTGGAACGGTTCTTTCAGGCATTACACCCACAGGGGATTGTGAAGTGCTAGGTTGTTTGAGCATTGGATTCAGTTCATTTAATTTTAATTTAACTTTTGTATACAGGGTCGTATGGTACCTTGAAAACTTGACTTGCACCTAGTAATAACAGATTACCCTCTATTACAGATGAGATTGCCTGTTCCATAGCTTCTTTGTCCCATTGTAGCCGTAAATTCTTTCTTTTATAATGTCGTACCATCTGAAAATGTGAAAGAAATAATTAATAATGAATATAATAAAAATTACTTTAAAACATAAGCCCCAATGGAAATAAGTTACATACCAGAGAAACAAATATGTATGATATCCGATTAACTCCACCGATTGTTATCGAAATAGCCCCACAACACAACATGTTACCGGTCACGGTGTAATTCTTAGACTGTGCAATAGACAGCACCACGGTATACTATAATGGTTCGCAAAATACCAAGGAAACATTCAATACTTAAAGCAGTACGAAAACTAGTACACGAGACAAGCTAAAGCTTAAGATTTCCGACCAAAATATTACATGCTACGTATTGTACAGATATTCCTTCCTTACCTTTGATTAGAAAAACTGACGTAGCGTCTCTCTTAATAGCAGAATCTATTCAGAACCAATCATACACGTTGATAAGACTCCGCCCTTAACTGTGAGACTGTAAACTGCAATGTAATGTGTTTAGTAGTGGCGCGCATGCGTGAGAACTTAATACTATCCAAAAAAGCCCTGCTATCCGAATTCCCCCGCCCTACCCTACTACATTTTCAGGCCTCGGTCTACTATTAAATGCAACTTGGAACTGCGGGTGTTTTCTTTAACTGTCCTGCTCGCTTGTCCATAACTGTTCAGTTCCTCTTCCCACCGAACGCACTCGTGTCGTGGCCGACTTGTACTTCACTATAACTTGAGTTTTGTTTATGGACGCTCTTTAACTACTGTAGTTCTTGGCGTCCCATTCTATATTGGGCGTGAAAGACCGGAAATGTTGCTCAGAGGCCTCTTTATAAGGCTTGAGGTTCTTTTACGTGCTGTAAATTTACGACACGGGACCACCGGCTTTACTTCCTTTCCGAAGGAAGCCATCGAAAAAGCCATTACCCTCCGCCGGGTTAAACCGGCGACCTCAGGAACTAGAGGTATCCCTGGACCACGGAGGACGACGACATGAATTAAACCCTAAGTAAATACTAACAAACATAGTCATTAAAGACCCAGGTAAGACTTAAACCGTAAATTAAAATATTAAATATAATCATATTCCATGTTTGCAGTAATTAAAATAGCAAAAGTTAAAATTATTTAATATAGTTAATGCATATACGTACAGTAAAGCAGGAACAATACGCAGATAGATTTGGTTATCAGCACTGAACGAAGAAATTCAGCTTTCCACCATGACAGCAGAAAGCGAAGTCGATCAAAAAACGTTTCATTGGAAAAATACTCTGACATTGCGAATATATCGTGCGATTTATTTTGTGGTATGGGTTCCCCAAAAAAATTGGATCAAATTTAAAAGTAAGAAAAAACGTAGACCAAAAAAAGAAAACTAGAAATGACATTTTGAACGGAAATTTCCCAGCTAAATTTCCCAGCAGTTGACACTTGGTCAATATGTTGCCAGTAGCTCCAAAAGTATTACTGCACGAAACGAACAGACAGAAGAGGTTAAGGTTGAATAATAAGACTTTCCAACAACAGATAGCATTTGAACTGAACTGGATGTAATGATTAAATTGGAGGAACTACAGTACCCTTCAGCTAGGAATCCAACGAATCAGAAACTCATATTAACTATGCGCTGTCACTTCGTTATTTCGCGAGATACATTGTTTTGCCTACGCCATGCACTTTAGTATTAAGTTGTTGGACATTTTTGAAAACCAGTTGATTTCTCTCTTCCTCGCGGTTGCTGTTTCAAAAAATGTGTCCGCCCTAAAAATAATATTTGGAACCATGCTTCGCAACACTAGCTTTTTGCCTCGCCGCCGAATTCACTTGTCATGGACATGACAGGAATTCACGCCTGTTCTATTGCTATTTAAAGCAATAACTGTTGTTGTATGGTGATATGAAGTACAGAGTGGTCGCTGTATGGTGGGGCCACAGATCGCTGTATGCATGCTCCGCTTGCACTGCAGTGACTTCGGTATCTTTCCGCTCCATACTAGTGGTGAACGACCCACATAAGCTACGCTTATCAGCTGTGTTATGCTCGTGCTACATCAATTACTACTTTCTGTTCGTGCTGTAAGCATTAGAGTTTGTGCATCTCAAAGAGGAGAGAGAACCAAAAAACTACGAACCGGCTGCGCGGTGTTTTTTCTGTTCGCGTCCTCGGCGCTCGTTACCGTCTGCGCTATCATAGAAACGCGCGTATGAAACCGTATAACATTTTTAAAACTACTTTTAAAGGCTTTGCTTACCAACTTTGTGAAGGTAGATCCTGAAACTGGCCACCGTCGTTGTCCATACATTTTTGGCAGCTCTTTAGGAAATTATCCATCACTCGCCGTAATTCACGTTGAGAAATGCTGGCAATTTCCGGACGGATATTTTGTTTTAATTCTTCCAGGGTGTATGGGTTTGTCTTCTACACTTTGTTTTATGTTACCCCAGAGATATTCACGTATGCACGGGCTTCAACTATTGACTCGAAAAAAATTGGCCCTATAACTCTTTCGCCGTATTTTAGGTTTCTTAGCCTGAACACTTCCTGTGGCCTTCAATTTATTGTAAAGGTAATGAATTGCTGTATGGCCTGGAAATTTTACACCTGGAACTTTTTCTGCAAATCGTACTTTCACTTGGTGAGCTCACTGAGATAGCACATACGAATCATAAATAAATATACGCTGTGTAGTAGAAAATATATACTGAGCCATAATATACTTTGTGACTAAGTACAGGAAAAATAATAAATAGTTTGTAAAAACTGAACTACATCACATCACCGTCAACTCAATACTGCACTTCACACTGCAGAGCACAACGACGTCAACAGCGTGACCTTGTTTATAGCGGCAGTGTGTTATGTTTCCACACGCCCAGTGGAAAAATACCCCGCAGCCATTAATATTGTTCATGAACTACCCCTTCATGACGAAAATATTGGTGTATGGAGCGCAGAAAGTGTTATAGGGCCAATTTTTTTCGACTCAACAGTTGACGCCTGTACATATGTGAATAAAATTTTGCCCCCTTTTTTAGATAATTAACAGACTGGGTGCGTGATTTTGCCTTTTTTCAACAAGACTATGCAACAGCTTACACGGCCAATATTTCGATGAGAACAATTGAAAGTGCGTTTGTTGACAGAATTATTAGTAGAAATTTGTTGCCCCCTCGGTCCCCGGACCTAACCTCCTGCGATTTCTATCTCAGGGGTAACTTAAAACAAAGCACACAAGACAAACCTACACACCCTGGAAGAATTAAAACAAAATATCCGCCAGGAAATTGCCAGCATTTCTCAACGTGAACTCCGGCAAGTGATGGATAGTTTCCTAAAGAGATGCCAAAAATTGATGGACAACGACGGTGGCCAGTTTCAGCATCTCCTTTCATAAAGTTGGTAAGTAAAGCCTTTAAAAGTAGTTTTAAGGGTGTTGTATGGTTTCATCCGCGCCTTTCAGTGTAGCGGCAGACGGCAATGAGCGCCGAGGACCCGGACAATAAAAACACTGCGCAGCCGGTTCGTAGTTTTTTGGCTCTCTCTGTATATTCAAGAATCTGTGTTGCGTGTGATTTTCTTAGGAGTATTCTTGTTATACCTATTTTCTGTTCTTGTCTTTTTATTGCCCCACTGAAATGCCTGCCGATAAATTCGTGCTTGAACAGCAAACTTTTACGTACAATACATACGCAAAAACCGAATCATGTAGACAGGTGTGTGTACAGTTTCAGAAGAAATTTCCTGATATTCAAGTTCCAGGTAGAGAAACTGTTAGACGTCTGGTGAATAAGTTTAGGATAACGGCATCGCTAAACCTAAGAAACGAAAACGCAATTCTAACGGAGGAAAAAATTCACGAAATTAGTGCATCAATCGTACCCTAAAAATAAAGTTTGTGGGAACAATCCCCACACCATAGACGAACCTACGATAATGTAAAAACAGAAATTATGAGAATTACGCAAGAAAAACTTATGCTCGTGAATGGAAATTTCATCCGAAGATACCAGACATGCCTCAATGAAGATGGACATCATTTTAATGCCACTTATAACAAAGTTAGTAGTCATTATACTGCATGTTACTGTCATTCGTAAGTAACGCAGGAGATTTAGAAGCAACCCCCCCCAATGCAATAAACAATGTGCGGAGCACGCATACGCGCGAAGCGCAGCCCTGCAATATAGCGAACGCTCTGTATTTTAACTCCGAAGGTAAATATAAGGCTCATAAGCGTATGGTTATAAACACGTCACGGCGTACGTTCTCTAGATACAGCAATCTGCCTACCAGGCTAAGTGAGCTGTTGGCTCGCATCTTAAACAGAGAGAGGAAACAAAAGTCCTGGTGCTAGTTCGACGTCATTCCTTCCGCACCATCTTGGCAGTAGTTTGCATTACAGTTGAAGTTATTTTGTTGTAGGACTTATATTGATATTTTACGTTGTTATTTGCACCACGCTTTGAGCGTCAATTTGAAGTAGGTTGTACTGTAGTTCAACTGTTGGGGAGCCGAACATGATGTAGTTGCAACCGCACGTATGGTAAAATGTTTCCGGTAGCCTTCGTCCAAAAAATTTTTAAAAAAATATTTACTTTGTAATTTTGACTGTTACATTAAATATTACATATTTATGTTTGCCTCGGCTGCGTCAGTATTATTGTTAGAGACATGAATTTTTTAACAGGGCGTGATGCCGCTGAAGAATCTAGGCTTATACAGATTATAATTTTACTTCACTCCTTTTATTAATGCTTGACACGATGTTAATAACACTTCACTGATATAGAGAGCTGTGAGTCATATACTTTTTTTTGTTGGGTGAACCATTTTCGAGATATTCTTGTTATTCCCTTAATTTTTTCCAATAATTATACTTTTTCTCAAATTCGTTATTCATTTTTTTGTCCTGGTAATGCAAAGAGAATGGAATACTACACATAGCAACCACCTCTTAAAATATTTGACTATCGCTTAAAGCCTAGCAATTCCCCTTGCATCTACAAGAAAATTAGCAATAAGATTAACATATCGATATCTCGATTAACATGAAGCATATGGAGAATAAGCATTTGTAAAACTAGTTTGTACAAGAGTAGTGAAAGTCATGTGAGTGTAACACATCAGATTTTTGATATAGCAAAGTTACTTAATAACGGTGTATTATTATTACCAAATTTAACCTTCAAGACTTCTTGCCAATAATGTGTGGAAGTAGTTATTTTGTATGCTTTGTGATTAGATAAACCCAAGTATTTCTCAGCGTAATGTAATTCTTTCACTCTACGCGACTTATTGTGGAGAAGGATATATTATTTACTTCCGGAGTCTTTTCCCATGTAAGTTTAATCTAACACGCGGTAATTCTTCGTCTTCTCAACCCCTCCAATATTAAACACTATACTACATGTCTTGAGATTCTTTAGGTCTTGCATCTTCTGGGTTAACTCAACACGTCTGCTGCATGTAAGTTCACTCTCGCGTCACTTAAAACATGCTTCTCTTCCGCTACCTCCAACAATGGGAACACTTTGGTTTCCCTCCGTTTCTCTATGCTTTCAACTATTTATGATTTTACACATTAGGTAATATCATATGTACAGGGTTATTCAAAAAGAAGGAACATACTTTAAATATTTATTTCTAATGAACGACAATAGATGGCGACACATGTGATACATCACTGAATAGAGAAAACTTCAAAGTTTTATTTTATGTGTTCAAAATAAGCACCATTTGTTATGCGAGGAGGATCAGTGCTTTTCCGTTTGCATACGCAACCATCTACTACGAATTTATTGTATCAATTGTAAAATTTTTATGACGACGCGGCTCGTTGTTGAACTTACAACGAAATGCACGCTACAGTAAAACAATGGATTCACTCTTTGCATAATACAGCACACAAAACGACTCGCCATTTTCTCGTAAACAAACAGAGCACCCCTGTAGGCACTGGATGGAATTAATAGGTGGGGCTTAAAACTTTGAACTTTCCTCTATTCAATGTGTGTCATATGCCATTATCTATTGCTGTTCATTAGAAATAAGTATGTAAAGTTTGTTCCTTCTTTTTGAATAACCCTGAAAATTAAATTAAATTGAGTTTTATTTACGGACACTCTTTAACTACTGTGGTCCTTAGCGTCCTATTCTATATTTGGCGTGAAAGACCGGTAATTTTGCTCAGAGACCTCTTTTTCAAGCTTGAGGTTCTTTTACGTGCCGTAAATCTACGACACGGGACCACCGGCTTTACTTACCTTCCGAAGGAAGTCATCCTAAGAATGTTTACGCCCGAAAAAATCCATTGACCTTCGCCGGGTTTCAACCCGCGTCCTCGGGAACTAGAGGCTAGCATGGTAACCACTACACCACGGAGGACGACTGAATAAGCCTGTATTTATATTACGCGTTATTTATTAAAAATCTCTTCTTTCCTTGAGATTTTGTTTCGCAGCGTCAAATACGTATTCCTTTCTTTAACGAATTGATTACATTATTACGTAACTTTCATGACTACTTCTTCCCTGTTTGTCTTTAGTATTTATACAATTTAAATAATTATTCTGGCTGTTAATTTATGACAAATTAAATACCGTTTCACCTACAACCCTGAAATAGATTAAAGGAAGTTGTGGGAAGAGGAAATTCGTGGAAGAAAGGAAGCCAACCCAGCATTCGCCTAACGATCCGGGTAAGCAACAACGAAAAAAATCTATGGTCAAAGTGACACCCAACGGAAATCGAACCTGGGATCTCCCTCCCGGATGAGAGCCTCACACGTTACCGCGTAGTACACCAAGTGTTGCAATATTTATTTTGAAATATCTTCTACGCCACGAACTGAGGGTTCTCTCTGAATTATTCAGGATTATTTCGCAGATTCCAAGTACGTAGATCTGAAAAATATTTTTTAATAAAAATACAGCGCATATGAAAGTTTCTTTTCTTTCACAGCCAAGTTTATTTACCTTTGCGTGAAAGGTTTCCAAGTTCATTTTCCATTCTGATTTACACGTTGGAAGGTAGGAAGATATTTTCTGTTGAGAAAACACGCCGCAAGCTAGTTCAGTACATGATACATGTTGGAGGAAAGACAGGTATTGCTATGAGATAATAAAAGAAGGTGGTACCATTTACCGCGGCGCAGAGATTTGGTACCTAGGGGTTTGTTACTCGTAAAAAAGCAGCATATTTCAACAGCGGGATGTTGCGGCAGACGAACACACCAACGGGTTTGCGGAGGGTGCAAGGTGATAAATTATATAGAGGCAAAACTGTCGGTAAAGCGAAACATGCGGTGTTCGTCTGTCAGAACCGCAACTTGTGCAAACTCTCTCGTCTTCCACAGCTCCAGTGGCGGATTGTGTCCTTTCTAACATCACTCAAGCATGCTCTGTTCATCTGTGGAACCGCAATTTCTGAAGTCTCTCTCTTGCACGGCTCCAGTTGCGGACTGTTCCTCCCTATCACTCTAGCATGTCGCTATAATGTAACTTCTGCAAATCTTTTTCGTCTTGCACAGCTCCAGTGGTAGATTATACAGAGGGTATCTAAGTTTGTGTCGATAAATGTAGGAACGTATTCCTGATGCCAAAACATAACCCTTTGTTAGGAAGTTACATTGGTTTATTGTTAATGGTACATGTGATACATTTAACAATATACGTTTATAAAAATTTCTTGAAGAAACCTTCTCCTGTTCCATCCTGCTTCCTGAGCCTGCGTTCCATTTCTTACCATACTCTGTTGAAAAGTCTTGGAATTTTTGGTCAAACCCATTTTGGATACACTCCCTCAGAATATCAGGTGTTAAATACGCCAAGTATTTTGAATGTCCACAGAGGTAAAAATTCTTTGGTCAGGCCATACAGATCAATCTACTGTTCGGAAACGATTATCTAGATACTGCCATCAAAGTTAAGTGAGGCGAGACACCCATCGTGCATAAACCACATTCGTTGGATGTTGTCTAGAGGTACATCATCAAGTAAATGAAGCAACTCATTTCTGAGAAACCGTAGATGCGTTTGTCCAGTAAGAGTGTTGCAAGAAATGGGGACCAATAATATTATCATAAATGTTTCCACCCTACACGTAGGGATTAAACCTCTGTTGATGTTTGTCCTGTCGTACTGGAGTAAGGTTCTCATATAAGTCTGGATATCATGATTCAAGATGCCAAATCGTTAAAGTCAGCCTTATCAGTGTAAAGGTAAATGCTAAGAACTTCATGAACACAGCACAATGCTGTATATAACATGTGAGGATAGAAAGTTATTTTTAGTTGAAATCTGCATTTAATCCTTGCACCGGTTGAAGGTGACAGAGATTTCATGTAGAATTTTCCAGATGGTCATGTGACTAACGCCTTCCCTCCTCCCAGTTCTTCTTGTAGTAGTTAATGTGGTTTCGTTCGCAGTACGAAGATTTCGTTCCTCAAGAGAACAGCTTCGTACCTCTCGTGATCTACAAACTAATGAAACTCTCCTCTCAATTGTGCCGTCCTGTTACAAGTTGGTGGACACTTGCAAACGTTTTCACACAAGGTAAATACCTCCCAGGGTACCTTTCTGCATAAATTTGTGCTGACACCACACTCCCATCAGCTAGACTACATTAAATATATTACTATATACTGTAGTATTCTTACCTACATTACATTGTCTTGTAATGTGATGGATGTTACTCTGGATAATAGACAATTATGTGATATAAACAGACAGAAAATAGAGTCTGAATGTAGACAAAGATCAAGATTGGAGCTACAAAATGAAATAAAAACTAGGTGGGGTAAGGAGACATATATTTTGGAAGTAGGTATAAAACAGAGGACGGGAATAGCATGGCTTAGGTTGGGAGGGTGGAAAGCTCGCAAGATTGCTGATGATGATGGCAGGAGGATTTGCTAAATATTGCGGGGAACAAGAAGACTGGACGCATATTTTGGCAGCATGCGTGCAGACGGAGAGTATTAGGAAAAAATTATTACCGGAAGTATTTTTGGCTTCCAACAGACGGAGGACAGCATGCTGGGACTTGATTCTAAACAGTCAAAACTGGCCAAGCTTGGGCACATACTTAATGGAAGTACGTGTACTAAGAGATAAGATGTTTATGTAAATTTTCTTTAAATATATGTGGTGCTTGAGCACTTTTGTGTGTGTATGTGTGTGTTTTCGTGTGGGATTCAGAGTGGGGTTTCAATTTTATATGTATGTATATAATGTGGTGATTATAAACATAGTTGTTTCTGGTCGATTAGGCAAGTCACGTATACAGACCAGGTATTTTTCTGGAGAGTATGTACGGTCTTATGACCCATGCGACTATGTTATGCAATTAATGTAATACTAAGTACTTAATAAATACCACTACTATTACTTCTACTACTACTACTACTACTACTACTACTACTACTACTACTACTACTACTACTACTACTACTACTACTACTACTACGAAACGGAACAAGAGAGAACCAGACAAAACAACACAGATACCATGACCAGTATAAAAAGAGAGTGGGTGAAAATGAAAGTTTGGGGGGAATTACATAATCAGGGGCACTTCTGAACGTTTTGTAATGTTTCGGTGTCAGGAATACGCTCCTACATTGGACACTGATTTGGATATGTTTTGTATCACTCAAGCATACTGTGTTTTTCTGCCGAAATTACAAGTTGTACAAACACTCTCACTCTCTTCCCCCGCTCTTCTTGCACGGCTGCAGTGGTGGATTGTATCTTTTCCAACATCAATCAAACATAGTCGGTTCTGCTGCAATCGTAACCTGTACAAAGTATCTCTCATCTAACACAGCTTCAGTGATGGATCATATCTCTTCCAACATCATTCTAGCATAATGCGTTCTGCTACAAATACAATTTGAGCAAAGTCTATCTCGTCTCACACAGCTCCACTGGCGAACTGTCCCTAGTACATTAAAATGTGCTAATTATATGCATATATTTGTTTTTGTTATTTAATAGAAATCACACTAATAAAAACTTAACTTGATCTTATTTTAAAAAGCTGTATGTAACATAGGAACATGTGAAGCATTTAATAAATCCGTCAGGGCATTATTACCTAATTACAAAAGAAATCTAATAACATAACTATAAAAGTATTTAAAATGGCTTTTATAGTGATGTATTGCGCAATATCATAATTGTTATTCTACAGGTTGAAACAGATATGGAATTCAAATTATATCACCAACCACTGCTAAAAATTATGGCTAATAACTGAGAGCAAACAAAACTAGTAATAGACCTTCGGAGATAGCATTCGAAAAGTACCTGCTGCCATCTTTGAGTAACTGTCAGAAAGGAGTATTTTAGAAGGAGTTATATCGTATTTCAACTGTTGGGGAGCCGAACTTGTATTAGTTGCAACCGCACGTATAGTAAACAGTTTACGGTAGCCTTCGCCCCAAATGCATTTTCAGGTGGCCTTTGCCCCAAGTTTAAAACATATTATTACTGTTTCTTTAAATATTATATATTTATGTTTGCCTCGGCTGCGTCAGTATTTGTTAGACACGTTTCTCTTAGCAGGGTTGTGGTGCAACAAGAATGTAGGCTTACAAAGATTGTAATTTTTACTTCACTACTTTTATTAATGCTTGATACGATTTAAATAACACTGCACTGATATAGAGAGAGAGCTGTGTGATGCTTTTATTAAATACTTGCACTTTTTAATACGTAAACTATTTTTCGTCTCACACGAATACGTATTATATCTCTTGAGGACACTTTTGCGTCTGCAACCAACTGAATTGATTTGAACCGTCTAAACTTGTAAATTTCTGCATTTCAAGTCTCTGATTGGCTAATCCTACTCCAATATAATACCTTCATTTAACTAAAGCTTTTTCTGGTTGTTGATTTGCTATTTTAAACTGTCTCAAAATTTACGTTATTGTTGCTCCAATAATGATTAGTAGCATTTAAACTTTCAAATTCATTATTTCCTCAAGGTTACCTCATTGTTACCTCATTGTTAGCAACTTTTAACTTATTATTCTCACAGCTTCTACATTATTAAATTACGTAATATGTTCACATAACACTATTACACATGGATACAATAATACAAACATATACAATGATTGTAATATACACTTTTTATATATTTTTAAATACACATATTACCTTAAGGGGGGCTGTTATTGAATTTACATATTATATAATTAGACTGAAATTATTTAAGTGTTAAAATACTGCCTCAACTGTCGTATCATAAAGGAAATTCCCGGAAAATTTAGGAAACTGGGGAACTTAGGGAGACTTATTTTGCAATATTTATTCCCAAGATATGAAAAACGGTACGACCCGTGTGAGGTTTTTGTGTGCGGTTAGTGATTCGGGCGCTGTAGCGCGCTATTGCAACATCTCAAGTAACTTCCATTACGATTTGCATCTACTTCTTTTGTCTTCCATTTAATTCCGCACACAACATAAGCATTTGTTATATATCTACAATTACGTATTTCACGTTTAACACAACGCCAGTGCTTTCGGGCATTTACCTTGTTTGTGCATCAACAGTAGTAGCACTGACAACTGTTATATCCAAATGTGCCTTTATCTTTTGTAAGCTGAATGATTTAAGGTTATTCTGCACTGGACTTGCTGATATCTTCAAATTTCAACGAAGTTAGTTGAAAATGTTATCACAGATTTTGTCAGCCTAATTAAGAGAGAAAGTTGATTTCGTTATCCCAAGTATCTAACTTTTCAAGAACATAATTTTAAAAAAAAAAAAAAAGTAATGGCAATCCCACTCTTAGCCAATGGAAGTGAAAACTGGGTATTCAATAAGACAGATAGGAGAAGAATTATGACTGCGAAAATGAGATTTCTTAGGCCATTTGCAGGTTACACTATCTCGTAAAAAAAACACTTGAATAAGAGATGAATTTCACATATTTGATCTAACATAAAAAATACATGAAATGAGGAGAAACCGCCAAGAACATCTGAGACGAATGCCACCAAAGCGGATAACAAAAATAATTAATTTATATAACCCAGTTGGTTATCCAAGCAGAGTCAGAACCTCCACTAGATGGAAGGATCAATTCTCCTAAAGCCGGAACAGGTTAATGACCAAAGGTAGGTCATATAATTTTTTTGTCGAGTGGACCATTTGCGAGTTATTCCTTTTTCTCAAATGGGAATTTATTAGTTTTTTTATGTCCTAAACAAGCAAAGAGAATGGAATGCTCTACATAGCAACGACTCTTAAAATATCTGACTATCGCTTAAAGCCTGCCATATTGCCCTTGAACCTACAAAAAATTAGCAATAAGATAGCTTCTGCAAAGGTTTATCTCGATTTAACATGAAGTAAATGGAGAATAACCGTTTGTAAAAATAGTTTGTACAAACAGCACCAAAGAAAATCTTCGGCGGATTTTGTATCCTTTTCTGGGGTGTTTTGAGGCGTGTCCTTCACCTTACCTGTCACAGAGCGTGGTGGCTTGCTAAAACAGCAATAACGGAGAAAGAAGGGGAGGTTGATTCCTTTGCTTATTCTGGTGTTATTGAAACCAAAACATGTTTATTGTCTTAGAACCAGTTATGCCGTATACTAGCGAAATTATCGTGGACATATCGCGGGTATGTGAAGGGCTGGTCGCACTGTTACACCAACTGCAACGGCAGTGCATAAAAGTGTTTTATAGTAAATTACTGGATAAAATATTCCAGAAAAGTGGGGAAAATGCCACTCCCTGTAAAACATCCGCAGATGATATTTGTTACTAAATGCAAATTACACTTTTGTTATAATTGACTGAATCATGTTTAGAAACTAGAGATAAATGTGTATATGTATTTGCTTTACCGAATATGACATACATATTATAGGAATAAAATTGGGTTATATTTTTGTCTATAATCCTGTTGTATTCCTATGATCAGCAATATGTTAGTAAGGTATATTAACCAATTGTGGTGTTAATTACAGGGAAAACATTCTGTTTTATTTATTTATTATTTAGCTATGTTTGCTTCTATGCAGCAACAAGCATTGATATCACTGTGAAAATACAGTTCTGTTTATCTTTTGTTATAAAAGTATTGCTGCGTATTTAATGAATACCATTCAAGCTTTAATTTGAAAATCTTCTCTCGCTGTACATTTTACATTACGCACACCTGGGCGCTCATCAAGTTTTCCCCTTAACTTTCAGCCCTTTCAAAAGCGTGTCCTGCACTAGCCGATAAGGTATGGGCTACCAATCACGATAGGCAAACTGAATGCACTCACTCTACCTCTTTCTTTTTTAGCCAATACGATCAAGAGCGTAAACATATATTTCGTCTGTTCCCCATTTTCTAACCTTTGGTGTGGTTATTGGTGCAACTATTTAGCAGAAGAACTGGCGCATCCTTGCACCGTGGCCTAAACCAACCAATGCAATGATCATGACTTCGTAAGGCCACGTATAACGATCAATAATGTTACTTAGACGCGAGGGGCAGTAAGATTTTCTTTGGTGCTTTTTGTACAAGAGTAGAGAATGTCATGCGCGTGTAACACATTCATGTTTTAAAATTAAATATGTCATCTTAATATTTTAATAACATATACAACAATGACGAATGTTCAGAATGCAGTAATGCGGCACTTTCGTGAAACCTCAACTGTTTTTAAATTTTTTGTGAACTTTTTGTTTTATTGTAGTTATGAACTTTCATTTTCGAAACATGTTAATAAGCTGTGATTTTAATTACATAATGAAGTTGAAATTTTATTTTTACAACAATTTTATTCTAAGTTATTTCTTAAAAAGAACTAAAGAACCAATGGGGAGGATTTGTGCATAGTTTGTTATCAGCAATAAGCATTTGGCTATGTATATTGACTATCAATTGCTCCAGTATATGTTATCTTAACCTAAAAAGAATTGCAGATGTTAAAGCAAAATCTTTACCAAAGAGTTCTCAAATAATATGCTTATAAATTACGAGCGTTTTCAAAAAAAATATTTATGTGTTAAAGTATGTGCAGCCGTTTATGTCGAACAAACACCACTTTTAAATTACTGTCTGTTCCTTACTTGTCAGTTATATAAGCGTTTTCCAATGCGTTTAAAGTTTGGCACTAAGAGCATGGCCCCGTATTAAAGATATTTACTTGACAAATAACATGTACATCTTGAATTTCCTGGAAATAGCCTGTGAAAGCCTCATCATTAGGCATAGTCTTGTATAACGTTAAGCTATAGATGAAAACAACTGATGTGTTACACTCGCATAACTTTCTCTACTTTGTACAAACTATTTTTACAAACTCTTACTCTCCATCTATTTCATATTAATCCAGATAAACATTTGCAGAAACGATCTTTTGACATGCAAAGAGAATTACATTTTACACATAGCGACCAGTTCTAAAAATATTTGACTATCGCTTAACGCCTACTATGCTCCCCTTATTTTGTATTTGCAAGGGCAATATAAACACAGACATATCTCTTAATAGCTGGTTGCTATGTGCATCATCATTTTCTTTGCCACAGATTAATACTCTTTGCATATCCAAGACAAAAAAATGAATAACGAATTACCATTTGAGAAAATAAGTATTGAAAAATTTAAGGGAATAACAAGCAACATCGAAAATGGTTCACTCAACAAAAAATGTATATGACATAAATTGTGTATTTTAACGCGATCTACATTTTTTGTGTAGTAAAAGTTTGTCTATCTCTTATAGTTTACCAGTTATGCAAAAATCGTTCACAATGAAGAACACTTTTGGGGACATTCCCAGAAAATTCAAGATATACATTTTATTTGTCATGAAAATATCTTAAACATATGATATTTTAATCAAAATCGTTGGAGCCATTTTTGAGAAAATTAAAATTTTCGAAAAATGTTCCATGTAAAGGGTAATCTGGGGTGGGGGGATTTCCTTTAAAACCATGGTGTCGCATCTCTGGAAGATACTGAACATAAATACCAAGTTTGGTGTTTATCCGACTGTTCGTTCCTGAGTTATGTTGTTCACAGAGAGAGACACACACATACACACACACACACATACACACAGACACACACACGGACATGTTTCCAAAAATGCTTTTTTTGGATTCAGTGGGTCTCGAAACATATTTCCGGTGAAATCTCGGTATCGAATTTTTGGGCGGAATCCAATACTTCCCCTACTTACTATACGTAATAGAGAAAGTAAAAATGTAGATATATTTAAAATACGCAATTTACTTTAAATAACTTTTTTATGGCATAAGCCATTTATGAGATATACATTATTAATGGTTCGAATTCTATATTATTTGGTTATTCTTTTAAAATCCTGTCGACGTTCCGTTGTTCCTTGCGATTACCTATTAGGGGGTCTTCCGACCCCTTCAGCTGCCATGGTGCGGGCACTGCGGACCCTGAGCACTCGTGGTATTTATGATGTTACTAGAACTGCGCTGGGCCAAACGTTCGAGCCACATCCGTAAGAGTGTCGTTTGGATTGGGTTGGACTCGGCGGAGCAGTGGTTCCCAATACATGTGGGAGATTGGGTACGTCTGTGCGGTTTTCCGTCCAGGCGGAGTTGTGAGAGGCCTCGAGGTCCTCCGGAACCGCCCTGGAAGGCCAGTAGACAGTGTGCTAGGTTGCTGTTGTACCCACCGAGGTCTCGGTAGTCTTTCCATTTTTGAGGGCTGATGCACCTAAGTGGCGTATCCACTTCCACCCTGTAATGTGGGATCGGACTTAATTTTTAGGTGTTGGCCTACTGGAAAATCTCTCGGGGGGAAGGAGAGTCACTCGACCTTCTTCTAACAAAAATATATTTTCAACAGATGCTTCTCTTAAATATGTTCTAGTATTTGAAGTAGTTGGTAAATCTACTAAAGCATTATTAGAGATTTTAATTATGGGATGAATTTTACGAAGACATTTACACAATCATAATCCATTTGTTGTTTTTCATCAAACAGGATCAAATAATCCCGTAGGAACAAATAGCCCTTCTCCCAAAGTCGCATGGGGGCATAATCTCCCTGGAGATATGTTTCTTGCGATTACATGGAAAGAATAAACATTTTAAGGCACGTTTAGCGTCCAGTTCTTAAACATTTGTCTATCGCTGTTCCCTTTGTATTTACAACGAAGTGTGTAATGTAGCTATTTCTGCAAAGGTTTATTTGGATTAAAATGTAGTAGATAGAAAAATAAGCTTTGTTAAGAATATTTTGTGTATCAACTAATAAACAATAGAGTGTAGAGTAAGTCACGTGAATGTATCGCATCAAATTCTTCAAACAGTTTTAGGTCATTAAAATCCAGCATTATCGAGAGTAACTACAAACTTGCAGCAGCTGTAACCGTATATATAATAATAATTAATAATAATAATTAATTACTGCGCCAGCACTTACTCGAGGTCAGTGCAAACAATGAATCTTTCATATTTTCACGTCCTGAGTTTATTTTTGTGAGATGCTTTAAGTGACTGTTTTACTGGGCCAACTCAAACCAGACGCGGCGATAATTCTCACTTAAAACAGGGAGGATTTACTCCTACCACAGAAGGAAGTTGGAAGGAAAACCGCGAAGATTTGTCCTCCTCTCTTCTGACTGAAGCTAAGAAAAGAAAAAAAGTAAAACTGTAGGCAGCAAGGGATAGTCATTTACTTAACGTTCCAGTTACCTTCTCTTTTGAAATGTGAAACATAAAACTTGCATTCCTCCAGAACTTTACTACGTAATGTAATAAAAAGAAAATTATTCGTTGCAACCTTGGTAAGCAGTTCTTCTTTTGTCAGGACTATGTTATCGTAGAAGAAGCGGCGTGCATACATCCTTAATACAGAATACTACACATTTCTTAAACAGTAACCAAAGGATATATCAGATGTAAGGGTTATACAGAGCGTTTGTTTTATGGCCTGGTCCGGATAGTAGAACAACGCCATTTATAACAAGGTTAGTGCCCATTAAAGTGCATGTCACTATAAGTTACTCACGAGTATGTACACAGGTTACTGAAGTGAAACTTAGACATTTTCCCATCATTATTGGATAAGTCACTAGAATCTAGTGATATTCGTGTTGTAAGGTTCCATTCACAGCTGCCAACTCCTTCGCAAGTACGCAACTGTTATACGTGGGCTAATTTTATTTATCTGTTACGTTGGTGCCTTTCTTTTATATTCACAAGTGTTTAAAGCTTGCACACTAACCATTTAGTTACCAACTGACTGATAATAATATTCATTATATTACACTGTCGTTTATAAAAAATTCCAACACCAAGAAATAATTTCCGGAACAACTTCAAGCTTGGTGGAAGCGTAGAAGAGTGTGCAAGCAATAAATGATTAGGTTTGCAGAGAGATGGGGTACACGTAGGCCAAGCAGAGCCCTCTCGTGTCGGTCCGACAATATCACTGTTGCGCTCAGTGTAGTCAGTGCAGAGCTGTCAAAGACGGCGGAAACAATAAAGTAAGTGCCAGTATGCCTCGTCGCCGTCAAAGGGAGCCATATCGGCAGTTCGAACGGGGCAGAATGACCGGTCTCCGTGGCATTTCGGCTCGTACAGGGCATGCTGCTACGGCAGTGATGCGTGTGTGCAAGCAGTGGATAGATGAAGGTCGTACGCAGCGAAGAGCGGATTCTGGACCACGGAACATGACTACAGCACGGGATGGCCGTCATCTTGTCCACATGGCCATAACGGACCGTACACCTTCATCCGCAGTGTTGGCTCGACGCTGGAGCACTGCAACAGGTTTGAACTTGTCTGCATCAACGGTTCGTCGCCATCTGCTGCAGGTTGGACTGGTTGCATGCATGCCATTACGTCGGCTTCCATTGTCCAGAAACCTCCGACTGCAATGAGCACGTGAACACCGTCACTGGGGTGCTGAGCGGCAAAATGTAGCCTTTTCGCACGAGTCCCGCTTCAACGTGTCCTACAGTGATGGCCGCATACGTATCCGGTGGTATCTGGTGAGCGCAACCTGGAGGGCTGCATTGTTGAGCAGCATAGCCGATAGGTGTGATTGTTTGGGGCGCCATTGGTTACAACAACCGATCTCGCCTCCTACGAATTGAGGGCACTTTGAACAGCAACCGGTACCTAACGGTAGTTGTAGAGCCTGAGGTACTCCCCCTCTCCCCAGGCCACATTTCAACAGGACAATGCCTGGCCACATATTGTGAGGATTGTACAAGCCTTCTTCGAAGATTGACGGGTACCATTGCTTCCCTGGCCCGCACGTTCGCCTGACATGTCGCCCATCAAACATGTCTGGGATATGGTTGGTCGGCACCTGGTGCATCACAGTCCTCCAGTAACCAGCTCAGATACCAACTGCGTGGAGGGAAATCCCTCAGAAACTTATTCAGATCGGTTCTGATTCAATGCCACGGCGTATAGCAGCTCTAATTGCAGCACATGGAGGCCACACCAAATACTGAATATTAGATCTCAAAGGTCATGTATAGATTTGAAAAGCTTATCATTTGTTACTTGTCATGTATCTAACCTGCGGTATTAAATTCATTAAATTCATGCATTTCCTTCTTGATGTTGCAATTTTTACAAATGGCAGTGTATATTGATTACGATTATATTATATTAATTACATTACTATTTATATTAGACTAGTTATAGTTATATATATTAAGGTAATTATACAAGTATTTAATTGTTTAATTATTAATTATTATTATTTTTAATAGGTTAGGTTTTTATTAAGCTTCAGACTGCTATACTTCTGTACCTTCTAAATCAACTGAGAGGGTTTCAATTAGTTCTCGGGCAAAAAACTCGAATTAACACAATATAATTATCCTATGCTCCACTTTGAACAAATAAAATAATTTTAAAATAACAATTCTGATGTCTTTTACCAGCAATGTACCTCAAAATTAGGATTGTTAAACAAACAATTACAAATTACAATATTATTTTTATTTTCCAGCACTATCGCATTAGATGAAATAATTTGTTTTGTTTTTTATTTTTCATTTTAACATCGTTATAATGTACTACCAGTACGTTTAAGCTTTTTACATGTAGTTTTACAATTCATGTTCACTAAGTGTAACATCCAAGACACACTTCTCTCTGAATGTTCTTATAGTGGGTGTCACAAACGAATTTCTTGCAACTCTCACAGTTTGTTTCGTTTTTCTATCATTTTATTCTTGGACATAACTTGTCACTCATCATTGTTTTCCCCATAAATCTCACACCATAAGCGATGAATGTTTGCTGGCGTAACACTTCTCGCATTCAAAAAACGAACCACTGATCTGACTTCACAGTCATGGGGTCATTCGCGTGTTTTGAACATTTCGAAACGCTCTAACAACAGGAAAACACAAAGTGACGATCGCTGACAGTCGCGCCTGGCTCAAAATCGCGATTGCAGCGCTGCAGTGGCAAAATATTAAGAGGGCATTTACTTTAAAAACATGGCTCGTACTTAAATACGCACCTTTTCTAAAAAATTATTTTTCGAGTTCAGCAGACAACAAACGTTTTTTCCGGTGAAATTTCAGTTTTGAATTTTTTGTTGGAATACATTACTTCTTTTACCTATGTGGTAAAGAAAGTAAAAAGACCAACAGCTGAAGACAAGTTTTATAAACCTGCTGTGTTTTTCATAGCTTCCGTATTTCTCCATGAAAAATGTCACCAGCTATTAGCAAACACCCCGCAAATTTGTTTCTGTCGCTTTGCCTGATATACGATTATAATTTCCGCAAACCCGGAATTTACAAGTAAAGTTGGTTGACCGTTGACCTACAAGAATAAAATACAACGTATAAACATTTAATGTAGCAGGAAATTGTTTGCTTCCGCGCAGCCATGTTGTTTTTGATCCAAGGCTTTGTCTCCGATGATTTTGATTAATGAAGATGAATAGCCATGCCGACGTCTCGTTTCTTTCCCCGCTATGAAGGGAAGCACGTACCAATTAATATCCAAGAACCCCCTCAGCATCGCAAATTGTTTTTCCATCGACGTGCGCCTACCTTTAAGCACTGTTTTTAATAGGGACGGCGATGGTTTAATGACATGCTTATAATGATGGGATGGCAAAGTCGCACGGTTGCCTTTGTAGTCAAACAGGAGTGTAACACATGACTTTATAGTGTAACTACCGGCTCGATACACAAAAGGGGGATATGACGGTAGCTATCTCTGTTTAAAGGCAAGAGCCATACAATATGTTTTTTCGACGATAGTGGTTTTTACTTTCTCTACTACGTATAGTAAGTAGGGGAAGTATTGTATTCCATCCAAAAATTCGATACCGATATTTCACCGGAAATATGTGTTTTGAGACTCCCTGAATCCAAAAAAAGTAGTTTTGGAAACATGTGCGTGTGTGTATCTGTGTGTCTGTCTGTCTGCCTGTCTGTGTGTGTGTGTGTGTGTGTGTCTATGAACAGCATAACTCAGAAACGAACAGTCGGATAAACACCAAACTTGGTATTTAGGTTCAGTATCTTCCAGAGATGTGACACAAAGGTTTTCAAGAAAATCCCCCACCCCAGATTACCCTTTACATGGAACATTTTTGGAAATTTTAAAATGACTCTAACGATTTTTATTAAAATACCATATGTTCAAGATATTTTCATGACAAATGAAATGTATATCTCGAATTTTCTGGGAATGTCTCCAAAAGTATTCTTCATTGTGAACAACTTTTGCGTAACTGGTAAACCATAAGAGAGAGACAAAATTTTACTACACAAAAAATGTAGACCGCGTTAAAATACACAATTTGTCATATACATTTTTTTTGGGGGGTGAACCATTTTCGAGATATTGCTTGTTATTCCCTTAAATTTTCCAACACTTAAAACTTTTTCTCAAATGTAAATTCGTTATTCATTTTTTTGGTCCTGGTAATGTAAAGAGAATGGAATACTCGACATAGCAACCAGCTCTTAAAATATTTGACTATCGCTTAAAGCCTACCAATTCCCCTTGCATCTACAAGAAAATTAGCAATAAGATTAACATCTCGATATCTCGATTAACATGAAGCATATGGGAGAATAAGCGTTTGTAAAAATAGTTTGTACAAAGGTAGAGAAACTCATGTGAGGTAACACATCACATTTTTTTATTCGCATCCCGTTCAAGCTATCATGGTGGAAATTTGAATGTCCTGCATTCAGTGTTGGTAAGCTACACTACACGCTTGTTTTGTATATTTTACTGCACGTATGTGCATGAACTATATTAAATCCTCTAACTTTCTACATATTCATTATTGCAGACATGGAATATAATCATATTTGATAGTTAAATTTTACCATTTAAATTTGCCTGGGCCGAGATGGTGACCCGGTAACACGTGCGTTTCGCATTCGGGAAGTTGAGGCAGTATTTTCAACACTTAAATGATTTCAGTCAAATTGTGTAATATATAAATTCAATAACAGCCCGCCTTAAAGCAATGTGTGTATGTAATGACGTATAAAATGTATGTAACAGTCATTGCCTATGCTTATATTATTGTAAACATGTTCAATAATGTTATATGAATATATTATGTAATTTAATAATGTAGGAGCTGTGATAATAATAAGTTGAACGTTGCTAACAATGAGGTAACAAATGAGGTAACCTTGAGGCAATAATGAGCTTCAGAGTTTAAATGTTATTCGTGATTCTCGGAAGCATTAATGTAATTTTAGTGACAGTTTAAAAATAGCCAATCAACAACTAGAAAAAAGCTTTAGTTAAATGCAGGTATTCTATTGGAGTAGGATTAGCCAATCACAGACTTGAAATGCAGAAATTTACAAGTTTAGGCGGTTTAAATCAATATAGTTGCCTCCAAACAGTGCTCATAACCAGACGTGTTGTCTGCAGACAGTGTTTGTAAATACTGACAGATGTGTCCTCGAGAAATTAATTACGTATTCGTGTGATAGTATACTTGTTAAAAAGTGCAAGTATTAAATAAAATAATCTCACAGCTCTCGAAATCAGTGAAGTGCTATTTATTTTGTGTCAAGGATTAATAAAAAGGAGTGAATTAAAACTTAAAATCTGTGTAAACCTACCTTCTTGTCGCATCACGCTCTGCCAAGACTTCCATGTCTCTAACAATAATACTGACGCAGCCGAGGCAAACATAAAATATTTAAAACTTAAAGAAACAGTTTAATTACAAAGTTAATATTTTTTAAACTTGGGGCAAAGGCCACCTAAAAATACATTTGGGACGAAGGCTACGGAAACTCATTACTATACTTGAGTAGGTTATTTAGGAGAGATCGAGCACAGTTTTTTGGGCATATATGGGAAAGGATAGGGAAAACGAAGGCAGACGCGGGGATTCAATGAGGAAAATGGGTTTATATGGGCGAGATAGGGAATACGGGGGGGGCTGATACGAGGCTAGACAGGGTTGAAGGAGGGAAGTACGTTTATGTGGAAGAGATAGCGGAGAGTTGTTAGGCTAGACAAAGGTTTAGAGTAGAGTATACGTTTATATGTATGAGAGGTATAGGAACAGGAGGAGAGGTATTAGGCTAAGGAGGTTGAGTATGCGTTTATAAGGAGAGACGAGAAAAGGGAGAGATCCCATGCTAGAATAGACAGGTGTTAAAGGTAGGTTTATATAGGTTAGATAGGAAACCAAGGAGAGATATTCAGCTAGACCGGGGACAGGAGGGGAATGCGCTTAGGAGAGGTAGGGGATACGGGGAGAAGTGCTAGAGCAGACAGAGGTTTAGAGTAGAGGGGTTTATATGTTTGAAGGGTATAGGAACAGGAGGAGAGGTATTAGGCTAAGGAGGTTGAGTATGCGTTTATAAGGAGAGACGAGAAAAGGGAGAGATCCTATGCTACGATAGACAGGTGTTAAAGGTAGAATGTGTTTTATATATGTTAGATAGGAAACCAAGGAGATACTCAGCTAGACAGGGGGCAGGAGGGGGAATACGCTTTATGAGAGGCAGGGGATAAGGGGAGAGGTGCTAGACTAGACAGTGGTAGAGAGTAGAGTATACGTTTATATGTATCAGAAGTATAGGAACAGGAGGAGGGGTGTTAGGCTAGACAGAGGTTGAGGAGTAGAGTATAGTTTATATGAGGGGTATAGGAAACCGAGGAGAGGTGTTAGGCTAAACAGAGGTCGAGGAGTAGAGTATGCTTTATATGAGAGGTATAGGAAAACGAGGAGAGGTACTAGGTTGGGAGAGTTTGAATATGCGTTTATAAGGAGAGACGAGAAAACGGAGAGAGATCCTATGCTAGTATAGACAGGTGTTAAAGGTAGAATGTGCTTTATATAGGTTAGAAAGGAAACCAAAGAGATACTCAGCTAGACAGGGAAGGAGGGAATACGCTTTATGAGAGATATAGGAAAACGAGGAGAGGAGTTAGGCTAGACAGAGGTCGAGGAGTAGAGTATGGTTTATATGAGAGGTATAGGAAAACGAGGAGAGTCGGTAGGCTAGACAGATAGCGAAGCAGTAGGAATATGGACTTATATACAAGAGAGATAGGTAATAGGATGGAGATACTAGACCTTGAAAGAGACTTTAAGCGAGAACTTCATGAAAATATGTTTCACGTCAATGTTAGAACGCTAATTCTAGACATGCCCATCACGTAACCTATTCAGGGAAAAGGTGACCCACAAAGGGAAAAAGGTAACCCATAAAGGGAAAAAGGTGACCCACAAAGGGAAAAAGGTGACCCATAAAGGGAAAAAGGTAACCCACAAAGGGAAAAAGGTGACTCATAAAGGGTAAAAGGTGACCCACAAAGGGAAAAAGGTGACCCACATAGAGAAAAAGGTGACCCACAAAGGGAAAAAGGTGACCCACAAAGGGAAAAAGGTGACCCGCAAAGGGGAAAAAGGTGACCCACAAAGGGAAAAAGGTTACCCATAAAGGGGAAAAAGGTGACCCATAAAGGGAAAAAGGTGACCAGCAAAGGGAAAAAGGTGACCCACTCAGTGGAAAAAGGTGACCCATAAAGGGAAAAGGTGACCCGCGCAGGGAAAAAAGGTGACCCACTCAGGGAAAAAGGTGACCCGCTCAGGGGAAAAAGGTGACCCACAAAGGGAAAAGGGTAGGGAAAAGGTGACCCTCTCACGGGAAAAGCTAACCCACTCACACTAACAGGTAAGTAATTCAGTTAGTATCACAGGGTAGGACAGATCCCGGGAAGCGGATATAGCATAGTTCCGTACGATGTTAAAGGTAATTCAGAGAGTATCATAGGTATTTAGGATAATTCAAGTAACATAGGTGTTTAGAGTCACTCAGCTAGTATCACAGGAGGCTAGTTTCCAGGGGTAGGACGTATCATAGATGCATATTTTTCACAGGCAATTCAGCTAGTATCGGGGACATTTAAGCTAATTCAGCTAGTATTACAAGAGGCTGACTGCATCATAGCAGTGTATGATTTCACAGGTAATTCAGTTAGTATCGTAGGTATTTAGGCTAATTCATCTAGTATCACAGGAGGATAGATTCCAAGGTTAGGTATAGCATAGTTTCGTATTTCACAGGTAATTCAGAGAGTATATAGGTATTTAGCATAATTCAAGTATCATAGGTATTTAGAGTAGGTTCCAGGGGTCGGTTATAACGTAGTTTCGTATTTCACAGATAGTTCAGGTAATATCGTAAGTATTTGGGTAATCAGCTTAGTTTCACAGATACTCGTGATAATTTCGATCAGAGATTTGTATCACAGCTATTTAAGGTAAATGCAGGTGATTCAGGTTGTATCAATGGTATTTGAGTCATTTTAACATGTAATTCAGATAGTATCACAAGTGCTAGTGCTAATTTAGAGCAGGAATTCGTATCAGAGCTAGTTAAGGTAATTTCACATGATTCGGGTAGTATCACAGGTATTTAAGTCATTTTAACAGGTAATTCAACTAGTATCACAGGTACTCATGGTAATATAGAGAGTAATTAGATTATAAACATTTCTCATCCAACGTTACAAATATTTATATACTTTTTCTAAATCTTACACACTTATTATATGTTAAACAGTTATTGTACGAAACGGAGAGGGATAAACTGCATATTGGTTCACAAATTGAAAAGCTCTGCGTCAACATACCTTTATTTTAGTTCGTTGTAGGTGTCTCCCCCCTTTTATCTAGGCTTGAGACTAGCACTAGAATTGCTCCTAATGGCAGGGTTACCACCTTCCCTTCCATCTTCTTCTTGCTTCATCAGGCGTCTGCTAGTTGCATACACAGCACACGGATAAACTTCATTTTTAAGATTGTAGACTCGCGAGAAAATCTTCATCTTCGACTTACATTCTCTTAAGCACTGTTTGTAATACTGTAATGTCCATACGCATAGGTATTTATTCCATCCTCAGCAGTAATTCTTTTATCATCAAAGGGATTCAATGTAATTTTATTCACTTGCACTGTGGTAACAGTATGCTTTCGTGATAGGATTAGATTCATGGGCGTTCTGATGATTTCACAGGTTTTAAGACAGTCTGTATAGCGGTCAAATGTAATGTACTGCTTAATAGCGCTACGTTTTATGCCTTTAATCTTTATCATTGAGCCTTGGATATCTAAGGCATACATCTTAGGACGTAGCCCAACAAAGCGTAGGATGATTTTGCTATTAGCCTCATCTTTAAATTTTCCCAATACCTTCTTGTTCTGAGTAGAGTAACATATATGGTTGGCAGGGTAATCAGCTGTATCGAGATGCTCAAGAAAACGTAGCTTGTCCTAGTACACATCTTCAGTTCTAACACGATGAATGAACGAATCAGTGTCCACATACATAAGCTTCAGGTTTTCAGTTCCGTCGTATGTTAACAACGCGTCGTAATGATAGTTATACATTAATGTCTTGGAGATGTCCAACACACTCATACCAATATATATAGGGTTGTTGAATACAATCTGACGAGAGGCCATATGTACAGCAGCTAGATTAGCAGCATATATCGTCCTGTCGATAAACGTAGGCTTGGCGATCAGCTTCTCTAGAGTTTTTTCATTGGTCACCAGTCGTATATCCATACGGTTACGCAGGTTCTCCATAGTTTTTCCAAACATGACTCTAACGATTTTGATTAAGATATCATATGTTTAAGATATTTTCATGAAAAATAAAATGTATACTTCGAATTTTCTGGGAATGTCTCCAAAAGTATTCTTCATTCTGAACGAAAACCATAAGAGATAGACAAAATTTTACTACACAAAAAATTTAGATCGCGTTAAAATAACAATTTATGTCACATACTCTTTTTTTGTTGAGTAAACCGTTTTCGAGATATTGCTTGTTATTCCCTTAAATTTACCAATACTTATACTTTTTCAAATGGGAATTCGTGATTCTTTTTTTTTTTTGTCCTGGTAATGCAAAGAGAATGGAATGCTCCACATAGCAACCAGCTCTTAAAATATTTGAGTATCCCTTAAAGCGTAGCAATTCCCCTTGCATCTACAAGAAAATTCGCAATAAGATTAACATCCCGATATCTCGATTAACATGAAGCATATGGACAATAAGCGTTTGTAAAAATAATTTGTACCAGAGTAGACAAGGTCATGTGAGTGTAACACATCAACCACCAGGGGTACGTAATCGATCCTCCCAAGTTAATGCTGGTGACCTTGTTATTAGAACCACCGTGTGCAACAGCTGTTAGTATATTAATCATTTTATTTTCGTGTAACTACTGTTTCTATTATTTACTCCACTTCGCCTCGTATATTCAGACGATGTGCTTACCACACTTGTATCGCAATATACTATTGCCCCAAGCTATAGTGCATTTGCTTTAAGTTGAAACATGGAAAGTAGAAAGACATGTCACTATATTTTATACGACAGTTGATAATCCTTTACTGCCTAATCTCAAAATCTGTATTATTTAAACTTACTATTTAAATGTGGGTTAGGTTGAAATATTAAATTTAGAAGAGAACAACCAACATCCTATTGTAACAATACAAAAGTGGCTGTCTCCGTAGCTCAGTTGGTAGAGCACCTGCCTGCTGTGCCAGCGATCCCGGGTTCGATTCCCGGCCGGGATGGGAATTTTTCTCTAGCCAGGATTATTCCCTATCCTCCCCACAGCCTGAAAGTATGAATGTGTGTGAGATCTAATGATTAAAAGGAAAGGCGGGGGTATAAATAAAATGGAACTAAAAAAGTACAAAAGCTAGTGAAGCAAGGACGAATATTTTCCATGTTTCACTGCCAAATTCGCAGCTGGCAACAACACTATTACAAGTGCAACTGATACTGAGAGACTAATTAGTGAAGGGCGACTGGCAGGGTATCTCAGTACTGGGACCGTCATTAGAGCACCCCCCTCCTAGACCGGTCAGGTAGTGTGAAGTTGCTTTATTGTTTCGTTATTTGCACCACGCTTTGGGCGTCAGTTTGAAGATGGTTTGTTGCTTCACGTATGGAAAGCCAATTTTAAGTAGCTGTTGGAATGTATTTTGACTGTTGGGGAGCCGATCTTGAAGCAGTTGCAACCGCACGTATGGTACCCGGTTCCCGGTAGCCCTCGTCCCAAATTTGAAATTATTAACTTTGTAATTTGACTGTTTCTTTAAATATTATATATTTATGTTTGCTTCGGCTGCGTCAGTATTATTGTTAAAGACATGTTTCTCTTTGCAGGGTGTGACTGAAGAATGTAGGCTTACACAGATTATAATTTTACTTCACTCCTTTTATTAATGCTTGACAGGATTTAAATAACACTTCTCTGATATAGAGAGAGAGAGCTGTGAGATTTTTTATTAATTACTTGCACTTTTTAACACGTAAAACTATTTTCGTCTCACACGAATACGTATTAACTTTCTCGAGGACGCATCTCGCATCAGGAACACTGTCTACAACCAACACGTCCAGTTATGAGCGCTGTCTACAAGCAACTGACCTGATTTCTATCGCTTAAATTTGTAAATTTCTGTATTTGAAGTCTTTGATTGGTTATTCCTAATCAATAGAATACTTTTATTTAACTTAAGTTTATTTCTGGTTGTTGATGGGCTATTTTATAAACTGTCTCAAAAATTACATTATTGTTTCCAAGAATGACTAGTAGTATTATTACTTTCTAATTCATTTTTGCTTCAAGGTTACCTCATTGTTAGCAAATTTAACCTATTATTCTCACAGCTCCTACATTGTTAAATTACGTAATACATTTACATAACATTATTACATGTATACAATAATTTAAACATATGCAATGACTGTAATATACGCTTTTTATATATTGTTACATATGCATATTGCTTTAAGGCGTTCTGTTATTGAATTATATAATTAGACTGAAATTATTTAAGCGTTAAAGATACTGCCTCAAGGGTCAAAATGGTCATGTTTCAACTTAAATCTCACGTACTGTATGTCCAAAATTTCTAGTTTCCAAATTAAAAACTATGACTACAGAAACGCACAGGAAAGGTGGACTCAATGACACACTGCTTACTGTGTGTCCATAATACTAGCTGCCAGCCGTAGTTCTTTAAAGTCGAAGGGAGATTTAATTAATTTCATTTACGAAATTGATGGTGTGTGGAATATTTGAGAAGTGCTTAAAACATAAGACAAGAGACGATAACAGTGTTAATGTTCACAAAACAATGACCAAGCAATGGAGATTAACGTCTTGAGCTTCGTTAGAGGTTGTACGAGAGAAAAACATCTACGGAACGAAAATACTCGTATACGACAAGAATTAGTATATGTGCCCTTAAGGACAAAATTATAGCTTATTGCAGGGCCTGGACTCAACTTGAACAAAGAATGAAACCAACAAGAATTTCAAAACTAGCCCTAAACTACAGACCAACAAGTAGAAGAAATTATATACACCTGTGAAACATTGGATTATGAAAACTGAACAGGCTTTAAGCCTAATTCCTGGAAGTAAGAAGAAGGAGAATAAATTGGTGTCCAACGAACCAGAAGATTTATACTTTCTCTACTACTTTGTAAGTATTGTATTCCGCCGATACCGAGATTTAACGGAAATATATCTTTTGAGGCTCGCACGCGTATGTGAACAACCTAACTCAAAAACGAAAAGTTGAATAAATATAAAACTTAGTATAGAGGTTTAGTACCTTCCAAAGATACGACGGAAGGTTTCCAAGAAAGCCTCCACGCCAAACTACTCTTCACATGGAACACTTTTCGAAAGTTTTGATTTTCTAAAAAATGGTTCTAACGATTTTGATTAAAAGATATATTAAAGATATTTACACGATAAATAAGATGTATATCTTGAATTTTCTGAGATAAGCCTTTGAAATCCTTCATTCGGAACGAATTTTATATAATCGTGTGTAACTGGGCACACGTTAACCGATAGACGAAAACGTGTACACAAAAAAATGTAGATCTCCTTAAAAGAGGAAGTTTATTTGAGATCACTTTTTTGTGGCACAAGCATTTCCGAAATATCCTTTATTAATGGTTCGAATTGTTCAACGCTTAAAATAGCTATTCTTCTTTTAAAGTCCTTTCAATTTTCAGTTGTTTCTCACGATGTCTTGCAAGGAGTGTGGGATTTTAAGGCCAGCATACAGCGTCCAGTTCTTAAACATTTGATTATCGCCGTTCCTCTTTGTATCTGTAACGAAACATTGAAGCACTATTTTTAACACTTAAATGATTTTCAGTCAAATTATATAATATAAATATAAAATATAATAACAGCCCGCCTTAAAGCAATATGTGTATAATATAATATATAAAATGTATGTCATTGTATTAATGTTTATATTATTATGTACATGTTCACCAATGCTATGTGAATGTATTACGTAATTTAATAATATAGGAGCTGTGAGAATAATAGGTTAAACGTTGCTAACAATGAGGTAGCCTTGAGGCAATAATGAATTAGAAGGTTTAATAATGCTACTAGTCATTCTTGGAAACAATAATGTAATTTTTGAGGCAGTTTATAAAATATCCAATCAACAACCAGAAAGAAGCTTAAGTTAAATGAAAGTATTCTATGGGAGTAGGATTAGCCAATCAGAAACTGAAATAGGGCAAATGGTACACATTCAGAAGTCAGTTGCTAGTAGACAGCGTTACTAACCGGACGCGAGACACGTCCTCGAGAAGTTTAATACGTATTCAGTGGGAGAAAAAAAATATTTTACGTGTTAAAAAATGCTAGTAATTAATAAATAATCTCACAGCTCTCTCTCTCTCTCTCTCTCTCTCTCTCTATATATATATATATATATATATATATATATCAGTGAAGTGTTATTTTAATCGTTTAAAGAATTAATCATTGGAGTGAAGTACAAATTATAATCTGTATAAGCCTACATTCTTAGCCGCACCACTCCCGCAAAGAAATCCATGTCTCTAACAATAATACTGACACAGCCGAGGCAAATATAAATATATAACATTTAAAGAAACAGTAAAAATACAAAGTTAATATTTTTAAACTTGGGACGAAGGCTACCGGGTACCATACGTGCGGTTGCAACTACTTCAAGTTTGGCTCCCCAACAGTTGAACTACAATACAACTCCTACTAAAAAATACTAAAAGAACTACTTCAACATGAGAACTACTCTCTATATACATAGAGAGAGGGAGGTTACAGCTTAATAGATAGGCTTATAACCCAGTGACATAACTGTGGGATATAAATCACTCCAAGTGTGAATAACAACTATTTCAGGTATTTCTGGAAAGGTTTATCTCGATTAAAATTAAGTAGATAGGAAAATAAACTTTTGTGAGAATAATTTGTATACGCAGTAATAAGCGATAGAGGATGGAGAAAGTCATGTGAATGTAGCACATCAGTTTTTTTGTGGTGAATCCTCCCCTTTGCTCCATATAATTGTAGTGCTCGGGTTGTTCACCCGCTCACCCCCCTCAAAAAAACGAAATGCTACTCATAAGGCTAATCTTACAAGAAATATTTGCAGAGATTCAGTGGTTAATAGCAAAGTCTTGGAAATTTGTTCTATATTAGAAGTGACAGAGAAAAGTAGATTAGTAAATGTGGATATCAGAAAACAGTTACTAGAAGAACATATAATCGATAAAATATAAAAATATAACAAAAGGAAAATAACACATACTAAGAATGGTTCCTTCAAGATTTCTTAAGCAAGCATTGCGTTATTGATAATTTGGAAACAGAGAAATTGGACGAACCCGAAAAACATGGATGAATTTGGAAATTAGCCTCGGAACACGTCGTCTGTCCTAAACTGTGTTTTGAAAGAAGAAAGACAAGTTGATCGGTCGGAATGGTTGAGAAAACTTGTTATCACAAGCGACATTTAAGCCTTTGTGCTGTAGTGGAAACAACAGTACACCAGTGTAAATATAGATATTCATGTAAGTAACGTGTAAATGCGTGACATGTTAAATGTAATGGAGGCTAGGTAAAAGTCAGGTGCCTGACGCCACGAGGTACCAAGCGGAGGCATCTCTGGGATGGTACAACCACAGGGCTTAGGCTGAATGAGACCAGCAAAAACGCTGGAGAGAGAGAGTGAACTGGTGGATGAAAAGATATAGCGAAAGGTTCGGACACAAATGGAAAGTTCAGATGCGTCATAAGGAGAGAAATGACAGTAAATGTTCTCGTACGACGCTAAGGTGATCAGTCAATCACCCTAGTGTTTTAAAATAGGAAAAATAGTATCATTTACGGATAAATAAGACAGAGCCCGAGATTTACATGACTTTCTACAGTTTAGCCAGGGGTTGAACTTCATGCCTCTTAAATATCAGAGCGCATGAAGAAGCTGTTAGCAATTTAGAATATATATATATATATATATATATATATATATCATAATTGTGGGATATAAAACACGCTAAGTGTGAATAAATTACATTAAAGTGAATCTAAACTTTTTATTTCGTCTCCTGTTACCAGCTCTAGATAAACGTTAAGAGCATAGGAATACCCCTACAACATTCAATGTTGTAGGAACATTCTCTTATAGCAAGTCAACGCATCCACACCAGAAAGGAAGACGACGAGTAGTCAAACAGGTCTGTCGTAGTACCTTCTACTTTACCCCCATAGTTATATAATGACATAAAAGCTATATAGTTTTCACATAATACATAGAGCCTTCACATATACAACGAATAGAGGTCAAGCTAGCAAATATGAAGATTCCGCACTCCCAAGTCACCAAGCCTTGAAAAAGACAGTAGTCTGCGACTGTCCAGTAAAATAATCTCTTCAGTTTTAATTATAAAATATCTGTTGACTGATTTCTAGTGTTAGCCGGAGAGAACTTTATTCTCTTAGTACAATTACATAATGCTAATGATCTGAGTATAACATACAAGGGAAATAAAGCAAAACTTTCTTACTTGAGGGTTATTAAAATGTTAAGATGGCACTGATAGATTCGATTCTCTGCGTCCTATCGCTAAATCTTGTCCATCTTCGTACATATACTTTGCTTAGAATAAAATCTACGCATAATTTGTCTTACTTTACTGCGTATCCTGTGGAGTGACAACTAATATTTTCTACTCCATGGCATTCAGAATTAAAATACCTCCTTCGCAAGTATATTTATTTATAATGCTTATGTGTTCGTATTTTAGTACAAAGGTTTTGTGATTTCTTTTCACTTTCCCTACTACCTATAGTAAGTAGGGGAAGTATTGCATTCCACCCAAAAAATTTGATATCAATATTTCGCTGTAAATACATGTTTTGAGGCCCCCTGAATCCAAAAAAAAGTATTTTTGGAAACATGTCCATGTGTGTGTCTGTGTGTGTGTCTGTCTGTCTGTGAACAGCATAACTCAGAAATGAACAGTCGGATAAACACCAAACTTGGTATTTAGGTTCAGTATCTTTCAGAGATGCGACACGAAGGTTTTCAGGAAAATCCCACACCCCATATTACCCTTTACATGGAACATTTTTCGAAAATTTTAATTTTCTCAAAATGGCTCTAACGATTTTGATTAAAACATATATTTAAGATACTTTCGTGACAAATAAAATGTATATCTCGAATTTTCTGGAAATGTCTCCAAAGTATTCTGCACTGTGAACGACTTTTGCATAACTGGTAAACCATAAGAGATAGACAAAATTTTACTACACGAAAAATGTAGATCGCGTTAAAATACACAATTTATGTCCTATACATTTTTTTGTTGAGTGAACCATTTTCGAGATATGCTTGTTATTCCCTTAAATTTTCCGATGCTTATACTTTTTCTCAAATGGGAATTCGTTATCCCTTTTGTTTTGTCCTGGTAATGCAAAGGGAATGGAATACTCGACATAGCAACCAGCTCTTAAAAAATTTGACTATCGTTTAAAGCTTACCAATTCTCCTTGCATCTACAAGAAAATTAGCAATAAGGTTAACATCTCGATATCTCGATTAACATGAAGCATATGGAGAATAAGCGTTTGTAAAAATAGTTCGTACAAGAGTAGAGAAAGACATGTGAGTGTAGCACATCTGATTTTTTAATCTTTGGTGATTAATGAAGGGAAATGAGAAGGCCTTTTATAGACCATGTTCGTCAGAAAGAATTGGACTTTCCAATGATGTAGGAATTGTCAAAATCGGTTGAGTGGGTTTTGAGAACGCATACATAAACGCACACAAATACAAGGTTTTACTTTCTCTACTCCGTATAGTAAGTAGGAGAAGTATTGTATTCCACCCAAAAGTTTGATACCGAGATTTCACTGGAAATACATGTTCTGAAGTCCTTGAATGTAATAAAGCATATTTGTGTGTCTGTGAACAGCATAACTCAAAAACGAAAAGCCGAATAAATACCAAACTTCCAAGGATACAACACAAAGATTTTCAAGAAAAGTCCCCATCCCAGACTACCCTTTACTTGGAACATTAATAGAAAAAAAACTGATTTTCTCAAAAATGGATCTAACGATTTTGATTACAATATGATATCTTTAAGGTATTTTCATGGCAAATGAAATGTATATCTTGAATTTTCTGGGAATGTCCCCAAAACACCTATTCATTCTGAATAGCTTTTCTGTAACGCTAAACCGTAAGAGATAGACAGAATGTTACTACGCAAAAAACTGTAGACTTCGTTAAAACACACAATTTGTCATATGCGTTTTTTTTTGTTTTTTTTTGGAGTGAATCATATCCAAGATATTCCTTGTTATTTCTTTGAATCTTCCAATACTTTTTCTCAAATGGGCGTTATTCAAAGACAATAGAATACTCCACATAGCAACCAGCTCTTGAAATATTTGACTGTCGCTTAAAGCCTAACATATTCCCCTTCAACTACAAGAATATTAGCAATAAGATAGTTTATGCAAATGTTATCAAGTAGATGAGATGAGCGTTTGTAAAAATAAAACCTAAGGACGAAAGTAATCTTCGCATGCTGTGACACTGCCAAGTAACATAGCTCAATGAAACTTGAATCATACATAGAGGGAACTGCTACAGTAGGCAATGAGACGAACAGAAATGTCACTTTTATTCACAGACCATAAGCTACACTAAAATCAATACGACATATGATTGCTCTCTAGATTTACAGAAACAGATACATGGTGCTTAAAAGGATGTATGATCACCACGGACAGCAATGCATGCTCTGCATCGTGCTCCCATGCTGGCCACAAGTTGGTAAGCAGTTCTTGTGGTAGGGCGTTCGATTTCTCTACCAGCGCTGTTGATAACTGTTGGATGGTCGTTGGTGCATGTGGATGTGCTGCAATGCGTATCTCCAAAGCATCCCACACGTGTTCGATGGGATTTAAATCGGGGGAACAGGCAGGCCAGTCCATTCACCGAATATTCTCTCGTTCAAAGAGTTCCTCCACCTGCGCTGTTCGATGCGGACGCGCATGTTCGTCCATCAAAATGAAGTCAGGGCCGACTGCACCCCTGAAAAGACGCACATGGAGGAGTACAGTATCACAATAACTTTGACCAGTGAACGTACCGTGTTCAAAGATTTGGAGGTTGGTGCGCCCATGCAACATTATGCCTCCCCAAACCATAACACACGAACCACCAAAACAATCATGTTCAAGGATGTTCCTGGTTTTATTACGTGTTTCCACCTCTCGCCAGACGAGGGTACGTCGAGAGTCACTACTTAGACTGAATCTGCTCTCATCCGAGAAGAGCACGCGACCCCATTCCTCGTTGGTCCAATTTTGATGCTCTTGGGACCATCGCAAACGGTGCCGCCGATGTGCGGATGTCAATGGAACACAACGTACTGGACGTCAGGCAAAGAGACCACCTCTGTGTAGTCGCCGTGCCACTGTGTATCGTGAGATTGCGTGCCTACCTGTGCTGTTAAATGTGGTTGCAATTGCGCCCGCTGTTTGGTTTGGATCCCTTCTTGCCTATTGCACAATGTAGCCGTCATCTTCTGCTGTAGTTGAGCGTGCTCTCCTTGGGACAGCAGTGCCTGTGGTTTGGAAGGTTCCCATGCACGTGAAATAATGCTGTGAGCAATTCCAAACTCCTGAGCAACACTCGTCACACTTCGCCCTTCTTCCAGTTTCCCGATGATTCTTCCCCGTGTGAAGTCATCCAAATGGTGTCTACGGGCCACGTTGCAATGAAGAACACCACTACAGTGCACCATAACAACTCGCTAATTGCCACACCCCGTCTGGTCCTGTTTTGTCAACTGCCCCGTATTGAGGGATCAGACCCATTTGGCACTATAGGCTCCCTATACTCACACCATGTGACGTCCAGATTTCTGTGTATGTGTGAGAGACCTCTGGCAACATGCTCCCGCATCTTCATCTACTTCCATCAATTAGTTCATTTCTTATGTTACTTTACCCATCTCGTCCTTAGGTTTTGCTCACCAGTGTAGTTTGTACAAGAGTAGAGAAAGTCATGTGAGTGCAACATATCATATTTATTCTCTTTATCTCGTAATATTAGCATGGGTGTGCTGGAAAACCAAACAGATTCCACAATATTGGCTTACCAGTCAAGTTCATTTCCATATCCAAGAAAGAGAAACACAGTTGTGGTTATAACGACAGAGGAAAAAGCGTGGTCCATGTTGCCTGTCAGGCATATGCAAAATTAATAAATAATCCCTTGCAAATATTACCGAGTGTGATTTTAGAACAAAAGTAGATTGTTTACATAATGTTTCTGTAATTAAACAGACTATTGAAAAACATAAAGAATTAATAACGCAATGCCACAACTGTTATCGACTTTGAGAAAGCTTTTGACAGCGTCGACAAAAACATATTTTGGCAACTATTAGAAGAATGGGGATAGCCATAAGAATCCATTAAAATAATTAAATGTTTCTACTAAAAATATTAATTAAAATAAGTTAAATATTTCTAAGGTAATATTTCTATTGAAAGGGTTGAACAAGGGTAGTGTGTAACCTATAGAGATAGAGAGAGACAAAGAGAGAAGAAACAAGTGAATCCTGGTTTTAAAATATTACATGTTGATACTTAAATATACATATGTGCCGACAGTTTTATTATTATTCAAAACAATTAAACTGCCCTACAAAAATCGACATTTAAGCTTAATTACATCTGTGAACATTACAGTATCAAAATACAATAATCCGCCGAAAAAATAAAAGTAATTGCAATTCCAGAAAAAGAATGTCTAAGAATAACAAACTAATAATTGCAGAATAAGTCAGAAGTTTCATTTATTTCGGAAATGACATTAGTTATGACATAGATTACGATGTAAAAACATATATTAAAGTCAGAAGATCTTTGGAGCAATTTTATTAATAGAGCTTTAAGAAAAATATGCAGAGACGAAATTAGCATTTTACTACCATGGCTGCATCTGTGGTTTATCGAAGTGAACTCTGGACATTAACTAAGAAACAAGAAGCTAAAACACGGGTTTCAGAAATTAAATATTAAAAAGGGTTAAAACATACAAAAAACTGGATTAATAATAAGATGAACTTCAGATTTTGTAATAGAACAACAATCTTGAAAAACATAAGCGACAGTGAAACGAACAGGTGGAAAGAATGTCAAATACAAGAAATAGGGTTTCAGATCATGGAGGAGTCGACCGCACGTAGGCTAGAGTGGTCCTTTTTGCTTCTAACGTGACGCTTGGGGAGAGGGATGAGGAGGAGATCTGAAGTATGGACGAAGTACGCGTAAGTATGGACGGGAACCTTAACGGTTCCAGATAGAACTCTTTCAGATGCCGTCCAGCCCTGCCCACAATCCCCGAGCCGCCCCCCACGGGCCACCAAGGCGTAGGGATGCACCCAAAAAGCGGATCCATCAGCAGTCCAACCAACGCCAGGGAGAAACCTTTTTAAAGTGTATATCCACCGCCCATCCGCAACACACCGACCGTCTCTTGATCCTACAACACTTAAACAGAGCATAGGAAATGATGGGAGCAGGATATGATGGAAAACAAATCCGTGGTAGAAGAGGAACACAACAGCATTTGCTACCGACCCGGGAAACCACTATAAAAAACATAAGTGTGGCCGACCCGTCGGGAGTTGAACCCGGTACCTCCCGAATACAGGTTACCCCGAAGACATCTCGTTCAGTTACCAGATACAAGATTATCCAAACGCTGGAGAATCTTTGAATTGAGGATTGGGGGGGGGTTAATTCAATACTGCTATCTATTAGGTACCTACCGAAAGAGGAGGCGCCGCGGCAACATGTGTGACTCACGAGGTCCCTGGTTCGATCCCCGCGACTGCCACTGATTTTTCCTATGGTTTTTCTGGTTTTCCCGAGGTCGGTAGGCGAATACTGGGTTGTTTTCTTCTCCGCGACGATATCCTTTATGTAATTTTCCTTTCATTTCGTTTCGTCCTCATCTATTAGGTGTTCTTCTAGGTTCCGTGGCGTAGGGCGGTGTTGGACAGAAGCGCGGATGTATGTTCAATGGAAAGAGCATTCCTCGCGGACACAGGACTTTTTAATTGGTTGTTCTTCGCGCTTTCTCGGCGGCTCAGTGGGACAGATCTGCGAGCTTGGAAATGTTAAGAGACTGTGTGGCCAGACCACCTGCAGCCTGTAGCCTCCTGTGATACCTTCACTTCATCCCTTTCTCCTGGGGAGTGGAGCTACAATAGATCTGTGCAGGTCGCAGCGCGAAAGGTGTCCTCCATCGTTGGTTTACCTTTACCCCTAAGAGGTACCTGTCAAAGAAAGTAATAAAGTTTTATTAAGCCTTCTACTTAAAATAAAATGTGTATTGTCTATTTGATGTCTACGCAGATGCTATTCATTATTACTTACGCTGTCTCTTAAGTAATTAAGCTGGTTTTATGTTTGATATGAAGGAGGTACAACCAGTTAGATGTTAGTAAACCATATCTCTCGGTAAAACCATAACTCTCGTGTCAAGTATTAATAAAGGAAAACAGAAACATCGCTAAAACTCACTCGTAGTGTGAAAATTAGTGTTTTACCGCTGGAAGCAGCGTTACTAAAATATAACAGTCTCCAGAGCGAGGTAATTAAGTTTAGTTGTTGATTAACAGCGGCTGTCACGATGCAGACCATGCCCGATGGATGGCGTGTTGCTAGGAACCCATGAATATGCAACACTTCGCGCGTCTTGTAAAACTGGCGAAAAGGCACGCAAAAATTAATCATTCTGGCTTTAAGGCGGGTGTTTTATTGCCAACTGCCTAGCGCTAATTTTCCCTAATTAGGGAACTGCAATAACTGTTGCCACTATTTTACTTTTTATTCACGTTTAAGGGTAGTTAGAACTCAGAACGCGCGCAACATAAGTTTACAATTTGTTTAGTAAATTGCAAACAAAAAGCGACATCGTTTTACACTTAATAGCTTTCTCCATCCCCTTGGAAGGCAAAATGAGGTACAGTGGCTGTCCAACAGTTAACGTCAGGGATAATGTCTGTTAAATATAGGGGTGGTCCCTGGCCAAATTTTAACCCACCTCTTATATTACTGCCAACAATTCATACTAGAACATACAAAAACTGCTAAATAAGCTTCGCGAATGAACAGTATACTCAGAGTTAATTAAAGGATGAAATTTCAGCCAACTTTCAGGAAAAAATATCGTTTTTTATGAAGTTATTATTTGCAACCTTAGAGCTATGCGCCAACTAAATTTCAAAGCCCTACGACGCTTGTAAGTTTGCTTAACTACGCCGTAATTGAATACTCAAACATACATTAAATGCCTTTTGAAGTCATTTTGAAGCCATTTGCTTTACTTTTATTGCTTTCTCCACTGTGTGCACTAAGCAGAGGAAGCACGGTGTTCCACCCAAACATTAAGGCCGAGATTTCGCCGGCAGTATGTTTTAGTCACCTCCTGAATTGAAAAATAAGAATTTTTACCTTCTCTACTATACGTATAGTAAGTAGGGGAAGTATTGCATTCCAATCCCATCTGTATGTCTGTCTGTCTGTCTGTCTGTGAACAGCATAACTCAAAAACGAAAATTCGGATAAATATTTGCGTTTAGTATGTTTCAAAACGCGACACGAAGATTTTCAAGGAAATCTCCATCCCAGACTACCCTTTTATGGGACTTTTTCGAAAAATTTAGGTTTTCTAAAAATATCTCTAAAAATGTTTATGAAAGTATCATATATTTAAGATATCTTCGTGGCAAATTAAATTCATATCTTGAATTTTCTGGGAATGTCCCCAAAAGTCCTCTTCATTCTGGATAGTTTTTGCATAACTGGTAAATCGTAAGAGATAGGCAAAATTTTACTGCATAAAGAATGTAGAGCTTGTCGTAACACACAATTTATTTCATACAATTTTTTGTGGAGTGAACCATTTCCGAGATATTCCTTGTTATACTTTTTTCTCAAATGAAAATTCCTTTTTTCCCCTTAATGTCCTGGACATACAAAGAAAAACAAATCCTCCAAATAGCAACCAGTTCTTAAAAGATTTGACTATCGCTTAAAGCCTACCATATTCCCCTTGCACCTACAAGGAAATTAGCAACAATTTCTGCAAATGTTTATCTCGATTAACATAAAGTAGATGGAGAATAAGCGTTTGTAAAAATAGTTTGTACAAGAGTAGAGAAAGTCAGGTGAGTGCAACAAATCAGATTTGGTCTATCTGTGCGTGTATTTGTGAACAGCATAACCCAAAAAGGAAAACTCGGATAGATGCCAAAACTGGTATTTATATTCAGTATCTTCCAAAAATGGAACAGAAAGGTTTTCAATAAATACCCCCACACCCAACTACATTTTATATGGAACGTTTTTCGAAGTATTGAATTTTCTAAACATTTTGATTCGCATATTATATATTAAAGACATTTACATAAAAAATAAAGTGTACCTATATCTTTAATTAATAGGAATAGTCTATGAAGTCCCCTTCATTCGGAAGACATTTTGTAAAATCTTGTATAACTGGTAAACGTTAAGCGACAGGCGAAAGCGTACTACCCAAAAACGTAGTTCTTTAAAACACACAATTTATTTCAAGTAACTTTTTTGCGTCATCAGCCATTTTCGAGTTATTCGTTATTAATGCTTAAATGTATTCTTTAATTCGTCATTCTTTTTAAATTCCATAATTTTCAGTTGTTTCTCGCGATTGCTTAAAAACAGTATGGAATGTTAGGGCCAGCATATACCTTCCAGTCCTTAAAGATTTGACTATTGCTGTTCGCGTTATACCCTAACGAAATGTGTAATGGAGATGTTTCTGCAAAGTTTTTCGTTTAAAATGAAGTAGATAGAAAAATAAACTTTCGAAAGCATAATTTGTATACACAGTAATAAACCATAGAAGGTAAAGAAAGGTATGTGAATGTAACGCATTAGATTTTTACTTTCTCTACTACGTATACTGAGTAGGGGAAGTATTGTATTCCACCCAAAAATTCGATACCGAGAGTTCACCGGAAATACATGTTCTTGAGACCCCCTGAATCCAAAAAAACACATTTTTTGGAAACATGTCCGTGTGTGTATCTGTGTGTGTTATCTGTGTGTCTGTGAACAGCATAACTCAGAAACGAACAGTCGGATAAACACCAAACTTGGTATTTAGGATCGCACCAATATAGAAGTAATACAGAAATCCCAGCAAACTCACGGAATTATGTAACTTCATAATTCAAAGGATCGATAGAATCACCCGGTATATTCACTCTCTTGCGATTTACCTGTAAACATATACAACAATTTGCAAACAAAACAGCGTATATACCTGCCTAACCTATAAATTAAATCTCTGCCTGCATTTTGTAAAACTAAAACTGTAAATTGAGATATACAGCTTTTAACGGCTTTCTAAATACTAGCTGTGTGTATGGATGCACTATTATCTTTCTCTGTTTGGCCGGCTTTCTCCCTGCGGACTCATTTTCACTTATTTACACGTCGTTTTTTACACCCGGTTGTGTTTTTCCGATCCGCAGCTCTGATTCTATCACATCGGCTAAATCCAGCACTTCCTGCTTCCTTCCCCCGGGAGAGATCCAATTAAGAATTTACTTGGGAAACCCTGCAATGTCCGTCCAACACGAACATCAGCCATTTTCTTTTCCACCCTAAACGAAATGGCAGCTGTAATCCTCACGTTGGATTTGGGAGCGTTTGTTCTCAGTTTTAAATCATATGTTTATAGTGGTATATAACTTACACAACCAGCTTTAATTTGTTATTGAGGCAGCGGCAGTGATGAATTTAAATTAACGTTCATTCCAAATGAAGGAGCTCATACGTTATTCGCAGAAAATTCAAGGTTTACATTTTCTTAATCATATAAATATCTTAAACATATATATTTTAATCAAGATCGATTGATCTATTTTTGAGAAAATAAAAAATAACTATTTTTTCATGTTAAGGGCAGTTTAATATGACGGGATTTTCTTGAAAATGCTCGTACTAACTTTGGCATTGGTCCGAATTTTCTTTGCTTTATGCTGTTCACGACGCGCGCGCAGATCTTTCTATAAAATGTTTTATGAAATCAGGGGACTTCAAAATGTGTATTTCCTCTGCTTACTCTAAATAAAAATAAAGTACTAAAATTATAAATTTTTATGGGTTGAAAAAATCGTGTGAATGTTTACATGAAATGTTTTCTCTACATTTTTACCTCTTTTGCGGGATATTTCGTGACCTAAGTAAAAAAATAGATATATTCTTTTAAAATATATATCTTTCGCCTAACAATATTATTTCATATCCTGCGCAGAGTCGGTGAAGTAGTTTGTATTGTTGTCCCACGTATTGGGCGTCAATTTGAGAAAATGTTTTTTGCTGCTACGTATGGAAAGTCAGTTTGAAGATGTGGTATTATATTTCAACTGTTGGGGAACCGAACTTGTAGTAGTTGCAACCGCACGTATAGTACCCGGTTTCCGGTAGCCTTCGCCCCAAGTTTAAAAATATTAGCTTTGTAATTTGACTTTCTTTAGATATTATATTTATGTTTGCCTCGGCTGCGTCAGTATTTATTTTAGAGACATGGATATCTTGGCAAGGTCGTGGTGCGACTGAGGAATGTAGGTTTACACAGATTTTAAGTTTTAATTCACTGCTTTTTATTAATCCTTGACACAAATTAAATAGCACTTCACTGATATCGAGAGCTGTGAGATTCTTTTATTTAATACTTGCACTTTTTAACACGTATACTATTTTCGTCTCACACGAATACATAATTAATTTCTCGAGGACACATCTCGCGTCTGGTTATGAGCACTGTCTAGAAGCAACACGTTTGGTTATGAGCACTGTTTGGAGGAAACTGAATTGATTTCAATCGTCTGAACTTGTAAATTTCTGTATTTCAAGTCTCTGATTGGCTAACCTAGTCCAATAGAATACCTTCATTTAATTAAAGCTGTCTCAAAAATTTACATTATTGCTGCTCTAATAATGACTAGTGGCATTTAAACTTCTTTACTCATTATTTCTTCAAGGTTACCTCATTGTTAGCAACTTTTAACCTATTATTCTCACAGCTCCTACATTATTAAATTACGTAATGCATTCACATAACATTATTAAACATGTTTACAATAATATTAGCATATACAATGACTGTTACATACATTTTACAAATTATTACTTACACATATTGCTTCAAGGCGGGCTGTTATTGAATTTACATATTATATAATTAGACTGAAATTATTTAAGTGTTAAAAATACTGCCTCATCCGGAAGTATGAATGGGAGTGTGAATGTGTGTGATCTAATGTATAAAACTAAAAGAAAGAAAAAAAACAAAATCAATAAAAATTGTATACAACTTAACATCATTGCCGATAAAAAAAGGCAGCCGATATGACCAATGCAGTCAAAGGCGAGATATTAATGGAACAATAAAGATAATATATTTGCTCTCACAGCGTTCTTTATTGCAGAGTGTGCTTTATTTAAAAGATCAACCTTATAAATTAAATTCCTTACCAATTACTATTCAAGCAATACATTTTACAGCATATTATCCAATATTTCGATGAAGTTTACAATAACCAACAAACATTACCGTTGCCCTTTGCCCGCACACGGTGATCTTGCCGATGACTGGTCTAGAGGACGGTGAGAAAACAATTTGATATGTGAGTGAACTAATTTGTCTTGCCAGGGGAGATTTGTGCAATGATGATGATAATATCTTGAATACATTTTAGCGATTCACTTTAGGAAACTCGACTGTTTCAGTGTAAAGAAGGCGGGTGTTTTAAGAGTTTTCATTTTATGCACAATTTCTCTTAGGAGCGCGGCAAAGACGTATATTTTATTTACGAGAATAGAAATGCAAACACAAAAGCTATTTCATTCTACTTTAAAATCTCCGTTTCTCACCTCGCATGTCCAAGAATCACACAAACAAGAAAAAGAACATGAAGTGCATTCAATATCTCGCCTATATATCTTCACACTTTTATATGCCTTTGTGCTAGGGAGGAACGCGGAAATCAGATTGTCAACTGTCCTCACAACTTTTCTTTTGAAATACTGCAATCCACGACTTTCGTCTCACGGCAAAGTTGGCACATCCACTCATGGCGGAATTGTGTGATAAAGTAGCGAGGCTTTTATTTTCTTTTTAAGACAACAAAGAGGGCCAGCGTTACCTACTTTCTTTCGCGAGATAGCAGCAGACGTAGTATACAGGTGAACCTAACTGCTGGAGAATAAAACTTGTAACAAAAATAGGAACTTAAAATGGCTCGTATTCTGCAGCAGGATAATAATGGTAAGAATTAGGACGCGAGTTTAATAATTTGCATACCAGCGTTCTAATTACTACCATCATAGTCAAGTTGCATACGACTGTTTTTTGGTCGACCACACTATGATTTCAAAACTTTGAGATTTTACAAAAAGGTCTTATATTCTATAAACAAAGAGATAGTTAAAGTATCTTTATTGATTTTAAATTATTGAAGTTATTTCACAAGTATTTAGTGCATGGGTCATATTAGTGCATATTTAAGATACAATAGAGTGACAAAATAAACAACAGAGAAAGGAAAAACAACAAAAAGGAACAACAAAAGGGGAAATAGAGATAAATTACCTTTGTCTAACTGAACAAATCTGGCCTAGCTTCGCGCACTTTAGCCAAAAACTTGCCCATGTTTTGCCAGTTCCTCTGGTCAACCAGTAGATCCCAACATGCCAATCTCTTTCTTGAGGGACTTAAGAATTTTTCTTTCAGTTTAATCGTTCGCTGGTTCTCCCACTGTGCACATTCCGCCAAAATATGTACCCAGTCCTCATCCAAATCACAGAATGGGCAGATTCTTCTGCCAGAATCGTCAGTCATTTTCTGTGCCCTCCAGACCCCCAGTCTAAACCATGCCATTCCAGATCTTTCCTTTCTTCCTAAATTAAGTATATATACCTCTTTACTCCAGTTCAATTTTATTTCATTCACTAGACTTAGAGAAGGTTTAATTTTACAATCCGATTCTATTTCCTGTTGGTTGATGTCTCTTAGTTTTCTTTTAACACCTTTCCATATGTTTCTGTCATTTGTTTCAGCTCTTAGCCATACTGACCCCATTCCTATTCTCCTCAAACCCCTTTCCAAATCAGCTGCCCAAAGCTTAGGAGACAGGGTTTATTCTATAAACAGATGCATGGACTTGCAATGGGCAATCCTTCGTTTCCACTTTCGGCAGATATGAGTTCTTTGCAAAAAGGAGTAATTGCATCTCATCCAGATATTTTTAAAATTTGGTTCAGGTATGTGGATGATATATTTCCAATTATACCTTAGCAGTTTACAAACACTGCTCTGAACATTTTGAATACACAAGACAAGAAATTCAAATTCACTATGGAAATAGAAAATATGCCAACTTTTGAGGTTTTAACAATTAAATCAGGAGAGAATACTTTAAAATTTGGAATTTACGGAAAGCCTATTCTTGTGGATAATTATATAAAAAAAATCTGATGTGTTACACTCACATGACTTTCTCTACTCTTGTACAATCTAATTTTACAAACGCCTATTCTCCATATGCTTTATGTTAATCGAGATATCGAGATGTCAATCTTATTGCTAATTTTCTTGTAGATGCAAGGGGAATTGCTAGGCTTTAAGCGATAGTCAAATATTTTAACGCTGGTTGCTATGTGTCGAATTCCATTCTCTTTGCATGTCCAGGACATAAACAAATGAATAACGAATTTGAGAAAAAGTATAAGTATTGGAAAATTTAAGGGAATAACAAGCAATATCTCGAAAACGGTTCACTCAACAAAAGAAATGTATATGACATAAGTTGTGTATTTTAACGAGATCTACATTTTTTGTGTAGTAAAATTTTGTCTATCTCTTATGGTTTACCAGTTATGCAAAAGTCGTTCACAATGAAGAATACTTTTGGAGACATTCCCAGAAAATTCGAGATATACATTTCATTTCTCATGATATTATCTTAAACATATGATATTTTCATCAACATCGTTAGAGCCATTTTTGAGAAAATTAAAATTTTCGAAAAATGTTCCATGTAAAGGGTAGTCTGGGGTGGGGGGATTTTCTTGAAAACCTTCGTGTCGCATCTCTGGAAGATACTGAACCTAAATACCAAGTTTGGTGCTTATCCGACTGTTCGTTTTTGAGTTATGCTGTTCACAGACACACACACAGACACACACACAGACACACAGACACACACACAGACACACACACGGACATGTTTCCAAAAATGCTTTTTTTGGATTCAGGAGGTCTCAAAACATGTATTTCCGGTGAAATCTCGGTATCGAATTTTTGGGTGGAATGCAATACTTCCCCTACTTACTATACGTAGTAGAGAAAGTAATAATAACTGTAACCCTACCTCACACCAACATACAGTGTTTTGAAATCTGGTTCATAGGTTAATTAGTATACCTCTTGAAAAAAAAATAACCAAGAGTTGAAATATAATACCTTAAGGTTTCACTTTATTATTATTATTATTATTATTATTATTATTATTATTATTATTATTATTATATAATTAATTGAATTGTTTCAGTCTGGTTGTACTTTTCCAACCTTTTCGTACACACGGCTTGTGTTAAAGAACAATTTGTTAACATCTATCGACCTAATAGTTGATTAAACTGTGAAACCCGAGACTTAAAGTACTTACGACATTGTAAATTGCTAAATGGAGTATGACACCTCAAAATGAATATGAGATCTCCTTGTGGTTTACCGGAAAAAATGCGAGTCAGTTGCGAGTTTAATGTCATAAATGTCATGTTGCCATTTTAATTCAGTTGGTTAGAGATACAGATGGAAACCGGAAAATCCGTGGTTCAAATCCGGCTATGGCGATTAATTTTTCAGTCTGATTCTACCTTTCTAACTAGAAGCATTATCGAGAGATAACGGTATTGTTCTGCAACCTTCTTTCTCCCCGCCTTCCGAACATACTAGAACACACTCGAAAATTCCAGCAGCTATATAAATGAACGTGCTCACGAGTGAGCCAATAAATAAGCGAGATAGTGAGTTGTTGTTCATGATGGGGCATAAAGTGCTGGTTATTCACAACCATATATAAGGCAACTGCAAGAGCAGAACTACGTGTCTACTTAGTCAAAAGTATTTTCATAAAAGAAATTAATGACTGAAGGTTTTGAAAAAAGAAGTCATTTTAAAGTTAATACACACGTTAGGTTGTATGTCGATTTTAACAGCTTGTTTATTCAAACGAAAAATGCTCTGGGTAGAAGTAGAGGGGAATCAACAGAGTGGGACACCTCGCGCGCTGTGACAGAACAGCCTATTGCGGCTACCAGGGATGAGGTGAAGGAACCACAGGAGGCTACAGGTCACAGAGACGCGCATAAGTCCCTAAGATTTCCAAGCTCGCAGACCCGTCCCGCTGCCGGAGACGCCGAGAGAGGGCGAAGCAGCCCTTTGGTGTCAACGGAGAATATGCAATGGTTCCGCTGTTTCTCCCAAAACACAACACTGGAGCAAGGCAGCGAAACCATGCAGACGCTTAAGAAAGGTTTGACTGAGTTAGGGAACCCCGGCCAAGCGGAAAGGGAAGCCCTAACGAGTGCCGTAGGGGAAAACAAAATGGAAACCAGAACTCTCAAAAATATACTACTATTGATAAGTTTTTTGGGGTACTTTAATGATAATAATAAACGAACATTAATAACCAGAACCGTAAAGCAACCTTAAAAGAATAACTGTAAAACAAAGATGGCTTAAATAGTAAACCAACCAAAACCAATTGAGCAGAGCGGTAAGGCAAGTTTTAAATACAGAAAAAATTAAGTAAAACCAAAAATTCAACAAACAAAATCAATTTAGAAAGTTTATAAAACAAAACCACTATAAACATCAGACCAATATATTTAATTATGTTTATCTAGTCAAAGACTTGCTAAGAATGTTGATCAAGACCCAAACAGACTTTTATGAATTTCTAGTAACAGTGAGCTTCAAAGTCTAGCAGAGCTAGATGTACTTTACAACCCAACCGTTTTAAGTTACAAAAGTTCAGCATGACTGGGTTCAGCATGATTGGGTTTTAACTGCAATTACTGCTCTCATAATTAACACAACAGAATTTCTGTAATTTTAAACTAACTATGCACTGAAAATCACGTACTGAAAATATAACTCAACTGCAATTGCTGCTCTCATAATTAACACAACAGAATTTCTGTAATTTTAAACTAACTATGCACTGAAAATCACGTACTGAAAATATAACTCAACTGCAATTACTGCTCTCCGAATTTCTGTAATTTTAAACTAACTATGCACTGAAAATCACGTACTGAAAATATAACTCAACTGCAATTACTGCTCTCATAATTAACACAACAGAATTTCTGTAATTTTAAACTAACTATGCACTGAAAATCACATACTGAAAATATAACTCAGCTAGAAAAGAACCAAAACACACTAAACATATGAACAATTCCAAGAGCCAGTCACTTTACGAATTCGTATTTTAAAACACACATTACGTTTTCCGCCCCAAAATTCACTCACGATTACCAAGATATAAAACTGATAACAAAGCCTACCTTTACATAAGGCCGATCCACAAATAATCCCAAAAGACGTTCCTTAAAACCATTAAAAAAAAAACTTCCACAATCCGGATGAGTAGTTGCCGGGCAGAGAGCTATTCCTGCAATGCGACAGAAATCCACCACTCCCCGCGTACGGCCAAAGCACATGCCACGTAAGCAAACCAGAGAGGAGAAAAAAAAGAGCACCAAAGAGTGCGTTAAGCAAGGGCACAAGCAACGTAAAGTGACTGGCTGGATGTATAACACAGATACAAAACACAAAAGGAACACATATCAGCACAAATACTCCTTCAATTAGGCATGCATCCACGCCATTCGGCACAGCCATACGCCACGAAACCTAGAAGTACACCTGAAAGATGAGAAGGAAACGGAATGAATGGAAATGATGGAAAGGAAACCGTGGTAGAGAAGAAACCACCACAGCATTCGCCTACCCTGGGGGAAATCACGATCGAACCCGAGATTTCCCTAAGGCGAGTCACCACACACTTCTCCACGGCGCCATCTCGCTCGTTGAAAATGTTACGAGAGTTTTTACATTTTTTTACTTTCTCTACTGTTTACCTATAGTAAATAGAGAAATTATGGTATTCCACCCAAAATTTCTGTACCGAGATTTCTGTGGAAATACACGTTTTGAGGTCCCTGAGTAAAAAGAAAACATGTTCAAAAAATCCTCCGCGTGTGATATGCTTACGAAAAGTGTAACTCGAAAGCGAAAAGTCGGTTAAATACCAAACTTGCTATTTAGGTTCATTGTCTTCCATGGATGCACCACGAAGATTTTTAAGAAAAAGCCCCCATCCCAGGCTACTCTTTTTAATGTTTTATTTTTCTAAAAATGGTTTACGATTTTGATTAAAATTCCGCATGTTTAAGCAACATTTATGACAAAATTTATATCCTGAATTTTCTTAGAATAACTTCTGAAGAGCTCTTTATTCTGAACCACTTTTGTATAATTGATAAACCGTAAGAGATAGACAAATTCTTACTACACAAAAAATGTAGATCTCGTCGAACCACACAATTTATGCCAAACTGTGTTGCGACGTTAACCATTTTCAGGATATTCTTTAGTATTACTTTTAATTTTTAGAAACTTTATACCTTTTTGAATTGCAAATCGCTGTTGTTTTTCTTTCTTTTTCGTGTTCTTGCAAAGAGTACATAACTTTAAAGCCATCACCAGCTTTGAAAAGATTTTACTACGCTTTAGCTTTTGTATTTTTCTTATATACCTACAACAAGATTTGTAAATGAGTAATGCAGGTTTAACAGTATTAACAAGCAGTAGATAGAAGAATAAACTTTTGTAAGAATTGTTTGTAGAAGAGTGAGTAGAGAAAGTAATGTGAATGCAACACATACTATTTTTTTACAGATGCCTTTTAAGCAGTCTTTAAATAAATTCTTTGTCTTCCTCCTTTGCACTGCTGTATGTAGTTTGGAAATTAAAATTAAATTAAATTGATAGAGACGCAAGGACTTGCCAGGACCTAAACGCAGTTGCAGTGTGTGGTGCTGGACATAGTGTGAATGTGGAAATAGTGAAGGAAGAATGTGAGAATCATGTCCCTAATAGGATGAATACAGCATTCCTTAAGCTAAAGAAAGACACTTCAGACACTAGATTGGGTGGTCGTGGCACGCAGATGTTAGAAGCCATTAAAACACCAACAAGCTACTACAGACTGGTCATCCAGAAGCAACTACCAGACATTACTGCTATTAAAAATTGTATAAATGTTATGTTAATCATTATATATCAACATACAAGTAGCCAGAAGTTTAGAAGATCCACAAAGGCTCTTTAAGTACTATGGTCCTTAGCGTCCCATTCTATATTGGCCGTGAAAGACAGGTAAATTTGCTCAGAGGCCTCTTTATCAGGCTTGAGGTTCTTTTAGGTGCCGTAACTCTACAACACGGGACCACCGGCTTTACTTCCCTTCCAAAGGAAGCCATGCTAAGGATTTTTACCCCCGAAAAAAATCCATCGCCCTCCATCGCGTTTGAACAATTTGGAAAATGAAATGTAATACAATGACATAACAATTATCTCCCATACCTTTGAACTGTGTGCTCCAATTTTAGGAGGGCGCTGATAACCTTAGATGTTGAGCGCCCTTAAATCCCATCTCATCATCATCCAATTTTAGGCTAACATTTATTTTGAAGGATTTTTCTCTTGTTTTTCAGGGATCCTAATGAACCACGTGTTCAGAAGACAGACTACGGCACCGTCAAAGAGAAGACCCGTTACAGAGGACTGAACTGGGAGACTTACGAAACGGGTAGTCAACTATATCTTAGCATAGGTAAGATATACACATATACAAAATTTATTATATAAATCTTTATAGAATAGAACACTCTGAAGTCGCTAATAACAACTTTCCGATATTGCCGATGCTCATTTCTTCAGCATGCATGCTTTGTTTACTACGACCGAAATTTAGGTGCATTGCATTCATTTATTTGCCTAATTTAGTTTTTACTCAAATGTACTATTTATCCAAGGCACAAGAATCGAATATTTGACTCAAAAATCTCTTATCGAGCTTTTGAATGTATTAGTAAACTTAACATCTTCTTGTAAAGTACATTTGTAATAGTCGTTGGGCATCGTTAAATTGTGACTTAAATAATTATCTTCGACTAACTCGGTATTGTGGTTGAAAGAGATAGCATGTACATTGCGACTGAACGCGCTTTGTGTATGTTACTATGAAAAGCCGAAATTTTACATCATCAAATAGTAACAAGAGTTCATATAAACAGACATTAATCCTAACCTAAGCTCGGGTTAAAGCTAAAAATCTCAGGAACCCGTAGTTTTACTGCGGCTCGCTACGGCCTCACAGCCTTCGCTCGCCACCTACTCGTGTTAGGGCACCGTAAGGCACAAGTCATATCCAAGGGGCTACGCCTGCGTTCAGAGATTTTTAAGAGCTGCTTGCATGCGTCAGTCGTTGGCATATACAATTAGAGTAACACGAATCCATATATACCATTTCATAAACGAATATATCAGTTTTAAACACACCAGATGTTATAATCTTCCAGTCCGAAGTCTGGAAAGAAACCTCCTCCAAATATTAGTGTTTCAAGTCCAATTTACATGTCTAAATTTATCTTAGGTCGCAATTTACAAACACTTATTAATGTGACCAAAAGAAGAAAACAAATCTGATACGCAGCACTCACGCGACTTGATGTTTAAATTAATATAACAAATTATTCCTCTATCCACCTTGCCTTCCTTATTAAGCGTAAATGTTGGGTTGGAAATTATTTTATATTAAGAAGTATAGAGATAACGTGTATATATGTAACGTGCTGAAATAGCCTTGGTTTATATCCCAAGTCGTAGTATTGAGCTCATATGAAGGCAAAAGAATTGCTATTGTTCAACCAGAGTGAAGTGGAGTTCACAGTTACTCGTAATAAATGTCAGATATACTTGACCATTCCACCAACCTAATATCTCAAGAATTTAGCATTTAAATTAATATAATTAGAGAAAACTAAAATATTTAAATGTTCTCCGTATAAAATGTTGTTTGGGATGGGAAGAATCCGTGTGGTTTCTTAAAGCTATGAAAGTGGATGTAAAGTTTGTTACTTATCCGACTTTTGTTTGTTACTTTTCGAGTAAAGATGTCCATACACATACATTGTTTTCTTTAAACACTTTTGTTACTTTCTCTACCACCCGCCTAGTAGGTACAAAAGGCATTACATCTTTCCTAAAAATTCGATACCGAGATTTCACCGGAAATGAACGTTTTGACGCCACCTGATCCAAAAAGCATTTTTATAAAAAGGTGTATTTTGCGTGTGTGAGTGTGTGTGTGAAAGAGAGAGAGAGAGAGAGAGAGAGAGAGAGAGAGAGATAGAGAGAACGAACAGCATAACTCAAAAACGAAATGTCACATAAATGCCAAACCGTATTTAGATTCAGTATTTTCCAAAAATGCACCACGAAAATCTTCAAAAAAAATTTCCTCCACTCCAACTACCCTTTTCATCGGACAATTTTCCAAAAAAAATTTATTTGTAAAACTACCATGTATTAAAGGTATTTTATCTTGCATAACTCGTATACGTTAAGCGATAGACGAAAACGTACTACACAAAGAATGCCTTATCATTCTTTTCAATTCCTGTCGATTTTCAGTTGTTTCTCGCGATTGCATGGAAACAGCGAGGAATTTTAAGGCCAGCTTATAACTCCAGTTCTTCAACATTTGATTGTCGCTGTTCCATTTATATCTATAAGGAAATGTGCAGTGTAGCTATTTTTGCACAAGTATATCTGGATAAAAATGAAGTAGATAGAAAAATATTATTTAGTAAGAATAGTTTGGAACCCACTAATAAGCGATAGAGAGTAGAGAAAATCTGATTAAGTAACCAGAGTGAAGCATTGAGAATAGTTTCCCCAATAAATAACTAAATTTTTCTATATGGTTATTAATGCAAATGTGTTACGCCACTAAGCTGATCCAATTTGATAAGAGTATTTTTTTCTTTGCAAAAGGCGAAACTCACAATTGAACAAAAATTAGTTTTTAAACCAATCGGTTTAAAAGTACATTTCTTAGCAAACTTGTTTTATACCTCATAAGAAGCGTACTTGCTGTTTAAAAATTATAATTTTTGTAAAATAACAAAGTTGTGTTTTAAAATGCATAATCCAAGAATGACTTAATGTATATGCATCAAACTTTGAAACCTTACTTCCTTACAGAATGAGGTAAAAATTGAAAACGCAGTAAAATACTTTGTCTTTTGGAAAATTCACATATAGATCACCTTAAAGGGATTTTCGTAGCTTATTTTGCTGCCTGGTCACTCGATTCGTTATTCTCAATTTCGGAAAATTAAACTAAATTGACTTCTATTTATGGACGCTCTTTAACTGCTATGGTTCTTAGCGTCCCATTCTATATTGGGCGTGAAAGTCGGGAAATTTTGCTGACAGGCCTCTATCAGGCTTGAGATTCTTTTACGTGCCGTAAATCTACAACATGGGACACACCGGCTTTACTTTTGTTCTGAAAGAAGCCATACTGAGAATTTTTACGCCCGAAAAATTTCATGTTGAGCTTCATTGTTAACTTTGTGATGAAGAAGACGCTTGATTTCCTTGGTGAGATTATTGGATGATGTCAAGTTAATGTCTGATCAACGACGTTTTTGCTATTGAGGTGGGGTAACTTATGTCTCAGGTAAAGCTGGTGGGAGGGGTGCAGTATGCTGAACTCGTGGTGCGCGTGGTGCTTATAGTGGAAAACAGTCAACAGTCTTTCACTTCTCGCGTCTTTATCCATCACTTGCCTCATACCAAGTAAACACTACTTCTTTCTGGTAACCCTACTTGCTTGGAAAGGCTCCTCCACCCGCTAGGTAAGCATCGCTGAACAGACAGAGTACGCTTTTCTTGTTATCCGAAGCACCAACCTGTACGCGTACAGAAAAGCGCAGTTACTACGATCTACCCCTTTTGATGAGATATGGAGTCAATATAAATATGAATCAAAACCGGTTTGCCTCAACCCCGATAAACGTTTTGCATAGTATGGCAATGACAGGAATGGCCATTCCAAATAGAAATTAATGTATTGAGTAGAAGTAACAGTTTTTCATACCGTAAATGTGAAAATCGCATTCCTATGCCATTCGAAATCCTGTCATGCGTCCTAAAATATAAACAAAATAGGAGTTGTGACGGTTGTTCATTCGTTCAATAAACGATTGTTGATACAGATGTGCTTAAAATACCGCAAGAGCCCGCCTACGTGTGGTGTGCTTCACATTCAAGAGGTGCCGAGTTCGAATCTCGGTAAGGGTACATAAGTGCCCGCATAAGGATTTTTTTTTCTGGAGTTTTCCCTTATCCTGAGAAGACGAATGTCGGGTAACGTTTTGTGCTATGGATCCCGGGCTCATATCACCCATTTCATTCATTCATTCTTCGTCCAATATGACCCACCAGATTAAAGGATATTCTATTTCAAGCAAACAGGAAAGAAAGAAAGAAAGAAAGAAAGAAATATATACACTACAATAGAGCTTATATGTAATTAAAAACCAACTAATACTTGTAGAAAGATTTCTAATTTAACCTTGATAGCAATTACAAAATATTTAAACAAAGTCGATGTCACCATTTCACTGAAAATACATGTTTTGAGGCCCAGAATCCAAATAAAGAACTTTTATAAAAATGTAACGTATAAGTGAACAGTAAGGCTCAAAAACTAAATGTCAGATTAATACCAACTTAATAATTTAAGTTCGCCGCAAACTACCCTTTACATGGAAATCTTTTTGTTGTTTTCTATTTCTCAGACATTTCTCTAACAATTGTGATTAAAATGACATGTAATGAAGATATTTGCATGAAAAATCTGATGTTATACATTCACATGACTTTTTCTAACCTCTATCGTTTATTAGTGGTAACTACTTCATTTTAATCTAAATAAACCTTTACAGAAATAACTATACTATACATTTCGTTATAGATACAAAGGGAACAGTGACAGTCAAATGTTTTAGAAAACTGGACGTTATACGCTGGCCTTAAAATTCCATACTCTTTCTATGCAATCGCGAGAAACAGCTGAAACTCGACGGGACTTAAAACAAGGAATGACAACAGTGGCGAACAAATCGAATCATTACTAACGAATATCTCGGAAATTACTGATGCTACGTAAAAGGTATTTTAAATAGATTGTGTGCTCTACATTTTTGTGTAGTAAGCTTTTGTTTATCGCCTAACATTTACAAGTATTATAAGATTATACACAATTTCGTTCAAATAAAGTGGACTTCATAGGGTTCCCAGAAAATTCAAGATATGAATTTTCTTTGTATTATAAATGTCTTTGGTATTTTAATCAAAATCGTTGGAGAGCCATTTTTTAGAAAATCAAAAGTTTCGAAAAATCTTCTATGTAAAGGGTAGTCTGGGGTGTGGGGATTTTCTTGAAAATTATCGTGTCAAATTGAAGAAGTTTTATTTTTACGTTATTTTTAGCACCACGCTTTGGGAGCCAATTTGAAGAAGGTTTGTTGCTGCTACGTATGGAAAGTCAGTTTGAAGAATGTGTATTATATTTCGACTGTTGGGGAGCCGAACTTGAAGTAGTTGCAACAGCACGTATGGCAAAAAGTTTCCGGTAGCCTTCGTCCCAAAAATGTTTAAAAAATACTAACTTTGTAATTTTGACTGTTTCTTTAAATATTATATGTTTATGTTTGCCTCGGCTGCGTCAATATTTATATTTTTTAGAGACATGAATGTCCTAGCAGGGAGTGGTGTGACTGAAGAATGTAGGCTTACACAGATTTTACGTTTTTCTTCACTCCATTTATTAATGCTTGACACGATTTAAATAACACTTCACTGATGTAGAGAGAGCTGTGAGATTTTTTTATTAATTACTTGCACTTTTTAACACGTAAACTATTTTTTGTCTCACACAAAATACGTATTAAATTTCTCGAGAACGCATCTCGCGTCGGGTTAGGAACACTGTCTACAGGCAACTGACTTCTGTATTTGTAAATTTAGCTTCATTTTAGTTTCTGATTGGCTAATGCTAGTCAATAGAATACCTTCATTTAACTAAAGCTTTTTCTGGTAGTTGATTGGCTATTTTATAAACTGTCAAAAATTACATTATTGTTGCTCCAAGAATTACCAGTAGCATTTAAACTTTCAAATTCATTATTGCCTCAAGGTTACCTCATTGTTAGCCTACGTTTAACCTATTATTCTCACAGCTCCTACATTATTAAATTACGTAATACACTCACATAACATTATTACACGTGTATACAGTAATACAAAATATACAGTGACTGTAATATACACATTTTATATATTGTTACATACACATATTGCTTTAAGGCCGGCTGTTATTATATTTTATATTATATAATTTGACTGAAATCATTTAAGTGTTAAAAATACTGCCTCAACATCTTTGGAAGATATTGAATCTAAATACCAAGTTTGGTAGCTATCCGACTTTCGTTTTTCAGTTATGCTGTTCAGAGACACATAGACAAACACACATATGAACCTTTTTCTAAAAATGCTTTTTTTTATTCAGGGTCCCCCAAAACATGTATCTCTGGTGAAATCTTGATATCCAATTTTTTGAGTGGAATACAATACTTCCTCTACTTACTATACGTAGTAAAAGTAAAAATGGAATGTATCTTGAACTTTTGCGAATAAGAATCGACCCAGGACCTCGCAAGTTAATACGGAACCATCTCGTTGTGGTTTCTCCTATATGGTTTTAGAATATATGTATATAATAGCATATAGTTGGATAAAGATTAAAGGCAGTTATCCTATATTATGCACAGAGCATAGAATGATTACAAAATATTTAAATACGCGAATTTTTCGCGACAACCAAGGAAGGTTTGAAAGGCAGCTTCAAAATGATTTCCTACAGACGCTGACAAATGGAAAAAGCAGCAATTGTTTTGAAACGTGTGTTTTTGTCAGGTGGGTACCACGATTGTTTGACAAGCTTAAGTGGCAGAACTGAAAATGAAAGTTACATACACTTCATTTGTTTTCTTTGTTCCTGCAAACACATACTGGTCGTTGTATTTCTCTTTGCCACCGAAAACAACACAATAAGCGAATCGATTGAAACAGTGTTCATATAAGAACTATACAACTGAAAGGGGAAATGACACTGATGGAGAATTGTTATTGTGGCGTTATTACTTTCTCTACTACGTATAGTAAGTAGGGGAAGTATTGTATTCCGCCCAAAAATTCGATACCGAGTTTTCACCGGAAATACATGTTTTGAGACTCACTGAATCCAAAAAAAGCATTTTTGGAAACATGTCCGTGTGTGTGTGTGTGTCTGTCTGTGTGTCTGTGTGTCTGTGAACAGCATAACTCAGAAACGAACAGTCGTATAAACACCAAACTTGGTATTTAGGTTCAGTATCTTCCAGAGATGCGACACGAAGGTTTTCAAGAAAATCCTCCCACCCCAGACTACCCTTTACATGGAACATTTTTCGAAAATTTTAATTTTCTCAAAAATGGCTCTAACGATTTTGATTAAAATATTATATGTTTAAGATATTGTCATGAGAAATGAAATGTATATCTCGAATTTTCTGGGAATGTCACCAAAAGTATTCTTCATTGTGAACGACTTTTGCATAACTGGTAAACCATAAGAGATAGACAAAATTTTACTACACGAAAAATGTAGATCGCGTTAAAATACACAATTTATGTCATACACATTTCTTTTGTTGAGTGAACCGTTTTCGAGATATTGCTTGTTATTCCCTTAAATTTTCCAATACTTATACTTTTTCTCAAATTCGTTATTCGTTTTTTTATGTCCTGGACATGTAAAGAGAATGGAATGCGCCACATAGCAACCAGCATTAAAATATTTGACTATCGCTTTAAACCTAGCATATTCCCCTTGCATCTACATGAAAATTACCAATAAGATTGACATCTCGATATCTCAATTAACATGAAGCATATGGAGAATAAGCGTTTTTAAAAATAGTTTGTACAAGAGTAGAGAAAGTCATGTGAGTGTAACACATCAGATTTTTTTTAGTGTGAAACGAACTAACAAAGATTTTTAAATGGTATGCTGGTTCTATGACCATTGCGATGAAACACGTCTTACATTAACCATCTATGAAGCTTCTAAAATTCACAATTCCAGTTCGATTGTAATGAAATTTGAACATAGCAATTAGCGTTCAATTTGTAGCGGGATAACGTTGATGCCCTTTGCTGCAGTGTCCTTGTCTGCGGCTATTGTTGCTCAGCGGCTGCTGATTTCACCATTATAATAAATTTCCTGTCTAACTAATTTCTCTGGTATCAGGGTTTACGTAGGTGAGGCGAATTAAAATACACTGCATTTCTCTTAAAATGTGGTTTGTTATCAAATAAATATGTACTTATGGGTGGCTAGCTTCTCCCATTGTAATAGTTCCCACCATGATAATAAATTAGGAGCCTAATTTAACTGTGCGCGCTTCCCACCCATATGCACACACCTTGCATCCGTCGTCCACACAGTTTGACTGTGAGTCGACGAGATTCTATAAGAGAGAGTGAAAATCTGGGGCTTTCTTCCCCTTTTTATACCCAAACTTAGTGACGTTCACCTTCGCGCCTCAAAATGTAATGACATTTCTAATTGGTCCTCAGACCGCGTTACCTTATTGTGTATGAAAATATTCTGCTCCAAGTTTTTCGCATACGCATCCCAGTGACGCGTCCGGAAGCAAATTCAATATATCTGTCTCTTTCTATTTCTCCTTATTGCTACCAGTTCCTTGCTCGTTAGCTTGGTGAAAGCAGGGCTCTACCTAGAATTATCTTTTACCTGGAATTAGCTAGCTCCCCGCCCATTACTTATCTAAGTTACAATCAGTTTTTTACATTTCTTGGTTGCTAAGTATTCTAACATCTTTCTTACTGAATTATATTATTATGTACATATATTGTTTGATATTGATTTATATGTATATATGTGTGCGCGTGTGGGGGGGGGGGTATATCCCCTTTCAAATTTATAATATACACACCAAATTCCGTGCAAGTTATTACATTATTTCCAAAGATATTAATTTTTTTACTTTTTTAAATATTGCTCACCGGCGGGATGCCTCAGGCGGTAACGTCTGTGGCCCGTATTCGGGATGCCCCGGGTTCAAATCCCGTGGTCCGACCAATCCACGACCCAAAGTTCCACCTTAAGTCTAAAACAATAGTAAAAATAGAAAATAGGTGGCAATACTGAATGCTGTGCCACCTATTCACAGACAATGAAAGCCCACTGGACAGCACCCTAATGCCATCTGCATGGCACGAAACAAAGATCCGGTTACTATGCACTAGGGTCTCTGTGGACATGTGACGAAGCAGGTGGCTACAGGTATGAGACCTAGAAAGCTAACTGTCCACCATACGCCGATCTAAGAGTTATGCACTAACAGATCCGTCGGATAATAGCTTATAGTTAAAACGATGTAGAATAAGTAGAGACATAAAAAATAAATTAATAAATATTGCTCCACACGATGCAAATATTTTTGAAAAATTATTATTTTATAATTGAACTCTTTAAAAGCATATTAATAAACTGTAAGAATGAAGTTTTAATTAGCGTGCTTGTTTGGCAGAAAATAAATGTTAAATATGGGACCTAAATTTTTTGCTTAAAAATTTATACCGTATACCACGTTATTTATAAGGAGGTATACAAAATTTCATTCATTTATATCAAAGAGGATATCCTGTGGAACAATTTGAAATGGACGACAAATGAAAATCCGAGAAGAGAATTTAAGAATGATAACGCTAAAATAACACTCTTTCCAAGCTTATGCTGCTTAAAAATGCAGCTAATTTAGTATTGGAAGGTTTCTGAGGCTTCTCTTGAATGGTGTGTACACTTTGCGTGTAAGGAAAACATCGATTTTACTTTCTCTACTGCATATAGAAAGTATGGTAAGTGGGAGTTGTATTCCACTCAAAATTGCTATACCGAGATTTCACTAGAAGTACGTGTCAAACTTGGTATTTAAGTTTAATTCTTCCACAAATGCCACACGAAGGTTTTCAAGAAAGTTCCCTCACCCCAGCTATCCTTGACATGTAACGTTTTTCGAAAGTTTCGATTTTCTCAAAAATGGCTCTGACGGTTTTGATTACAATAATAAGTATTAAAGATATCTACAAAACAAATAAAATGTATATCTTGAATTCTCTGGTAATAGCCTATGAAGTCCTCTTCATACGGATTAAACTTTGTATAACTTGCAAACGTTAAGCGAAAGACGAAAACGCACTCCCCAGTGTCTTTAAAACATGCAGTTTATTTCGAATAACTTTTTTGTGGCATAAGCCATTTCCGAAGTATGCGTTATTAATGCTTCGAACTGGTCATTACTTGGTCGTTCTTTTAAGGTCCTTTCAGCATTGTATGGAAACAGTATGGAATTTTAAAGCCAGCATATAGCGTCCAGTTCTTAAACATTTGACTATCGCTGTTCTCTTTATATCTACAGGATGTATCTTTATTGATGTCATATATTTCGGTGACGTGTTCCTGACATCAAAACAGTAAAAAGTGTTCATATGAGCACGGGTTTGAATATTCATTTATTTCACAGTTACAACACAAAATCGAAATTTACAAAAATTGCTTGAAGTGGTTTCCTCTTGCTTCGATGCACAATGTTGAAAATTCCTGCTGTTTCGTATTTGGTGAAATCCAGTTTGGATACGTCCTCCCAAAATGTCAACATCAGGTACAGAAGTCGCACAAACCAAGGACTTCAAATGTGCCCAGACGAAGAAATCCATTGGATTCAAATCAGGAAATCGAGCAGGCCACGCAATGGGTCCAGCTCGACCAATCCATCTTTGCGGAAATCTTTCATTCAAAAACTTACGAACTATCATACTGAAATGAGGTGGAGCACCATCGTGTAAAAACCACATTCGTTGGATGATATCCAGAGGCACATTATCAGTTAAGTGATGCAACTCATTTCTGAGAAACTGGAGATAGGTTTGTCCATTCAGATGCGGAGGGAAGAAGTAGGGACCAATAAGGTGATCATGAATGATTCACCCCAAACGTTGAGGGAGAACCTCTGTTGATGGTTGTCCTGTCGATTTTCAAATGCCCAGTTATGAGTGTTATGAAAATTGAAGATGCCGTCGCGAGTAAAACCAGCCTCGTCCGTGAATAAGATACAGGCTAGGAAATTGATGAACACAGCGCACTGCTGCAACATTGACAGAAACGTCTTCTTGGCTCAAAGTCCGCCTCATTTAATCCTTGCACAGTTGAAGGTGATACGGGTACAGAAGATTTCCATGCAGACTTCTCCAGATAGTCATATGACTAATGTCTTCCCTTACAGCCACACGTCTTGTGCTTTGTGATGGGTCTGTATCCACAGCACGAAGAACTCGTTCTTCAAGCTCAATGCCTCTACCGCTCTTGGTCTCCCAAAATCCCTAGTATACCTACTCCTCTCAAATGCGCTAATCTCTCTCTCAAGCGTTGGTGAATTCGTGCGAATGTTCTTGCACACGGTAACGGCCGTCAGGGTACCTTTCTGCATAAAGTTCACGTGCTCGTGGTGCATTGCCGTTTGCACGGCCATACGTGTAGTGCGTATCCGTCTGTCCACTCATGGAATACATATCATTTTACCTATAACAACGAAACGGTTGATTTTCAGACCTATGTACTTATGAACTTTTTTTACTGCTTTGATGTCATGAATACGTCCGCCAAATATATGACGCCAATAAAGATACACGCTGTATAACGCAATATGTAATGTAGCTATAGCTACAGAGGTTTATCTGATTAAAATGAAGCAAACAATGAAATATGCTTTTGTAATTAAAACGTGATACAGGGCAGAGAAAGTCATGTGAATATAAAACATAAGATTGCTTGCTTATAGTTTTATAAGAAACTGGCTTATAGCCAGACATAAAGGTTACATAGAACTAAAGTAGAATACTTATAGGATTTAGTAACACTAAAATCCATATTTATGAATTTTTGGCGCTGAAGTTTGTTATTAGAGATCAGAAAATGATACTGTTGACTCAGCACCTTGTCTTCCTCCTTTCTGAAATTCAAGTAATCTTGATATTAGGTTACGAGTTCTATAATGAAAAGAACGGTAAGATTGATAATATCGATAGGGATAATGTTTCAAGGCATGGTTACAAACATGCATTCGTTTCCAAATTATATTATTGTTGTTATAAAAGTTGATTACACTTGAAAAATACAATGCCACGATCTGGGCTCTGATGTTTTATTTATTTATTTATTTATTTATTATTTGAGCATAACAGCCACAAGCCTAATTACTATGTTCATTATAAAATTCAGTCACATTAATTAATAATTAGCTAATACATAAAATAAAACAAAATGTATAATCCAAATGGAAGTAGTGTAGAGAAACAAAAGAATAAGGACAGGAATTATGCAATCTTTTAAGTTCAGTATTTATTTTAATACTCTAATAAGTAATTATTAACTACAGTACGTTTGAACTGAATTTTAAACATGTTGAAAACATCTGCATCAAAATATTGAACTTGGTTATATAAATGCATAATTCTTTTAATGGTGAATTTATATGGATTTCTATATTTGCTCTGGAGGTGAAAAAGTTTTTTCAAATATTTATTTTGCTTAGTGTATATCTTGAATATAAATCATGTAGGGGAATGAGACTAAATATAAATGGCCGTTTACTGCACAATTTACTGCTTGCTGATGACTAGATTATAATAGAACAGGACAAATATTATATATAATATATGATCAGGAAATTAATAGATGCATTTGAAGCAGGTGGATTAAAAATAAACGCTATTCAAGTATAATATATGGTAATTGGAGGAGTTTTTGGCAGATTTACAAATAAATGCTGTGGTAATTAAATGTGTGGGGCAATTTTAATATCTAGGATGTTTAATAGATAAATCTGGCACTTGTGAAAAAGATAATACTAGTAGAGTAAATTGTGCAAGGAAGGCCATTAGGTCCCTGCAAGTAGTCTTTTATGGAGTCGGAATACAACGAATTTTAAAAGTAATAATAGAAAGTATACATATGGGTCCGAAAGTTGGACACTTAAGGGACAGAAATGGATGGACTTCAAAGTATGAGAATATCTGGATTAAAACATGTTAGGAACACCTACATCAGGCAAGAAATGGATACACAAGAATCTGTTATAGAAAGAATATCAAACAGAGCTCTACCATGGTATGGACATGACACAACGATGGCCTAAAGGAATCTTAAATTGGAAGGTGTTAATGATTAAAGGCCTGAATGAGAACCAAAGAGCTGCGAAAGTCTTAGAAAAAAGACGGTGTTTCATGGATATAATGCTTCCCGAAGAGCGTAATAGACTACGTGGGTTCTGGCCGAGTGGTTTAGCCGACACTTGTACAACCTGTGGTAGCACAAGCTAAAGAAAAACAAAAGGGAGTTAGAATACTTCTGTGGATTCTTACAAGTAAAGAGATCATAGCCCTTCAAAGGTTGTGTTCAAAATGGCCACCGGCAGCTTCAATACACGCTTCCAGTCTGCTATGGAACGACTGCTGCACACGTTCTAGCATTTTAGCGGAAATTTCAGAGCAGGCAGCAGTAATACGTCGTTTCATATCGCCTCGTGTAGTTGGTACATCCTTGTAGACAGTGCCTTTCAGCCTTCCCCACAGAAAAGAGTCTAAAGGGATCAAATCCGGTGAATGGACCGGCCAAGGTACAGGTCATCTTCGTCCAATCCAACGATTGGAAACAATCCGTTAAGACAACCTATAGGACTTCGTCCATTATAGGCTGGACAGCCATCATGTTGGTACCACAGGTTCCTCCTAGTCGAACGTCTTGTAGCATCTGTGGCACATGGTCTGTCAGGGGGCTGCGATACTTTTGCGAGTTCATTGTTCCTTCTATGAACAAAGGGCCTATGAGCTGATGGTTCACTATCCCACACCGTTTAAACCCCATGGACGCTGACGTTCTACCTGACGAAGCCAACGGGGTTTGTCAACAGACCAATAGTGCATGTTTCTGCGGTTTACCTGGCCATAATTAGTAAATGTTGCATCGTCATTAAACAAGATACTTGTTGAATCTGGAGTATCATGTCTTAATACCCATGCACAAAAGTTAACACCATTCTCAAAATCGTTTCCATGCAGCTCTTGATGGAGAGAGATGTGATAGGGATGGAACCTATGTCGATGGAGAATGCGCAGTTCACTTACCTGACTTATGCCACTTCCACGTGCGATTGTGCGGGAACTAATTTGCGGATCTACTGCAACGGCAGCCAAAACATTAATTTCTGCCTCCTCTCCAACCACTTGTTTGTTTCTGTTACGTTTTCTAGGTGTTACAGTACCACTTTCACGTAATTGGTTGAAGAGGTTGATAAATAATTGCCGATATGGTCTACAATTGGGATACGTTTCCGCATACACCGTACAGGAAGGAACTGCATTCCTCCTACACTCTCCATACACCATGAGCATGTCGGCTTTTTCTGCATTAGTAACCCATCTTCCACTCACGACTTACTGCTTGAACTGTCACAAACTAACTGACCAGAAAGTCGCAATGCAATCAATTAACAGAAAACATAATGCAAATAAATATAACAGCATTGTACCCAGCAATTAAGCAGATTGAATGGAACAAACAATTGTCGGGGTGGAAACTTTTCAAAATACGATTTCTCGTAAACCACTTGCACTAGAATCTTGCAACAAAGTCCATTGACATTCTAATTTAACCTACCTTTGTTCTGTTGATGTAACTAGTCATTGTTCCATTTAACACATTGTATGTTTGCTCAAAAAATACACTTTCTCAGTATTATTAAAATCTGTTTATAAGCTAAATGTACGAGCCCCTGACTACCAATTAATGCTGCAAAAACTGCACATCCATAGCACTTTCCATTTCCGAAATATTTGCGGTGCAAGGTTTGGATGATTTACCCTGTATAATCTTGAATATAACTTGAAACAATTATATGAAACACTGGCGAAGATTGACCTTAGTAGAATATGTTAAAGCTATTTTGAAGTTACGTGTGAATGCAAAAAGGGCTGTTAAACAGGGAAACACTATTTCAGAATCGTTTCATATTACAATTACTACAGCATTGCTGCTTATCCCCTTACGTTATTTAAAATATATATTCAGGAAACGCTTACTAGATAGAAGAATAAAATGTCAGGAATGGGAATTCAGATGGATGGTTCTTGTTTGACGACGTTTTTGTATACGGATGATCAAACAATTATACGAGGCGCATTCCAAAACTATGGTCCGTTTGGTCATAATAAGAACATCGCTCATGACACAAGGTTTTTATTGACAGTAATATGTGCTTACATATTTACTTCACTTTTCCACATAATCGCCGTTCACATCTATACACTTCCTGTAACGCTGCACCAGCTTCTTTAATCCCTCGGCATAGAAATTTGCCGCCTGTGACTTGAACCAGTAGCTAACGCTCATCTTGAATTCATCGCCGGTTTGAAATCGTTGTCCACCCAGCCACCGTTTCAAATGTAAGAAGAGGAAATAGTCGTTTGCTGTCAGGTCAGGACTGTACGGAGGTTGGTCAAAGAGTTCCCAACGAAACTCTTGAATCTTCTCTTTGATTTTGGCAGCGGTGTGCGGGCGTGCGTTGTCGTGTAGGAGAATGATGCCAGACGACAGTTTCCCGCGGCGTCGATTTTGGATCACACCTCTCAAATTGGTAAGCGTTGCACAGTACACGTCAGCTGCAATTGTTGACCCACGGTCCATGAAACCAATCAAATGGACGCCCTTTTCGTCCCTAAACACGGTACCATCATTTTGCGATTCGTGTAAGGCGATTGCTTACACTTTTTTCGTTTGGGTGAATCGGAACGGCGCCACTGCATTGACTGCTGTTTCGATTCTGGGTTGGTTACGCTATCCATTGTTGTCGCCCGTAACAATGTGGAAAAACAAGCTATCTCCATCTTGTCTATTGCGCTCCAAAAATTGTTGTGCATTACGAATTCGTTGCTCTCTGTGCTGACCAGTGGGCAGCTTTGGCATCCACCTCGCACAAAGTTTCCAATATCCAAGCTGTTCAGCGACATTCCAGCGGTTCCAGCAACATTTGGGAATACATCAGTCAGACCACTAATCGTCAAATGCCTATCACTTCGAAGTTTTTGGTTCACTTGCTCAACAATGTCGTCGATACAAATATTGGGCACTCCGCTGTTCATCTTACACATTTTTCCAGACATTTCGAAGTTTTCGACATCAATGTCGAACCTGTTTGGCACTCATTATGTCCGGTCCATATACGAGAATAACTCACGATGGATGTCTGCAGTTGACGATTCTTTTGCCAACAAAAATCAAATCACACCGAGCACTTCATAACTGGCGGGGTCTACGATTGTCGCGGCCATTGCGATCTGCCATCACAGACTGACAAATGCCTACTGCGTCCCACCGTACTGGGTAGGTTCCTCGGGTATCGGTAGACAGCACTGCAGGTGTGAATCGCCATTCTGGCCTACCTTCCGTTAAATTTTTTTCATTGGACCTTAGTTTTGGAATATGCCTCGTATTTGCGACATCCTTTAGTGCCTGTCTTACCTCTTTTTCTCAAACACACTGACGCTGACCTCTGACACATCTGTGTTGTTCCTGGCAGTTGCTTCAGGGGACTCAGAGTCCCGGGTTGGATGGTAGGGATTTTGGAATTTGTTTTTGGTAGAGCTGAGGTTCTAGTTTTCAGGGGTGGTGACACTGCCTTGATGATAATAATACTGCCGGCGAAGTTTGAGTTATTTCTTTATTTTGTTACGTAGATTCCTATCTGGTCGACCCGCCACCTTCGTCGTCGAAACCACTGTTATTCTTATCACTTTCGAAGTCGCTACTTATGTGTTTCTCCGACTAGCCCTCGAATTGCCTAGATTTCACAACTTCATTTTACACTATAAATTTTCTGATTATTTTCTTCTAATTTTGTTTCGTCGACCGTCCTCGTGGTTAGTTTGTACCGGAATGTCTCGGCGTTTCTTTTCCTCTTTCACGCCTTTCGCCAAACTTAGAATTTTCCCCCACCTTTCTTATGTTTCGTTCTGTTTTACGTTCAAACGTATCATGTGATGTATACGCGATCTTTTGATTGGCTATCATTTTTGTTTCATGATTTTATTATTGGCTACCCCCACTTGACAACTTTCACATCTGCTTCTTACAGCTTATTTTGAGTTTTAAAATCTTCCCACGAATATTCTTAGATCGTAGATAAGGCACGTATACTTTCTGACCCTGCTAAGCTTTGACACCGTTGTAAACTACCCGTCCGAGCCAAAAGTACAAAAGCGAAACTTCCGGTAGGCTTGTTGTCGCCCAAGCAGGTAGATACATCTGCTTCGAGGAAAACAGAACTTGTTTTTTGTCTTTCCTTCAAAACCCATTCCTAATATGAATTCAGCACATTTTTGTCATTATGTTCGATCGTATACTATTATTATTATTATTATTATTATTATTATTATTATTATTATTATTATTATTATTATTATTATTTCTCCCGGGTCTCGATAACCAGCTTCAATACGTCTCTGATGCATAACTAGTTGAGAGATGAATTAATCATGAAGTGAACCTATGTAAAGTATCTTATCAGAATTCATTTTTTCATACAGTGCATGTATTGTGTAGTTTGAGATTAGTTCTAGTGGTCAGAAATAAGAGACTAAGTAAGCATGTTATGGGTAGAAAAGGTCGTGTGTGGCACGTTATATTCTTATCTTTAAACTTCTTCCTACTGTTGGCTACCTATAGATTATGACTTCCTTTAGAACTTAACGCTTTAAACTTAAATGTTCACTTCACTCTGTTTTAGTTTTTGTTTTACTGAATGTTTGACTTTTTATTATTGTTAAATATAAAATTTCCTTAGTACTTAAAAAAACTAATGTTCCCTACCTTTTAACGTTTATTAGAGAGTATAGAAATTACTCTTACGAAAGCCTTGTCTATCTACTTCATTTTAATCGAGATAAACCTTTCTAGAAATATCTACAATACATATTTCGTTATAAATTATAGATGCAAAGAGAACAGCGATAGTCAAATGTTTAAGAACTGCACGCTATACGCTGGCCTTAAGGCTCGTTTCATACTGGGATATCGGTGACGGTCGCCGATGATTGCGGTGAACACTCCTAGGTCACTGGTGTTGGACACTGCAAGTATTGCCAACTGATTGTTAGTGAAACGGACGGGAGCGAGAAGAAACTTTTATTGTTAGTACTTCTACACAGAGGAGTGAGACGAAGAGAGGGGAATGAAGAGAAAACGCTCGTTTCATGTGCATCATCTGCTGTGTAATCGACTGGAGAAAGGATTGTTTTACACTCCGCTTTAGACAAGATAGCAGGAATTTTTTTCAATATTTCCGAATGCCAAAAACTTCATTTGATGAACTGTTAGACAATGTAAAAGAACTGACACTATACTAAGGAAGGCTACCTCAGCAGAAGAAAAAATTGATATCCACATAGCAGGAGACTTTATACATAGCCCATAAAATCTAAACTCATAACTACCATAACATAGGTACCTTGTGCTCGAGTATATTACAAAAAAATCTGATGTGTTACACTCACATGACTTTCTCTACTCTTGTACAAACCATTTTTACAAACGCTTATTCTCCATGTGCTTCATCTTAATCGAGATATCGAGATAAAGCTTTAGTTAAATGAAGGAATTCTATTGGAGTAGGATTAGCCAATCAGAAACTGAAATATAGCAAAATTTACAAATCTAGAAGTCAGTTGCCTGCAGACAGCGTTACTAACCAGACGCAAAAAGTGTCCTCAAGAAACATAATATGTATTCGTGTGAGACGAAAAATAAGTTTACGTGTTAAAAAGTGTAATTAATTAATAAAAGAACCTCACAGCTCTCTATCAGTGAAGGGTTATATAAATCGTATCAAGCATTAATAAAAGGAGTGAAGTAAAATTATAATCTGTGTAAGCCTACATTCTTTTCGCATCAAAACCTCTAAAATAAATACTGACGCAGCCGAGGCAAACATAAATATTAAATATTTAAAGAAACAGTTTAATTATCCAGTTAATATTATTTTTAAACTTGGGCCAAAGGGCACCTGAAAGTACATTTGGGGCGAAGGCTACCGGAAACTGTTTACTATACGTCGGTTGCAGCTACTACAAGTTCGGCTCCCCAACAGTTGAACTACAATACAAACTACTTAAAATTGACGCCCAAAGCGTGGTGCAAATAACGTAACACTACAACCTACTTCAAACTGGCTTTCCATACGTAACAGTAACATACAACATAACAAACTATCTTTTCTCAATGGCTAGTGTAAACTCAGTTTATATTCGACTATGACAACTACAATACTACCGGATCTTTAGCCTGCTGATTACCATTTGATGCCCAGACAGAGACTCCATGCCAGGAAGCACTTCCGTATACGAGAGTCTTGGCAATGCAGCGGGGTGTGAGATTGCTAGTTAAGCAAATACCTCGACTTCTCCCTCTTGGCAGTGAACATTTCATTCTATCAGATATTAAGTTGAGAGTTAACGTAGTATAGGAATTTAAAACGTGCTCAACATTTTTGCTCCTAGACTGCAGACTAAAATATATACCGAGCAAGTTCCAATTCTGTGGTTTTACTTTATTTTTGCTTTTTCTACTACGCATATAAGTAGGGGAAGTATTGTATTCCACTGAGATTTCACCGAAAATGTATGTTTTGAGGCCCCCTGAACCTCCTAAAAATTGCATGTTTATAACATGTTGTTTGTGTGTGTGTGTGTGTGTGTGTGAGAGAGAGAGAGAGCGAGAGAGAGAGAGAGAGAGAGAAAGAGACTGCGAACAGATAACTCAAAAACTAAGATATTCAAGACACGAAGATATTCAAGAAAATCCCTCCACCCCAACATTACATTCAACATTTTTCAAAAATGTTTATTTTCCAAAAAAAAATTACTAACAGTGATTAAAACACCGTATATTAAAGATATTTACATAATAAATAAAACGTATATCTTGAATATTTTGGGAATAGCTGTGAAGTCCTCTTCATTGTAAAGGAATTTTGTATAATTTTGTGTAACTCGTAAACGTTAAGCGATAGACCTACTACACAAAAAATGTAGATCTCTTTAAAATATACAATTTATTTCTAATAACTTTTTTGTGCCATAAGTCATTTCTGAGATATCCGTTATTGATGGTTCGAATTATTCAATACTGTCATTCTTGCGATTGCATGGAAACAGTATGGAATTTTAAGGCCAGCATATAGTGTCCAGTTCTTTAACATTTGACTATCGCTATTCCCTATGTATGTGAAACGAATGTGTAATGAAGCTATTTCTGCAAAGGTTTATTTGTATTAAAATGAATTAGATAGAAAAATAAACTTTAGTAATAATAACTATATATAATAACCGGGTGGTCCGTGGTTCAAATGCCGGCTATGGCATTGAATTTTTCAGTCGTCTGATTCTAACCCTCCAACCTTGTCGAACACACGGTTTATTTGGAAGAACAATTAATTCCTTTAGTAATAAGTTTGTATACCCACTAATATACGATAGAGGGTAGAAAAAGTCTGTGAATGTATCACATCAGACATTTTTGTCCTAAAACCATCGCCAAACCAAAGGAAATAAAAATTTATATACTTAACACTATACAGTATTGTGAAGACGAGGTTCGAGAGGTCACATGATTGGGAGGATAAGTTACTTAAATTATGATGGGGCACCTGTAAGAGGAAGTATGGATCATTGTGGCTGCTAAATTAATCATAAAAAATATTCTGCTTTTCATCTTACTTTATCACCTCAATATCTATTGTTAATTTACCTCAATAAGAGATCATCACGTATAGATAATATTCGCACAAATATAAATTGACTGCTTCACTACTAAATCTTCCCCAGTCAATAACAAGTAATCACAAAACAAGCACACGATAAGATGATTCACGTCAACCATTGAAATCAAACATCATCTGGCTGACAGGTCATACGTTATAGAATATTCCTGACTAATAATTCGTGTCGTTAACTTCCGAGTGGGTGATTGGGTTTATTCTAAACTTCCTGGTAGTCATTTTGAGGCGATGACATCATTTGAGAGAGCGTAATTTTATTCGGAGTAGTCCGCTCACTTAGTTTCGAGAAGCTGGCATAGAGTGCGACGTTCGACGCTTCGGAGGATGAAAGAAGAGGGTGGGGGAGAACCGCCATCTTTAACCTTATGGCGTGTAATGAAATGAGTTAGGAACTCAGTTTCTCTCTGCTAATCTGTCGTAACGATTACACGATCTCCTCCTTCCGTATAACTGAGCAATACCTATCGAAAGAAAGAAAAAAAATACAAGGAACAAGTATAAGTGGTACTATTTCTTGAATTGATAAAATTTAATTGAAAAAATTAAACATAAGCCTAAGAGAGAACAAACATTTCATCCTGATGAAATATTTGAATTTTCTGCCACAAATAAAATAACTTAAATTCCAACTGACCATTTAATCTTCTTTGCAACTGTTTCTACTTTCTCTACTACATATAGTAAGTAGGGGAAGTATTGTATTCCACCCAAAAATTCGATAACGAGATTTCACCGGAAATGCATGTTTTGAGACCCCCTGAATCCAAAAAAAGCATTTTTGGCAACATGTCCGTGTGTGTATCTGTGTGTATCTGTGAACAGCATAACTCAGAAACGAACAGTCGTATGAACACCAAACTTGGTATTTAGGTTGAGTATCTTCCAGAGATGCGAAACGAAGGTTTTCAAGAAATCCCCCCACCCCAGATTCCCCTTTCCATGGAGCATTTTTCGAAAATTTTAATTCTCTCAAAATGGATCTAACGATTTTGATTAAAATATCATATGTTTTAAGATATTTTCATGACAAATAAAATGTATATCTTGAATTTTCTGGGATTGTCTCCAAAAGAATTATTCATTGTGAACGAATTTTGCATAACTGGTAAGCCATAAGAGATAGACAAACTTTTACTACACAAAAAATGTAGATCGCGTTAAAACACACAATTTATATCGTATACATTTTTTGTTGAGTGAACCATTTTCGAGATATTGCTTGTATAAAGAGGGAAAAGGAATGTTAATAAAAATCTTACTGAATCACCTAAAAAGACGCATACTTAAAGTGTAGTTTATCGTTTAAACTTACTCTAATACTTACAGGAAACAATTATATAATCTGAAACCCACAGGATAAGAAATAAAATAAGGAATAAAAAATATCGAAGTCGATAATTCTGATAAAATGATTAGATATGGTTATAAAACCCGTATGCTCAATCAGGTTTTGCAATTGCCAAATTACTTGTTCGTCAATATTTTTGTAAATCATGCCATATTCAGGAGCATTAAAAGAGGTGTGAAGTGAAGAAATATTAATACAATAAGTAATAAAATTGACAACTCACGTTTTTACTTCCGCTACCACGTACATAGTAGATATAGGTACTGCATTCCACCCATAAATTCGATTTCCAGATTTTGCCGGAAATACATGTTTTGAAGTCCCTTGGTTCCAAAAGGTCATTTTTATAAAAGTGCGCGCGCGCGCGTGTGTGTGTGTGTGTGTGTGTGTGTGTGTGTGTGTGTGTGTGTGTGTGTGTAAAAATTAAATTGAGTTTTTATGGACGCCCCTTAACAGCTGTGGTCCGAATCGTCCCATTCTACATATACTGGGCGTGAAAGACCGGTAATTTTGCTCAGAGGCCTCTTTATCAGGCTTGGGGTTCTTTTACGTGCCGTAAACCTACGACAGGGGACCACCGACTTTACTTCCCTTACGAAGGAAGCCTGCTAAGGATTTTTACGCCCTAAAAGATCCGTCACCCTCCGCCGGGTTTGAACCCACGACCTAGGGAACTAGAGGCTAAGCATGATAACTACTACACCACGGAGGATGACGTGCACGGGCATAACTCAAACACGAAATTTCGATAAATACCAAATTTGGTGTTTTAAGTTCAGTAATTTCCAAAGATGCGACACGATATTTTCACGAAAGAAAATCCCCCACCACAAACTATCCTTTATATAGAACATGTTTCGTATTTTTTGATTTTATGAAAAATAGTTATAAAGGTTTTGATTAAAATATTCTATATTAAATATATGTATTTTAAAAATAGAATTTATATCTTGAATTTTCTGAGAATAGCTTGTGAAGTCCTCTTCATTTGGAAGGAAATTTATATGATATTGCATATGTGGTAAATATTAACCGATAGACGAAAACTGAAGGAGGTAGTTGTTTACGTAATTGAGAAAGTGTTTGTCTTTCTGCCCCACGTCTGGGTGCTAACTTGAAGTAGTATTGCTCTTCAACTGTTGTAGTTTATTGTTGAAGTTCTACTGTTGTTGTTAGCCACACGCTTGGGAAGCCATCTTGAAGTAGTTATTGTCTTGGAGTTTATTTATTTAATCAGCTCCATGTATGAACGTCAATTTTGAAGTGGATTATTTGTTACGTAATATGCTGATGTATTTTTTTGTTGTTACACTCCAAGTTTAAAAAATATTCAACTTTGTTATTACACTGGTTCTATATATATTATTTATGTTTGTTTTTGCCTCAACTGCTTCAGTATTATTTTATAGTCATGTATCTCTTAGATAGGGCGTGGTACGACAAGAATGTAGGCTTACACAGATTTTAAGTTTAAATTCACTTCTTTTTGTTAACGGGCACAAATTAAATAGCACTACACTGATATTAAGAGCTGTGAGATTCTTTTACTTGATACTTGCACTTAGTTAACGCGTATATTTAATTTTCGTTACACACGAATACGTAACATTTCTTTAGAGAACACGTCTTCCATCCGGTCACTACCAAGGTCTGCAGGCAACTGAACATATTTTCAACTGTCCAAACCCGTAAACTTTTGTATTCAAAGTCTCTGATTGGCTAATTCTAGTCCAATAGAATATCTGCATTTTACTAAAGCTTTTTCTAGCTATTGATTGGCTAATTTTAAACTGTCACAAAATTTACATTATCGTTGCTCTAATCATGACTAGTAGCATTGAAACTCTCAAACTCGTTATTGCCTCAAGGCTAACTCATTGTTACCTCATTGTTAGCAACTTTAAACTTATTATTCTCACAGCTCTTACATTATTAAATTACATAAATGCATTCACATAACATTATTAAACATGTTTACAATAATATAAGCTTATGCAATGACTGTTACATACATTTTAAAAATTATTACATCATATTGCTTCAAGGCGGGCGGTTATTGAAATTACATATTATATAATTCAAGTGTTAAAAATACTGCCTCAAAACGTATTGCACACAAAACAAACAATGGATCTGTATATGAATACACGCCAGCTATACATAAGCTACAAAGAATAGATCAAGTTTTATTGACAAGAATAAGAATTAGACACACCTAACTAACTCGTTCCTTTCTGATAACGAAAGAAAGCCACCAGTATGCAGCGCCTGTAAAACACTCCTAACAATAAATCACATCCTTTCGTAAGAATAATTTTGTATACTCACTTATAAGAAACAGATGGTAGAGCAAGTCATGAGAATACACGTCAGATTTTTTAAAATAGTCTCTGCTCCTCCGTGCTGTAGAGGAACTTAACTGAAAACTCGTTCGAACTATGAAGATAAAGAAACATCATATTGTTGGCTAGCTGAAAATTCATGTGTATAATTTCCCATACAGCGACTGAATTGATTTAAGCTAAATCAACTGTTTCATTTTTATGTGGCTTATTTATCATAGCGCCCAGACGTATAAAACTCTGCCTTCCGAAAGGTATTTATTTATCGCTTTCTACGACTGTCACAGGCTGGCAGTAGCACATGACCTTAGGCTCCCGAAGGAAGCCTCTTTAAGCCTTTATCGGAGACAGGAGCTTTCCCTGTAAGGCCGTTAATGGCTCCCTGGGATTAGGAACGCCTTGTGGTTGCAGCAGATCCCAGGGAAAAAAGGACTACATCCACTCCACTTCCAAAAAAGCACGTTTCTGGTAACGTCATTATTACGGACGTGTTTTGTCGACAACTTTGCCAGAAAAATAAGAGAAGGCAAAAGGCTGGAATAGATTTACTACCTTCAAGTTGGCGCGGAGGTTTAATGTTTGTTCCTTCGCGTTTTTCCCTGTTTCTGAAAACAAAACAAACTTCCTGACCTACTTAGGCCGCGATGGTACCCAGCGTGATAAATTCCTTACGTTTTGCAAAGAAAAAGAGTTCTAAGGTAGAGGTCCACTTTTCTGTAACATTTTCCATTCCGAATATGATTCCTCGGCTGAAAATTGTCGAGGGCTTTGCAAACCTTCAACGATCTAAATTGTCAAAAGAACCCCTGGGAAAAATCACAAAAATATACGATTCTATTTCTTTCTTCTCAAAAATGTTATACTTGAAATGTTTAAATTTCATTTTAATTCATGTGGTAAAGCAACTAGATGCAGGCCCGGATTCTGATGGCGTCATCATTTAATTGTTGCGTCATAGCATTGCTTGCCTAATCCTTGTCATGGGTATCAGGTTTTGAAAATGAGTATATATTGGGTCATTTGGGTCATTTAAATTAAATTGAGCTTGCGTTGCATTATATAGTTGGCGTAAAAGACCGGTAATTTTGCTCAGAGGCCTCTTTATCAGGCTTGGGGTTCTTTTACGTGCCGTAAATCTACGACACGGGACCACCGGCTTTACTCCGCTTCAAAGGAAGCCATGCTAAGGATTTTTACGCTCGAAAATATCCATCGCCCTCCGCCGGGTCTGAATTATATAGGTCTAACATGCGCGAAATACAGAATGTTAAAGAAAAAGTATTCGATACACTGAGAGGTGGTAGTATGGACCAAAACAAGTAAAAAATGTCCAGTAAACAAAGGCTCTAAAATGTGTACCTTAAGAGCTATGAGCACTTGTTCATCTTAGCTACAGTAAAACATTTCTATGCAACCTCTTTGCTATTACGTATGGCCTACAGCAAGGGTGGCGAAAACGACTTCCTTCCGCGAGTCACCAAATATGCAACACGCACTGCATCACTCATAGCACGTGAAAAACAAAGGGACGGTTGTAGAGAGGGAACGGCGCCTGCGAGTTAAAATAACTCGCGAAGCACTTTTTCGCCACCTCTGGCCTACAGAATGCAGTAAAGCTCTCAAAATATGGAATACTTTTCTTTTAACACCTGGTGAATTTGCAATGGATAGAAAAAGCAACTTTGGCGATGCACTTAACATTGTCCACATTCATTTAAATTTTATTCTGTCCGGTCTAATCAATAGTACTAATGTTGAAGATTTTAACACAAAAGGTCGAATTTTTGTTCCCAGCGCTGCAGTAGAAAAGATTGCAGGTGTCCTACGGCGTCTATGCTGTAGACATTTGACTAGATAGGCATTTTGAAACTGATTTCCCATGGGTCATACTCACTTCTCTCATGCCATTGCACCGAATGATTTCTACTTTCCTGGCCAGAAATAGGCAGCAAAGACGTTCCAGTCTGCGATTCTGAAGATGTAAGAATCGCACGAGCTTAGTTTCTGATTATAGAACTAGTTTACGCATTCGGAATTAGCAGCCTAAAACATTTTTATGTTCTTACGCACTAGTGAAACATTCATAAAAAGTTTTGGGATCCAGAATATAAAATGACCAAAATTGAATGTTTTACTTTATTTTATAATTTTTACGTAATAATTAATTACTGAGAATAAACTGGACGTTATATTCTAGCCTTAAAATTCCATGATCTTTCTATGAAATTGCAAGAAACAAATGATTTAGCGACAGCATCTTATAATTTTTCCATTCAGAACGTACAGAATGTACCATAAATTACGTACTCTCCTATAACCAGAATATTTTAGTGTTTCTAAAACCTATTTTGCATTTGCGTTATGTTGTCGAACATTAATGGGAGTTAGAGCATTTAACAATTGCACAGGAATTTCAAAAAAAAACAAAGTTGCACTTTAAAAAATGACAAAGTATTGAAGAATGGCTATCTTGGAAATGGCTTATGTCATAGAAAGATTATTCGAAATAAATTTTTGTTTTAAAGAGATTTATATTTTTGTACAATACGTTTTCGTCTATCGCTTAACGTTTACCAGTCACACAAAAGTATGCAAAATTGCTTTCGAATGAAGAGGACTTCATCGGCTCTTCCCATATTATGATCGAAATTTATAGTCATTGTTGATAAAATAAAAATGTTTCAAAACCTTTTCCACCTAAAGGGTAGTTTGAGGTTGCGGGATTATCTTGCAAATCTTGTCACATTTTGGAAGATATTCAACTTAAATAACGAATTACCGAGCGAGATTTCTCCGCAGTAACGCGTTAGGTTCGCACTCGAGACGTTCTGGGTTCGATTCCCGTCGACCGTCCATTCTGACCGTAGAATTTTCGTCGTCTTCCCTGGTCGGTAGGGGAATTATGAGGTGGTTTCTCATCTACCACGATTTTCTTTCCATCATTTCCCTTTCATTCCGTTTCCTTCTCATCTTTCGGGTATGCCTCTAGGTTTCGTGGCATATGGCGGTGCCGGACAGGTGCCAGGGATGCTGCTCAAAGGAAAGGGTACTCCTCGTAAATAATAGAGTGCGCTTGGTCGACTTCGTTCATCGCCGCTCCAGCAGTGGGAAGGGCCGTCGAGTCTGAGAGTGTTAGGGACTTCCGCGCGTCTCTGTGGTCTGTTTTTCCTGAAACCTGTAGCCTCCTGTGGTTCTTTCACCTCGTCCCTTCCTTTTGGGGAGCGGTAGCCACAATAGATATATGTAGGTCACAATGGGCGAAATGTTCCCCTCCGTAGTCTGACCTATAACCTATAAATACCAAATATAATGCCGTTCAGCAAAGACAAACATACACATACATGGACCGTTTTTCTAAAAATGCTTTTTTCGGATCAGGGGATCTCAAAACATGTATTGCGGTGAAACCTCCTTATCGAAATGTTGGAGTGGTTACCTAGGTAGTGTTGGAGTAGTTCCCGAGGTTGCGGGTTCAAACCCTGCGGAAGGCGATGGATCTTTTTGGGCGTAAAAATCCTTAGCATATCTTCCTTCGGAAGGGAAGTAAAGTCGGTGGTCCCGTGTCATAGACTTATGGCACGTAAAAGAACCTCAAGCCTGATAAAGAGGCCTCTGAGCAAATTCACCGGTGTTTCACGCCCAATATAGAATGGGACGCTAAGGACCACAGTTAAAGAGCGTCCATAAATAAAACTCAATTTAGTTTTTATCAAAATGTTCGGTGGAATACAATACCTTCTCTACCCATGTACTAAGTTCTTGGTAGAGGAAGTAGCCTTAGCAAATTTTGTTGCTGGGAATTTTGGAAGGGATATACCCGAAGTTGGAAGTTCCCAGGAGTTGACACATCACTAGTTGTCATATGTCGTCCTGTACACCTGAAAAACGTCATGCACATTTATCTTTACCACCAAACGCTAAATCTGAAAATAATTTTGCTACCCAAGTTAGGTAATAAAAAAGCATACGATGTAATGACTCAGGCTTTATTCGCGCCCCGGGCCATGCATCTCTCAAATTTTATTTATTTAAAACTCGACTGTTAAGTCTCTCCCATTTAGAACAGCTCTGCGCACGTTTACTTTAACTATCAGCGTGGATAGAAAGGCAGATGAATATTCAACGGCTGATGTGATGAAAACAAAAAAACTGAACGTCGGCTCTGAAGCGGATCATTGGGTCTTATCAGACATCACCTGCCCGCAGCTCATATGGCCAAAGCACAATAAAAGAGGGAGAGAAAAAAAATGTGCTCCCGCTATCGCTGACAAAAGCCGTTTCAAGCAAAGGTAGTTTTTGTGTGCAAGAACGAGAGACTGCAGATGCGGCCCAGGAAAATCTCCACCTACCTGTCGTTCACAGAGGTTACAGATAACATTCACTCTCTGTGTTACATGCCTACATACATCAAACAGTTACATTGCAGCTTCCAGATTTACAGTTACTCCAGATTGCTGACAGTTTCTTATTAACATTTTTTAAAAATAACACTAGAAGGAAAAAAAATAATGCGTTACATTCACTTGACATTCGTTATTTACTCTTCCACAAACTATTCTTGTAAAAGCTTATATATCTGTACTTTGTGAATAGAGATAAATTTTAATTATGAAGTAGTATTGTTCTTTACGTTGTTTATTTATTTAGCTCCTTGTATGGACGTAAATTTGAAGTAGTTGTTTACGTAATATGCTGCTACGTATGTAAAGCCTATTTGAAGATGTATTTTTGTTGTTACGCTCCAAGTTTAAAAAAAATTAACTTTGCTATTAAACTGCTTCTATAGATATTAATGTTTATGTTTGCCTCGGCTGCGTCAGTATTGTTTTAGAGACACGTTTCTCTTAATCAGGAGTGTGGTGCGACAAAAATGTAGGCTTACACAGATTTTAAGTTTGGATTCTCTTCTTTTTATTAATCCTTGACACAAATTAAATAGCACTACACTGATATCAAGAGCTGTGAGATTCTTTAATTTAATACTTGCACTTTGTTAACGCGTATACTTAATTTTCGTTTCACACGAATATATAATATTTCTCTGGAGGGCACATCTTGCAGCCGGTTACTACCAAGGTCTGCCAGCAACTGAACATATTTCAGCCGTACAAACTTTTTACTTACTGTATTTCAAGTCTCTGATTGGCTAATCCTAGTCCAATAGAATACCTGCATTTTACTAAAGCTTTTTCTGGCTGTTAATTGGCTATTTTCAAACTCACAAAATTTACATTATCGTTGTTCTAATTATGACTAGTAACATTTAAACTCTCAAACTCATTATTGCCTCAAGATTACCTCATTATTACCTCATTGTTAGCAACGTTAAACTTATTATTCTCACAGCTCTTAAATTATTAAATTACACAATGCATTCGCATAACATTATTAAACATGTTTACAATAATATAAGCATATGCAATGACTGTTACATACACTTTAAAAATTATTACATACATATTGCTTTAAGACAGGCTGTTATTGAATTTACATAGTATATAATTTAATTTAAATAATTCAAGTGTTAAAAATACTGCCTCAATTACACACTCGTTTTAAGTATAAGAAGAATACAGTAGACTAAAGCGAGTCAGATTTTTATAAATCTGTGTTATATTCACTTGACTTTCTCTACCCTCTAGCGCTTATTAGTAGCTATACAAATTATTCTTACGAAAGTTTATTTTTCTATCTACTTCATTTTAATCGAGATAAACCTTTTCGGAAATAGCTGCATTACACATTTCTTTATAGATACTAAGGGAATAGCGATAATCAAATGTTTTGAACTGGGCGCTATATTCCATATTGTTTGCATTTAGTAGCGGGAAATTGCTGAAAATTGACGGGACTTAAACATGAGAAGTATTGAACAATTCCAACATTTAATAACAAATATCTCAGAAACGGCTTATGCCACAGAAAAACGTGTTTTAAGTAAATCGTGCGTTTAAAGAGATCTACATATTTTGAGTAGTTCGTTTTCGTCTATCGCTTAACGTTTACCAGTTAGACAAAATTATACTAAATTCCTTCTGAATGAAGAGAACTTAACAAGCTATTCCCAGAAAATTCAATATATACATTTTATTTGGCATGTAAATATCTTTAATGTACGGTATTTTAATCAAAACCGTTAGTGTCACGATTTAGAAAATAAAAACTTTTTCGAAAAATCTTCCATGTAAAGGGTAGTCTTGGATAGGGTATTTTCTTCATAATCTTCGTATCTCAACTTTGGAAGATACTGAGTTGAAATACCTAGTTTGTTATTTATTCTACTTTTTATTTTTAGTTATGCTGTTCACAGGCAGGCACACGCACACAGTAACGGACTTTTTTCTAAAAATATTTTTGTATTCAGGGAGCCTCAAAACATGTATTTCTGTTGAATTCTAGGTGTCAGGGCTGTCTTCTTGAGTATTTAAATTGTTGCATGAAGAAGCCTTGAATGTGTCTGTGAGCAAAACCTACGTATGTAATTAAAGCTAAAACTTCAAAGTATTTTTTGGACATAAAAACTAATTTTTAAGCTTTTTGAAAATTTTAACCAAAGTTCAGGTACTAGTAGTCTTAAAGCCACAAAGAGCTCAAGAGCCTTCGTGTAGGCTTCAAAAGAGGCCACCCATTTTTTATCATCAACTATAAATATTCTGTAGTAAGATTTGTGAGTGAATAATATATATTAAGCTTGCATTTTATTATTAAATATTATTCTGTAGCATACGTAATAAATCTAGATAAAATTGAGTATGCTGTAAATTTAGTGAATCGCAAAAGAGCGAAGTTTTGCACACCCTCACAAAGCAGTTGTTTCTAAAATCCTGGTCCGCTGTTTGAAATATCGCTGCTATTGAAAACTTTAAAAATATGAACGCGGGCACCCGTTTCTTATCCTGACCCTTTTTCCCTCCCTCATTTTTTAAACACATTAGCAGAAGCTGGGGCGACAGCTACAAGATTTAATGTTACATTGGGAGTACAGTCGCGTTAAAAATTAAATGCAGCTCTGTTTTTTCCGATCTCGAAGAGCGTTAACGTCGTACCTCTAGGGCCCAACATATCTGCCTCTCAGTGCTTCTGAGAAAAGAAATTTATTTTTGTGTTTAATTCTTTAGTAAGAGGCAAACTTGAGTGAACACAAAAGCGCGTTCTCAAGGATGTAATGTCCATTATTATGGTTCTGAAAAGCGTCGGTTAAAGTGCTTGCACTTTTTAAAGAAAATTAACATATCAGGATGTAGGGGTAATATATTTTCACGCACAAGGGATTATTCCCAGAATTGCACTGTGTTACTGCAAAGAAATGACAGCTCTTTCAGAGAAATTTTAATAAGAGCAAATTACTGTAATAAATATCAGCAGAAAAAGAGGCACTCTGTTCTTCTGCGCTGCCTTCCCTTCTTCTGATGCTTTCTACATAAGTATGTGTATAAGCTGCAGACGGTGTGGTTAGGAGATTAATCTACTTGAATAAGACAACAAAGATGCATTACCAAGCGGGATGACTCAGGCGGTAAAGTCTGTGGCCCGCATTCGGGGGGTCCCGGCTTCAAATCTGAGGTTTTTTCGTGGTTTTCCTCAGTCGCCAAGGTAAATACCGGATTGGATATTTAATACCACGACCCAAAGTTCCATCTTAAGTTTAAAACAATACTAATATGAAAAATAATATAATAATAATAATAATAGTAGTAATAATAATAATAATAATATCTATCTACAGACAATGTAAGCAGTTAGACTGGACAGCACCCTAATGCCATCTGCACAGCATGAAGCAGGGACTACAGGAATGAGACCTAGAAAGCTAACTGTCCATCATATATCGTTCAAAGAGATATCCACCAACAGATCCGTCGCGATATGACCAAGGAGTTAAAGCGACGGAAAATAAATAGAATAAAAAAATCTGATTTGTTACACTCACATGACTTTCTCTACTCTTGTACAAACTATTTTTACAAATGCTTATTCTCCATATGCTTCATGTTAATCTAGATGTTAATCTTATTGCTAATTTTCTTGTAGGTGCAAGGGGAAATATGGTAGGTTTTAACGATAGTCAGATCTTTTAAGAGCTGGTTGCTATGTGGCACATTCCATTCTCTTTGTATGTCCAGGACATAAAAAATGAATAACGAATTTCCATTTGAGAAAAAGTATTGGAAAATTTAAGAGAATAACAAGCAATATCTCGAAAATGGTTCGCTCAACAACAAAAAATGTATATGACATAAATTCTGTATTTTAACGCGATCTATATTTTTTGTGTAGTAAGATTTTGTCTATCTCTTATGGTTTACCAGTTATGCAAAAGTCGTTCGCAATGAAGAATACTTTGGGAGACATTCCCAGAAAATTCGAGATATACATTTCATTTGTCATGAAAATATCTTAAACATATGATATTTTAATCAAAATCGTTAGAGCCATTTTTGAGAAAATTAAAATTTTCAAAAAGTGTTCCATGTAAAGGGTATCTGGGGTGGGGGGATTTTCTTGACAACCTTCGTGTCGCATCTCTGGAAGATACTGAACCTAAATACCAAGTTTGGTGTTTATCCGATTGTTCGTTTCTGAGTTATGCTGTTCACACACACGGACATGTTTCCAAAAATGCTTTTTTTGGATTCAGGGGTCTCAAAACATATATTTCCGGTGAAATCTCGGTATCGAATTTTTGGGTGGAATACAATACTTACCCTACTTACTAAACGTAATAGAGAAAGTAAAAAGATGCATTATCTGCTACATCTTATTTTTTTGTTTCTTCACTTTTTTTTCTCCAGCCCACATCTGTGGAAGAGATATTGTGTTCAACCGAAATATCCTGCGTTCCATTTTCATTAGAATTACAGTTCTGAAGCACAATTAATATAAACAACACATTAAGAAAGTTGTGTATCTATGGACAATGGCCAAAAATTCTCATTTTTCCCACTCTGGGGCTCCATTTACAACGTCAAGTAAACGTAGACGCAATAAGAATTTGCACCCGTGTTATTTAATACTCTCATAGTCATGTAACGCGCTACGTAACGCAATAGATTGCAAACTCCAACGTTATGCCTGTGTGGCGTGCATAGAGGAAGAATTCTACATTTCTTTCTGCATGTATTACCAACATATGAACAGCGCACAATTGTGATGCGAGATTTTACGCCATCTACTGTACAATCGTTATGCTTTAACTTATCGACAAGCACATCAATGACAAGTACAAAAGCTTTTATAGTCAGAGTTAATCGATAAAATATTAAATCTTCCGGGGTAAAAAGTCGTGGTCTTAGGGTAAAATGATTTACACCCAACGTTTCGGTCGACTCTTTGGTTGCTATCTTCAAGAAGGTAATACCCTGGACAGCTTATCGACTGCCAACTGACAGCAGATGCCTCAACAAAATATTGTCATGCTAGATGTCATAGAGAAGCAATTGAAATATATAAACATTTCAACAACTTCAGTAAAAAAAATCTGATGTGTTACACTCACATAACTTTCTCTACTCTTGTACAAACTATTTTTACAAACGATTAAAAAATAGTTTACGTGTTAAAAAGTGCAAGTAATTAATAAAAAAAATCTCATAGCTCTCTCTCTATATCAGTGAAGTGTTATTTAAATCGTGTCAAGCATTAATAAAAGGAGTGAAGTAAAACTATAATCTGTGTAAACCTACATTCTTCAGTCGCACCACTCCCTGTTAAGACATTCATGTCTCTAAAAAAATATATATAAATACTGACGCAGCCGAGGCAAACATAAATATATAATATTTAACGAAACTGTTAAAAAATTACAAAGCTAATATTTTTTTAAACATCTGGGGCAAAGGCCACCGGAAAGTATATTTAGGGCGAAGGTTACCGGAAACATTTTACCAAACGTGCGGTTGCAACTACTTCAAGTTCGGCTCCCCAACAGTCGAAATATAATACACCTTCTTCAACATGCAGCGTTAACTGAGTTGTGAATGAAGCTGATTTAGCTGACGTACTAAATTACGTTTCTACAATAGTCTGGCTTGGTTCCATTACATTTACCTATAGCAGTGACCAAAATCTGTGAATTCAGCAGAAACAAATCAGAACTTAAGATGTGACATAATACAGCGCACGGAAATATGTGTTCTTTCCTTCAACCTATTAGTTTGTGTTTACGCAAGTCAAACTCGATCACGAGCGTAGCTTACAGATATATGTACAACTAATTTGCATAATATCGATAGAAAATTCTTTAAAAGAAGGTTTTCAGCACAAACTATAGTTTCATAAAGAGGGAAGCAACGAAATTATTATTATTATTATTATTATTATTATTATTATTATTATTATTAGTATTATTATTATTGTTGTTGTTGTTGTTGTGATATATAACCTCTGGATTGTCAAGATAAAACAAATTGTTGCCAATTGGAGAATGCAAAATTGGCTACATGGGTTTATACACAAAAAACTACTTATTAGAACATAATTCAGTGAACAAGCTATTATTTTACAGTTTTTTATAACGTGAGTATCGAATATCGACACTCAAATAAATATCGATATCGAGTATCGAGAATAGTGGTATCGTTCCATCACTACATATCACAATATGTGAAAAGAAAACTAAATCTTCAACAGACTACAACAAAGAATAAACTGTATATCAATGCTCAACCTGAGTGTACCTTTCTTGATATTATTGTTAATCATGGTGTTTTTCCATTTGGCTGTACCATGCCATTTTAAATCTTTACGCCAGAGCTGATCTGTTATTTCCTAGGTACAACACTTTTTATATTTTATTTATTTATAAATACTGGATGAATTTTCCTATTGTTATACTATTATCTATATTTTTCAGCTTGAAACTTGCGGTATGCTCGGAAGATTTCCTCGTGCAATTTACGGATGTAGAAATCCATACCAACTTCCTGCAGCACTGTGAATGGTCTTGCCCCACGCCTGCCCTTACGTTGCGTGATGTCAATATTACGCCTTCATTGTTAATGGGGACATTGGATCGAAAGTTTTGTAGGCCACACTTCCTGCACTGTTTCTTCATGCCCACTCTACTGTGAGGTGTTAGTAGATTTTCTCTTACTTGCAGTCTGTTGCTTTTGAATAGTACATGAAAGGGTGCAGTAGGCCAGAGAATGACATTATATGTACAGGAAATAAAACCTCTATTAGTCCATTATCAACATTCATAAGGAAGAATAAAGGTAGAATCGGACTGAAAAATACAATGGCATAACCAATGGTTAAGCCACGGTTCGGCTTACCGTGCCACTGCTCTAACAAACTGAGCTACCATGGCAACGCTCCGATATGAAGTTCTCCATGACTCACATTTCTTCCCGTAAACCACAAGGAATTCTCAAATTTATTTTGAGATAGATACCCCAATGGAACCTTACAGACTCCTCGTAAGTAATTTAAGTTTTGGACTTTATAAATTAACACTATTAGGTCAATCATATTAATAATTGCCCTTTCACTGTGTAGGCTAAAGTTAGAAAAGTAGAATCTTATCACAAAATGAATTTGAAAACGCCTTGTGGTTCACTGGGAAAAATAGTGGTAATTTGTGGCGTCAGTAGGTTGCATCCAACCCAAAAATTCGATGTAAATATTTCAGGACCTCTGAATTTAAAAAGGAGCTCTTTTATGAAAATGTGTTTGTGTATGTACATAACTCAAAAATTCAATTCCGAAAAAAAATACCAAACGTGGTATTTAAGTTTATATCTTCCAAAAACGCGACACGAAGGTTTTAAAAAAATATCTCCACCCCAAAATACCCTCCACAAGAAAACATTTTTGAAACTTTTGATTTTCTCAAAAATGGCTCTAACGAGTTTGATTAATACGCTATATATTGAAGATATTTACATGGCAAATAAAGTATATGTTGAATTTTCTGCAAATAGCCTGTAAAGTCATCTTCATTCGGAAGCAGTTTTATATAGATATAAACAAATGTTTATCACACGATAAATTGCAGAGTTCCTTAAAACACAATTTATTTTAAATTACTTTTTCTATGACATTAACCATATACAAGATATCCATTGTATTATTTTAAATGGGTCATTACCTATTCAGTTTTTCTCGCATTGTCATGGAAAGCGTATACAGGTTTAAAGCCAGCATATATCGATAACTGTCGATATTATTTTCTGTATCCCACTTTTACCTAAAATGAAATGTGTAATGAAACGATTTATGCAAAGGTTTATTTCGATTAACTTGTAGTAGATATAATAATAAGCGTTTATAAGAATATGTTGTAGTATATATATACTATAATGACTAGAACAATCATGTTAATGTAATATATGAGATGTTTACCAGCAACCCGGTCAAAAGTCAATTGTTATTTGAACTTTTTGTTCCGTTTATTAGATAAAATTAGTCCTGAACTTCTCTCTTCCACCATACATTGTCAGAAAGCTGTGAAAGTTTAACTAAGACGTAAGAAAGTTGTAGAAATGAAATTTGTTCCCTTCAGTTTTTAATGAAAACTTCTCGCAGAAGTTGGTTCGCGTTTGCAGGCGTTGTAAAAGGCACCGTTAGAAAACTTGGGAAGAATGTAAGAATGCATCCAAGTTTTTACCCAGGTATTCTCGTTACCCTTCAGGTTCAATATGAATCTAGCCTTTTAGCTATAGATCATCTGAAACAAATTGGAACTTTGCTCAAGAGCAAAGGCGCAGTATTGGCATGACAGGGAACAGACGAAGAGTGATTTGAAAAAATTCTTCCTGGAAAGCAAGGTTCATTAGAAATTTGATTTCAAACTTTTGTCAGTCATATTCGAGAAAGAAGTAAAATTGTAACAAATAGACAGTATAGACATGGAAATTGTGGAACTATATTTTAACTACGTGTAATATCGCGACGGATCTGTTAGAAGATACCTCGTGGCTTGGTGTGTGTGGATAGTTATCCTTCCAGGTCTCATCCCTGTGCCATACCATCTTGCTTCTTCATGTGTCCTAAGGCCTTAGTACTAGACAATTGTACCTCTGTTTCTATATGTGACGGCATATGGCAGCTTCAACATATGTCCACAGAGGCCTTGTGTTAATCAACTGTACCTCTGCTTCAATACGTGACAGCAAATGGCACTAGGGTGCCGTCCAATCTGCTTTCAGTATCTATGGATAGATGACAGAGCATTTACTATTACCATCGATTCTAATGTTTACTATTGTTTTAGACTTAAGCTGGAACTTTAGATCGTGTATTAAATATCCAACCCGGTATTTACCTTGACGACTGAGAGAAACTACGACAACAAAACAGTCTAATTGGTCTGCCCACAGGATTTGAGCCCGACACCGCCCAAATGCGGGATGTCCGGCCTGAACCATCCATCTGAGTCATACATAGATAGGTATATTTATTAGTTTCAAATTATTAAGTAATTACACAAGTATTTAGTGCACAGAACATTGACCGTTCATGCATATTTAAAATACAAGGTATGGTGACAATAGAAATAACAGAAAAAGAAACAAAACAACAAGAAAATAGAGATAAAGTTGCCTTTGTCTAACTGAATAAATCTGACTTAGGTTCGCGTACTTTAACCAATAAATTGTCCATGTCTTGCCAGTTCCTCTGCTCAGCCAGTAGATCCCAACATGCCAATCTCCTAGCAGGACTTAACAATTTTTCTTTCAGTTTAATTGTCCGCAGGTTCTCCCACTGTGCGAATTCTGTACCCCGTCCTCATCCAATTACAGAATGTGCAGATTTTCCTGCCAGAATCGTCAGTCATTTTCTGTGCCCTCTAGTCCTCGGTCATAACTATTGTCTTGGCCGTTTGCATAAAGAATTAGAAAACAGCCCTTTACAGGGCGACTGTGATGAAATATCAAAACTAGTTCCATCAAAAATAGTTACTTCCAATGATTTGTTTTATATAATGTAACATTTATTTATTGTTAAAGTCAACAATGTGTCTACGATTGGCTAATACGATATAAGCTGTTATTTAAAACATTAAATACATAGATGGGCGGCGCCGTGGCTGATTGGTTAGAGCACTCGCATCCCACCAAGGCTCGCATCCCAAGGAACCGTATGTGGGCTCTTCAGTTTATCCCGCCATTCATTTCACCAACTGCTCCATCATCGTCTTCCTTTCATCCATTTCACCGTCATTCATATCATCTCCTTCTGTCATACCAGGTTTCGGGCTGATCACCCATCCTGCTGCTTCTATCCGATCCATAGGGCTGCTTGCTCCCCGATAGGCGTCTGACTGGACTTCCAAGCCCTGAGGGATGTAAATTCTCCCAACGGGGAGGATAAACGGAGAAAGAGGAAGAAAATACACAGATGGCTTGTTAGTAATGCGCAAATAAGAGTGCTTATTTTCAAGGTAATAACAGCCCCAAACTTAAGCGAGCCCTCCTCCATATGCTATGTGTTTGATATTGACCAATAACGTATAGCGATGCCTCCGATATCCACCAGTCACTATCCTTTATTTATATTCTATCCGATAAAACGTAAGTTCATCATCGAACCGTAATACTATCACTATGCAGTGATTAACGGGCTAAATCGGCGCACATTCAAGACAGGCAGCCACTCAAGTAGGTTGGGGCCCAGAACTTGCTCCCCTAAGAGCCCTCATTTTTAGGAGAAAATTTCCGAAATTTGGTGGAGCTTTCAACCATCACGGTTCAGAGCATGATTCAATTCATCATAAACGTCAGACTTCTGGATCAAAGACAACAAGATTGAAGGATCGAGCGGGATGGCTCAGGTGGTAACGCCTGTAGCCTGCATTCGGGAGGTTTTGGTTTCAAATCCCATGGGCCGACCAATCTAAGCGGGTTTTTTTTCGTCGTTATTTTCAGTTGCCAAAGTAAATACCGGATTGTATATTTGATACCATGACGCAAAATTCCATGTAAGTCTAAAATAATACTATAAATGTAAATAAATAGTAATAGCGCATGCTCTGCCATCTATCCATAGATAATAGGGCAGGTAGAATGGACGGTACCCTAATGCAATCTGTCCGGCACGTGTAGAAATGCCTGATACTAAGGTCTCTGTGGACACGGTAGAACCAAAATCATATGGTACAGGAATGAGACCTAGAAGACTAACTGTCACGTCACACCGATCCAAGAGGCATCTCTTAACAGTCCTTCACGATGTGGCCACTTAGTTAAAGCGACGTAAAATAAATAGAGAGGGGAACAAAATATATTGGGGATGTGCAATAGATCTGCAAAGGCCGAAGTGCAGGGTAAAGTGTCATCCTATCAAACTAAACTGAACTAAACTAAAAAGGGAATGCACATTTAAAAATTCTAATTTCAAACGTTTTCAATTGATTTAGGCGAAAATTCAGTCTTAAGTTTGTCTAACATAACACTGAATATTTTTAAATTTCATATCGATCTCTTCTTAAATGTCCAAGTGAACGCTTCCAAAACCTACTGTTCTATTTAAAATATTACTTGTGATGAAAGGTTCAAAATAATTTGTATTTTTATGTTCATGTTATATGTCTGATAATACCACATAAAATGCTCTTTGGGTTAGTTTTAGGCGAACTTAATAATGTTTCAAAAAAAGTTTCAAATTTTAAAGTATGTATACTGATTTAAAAATTAATAGCTCTAAAAAACTGCCCGCAGCACAGAAGACTTATCTGTTAACTTCAATTATTTTGGCTTTTCCGAAAAAGCATGACATTTTCACAGTAATTGAAAGAAAACTCCACCGTGTGGATGATTTCCACTGAGCTAAAGATTGGCAAAGAACGTACAAAATAGTGTATACAATAAAAAACGATGCTGTACCTTTAAATTGTGTATTCATTGTTTTGAATGCAGTATTCAAATGAGAATTTTTCCAAATGTCCTAAAAGTCGGTGATTTGTTTTTGTACACCTCGACGTAACAACCAAACCTACAAACAACAGCTTTTGGACATACAGAAAAAGCTTAAGAATTAGAAAAATAATATAAAGGAAAATATGTAACTGTCGAGGCCAAAATACAACCCGGAACCCTAGGAATAATAGCTAAAGACATGAACATTAGCTACCGACAGATAACCACTAAAATTTTTGCATACTGCTTTCTGCTATCTGTGGTGCATTCTGGCTCCTTGATCTTTGTAAGATCGCTCTTATTACTTCGTTACTTACTCTGTAGGTTAAATGAGATTTGCATTCATCTACTTTCCAGAATCTATTTTAGGTAAAAACGTTATCGTTTTAGGCACCCTACGGGAAGCACTCGAAAACAAAGACGATAGAAGTTGCGATGCTGAAAGGTGGCAGCCCCACCACCCAATTATATCTGCGAAGCCCTCGTGAGGTGGCCAGATGAAAAGAAAAATCTGATGTGTTACACTCACATGATTTTCTCTATTCTTGTACAAACTATTTTAACAAACTCTTATTATCCGTCTATTTCATATTAATGGAGATAAACATTTGCAGAAACGATCTTTTGACATGCAAAGATTTTACAAAGATACATTTTGCACATAGTGACCAGTTCTAAAAATACTTGTTTTGTATTTCCAAGGGCAATATAGAAATACAGTAGCCTTTAAGCATAGGCATATCTCTTAATAGCTGGTTGCTAGATGCAGCACCATTCTCTTTGCCACAGATTAATACTCTTTGCATAACCAAGACAAAAAAATGATAAACAAATTCCCATTTGAGAAAATAAGCATTGAAAAATTTAAGGGAATAACAAGCAATATCTCGAAAATGGTTAACTCAACAAAATAATGTATATGACACAAATTGTGTATTGTAACACGATCTACATTGTTTGTATAGTAAAATTTTGTCTATCTCTTATGGTTTACAAGTTATGCAAAAGTCGTTCACAATGAATAATACTTTTGGAGACTTTCCCAGAAAATTCAAGATATACATTTTATTTGTCATGAAAATATCTTAAACATATGATATTTTAATCAAAATCGTTAGCCATTTTTGAGAAAATTAAAATTTTAGAAAAATGTTTTATGTAAAGGGTAATCTGGGGTAGGGGGATTTTCTTAAAAATCTTCGTGTCGTATCTCTGGAAGATACTGAACCTAAATACCAAGTTTGGTGTTTATACGACTGTTCGTTTCTGAGTTATGATGTTCACAGACATACACACACAAACACACAGCCATACAGACGCACATTCGGACTTGTTTCCAAAAATGCTTTTTTCGAATTCAGGGGGTCTCAAAACATATATTTCCGGTGAAATCTCGGTATCGAATTTTTAGGTGGACTACAATACTTCTACTTACTATACGTAGTAGAGAAAGTAAAAATGTATTACTGGCAAGCGAAATAAAATGCTGTTCAAAGAATTATCGAAACCTCAATATTCAGAAGAACAAAACGATTTTCGTAAAGAAGATCCTGCACATATGGAGCGTATGCGTTAAAACAAATAATAGACAAAAGAAGAGAGAGACATTTAGACACACATTCGTAGACACACACCCTGTTCGTAGACTTGGAGAAAGCATTTGATAGCGTAAACGGAGAAGTTCTATGGAATACCTTAGGACTTCTCCATAGGATAGATCATAAACCTCCCTACTGGGATCATAGAAACTTTTAGAACCTTACATCATGAAACAAATATTATATTGATTCCTTTTTAAAAGAAACCAAGGGGTTCGACAAGGGTGTACACTTTCACCCGTATATTTAATTTATATATTGACGATATTTTGAAAGAATGGAAGAAACTTCTTAATGATGAAACAATAGTAATAGATAATAAAAATAAGATAAATACTCTTGTTTGCAGACCATGTTGTTCTTATGGCAAAATCTAAAGGAGACTTGCAAGTGTTAGCATATAAGTTCCAATTGACAGGCAATATATATAATTGTAAAATATCAACAAGCAAATGGAAGGTAATGGCGTTTAGAGGATAATATGCTGTAAGATCTAAAATTGTCCTGGAATTTAGAATAATAGAACAGGTATCACATTTTCAGTACTTGGGGTGTGATATAACTTATGGGGAAGATAAAGGTAAATATCAAACTTCCAGGCAATATGTGGAACTATCAAAAGAACCCTAGGCCGAAAAACCAGAAAAGACACAAAGTTGAAATTGTATAAAACAATGGCCGTCTCCTCGTTATTACGAGGGCTGATCAACAAAGACTGAGACTGATTTTTTTCACAGATGTTTATTACTCCAATTCAATGTTTACATGATATTTTTCAAAGTAGTCCCCTCCTACTTCGATGCACTTTTTATAGCGTCTCTACCAGTCCTTGAACACGTACTGCAGACCATTCTTTGTCAGGTCCTTGAGAATCGCCTCACTTTTCTTGAGCATTGCTTCAGAGTTCTCAAATCGAATACCCCTAAGCTTTGCCTTTAGTGATGGGAATAAAAAAAGTCACAGGGTGCAAGATCGGGGCTATAAGGTGGATGTGATACACAGGTAATGTTGAATCGGGCCAGAAACTGCATGACTTGATTTGAGACGTGAGGCCGTGCATTGTCATGATGAAGTCGCCACCCAGTCCGAGAAAGCTCTGGTCGTTTCTTTGCAATGTGCTTCCTCAGTGTAGCCAATACTGACGTGTAGTATGCTGCTGTAACAGTAGTGTGAGGGGGAACTGCATGCTGGTAAATCATTCTATTACAGTCCAAAAAATGTGATCAACATCACTTTCCTTGCAGACGGAACAACTTTTGCCTTTTTTGGTGTTGGAAAACCTGGCGATTTCCACACTGTGCTGGCTTGTTTTCCTTCAGGATCATAATGATGCAGCCATGACTCATCACCGGTGATAATCCATTTAAAAAATGCATCACCTCCATTGTCTGGTATGCGAAATGCACGTAGGGTCTACAAAATAGAGCATTACTACCAACCTACCAATACGAGAGTGCTGCCGCCTACCAACATTATACATAAAAACCCGCTCTTTTCAAATATTTATGTTACAGATACAAAACTATCACGGAAGCTACAGGAAAAAATCAGTCTGTCTTTGTTGATCAGCCCTGGAAGCGAAAACTGGATAATTAAATCGAAAATGAAAGTAAAATACAAGCAGCTCAAATGTTTGTTTGTTTTATTTTTTTATTTTTTTATGAAATGTTAAAGGATGTACAAGGGCGGATAGAATAAGAAATGAAACAATAAGAGAAGAATTAAGTATTTATAAGAATGGATACACAATTAACTACAAAATTAATGCGAGAGGAACGAGTGATGTTGGCCCACCCCCAAGAAGATGGACTCCACAAATGACTTTGTCGGAACGGGTTGCATAGTCTAAACCAGGAGGAGGAGGAGGAGGAGGAGGAGGACGACGAAGAGACGTTATTGTTCTGGTGTCATTCTTTATTATATTCTAAACATGGGATTTTTGTAGCGAGACATGTGCAATGCTTTTTAGGAAAACGCAACGTTAGCGATTTAACACCAAATAAAGGTTAATATCCCATTTAGGTAACGCGTTACCGTAACGATGGTCGATGAAACGCAAAATGTGACTTAACGCAACGTTGAAGCTTTAAGTTAGCGTTTGGCAGTTATGATTGTCCACACCGGCAATGTAATTTCCGTTAACAGTCTAACAGCTGAAGATTGAAATTCAAACCATCTACGGATAACGCTGTTGGTGACAGTATCGAGATGATAAAACAATATAACTGACAGAATTGACAACTATGACTCATAAAATGTAAACCTTTCTATCCCGGATTGGGTATTTGATATCTGAGGGAAATAGTCACGTTAATACCACGAGAGGACTTGAGATTATGATAAATTTCACGTCCATTCATATGATTCCATTAACATATGTACATATTAAATGCAATTATACAGGGAGAGCCAAAAGACTCCGAACCGCCTGCGCGTGTTTTTCCTGTCCGCGTCCTCGGCGTTCGTTGCCGTCTGTCGCTATCATAGAAAAGTGCGGATGAAACCATACATTTTTAAAACTACTTTTAAAGGCATTACTTACCAACTTTACGAAACGAGATGCTGAAACTGGCCACCGTCGTTGTCCATACAGTTTAGGCACTTCTTTAGGAAACTATCCATCATGGAATTTTTGGGGGGGAATTTTCCGAACGATGACCGATGTCGTCTAATGTTTCTTCGGTAAGAACCGAACAGCATCTTTTAGATTTCTTAGCCTGAACACTTCTGTGGCCTGAAATTTACTGTAAAGTTCATGGATTGTTGTACGGCCTGGAACTTTTACACCTGGAAATTTTCGTACTTTCGCTTGGCGAGCTGACCGAGTTAACACATACGAATCATTAATAAATACACGCTGTGCAGCAGAAAACGTATACTGAGCCATAATATGCTTTGTGACTAAGCACGGGACAAAATAATAAATAACTTGTAATAACTGAACTACACCACATCACCGTCAACTCAATACTGCACTTCACATGCACAGCAAAACCACACCAGCGTGATTTTGTTTATAAAAGCAGTCCGTAATCATGTTTTATCACATTTCCACATGCACAATTGAAAAACACTGCGCAGCCGGTAATATTGTTCATAAAATACCCCTCCGGGGTAACTTAAAACATAAAGTGTACAAGACAAACCCACACACCCTGGAAGAATTCAAACAAAATATCCGCCAGGAAATTTCTCACTGTGAACTACGGCGAGTGATGGATAGTTTCCTAAAGTGGTGCCAAAAATGTATGGACAACGCCGGTGGCCAGTTTCAGCATCACCTTTCGTAAAGTTGGTAAGTAAAGCTTTTAAAAGTAGTTTTAAAAATGTTGTATGGTTTCATCCGCGCCTTTCTATGATAGCGGTAGACGGCAACGAGCGCCGAGGACGCGGACAGAAAAAACACCGCGCAGGCGGTTCGGAGTCTTTTGGCTCACTCTGTGGAATATTAGCAGCTATAATAACACACTTATGAGTATCTAATTTACCATAAGTCAAACAAATGAAGTACAAAACTTTTTCATGCAGTCAAATGAGGAAAACGAAAGTTTATAAAATTAACAATAAAGTACATTTTGGCACCTAATTCATCACTTCTTGTGCAATAATAAATTATACCATATACTTAATAAAATTAACAATCTTGTAAAATCCAGTATCAAAATTGAAAAAGGAACTCCCTTTCCTTTAGATTACTCTACGTTTGTTATAGCTCATTTGGTAACACTGCGCGAAAAACAAATGTCGTTATACGAGATAAAATTAAAACGCCAAAACTGCATGACTTGACACCTATGACTGCCTCAATTTCAAGACATTTATATACCAATTATTCACTCATTAGTGAAATAGTGTTTTTAGTATTGCAGAAAAATATTTTGCAGCATTTGTTAGCCCTTTAAAATATTACTTAAGGTATTTAATAAGCAGAACTCATTTCAGTTTTAGAAATACAACTTAGGATAAATAAATTATATAAAAGGGTTAAAACATAAAATGTATTGAATAATATTTTATTAGTCCCATAGCTCAGTCGATAGAACTACTTGTTGTGTGAGGAGTCCCAGGTTCGATTTCCGATTGGGTTCGATACACACTTTTTAGTTTCTCTACTACCTATAGTAAGTAGGGGAAAGTATTGTATTCCACCCAAGATATCGAGATTTCACCGGAAATATATGTTTTGAAGTGCTCTGAATCCAAATAAAGCATTTTTGGAAACTTGTGTGTCTGTCAGTCTGTCTGCCTGTAAACAGCTTAACTCAAAAAAACGAAAAGTCGGATAAATACCAAACCTGGTACGTGAGTTTACTATCGACACGAAGATTTTCAAGAAAATCCCCCACCCCAGATCACCCTTTACATGGAACATTTTACAAAAAATTTGATTTTCTCCAAAAATGGCTCAAACGATTTTGATTAAAATATCATGCGTTTAAGATACTTTTATGGCAAATGAAATGTATATCTTGAATTTTCTGGGAATGTCCCCCAAAAGTCCTCTTCATTCTGAATGCCTTTTACATAACTGGGAAACCATAAGAGATACACATTTTTCTATATAAAAATATTGATATCATTAAAACACACAATGTATATCATACATTTTTTGTGAAGTGAACCATTTCCTAGATATTCCTTGTTATTTGTTTGAATTTTCCAATACTTATACTTTTTCTCAAATAGGAATTCGTTATTTGCACCTACAATAAAATTAGCAATAATATTACTATCCCTATATCTCAACTATCATGGAGTAGATGGAAAATGAGCGTTTGTAAAAATAGTTTTTAAGGAGTAGAGAAAGTCATGTGAGTGCAACACATCAGATCTTTTTCCATCTGCTTCATTTTAATCGAGATAAACCACATAAACCTCTGCAGTTTGTATACCTTACATTTTTGTTATCGAGTACAGGAGGAATAGCGAGTTAAATGTTTAAGAACTGGAACGCTATATGCTGCCCTTGCTATTTCTATGTAGTCGCGATAAACAAGTGAATGTCGACAGGACTTTAAAAGAATGACCAAGTATTGAACAATTCCAACCATTACTAACGAATATCTCAGAAATGACTTATGCCATAAAATAAAGTTATTTTAAATAAATTCTGTTTTAAACAGATCTATATTTCTGTGTAGTGCGTTTCCGCCTATGGCTTAACGTTTACCAGCAATACAAGATTATACAAAATTCCTTTCCACCGAAGTGGACTTCAGGCGCTATTTGCAGAAAATTCAAGATATACATTTTATTTGTAATGTAAATAGCTTTAATATATGGTATTTTAAACAAAATCGTCAGCCATTTGTTTAGAAAATCCGAAATTTCGAAAAATGTTCTATATAAAGTGTCGTTTGTGGTCAGGAGATTTTCTTGAAAATCTTTGTGTCACAACTTTGGAAGGTACTGAACCTAAATACCAAGTTCGGTATTTATTCGATTTTTCGTGTTTTTGTTAATGCTATTCACACACAGACCACGGACCTTTATCTAAAAATGCCTTTATTGGATTTAGGGGGCCTCAAAACATGTATTTTCGATGAAATTTCGGTATCGAATTTTTTGATGGAATGCAACACCAACTCTACCTATTATAGACGTGGTAGAGAAAAAATATCTGATGTCTTACATTGAAATCGCTTTCCCTACCTTCTATCGTTCATTAGTGGCTCTAAAAATTAGAGTTTATTTTTCTATCTATTTCAATTTCAACGCGATAAACCTTTGAAGGAGCAACTATATTACACGGTAGCTTATACAAATAGGATAGCGACAGTTAAATGTTTAAGAACTGGACATTTCATGTTGCGCTTACTCTTTCCCTGCAGTCGCGAAAAATAACTGAATGTCAACAGCACCTTAAAAGAATTAAAAAGTATTGAACAAATCGAACCACTAATAACGCGTATCTCGAAAATGGCTAATGCTATAAGTTATTTTAAATAAATTATGTGTTTTAAACAGATCTGTTTTTTGAGTGCGTTTTCGTCTATTGCTGGACGTTTACCAGTTATACAAGATTATATAAGATTCCTGCTGAATGAAGAGAACTTCATATTCTATTTCCAGATAAATCAAGATATACATTTTTTCATGAAAATATCTTTAATATATGATATTTTAACAAAAATCGTTAGTCATTTTTTAAAAAAATATAACATTTCGAAAAAAAATTCCATGTAAAAGGTAGTTAGGATGGAGATATTTTCTAGAAAAAACCTTCGTGTACATCTTTGAAAGATACTGATTGAACTTAAGCATCAAGTTTGGACCTCGTCCTACTTTTCGTTTTTGAGTTCCGCTGTTCGCAGAGACAGAAATCCTCAAAACATGTATTTGCGGTGAAATCTCGGTATCGTGTGTTTTAATACAATGTAATGTCTTCTCTACCTACTATATACGTGGTAGAGAAAGTAATAATGTTTGCCAATTCTCCATGAGTGCACTTCATTTTGGCTGCAACGAAACAAAGTAGAACTTTTGATAGCATGAAAACGAACGGTTCAGAATTTTCCTAAAAATCTAATGAGCAAAACGACTTCTTTATTAACAGCTTTTTCACAACCTAATATGAGTTATCGTAAGCGCTAAAACCATGAGGCCAATATTCTGCACACACATCACTTTATGGTAACGAAAACACCAATAACGTAACACGACATTTTGACTGGTTTAGCGTAAGCTTTCTGGTAAATATCATGATCCAAAAGAATCAAGAAATACTTCATTTCAACAGAGATAAATAAATTGTGCGAGACCTTACAAAAGCATAAGCTTATGGAAAAAAAATTCATGGAAATTCAGTCAGAGTTTGTGCAACCATAACCTCAAAAGCATCATGTCTCTTCGCTTAATTATTTAAAGCCAATATACGATTCTCCAAGCCTGGGTGTTCTGTTTTAATACGCTGGATAATTGCATCCTTTAACAAATCATTTTTTGCCTCCAAAAGTGGCACTGTGAGGTAAGACCTTCATTTGATTTATTACGTTTACGATATCGTATTTAGTGATGGAGGCAAAAACTATATCTTGTTAAAACACGTTAGACCCCATTCGCAGTGAAAATTAAGGTAACCATAACGTAAACTTGACAATAAACATTGAATTAAACGCAAACGTAAAAGCTTGTAAGTTCCAAGTTTTCAAGTTTATGTCTATCAAACATAAGAAACTAGTCAATTTCTGCCATCTCAAGGTATTCCGTTCCTTGTCTTAACTCGCTAATTGCCTTGTGTATGAATGTGTAATTTCGCGGACCATGAATCACTGAGAAATCGGAGCAAAACAAATTGTGATGGAACGTGGTGCCTTTTTATGAGTTTAACATCCTTTACCTGATAGCTAGCTCTTGTTCGTTTTGATACATATACATTTGGTCAATTTAAAATGGTTGACGTATGAGAGACGGAGCTGGAATCAGGTACATTCGTAGCGTGGGGACAGACAGGCTTACAGCTACGTATATTCTTGTAGTAGTTACATTGGGGAATACAACTATAAGCACTAGAAAGCAATTCATATACGAGATTTCAAACAAACAAATGTTTCAGAATGTTTCAACACTGAATATTTGTAACCAAAACACACTTTATTGATTTGTGGTTCTCAAGTGAAGTATGACTAAAGCTCATTATAATGCCACGCATACTACAGCACTCTTAGTTCAGTGGTAGAGAGTTAGTTTACTGTTTCTGGGGTTGCAAGTTCTAATCTCCGTGGAGATATTAATTTTTTTCTCACTTTTCATTTTAAACACATGAATAAAAATATAACAGTTTGTTTTAATTTTGTATTTGCGTGGCGTTTATTTCGTATTTCGTCATACTGGTAGGTGGCAATCATGCCTTAATTTATCGGTCGAAAGGAGGTTTCATACTTAATCAATTTAGTTTTATAGCCACAAATTTCTCCTTATTGTAATTATATTTGTAAGAAAAATGAAGTAACACAATCAATAGTAAATAAATATATTACAGTAAAACCAGTTGTAAAAAAAACAAAAGATAACAATCCATTATGCAGAATCAAATTCGAGCTGCTTGGGTAGGAATTAAATAGCATATCCACTGCTCCATGCCAACTCGTATTAGCTCAGCTGTTTCACCTCTCTTGCGTTTGGTTGCTTCATACGTATGCGTATGTCATAACGTAACGTAAATTACAACATATCGCGTTAAGTTTGTGCTTAAGGTTTACGTCTTTATGTTAACGTTTAACTTTCATTGTGAATGGTCCTTTATCGTATTTACTCTATTGGGTAACGTGGCATGACGTAAGATGATGCTGTATTAGAGAACACGCTATTGGAAAAACTCTTTTGCAGCTTTTGTCCCGAATACCAGTTTATTTTGAGCAGATTTTAATTTGAATCTAATAGGTTTTAGGATTATCCAGAACCACATGAATTTGCAGCAACACAGAGTTTCGACGTACAGCAAGAATTGTGAGGCCATTTTCCTATGGAAGCAACTACCAATCAAATGACTGAACAACAATGTCCCCTTGTTTACATTAGGTATCATTAACGCAGAACCAGCTAACGCGATGTTTTCCGATTTTCGATTGTGCGTAAAACGTGTTAACAATACACTGCGATGACTCGCGAATAGTTGGTGCAAGAATGGCATGAGCGCCGCGTGCTGATTTTAAGTAACCAAATGTGTTGAATTTCATGTTACATACCTTCAGAAATGTTACTTATAACAGAGGTGATTTTATTAGCTACAGAGATATTAGAAACGTCTTGCATGAACGAGGCGTAACCCGAGATCTGTAATTACATGAGAGCGCTGGTGGTGTTCATATTCCGCTAGTTGTATACAACATTTTATCCGCGACAATTTAATAATGGCTACTTATCTGCACCAAGCGAGATGGCCCTGTGAAGCTCGTGTTTGGGAAGGTCCGGGTTCGACTCCAGTTGACTGCCCACTTTGACCTTGGGTTTTTCGAGGTTTTCCCTGATCGGTAGGCGAAAGTGGTTTCTCATCTACCATGATTTCTTTTCCATTTCCCTTTCATTATGTTTCCTTTTCATCTTTTAGGTGCGTTTCTAGGTTACGCAGCATATGGCGGTGCCGGATAGATGGCGCAGACGATTGCTCAAAGGAAAGAGTATTCCTTGTGTACACTAGAGGACTGCTTGGTTGACGGGTCGTTTATTGTCCTCTCTAGGCAGCTCCAGCAGTGGGATGGATCTTCATGCCTGGAAATATTAAGGAATTCCATGCGTCTCTGTAGCCTGTCTGCCTGCGGCCTGTAGACTCCTGTGGTTCCTTCACTTCATCCCTTCCTCCTCGAGGGTTGTTGGTAGTCAGAACAGATCTATGTAGGTCGCAGTGCGCGAGACGTCCCCTCCGTTCTAAGACCAACCTATCTTATCAGATCGTTGATTTACAAATAACAGAGTCATTATTCGTTAAACATTGAGATAATTGTTGTTCAATGCAAATCAGTGCTAGTTAAAATGATTGTTAATCATAGTATAGTTGATCTAGATACAAAGGAACTAATGTGACGATATTAATCTGTTTAAGATAGCAAAAGAATGGTATAGACTAATCTGCAATCAAGAAAAGCGGCTAATTCGTCCTGAATAATGAGTGATTTGAAGAAAGCATTCCTTTAGATATTGAATTAGCAGCTTGAAGCCGTTCACGGTGCAACAACTTTGATGTCGCTCTCTGCTTCAAATTTTTAAAACATTTAATATTACCTGCTCTGTTAATGCATTTTATGATGTCATCTCGTAGCTCGTTCTGCGTTGTCTCGTGTGAGTGAGTGTATTTGAAAGGATAACACTAGTTATTTTAATGTTGACTAATATGTTCAGTTTGAGAAGAGTCGCCGACTGTTGCATTTAGGAATTAATTACTTCTGTAACAATGATTAAGCGAAGACACAGAAATTTTACTCGGAAAGATCTCTCTCAATAGCCGCTAAATCTTTCTAATGCCAGGGCGTTCATGTACACATGTAAAAATTACACACGAGAGTCAAGAATCTCAGGAGAGCACGAATGTATGCACGAATGTGTGTTTGATTAGAATGCACAAACTTTTCTTAACTTCAGCTCTGCCCAAATATCAATACCCTACCAACATTACTTCTCGCGCGGTCCAATCTTAAAATTCCTCGTAGCGTTTCTTACCTTGTTGCTAAGCCGTTCCTTTCACTTTTTAAATTTACAGAATTGCTGCCTGTGTGACTTTGCAAATGTATTGAGCTAACCCTAACTGCATTCCAAGAATCTTTAAGCTAATGTGTTCTATACTCGCCTGCTACTAACGTCTTCCTTACATGACTAGCTAATTACTTCTTTCTTTCCGAACAAATTTTTTAACTCAATCTTATTACAGTATACATTGATTTAGTATGCATAAATTATGTGTTGCACTTATTTCTTTATCTTACTATAATTTCTTTATTTAATTATTTATATCTTCCGTTAATAATTACGGTATCAAGCTTGACAGTTGTTGCATAGCTTTTTTCTTTCTCTACTACGTATACTAAGTAGGGGAAGCATTGTATTCCACCCAAAAATTCGATACCGAGATTTCCACAGAAATACATATTTTCAGACCCCCTGAATCCAAAAATAGCATTTTTGGAAACATGTCCGTGTGTGCGTGTGTCTGTCTGTCTGTCTGTCTGTCTGTGTGTCTGTCTGTAAACAGCATAACTCAGAAACGAACAGTCGGATAAACACCAAACTTGGTATTTAGGTTCAGTATCTTCCAGAGATGCGACACGAAGGTTTTCAAGAAAATCCCCTCACCCCAGATTACCCTTTACATGGAACATTTTTCGAAAATTTTAATTTTCTCAAAAATGGCTCTAACGATTTTGATTAAAATATCATATGTTTAAGATATTTTCATGACAAATAAAATGTATATCTTGAATTTTCTGGAAATGTCTCCAAAAGTATTCATTGTGAACGACTTTTGCATAACTGGTAAACCATAAGAAATAGACAAAATTTTACTGCACAAAAAATGTAGATCGCGTTGAAATAAACAATTTATGTCATATACATTTTTTTTGTTGAGTGAACCATTTTCGAGATATTGCTTGTTATTCCCTTAAATTTTTCAATACTTATTTTCTCAAATGGGAGTTCGTTATTCATTTTTTTGTCTTGGATATGCAAAGAGTATTAATCTGTGGCAAAGGGAATGGTGCTGCACCTAGCAACCAGCTATTAAGAGATATGTATGTGCTTAAAGGCTACTGTATTTCTATATTGCTCTTGTAAATATATATTCCCCTTACATATACAAGAAAATTAGCAATAAGATAGAGTCTGCAAATGTTTATCTCGATTAACATGAAGTAGATGGAGAATAAGCGTTTGTAAAAATAGTTTGTACAAGAGTAGAGAAAGTCATGTGAGTGTAACACATTAGAATTTTTTCCAAGTAAATAGAGAGTAAAATATGAAGTGGCATTATGAGGTTATGTGAAATGGTGTGAAGTTAAAGAGAAAGAGATCAAAAAGACAAGTAGTCATTATAAAATGGACGCGGATTTGCTAAAGAATTAATTTGAAGCAGTTCTGTTACATGTTTAAGTTTCCTAAATTATAATTTATTTGCTTTCTTCAGCTTCTAACTTAAACGAAGCATGGCCAACATAATCAACATAAGTAATGTAGAAACGAGGAATACTCCCCTTGTGCCTACTGTACATAATTAATATTTAGATTTGCGAACGTTATCACAGCAACGTCAATGTTTGCCAGCCTGCCAACGTTGTCGCTGTAATGAAACAGCGTGGAACCATCTAGAATATGAAAAGGAACGACGCAGTGGTTTCTAAACAATTTTAATGAAACAACAAAACTTACGGAAAAATTTTGTTACATTCACAGGAGCTTCTTATCGTTTATTATCTTCTCTACCACGTACATAGTAGGTAGAGAAGGTAATACATGTTTTGACGCCCCGCATTAAAAAAAACATTTTTAGAAAAAAGTCCTTGTATATGTGTGTATTTGTGAACAGCGTAACTCAAAAACGAAAAGTTGAACTTGGTTTTCAAGTTCAGTATCTTCCAAGGATGCAATACAAAGATTTATAAAGAAGATCCCCCACCCCAAACTGCCGTTTACATGCAATATTTTTCGAAATTTACTATTTTCTAAAAAATTGCTCAAACGATTTTGATCAAAATACCATATACTAAAGTTATTTACATGAAAAATAAAATGTATTACACGAGTTTTCTTGGAATAGCCTGTGAAGTCCTCTTCATTCGGAAGGAACTGTGCATAATCTTGTATAACTGGTAAACGCAGATTCCTTTAAAACACACAATTTATGTAAAAGAAGTTTTTGTGGCATAAACTATTTCTGAAATATTCAATATTAAGATTTTGAATTCTGCATTTCTTTAGTGAGAACAGTTTGTGAAAGCTAAATAAAAAAAGTATCTGATGTGATACACTCATATGACTTTCTCTACCCTCTGTCTTTTATCAGTGGTATACAAACTAGTCTTGCCCAAAGCTTATTTTTATAACTACTTCATTTTAATCCAAATAACGTCTACGGAAATTGCTACGTTGCACATTTCGTTACATTTAGATACAATGGGAACAGCGATAGTCAAATGTTTTAGAACTGGACGCTGTACCCTGGCCTTAAAATTCCATATTGTTTCCACACAATCGCAAGAAATAACTCAATGTTGACATGGCTTTTAGAGAATGGCCAAGAAACGAACAATACGAACCATCAATAATGTATATCTCAAAATAATTGAAATAAAATGTGTGTTTTAAAGATGTATACATTTTTATGTAGTACGTTTTCGTCTATCGTTTAATGTTTATCACATAGACAAACTATATAAAATTCTTTCCGAATGAAAAACTTCAAAGGCTATTCCCAGAAAGTTCAAGATAGGCATTTTATTTGTCTCTTTACGTATTCCAATCAAAAAAATTAGAACCATTTTTTAGAACATCAAAATTTTCGAAAAACGTTCCATATAAAGGATAGATTGGGGTGGAGGGTATTTATCCAACTTTTTGGTTTTTGAGTTATGCTGTTCACAGACACACACATATATGCACTCTTTTTTTAATTTTTGGGGGGTTTAAGTGTCCCCAAAACATTTATTTCCGGTGAAATCACAGTATCAAATTTTTGGGTGAAATGACTACTTACGTCACTACCTACTACTTGCGTGGGAGAGAAAGTAAAAATTGTGGATACCATGCACAACACTCAAGAAGTGAAGAAGCTAAATTGGCAGTTGTTTTATTTATTATCACCATCATCGTCGTCATCATAAATTTATACAGTACCCTTTAATTTGGTCATATTAATGAGAAATAAGTAGTTAGTAATTCGCTGAATTATAAATTTTTGGTAAAACATACATTTATATTTCTAGATTCTAAAGATTCTAGAGCGTAGAAATTGATTCTGATTAAAAAGAAATTCTGCGCCCAGCCGGGTTTTTGAATGTGAGACCTCTAGGTGAAAAAGCCAGAACGCTGAGAACTCGACCACTGACAAGAAACAAATTTGTCTGCACCTAAGTTTGCAGACATTATAAACCATATTGGCGCTACGCAAACAAACACAAGTTCGCTGGTCTGCTGCTGGTGGCGGAGTGTATTCGCTCCCTCCTTCAGTGGTGAAAAAGTTTAGTTAAAGTCTTAGATGTACTTAATGAAGTGATGGATAGGTTTGGGGCCTGAGCTGATTGCTGAAACTGTTGCATTCGAAAAGCATGGGTGTCCCTTAATTACCCTGAAAATCACGGGTATTTTTGCGAAAATGTTCTATAATTGTGCTGTATACAATAATACAGATTTTAGTTTCCTTTAAATTAGTTTAAATAGTATTGTTTACTATTTTAGTATAAAATTGGGACGTCTTATACATAATGGCCTGAACTTGTTTTTACATATCTTATGTAAGATTTAAATGTGCATTTATTGTAAAAATGTTAAGATACGAAGCATGTTTTTAAAGTAAGTTCCGAAACTTTTTTAAAAAAATAATATAACATTGTTTTCCAAATACTTCATCATTCATTACCTTATAGTACTTCACCACATATTCACCGGCGTTATTCAGGTACTTGTAACGGGAAACCAGTTTTTGTATGCCGCCTGTGATGAAATTTCTTGTTTCACATCATCGTCATTAAAATGTTTTCCGCCAAGGAATTTCTTGATATGAAGAAACAGATGAAAATCACTTGGTGCCAAATCCGGACTGTAGGAAGAGTGGTCGAATTGTTCCCAACCAAATGATGCTTTGAGTTTGTTTAGCTGTGTGTGACCTGGCATTGCCACTCATTATTGTTTCCCCATAAACCTCACACAATTGGGAATGAATGTTTGCTGGAGTAACATTTCTCGCATTCAAACAACGAATCATTAATCTGACTTCACAGTCGGCGTGTCATTCGATTGTTTCGAAATTTTCGAAACGCTCTAACAAAGGAAAACACAAGGTGACGATCGCTCACAGCTACGTCTGGCTTCCTAATAAATGGAGAAAGTGATCACGCATGCTCAAAACCGCAGCGCTGCAGCGGCAAAATATTATAACGGTATTTACCTTAAAAATACGTCTGGTATTTACATATGTTTAAGCTTCGTGAGTGTAAAAGTCATAACTATGTGTTTTATTAGTTACAGCAGTTATAGTTAACGTATTTTCATTTAAATGTCAAAGCTTTTATACAACATACAGTTGAAGGTCACTTGTACATTATTCACTTCTACGTTTTTCGCAGATATAGAGGAAAAGATGGTATTACGGGACAGGGTTGTAAAGTGAGACATCTCAGTTTTACTGAAGCTATTGTTGCCATCTGGTGGTGACTCTGCCAGGCTAATCTAGAAGCCTCCTAAACCTGTACATATTACAGCGTGTCAATAGGATGAGGGCTGTGATTGATAGAGGACTGTGTTGTTTTTCGTGGTGTGAAAAGTTTCAACAGCGAAAGATTCCGGCTGCTATTACGCAAAATTCAGGTGGGATAAAATAATTTGCTTTGCACCTTTAATTAATGGATAGTTGTACCTTTAAATAATTAGTTACATGCACCTGGTTAGTTAATGTATAGGTGTATTATATAAGGCTATGTGCTGCTAACTGAATTGTGGTATTATGGGACAAGCAGAACTGAGGTAAAACCTTCTTTCTCTATCCAGGTTATTGATAGAAGAGATGCCGAGAACAAAACTGGCACCTTCTCCTAAAGGCATACGTAAAAACCGGAAGGAAGATGATACGACTGCTGCCGTAACATCAGTAAAATGCAAGAAACCACTGGAATCTATCCTCTAAATAGGAGTGTGTTTACTGAGGCAGACTTCATTGGCTCAAACATTGCAGAAGAGCAAGAATCCCCTGCATTTAATCCTGAGCGTGACCAGACTCTAACCCTGCTGCATACTGAATCCAGAGAGCAGAACTACGTCAGTCCTCAGGATATTTCACCCATTCCAGTTCTGAAGAAAAGAACAAAGGAAGAAAAGCATCTACAGCAGTTCTGATCACAAATTCACATATAAGGCAGCACTTGAAACTTACCGGAAGAATAAAAACCAAAGGAATCCACGGAAAGGAAGACAAAACTCGTCTGTTTGTGGCTCTACAAGCAATGGTGTTTCAACAATGAGAATTACAGCTTCATTTGTGACTTTTGTGCGTGAAATTGTGCTCTTTAGAAGTTATTCTTCCAACCTCCATTGAAAAGACTGAAAACAATTTTAACTAATTTTTTAGACAAAGCATACTTTTTTATATTACATTTCAATTGCTTATTTTTTCAGTTCCTGTTAAACATTACCGGCAAATATTACAATTTTTAGTTTAATGGAGCATTTTAATGTTCGATTGTTCTCTGTCCCATATTACCACCCAAATGTTAAGATTCTCAGAATTGCAACTATTTCGTTTTTTCAAAACTTTGAGGAGAAATTATTTCTGGGTAGATTCCTAGAATTAGTTACAAACGTTCACATATATTTTAATATTTATGGGCGAATTCAAAAGACTGTCCCGGCTGTCTCCTCTACATTAAATGTTTCGGCACCGAACTTGTCTGTTAATATTTAGCTCAATTCTGTATTTTTCGTCTATACAGTTTCTCATTAATACGTCACTTTTTCTGGTCCCCATGTACAAAATACATTAATTTGCTTACTCATATGTTATGCTTGTTCATTTAAACCACATTAGCATGGCATCTGTATACTGTATCCTTGCTATCGCAGAGCAAGGCAGCAAGCAGGTTGGGCGAGGCACCAATAATTTTGAAAGGCATTATTTCTGCGCATGTGTTAACAATATGGTCGCAGGGAGGTCATGCTTCCCAAAGTTATATTTGATGGCACTATTGATGACGGTCAAGTTCACTCGCGTCAAGTTCTAAACTTTAAAATGGACAGCAGTTGAGTCGACAAAGCTCTTGGTTCTTCCCATCTCTTACCATGGACTCGTTGCGAAACTCATTTGGTAGTTGTAAAAGGAACTGCACGGATCTTCTATGGAAGGGATCTCAAAATTCAAAGCTTTTATTGCATAAAAGCTGTCAATAAAGCTATAACAAATAGTAATATTATACCTAATGAAGAGAATAAAAGATTGAAACCTAGCAACCCTTTGTTACCAAGGTTATACTGTCTACCAAAAACCCACAAATCTCCTTTACTAAATATGCAAACAATTTCTGGTTTTAATTGAGAAGCTAAAAAACTCAAAGTATGTGAAAATGATGTTTAGTCTCTTTTGAAGTAAAATCTTTATTTAAGAATGTTCCAACAGAAAAATTGCCACAATTAATTAATCATTACACTACTCTGCATGATATCGGATGACTGAAAACTAATAAGCGATTCTGACTCACTTTTGTATGATGTCAGAAGTGTTATTAGAGTTTTTTCTATCATGTACAGTTTTTTCACAATTTCACTTCAAAATACAGAGATATAAAGATATTGCTTCCGCCACTACACATAAAATTGGGCTTGATGAAGCAGTTTGTAAGGGCTCTACCACAGGATGGACCCTGCTTCAAGTACCTTTCCAAGAAATTTCCCTTCATTACACAACACAAATTAAAGGCTGGAATTTTTGTTGGTCCTCAAATAAATAAATTGATGAAGGATGAAGATTTTGAGAAGGCAATGAATGAGAGAGAAATAGAAGCATGGACCGCCTTCCGATCAGTTACTGAAAACTTCTTAGGCAATAACAAAGATTCTAATTACAAGGCCATTGTCGAAACAATGATGGAAAATTTCAAGAAGATGGGTTGTAACATGAGTGTAAAGGTGCATTTTCTGCATTCACATATTGACTACTTTCCAGAAAATCTGGGACATTATAGTGAAGAGCAGGGTGAACGTTTTCACCAAGATATTAAAGAAATAGAGAGGAGCTACCAGGGGGATGGAATGAAACTATGATGGCCGACTACTGTTGGATGTTGAGGAGGGAGTCATCTTCAAGGATCTGCAAGAAGTCAAAGAAGAGGAAAGTTTGAAAAAAATTAAATGAAACACTTTGGCTTCTTGTTTTGTTAAAATGCATTCACGAAATAAATTAGGGGAGTTCTTGAGAGTATTCTTAAAATGTTTCTTGAATAAAGACTTAGCTTGTGCGAAATGGTATTTGAATACTTTTCTACGCTCATTAGTAAAATTGCCAAAACATTACTTCTCATTTTGTGTAAACACCTGACGTGATAGAACAAATTGAAAGTTATTTTTGGAATCAGCATAAAAACGTGATTCGAGAACACCTACTTTTAAGAAAACATCTGACAAAAAGTTTGAAAATGCAGACTAGTGTTATCTAAATACAGAAAAGTAGAAGAGGCTGTTATATAAGAGGTTACCTCCTTCGTGGATATACGCCTTTCACAGAATTATTTTGTTTTTGACAAATGTTATAAACAAACACATGGTCTGACTTTGGGATATCTGATATTACCTGTTTTAGCGGATATTTTTATGAGTTAATGTTACTGAAAAGTATCCACATATATTTAAATGTTGGTTGAGGTATGTAGATGTGATCCCATCCGATTTTACGAATGTTTTATTGACAATTTTAAATCAACAAAATAAAAGCATACAATTCACTATGGAATTAGAACAGAACAACAGTTTGCCCGTCCTAGGGCTTAAGATTACTAAGATGGAAAACACCTTGAATTCAGTGTATAAACCTACCCATGTTGACAATTATACTAAAGGAATAACTTAACCCAGTCCAACACCAATATGCAGTTTTCCATCACCTGACACACAAATTATAAAATGTTCCGATGTCAAAAGAAGAATATAAGAAAGAATATGAATACATCCAGACAGTTGCAGAGATTAATGATTTCAACCCTAAGTGCATTTATAATATGTTAAAACGGTACAGACTTAAAGAACAAGTTCAAGATGTTACTACTCCAAAAGAAATTGAAAAATCAAAAATATACAAAAAATTCACGTACATCAGTTTTAGTAAATTTCTGTCTATCTTTAAGGTTTTGGGAATACAACTAGCTCCACAAAGCCTGTACAGTTTAAATAAATTACTGAATAATCCCTTTAAAAATCTTGATCCCATAAATAAATTAGGTATTTATAGTATTAACGCCACACGTTGTGGCAAGAAATATATCGGTCAAACGAAACGAAAGAAAATCAGAGAAATATCAAACTAAAACAATGTGACCGTTCATCTGTAGCACAGCATTTTTGGGAAGACCATCGTGACATCGGTCAAGAAATCAAACTCCTAAAAAAGTTAATAAACACACAGATTTGGATGCTTGGGAAAACAATTCACATCATAATGAATAAACAAAAATGTTTGAATTTCGAGATCCCTCCCATAGATGACGTCATGCAGTTCCTTTTACAACCACCAGATGACTACGCGAATGAAGTTGTGTTAACACGTCGACTCAAGAAATATAAAATAATGAGTGTTCACAGTGTGTGTGAGATAATTTAAGCTCTAGAAATTATACAACGATTTCTAAGCACCAATACTCTGAATCCTTTCTTTCTTTCTTTCTTTCTTTCTTTCTTTCTTTCTTTCGTTCTTTCTTTTTTACTTTCTCTACTACGTATAGTAAGAAGGAGAAGTATTGTATTCCACCCAAAAATTCGATACCGAGATTTCCCCGGAAATACATGTTTTGAGACCACCTGAATCCAAAAAAAAACATTTTTGGAAACATGTCCGTGTGTGTTTGTCTGTGTGTCTGTGTGTTTGTCTGTGAACAGCATAACTCAGAAACGAACAGTTGAATAAACACCAAACTTGGTGAGATGCGACAAGAAGGTTTTCAAGAAAATCCCCCCCGGATTACCCTTTACATGGAACATCTTTCGAAAATTTTAATTTTTTCAAAAATGGCTCTAACGATTTTGATTAAAATATCATATGTTTAAGATATTTTCATGACAAATTAAATGTATATCTCGAATTTTCTGGGAATATCTCCAAAAGTATTCTTCATTGTGAACGACTTTTGCAAACTGGTAAAGCATAAGAGATAGATTGCGTTAAAATACACAATTTATGTCATATACATTTTTTGTTGACGGAACCATTTTCGAGATATTGCTTGTTATTCCCTTAAATTCTTCAATAATTTTCTCAAATTGGAATTCGTTATTCATTTTTTTGTCTTGGATATGCAAAGAGTATTAATCTGTGGCAAAGGGAATGGTGCTGCACATAGCAACCAGCTATTAAGAGATATGTCTATGCTTAAAGGCTACTGTATTTCTATATTGCCCTTGTAAATACAAAACAAGGGGAACATAGTACGCCTTAAGCGATAGTCAAATATTTTTAGAACTGGTCGCTATGTGTAAAATGTAATTCTCTTTGCATGTCAAAAGATCTTTTCTGCAAAAGTTTATCTCGATTAATATGAAATAGATGGAGTTTGTAAAAATAGTTTGTACAAGAGTAGAGAAAGTCATGTGAGTGTAACACCTCAGATTTTTTAGTTATGAATTACGAATAACAGTACTGAAGCACGGTACTCTAAATAGTGTATTATGTTTGTTATTTATGTGATTTTTTCATTTATTTATTTCTTACATTAAATACTACATAATTAATTTGAGTAACCATCCTTAAAAAAATTCTTTTTTACGTTTTCTCGCCACCGCTCGTTTCATGAATATACTTGTCTTAATTACTACCATTATAGCCTCGTTTTGCCTGCTCTGGTCATAAATACCTTTTGGAGCTGAAGCGACGTAACATTAAGTGACTTCTAATTTGTGGACGTCATCTTTTGGATGACATAGAATTGGCAGCGCTCCATTCGTAGCGTTAGCGAATGGCTGCCTAAGCTCAGACATTGATAAGGATAAGCCGACTGTTTGTTTTGTTTACGTCGAACCACCTTCGCTGACGCTGACTCGTTTCTGTGGTACAGAAACTGTTTACAATAGACTCTTTTCCTAAATCTGGATAGATTATTTGATAGTGTACTGTCTGTAGAGTCGACTGAGGTAGTGCCTCGCTCGTTCAGCTCAACTCAATATCATCCCTTTTTGTACGGAGCTGGCAGATAATAGCTAACTAAACTTGGCTAGACAAAGAACACAACGAAGCGGAGAGAGGATCTGAAATTCAATACAACCACGAGCCGTAAGCACTTAGATACAAGTTGTAACGACTGCCTATCAAATAACGTTCCCATTATGCTTTAGCTTCAGTGTTGGGATGTTTGGTGCAGTTCAATAAACCCTGAACACGAAGCTATAGCTGCGTTATCTCGTTATCTGTTAAAGTCTATTCTCTTCTCTCTCTTTCCATTGCCCTTGTTCCAAAAATCAATACTATATGTTGAATAATCCCGTAAACGAGTCAACCAATTTTGATAATTTCATTTAGCATTGAAAAGCACTGCTCTTCCGTTTGGTCATAGGCTATGAAATACTTCCCAAAATTTTAAAACGTCTTTTCATATTCATATCATCCAATTTAAACGCTATTTAGTTCATTATGAATATAGGAGGATATTTTTGACACTTAATTGCGAACTTGGCTTATTTTTAACAACTTCAATTCTAAAGGAGTTAATTCCGAGGCTTAAAGCTTTTAAAATTGAGTTATTGAGAGGATAAGATGAGTATCGCGTTCATGTCACTAAATTTTCTTTTCATTTCGCTAAACTTTGTTATCAAGGAGCATTTTGGTATGAGTTTTATACAACTTGATATCCCTGGATTTTACAAACTGGAATCTTACCTTTCAACTATCGAAAGCTTTCGCTAGCATAGTTTTCAATCTCTATACAGATTCGGTTTCTTCTATTCCCTTTGTACCTACAACGAAATGTGTAATGAAACTCTCGATTAATATGTATCGTCCTCCGTGGTGTAGTGGTTACCATGCTATCCTCTAGTTCCCAAGGTCGCGGATTCAAACCCGGTTGAGGTCGATGGATTTTTTTCGGGCGTAAAAATCCTTAGCATGACTTCCTTCGGAAGGGAAGTAAACCGGTGGTAGTATATTTACGGCACGTAAAAGAACCTCAAGCCTGATAAAAGAGGCCTCTGAGCAAAATTATGGTATTTCACGCCCAATATAGAACGGGACGCTAAGGACCACAGCAGTTAAACAGCGTCCATAAATAAAACTCAATATTATTTAATTTCGATTAATATGAAGTAGATAGAAAAATAAGCTGTCGAAGAAAGGTTTGTAGAAGCTCTATAAGACAAACGAGGTAGAGAAAGTCATGTGAATTTAACACATTAGATGTTCTAAAGATAATGTTACTTGTTTTGGCATAATTATAACTATTTCTTTTACTCTTTTTACTTTAGTGCAAACAAAAATGTGCGTTGTTATTTGTTTATAGAAGTAGCCATGGTAATCAGTGCAGACATATATATATTGAAACGAATGCCGGAATTAAAGGACCATGCCTGTAAAATGCAACACAATTCGCCGTAAAAATGGTAATAATGAGATACAAACATAAAGATGACGCCATTTTAAACTGGAAAGTCTATAGCAGTTGCTACTGATAAGGACACGAAATTTAACTCATCCCCTGTTTTGTTCTTCAGTTTGCCTACCGTCCAAGGAGCTTCTATTCTATTAGCATTGCGTCGCCGTTAAGTCCGACCATTCCCAACACACGAGGTTAAAAGGAAAATGATACCGAGTGTCATATATTACTTACGAGTATATACAAAAATCTGATGTGTTACACTCACATACTTTCGCTTGTTAATGGTAATACAAATCATTCTTACGAAAATTTATTTTCCTATCTACTTCATTATAATGGAGATTAACCTTTCCGGAAATAGCTGCATTACACATTTCATTATAAATACAAAGGGAATAGGAATATTCAGATGTTTTAGAGCTGGACGCCAAACACTAGCCTTAAAATCCCATACTCTTTCCATGACATCACAAGAAACAACTGAAACACGATAGGACTTTATAAGAATGGCTAAGTATTAAATAATTCGAATCATTAATAACGGATATCTCAGAAATGGCTGATGCCACAATTAAAGTTACTGAAAATAATTTCTGTCTTTTAAAGCGATTTACATTTTTGTGTAGTACGTTTTAGTTTATCGCTTAACGTTTACAGTTATACAAGATTAAGCAAACCTCCTTCCGAATTAAACGGACTTTATAGACTATTCCCAGAAAATTCAATAGCTTTTATTTTTGTCTAAATATCTTTAATATATGGTGTTTTAGGCAACATCGTTAGAGCTATTTTCTAGAAAAACAAACATATGAAGAACGTTTCCTGTAAAGTGTAGTTTGGGGTATGGATATTTGCTTGAAAATCTTTGTGTCACATCTTTGGAAGGTACTGAAACTAATACCAAATTCGGTATTTGATATTAGTTTTTTTAGTAATGGTTATGGTTTTGGGTAGTTCAGGGGACCTCAAAACGTATACAGGGTTATTCAAAAAGAAGGAACAGCCTTCAAGTATTTATTTCTAATGAACGACAATAGATGGCGACACTTGCGATACATTACTGAATAGAGAAAAGTTCAACATTTTATTTTATGTGTTCAAAATGAGCACCATTTGTTATGCGAGGACGACCAGTGCTTTTTCGTTTGCATACGCAAACATCATCTACGAATTTATTGTATCAATTGTACATTTTTCATGACGAGGGGGCTGGTTGTTGAACTTGCAACGAAATGCATGCTGCAATGAAACAATGGATTCACTCTTTGCATAATGCAGCAGACAAAACGACTTGTCTGGATCCCATCACACATCGGCATTAAAGGAAATTGACTTAGCAGCCAAAGACGTGCCTTGAACTGCCAAGACCAAACAATTGCTGCTAGATTACGAATCGGACATACAAAACTCACTCACCTCTACCTCTTCACTAAAGAACCATCTCCTGAATGTTGTTTCTGTACCAGAAGACTCGCTGTTGAACATCTACTATGCAAATGCCAACACTATAACTGTCGCAGAATTGAAAAGATTTCCTCCTACCTCCACACTGCAATAGATACTCAACTATGTAGCCTATCTAAAACTAAAGAAATTCCTGCAGAATATCGATCTTTTTAACAAAATATAAAATGTTAAACATAATATTTAATATTTTCTCGTTCATACTTGAATACCAATCTTAATATTAATATTTATTTGACCATGTTAAAATTAACGCTGTAATTCCATTATATATTTTATGTTCTCTTTGTGAACCTGTAACTGTTTGTCTAATTATGAAGTAATTAATTAAGTGATGAGTCGCATATGACCATGCAGTTAGCGCGACTTTAAATAAATTTTAACAAAAACTTTTCCTGTGACGTCGCCATTTTCTCGTAAACAAACACAGTGTCGCTGTAGGCACGGAATAGAATTAGTAGGTGGGGCTTAAAACTTTGAACTTTCCTCTATTCAATGATGTGTCATATTTCTCGCTTATGTATTGTCGTTCATTAAAAATGAATATTTAAAATCTGTTGTTTCTTTTTGAATAACCCTATGTTTCCGGTAAAATCTTGACTTCTAATTTTTGCGTGAAGTGCAATATCTTCTCTACCTACTATGTACGTGGTAGAGAAGGTAACATTGATATATTTTAGCCATTTTGTCCTACCAGTAAATATTATATTAAAAGTAATCCATCTGTTGTTTCCTCTGTAAAAGCAGAGGAAATTTGCGAATTACGTGTAACCATCTTGTGGGTTGCATTTGCTCACGGCGCGGTGGTCCTTGCGACGATATAATCTTCCCTTGCCAGAGTTCGCCTCGAGTTTCCTCTTTCCGCGTGTATAGTTTTCAAGTTCTCTGTATTATGTTAATTATGCCATCAGTTAGATGCGCCATAGACAGAAAATTAAGTCTGCTTTCTTTTCAAGCCAACTTCATAAAGAAAGATTTAAGTGAGTTTCTCTGAGCGTGGAGTTGTGCAAGTCTTAACTCGGATTTACGGCACTCGTAAATAAGGGATGATTTAGAACAGAAACGTCTGCGTATAACTCTTACGGTACATGCCTCAAGACTGCATTAAAACGCTATATCAGCATTTTCAGGCCGGGAAATCTAATGTAGTACACTTAGGATAAGTTTCTCAACTGGCGATATACTCCATGTATGACTTCCTCTCCACCCACTTTTAACTTCTCATGCCAAGTACCCAAGTTCTCACAACTAAACGAAATGATTTAACGCTGTGCACATGGGCACAAACCTCACCGGCGCCTGAGTCCTTTCAAGTCAACTCCACTAAGTAGAATAAAAGAGTGCAGCATTTTACTCAAAAGTACTTGAAGGAAATACTAGGGTGGTTTGACAAGTCAGTGACTTTTTAAAGAAAATAGCAATTTTATTAAAAAATCAATTTTATTTCTCAACATAGTCTATTTTCAGTTCCATACACGTTGTCCAACGTTTCTCCAATTTTTTTAACCCTTAAAAAAATATGATTTTTCGAAATCTGCAAAATATGAGGTTGTTTATGCCATGATGTGTTCCCTGGACGTGAATTTCTTCCCAACGAACCAATTTTTCAGGTTTGTGAAGAGGAAGAAGTCGCTCGGAGCCAAATCTGGAAAATATGGTGGGTGAGGTAGCAGTTCGTAACCCAGTTCCATAAATTTTGCATTGACAATGGCTGACTTGTGTGCGGATGCATTATCGTGGTGAAAGAGATATTTTTTCTTCACCAAATGGGGTCGTTTCTTTAACAATTCCTTGTGCAACTGATCCAGCATTGCGGCATAATATGAAGCTGTGATCGTTTTACCCTTTTCCAGGTAGTGAATGTATCACCCCTTGTGAAACTCAAAAACAGCTGCCATGATTTTTCCTGCCGATGGAATGGTTTTCGCTTTCGCCGAAGGAAATCCACTGATTTGATTGTTGTTTGGTTTCAGGTTGATAGTAATGAATCCAAGTTTCATCAACCCGTGATATAACACCGCAAAAACTCATTTGGGTTGCGCAGTCGCGGCACTCATCTTGCTGACAGCTTTCTCATACTCAAAATTTCGTGCAGAATGTTTCGAGATGTTTATGGTCTTGGCTATCTCATTGATTTTCACTCGGCGGTCTTCCAACACCAAGTCGTTCACTTTTTTCATCATTTCTTCTGTTGTGAACTCAACCGGCCGTCCTGTGCGCACGGCATCTCTTGTGCTCGAACGGCCACATCGAAATTCTGTGAACCACTTGTGAACCATGTCATGTGATGGAGCAGAGTCCCCATAATACTTGTTCAGCTTTTCTTTCGTTTCCTTTACCGACTTACCACGCAAAAAAGTAGTGCCTTATCAGAACACGAAAATCACTTTTCCCCATTTTCTACGAAGCAACGCACATCTGCTTATTTTAGACGCTCTCAACAGTGTTCTAAGAAACAAATGACGAATTTCAGCGATTATACACAGAGTAGATGTTATACTTGGGTGCAAACGAAGAAACCTGTGATTAGGACGCTATCTCTCGACAAAGTCATGGACTTGTCAATCCGCCCTCGTAGAGTTATGATCTTCCTCTTCACTTCAGGGATTAGGTATTCCGCATTCTTCACTTTACTACCATTTGCTTCTGGGGCATCCAATAGCTCCTTTTCTTGAAGGTTTATATTTATTAATTGATAGTGGTATTCCTTCTTCACTCATACGGTTCATAAGTTTAGCCTAGTGCATCCTTTAGTTCTCCGTACAAACGTCATTTCCGCGGTCTGAAGTTTACTTTCGTCCTTTTCTTTTATTATCCACGATTCGCTGCCATGGTCTTGTAGAGCTTCAGTTTTGTTTCTTTCCTGGTTTTATTTTGTAGAGTTCTTATCAAGGTTCCACGTGTTAATTAAAATTCATTCATCTTATTTTCTATATCAAACTTACGCCACAACCGAAGTAATTAAAATTCATGACTTGCTCCAGGATATTATTTCCAATACATATTATTGTTCTCACTGGGTATTTTCCTTGCTGTGCCATTACGTTTGTCTTTATGGAAATCTTTAAGTTACATTTATTGCCCAGATGGTATAATTTATAAACAGTGTGCTGTAGGTTTTCTTCGCTATTCTGCAGTATTACATCAACTGTGTATAACATTGTTTAAATATGAATTCTGGATGTACTCCTTTTTCCGTGTTTATATAATTCGTTTGCAACCTTATTTTATTCCTTGGTTTGATATTATTATTATTAGTAGTAGTATTAGTATTATATAAGACAAAAGTTTGAAAAGAAGAAATGAAATGCTGGTCTTTTCAGTTTGCACTTAACGTACCTGTATTGCAGACTGTGGCGTATTAGTAGGTATTGTCATACCAGACACATTATTGCGTCGCATTGTCGATAGTATTATTGGGGTGATTTAATATTTTTTCGGCTGAACGAGTTTCGCCTTCGGCGCTGACCACGCCAGAGAGAATAGGCTTTGTTGGAAGTTCCATCTGGGATGTCACCGCCAGCTCTGGCTAGTAGGTCAAGTGTGGCCACTCCTCGACAGCGTGGCATCTCCACTCAATTCTTTATTCCCCTGTGTGTAATGCAGGGCCATCAAACGTTTTATCAATATATCGCAGGTAATATGTGTGATGTGAAAGTTGTGTATTTTCTTAAAAAAACCACGCCTTCATCGGAATGTAGACACCAAGTGTCTTGCAGTTTCTGTGATACGTCCCCCAATGTGTGTGTTGGGGCGATCAAAATTTAGTAATTTGCTGGAAACTTTTTGGCCCTCACCCCAGCATGTAATAGTACTGTTCCAAGACCGTTAAGTGATTGGCGAACTGTTTTGAGCATACCCACGGACAAAGCCACTGCGCTGTGAAGTAGTGAACGCACTTAAAAAGGAGATAAAAGCATAAGATTGAAGTGGGAGCATTTAAGTAGCAAATAGTATTATATTCCATATCTTTAATGGTAAAAGTGTTAAATGTTTAAGACCGGTTATAATCAATTCACTACACGGTAAAAAGGTCAAGTAATTAAGTACATCTACAGTAAACCACAGAGGAATTAGCATAGGGGAAGGAGGGCACATTGGTACATGGCTCTTATTACACCCCTTAGTCAACAGATTACAGCCAAATGCAGACATACCATTCCTTGTCTTCAAATATACGCCCCACAGATTAAAACTAATTTTTATTTATGGGCACTTTCAACTGTTGTGGTCCTTAGCGTCCCATTCCATATTGGGCGTGAAAGATCGAAAATTTTGCTCAGAGACCCCTTTATCAGACTTGAGATTCTTTTACGTGCCGTAAATCTACGACACTTCCGTTCCGAAGGAAGTCATGTTAAGGATTTTACACCAAAATATACCATCGCCCTCCACCGGGTTTGAACCCGCGACCTCGGGAACTAGAGGCTAGCATGATAACCAATACACCACGGAGGACGACTCCACGTCCCACGGAAGCGAAAATACTTTGTGAGAAGTTATAGTGGAACGAAGTCGTGAAATTGTTTGTCCTGCGAGGTTAGTTTTGTTTTCCTGATTACATATTGTTACATGTTGGGGTGAAGGCCGAAAAGGTTACCAGAAAATGATTGATTTAGGTCATCCCGACACACACTTTGGGGAGGGGCGCAACTCGCTTGCAGATGAAGTCCGGGATCTGTTTGTGTAAATTTAAGGGGAAGGCTTGGGGTTTATACTACATAACATACATTACCTAGGATTTGTTCACAAAAACATTTGGCTTCTCTACATAGTTAACAAAGGAAACAGGATGAAGGGAGATGCCAAAGACCATAGACCGGCCACACACGACTGGTTCCAACGACCACTTACTTTCGAGTGACGCTATCCCCCCACCGACCGCGTCTAGCCAAAGACAGACAGGGCTGACGTCACAGCAGACAATTTCAAACAGATCTCTCCCTTTGGCGTGATCTTTAAGCCAAAATATAACTAAGGAGGCCCAAAAATTCTACGTCTGGTAGCAACAATACAGTACAACAGTGTGTCCGGTAATGACAATAAAGTTAATATGCCACAATATCCAGTACTAAATGGTTAATAAATATTTTGTTTGAAAGTGCTTTTAAATGGTTGTATTCATTGGTATTTTAAGTATTTTAATTCCTAGTTCTTAATCGCTATATCAAGCTTCCATTACAACAATAGGCCAGGGCCAGGTTGGCATAACAAAAAGGGGCAGGTTTGCACAATGTGCCAACCTAACCCATTACCCAAGTAGTGTTGATTATTAGTATTACCCACGTAATTAGCATTAAATTGTTTTTCGAACATTTCTGATTAATTTGTGTACAGCTTTTCGTTTTTATTGTCATTTAAGTTTTTAACTTTGGACGTTATGTCTTACTTTAAAATCCAGTTGATATGTTTAAAAGCTTTAACCTGTCTTGCCTGTTTTATTATAATAAATCTGTAATAAAGGTTTCTTAATAACTTCATCATTATATTTGTTTTAATATGCATTATTTAAAATGCACATTTTCGATTCAAATAACATGTTGGAATATTATATTATGGCACAACAATAATAATAATAATAATAATAATAATAATAATAATAATTATTATTAATATTAAGGTGTAAAACAAGGAAGCAATTTAGCACGCTTTTTAGTATATGTATACGATGACGTAAGAATATGGAAAGATAAAAATGGGAAAGGAATACAACTGGATCTAAAAATGAATGTTAGTGTATTGCTATATACAGAAGACCTTTTGATAATAGAGGAAACCGAAAATAACCTTCAGAGATTATATATAAGTTAAATCAAACACTTTAAAATTATTAACTAGAAATATCGGTAAATAAAACGAGAGTAATGGGATTCATAAGAAAACGGCCTATAGGAGCAAAAATGTACACAAGATAAAAAATTCAGCAAGTACAAAATTTTAGTTAAAATGAGTTTTTAATATGATAGTAATATAGACAAAATATGTGTGTGGAACAATAAGAATAAATTTGCAAAACACAAGAAAAGAAACACACCTTAAATTCAATAAAATCATGGCCATCCCAGTAACATTTAAGAGAGTAAAACTTGGATTTTAAAAAAATGTCATATTCAGGCGACAGTGAAGAAAGAAATTCTACAGATTAGCCTAATAGAAAAGATTATAGACAACATAAACAAAATTGGAAACATCGTATTAATAGAATGGATACAAACAGGCTATCCCGAATGATGCTATATTATAACGAAAGGGAGGAGGTCAATAGGAAGATGGAAGCGAGACCGGAGCAGGCCAATAGCCTACACCATGAAAAGCAGAAGTAGTAGTAGTTGGTAGTCCTGGATGCCACCCAACAAGTGAGCTTCAATGGAAACACCACGTGTACTTCCAAAAAGACCTTTTAATCAGATTATTCCTCTGTAGTGGAACTAAATCCACGTGGTGCTTTGTTTCTCCCAAAGTAGTATGATAATGCCCAGCCTCCTGCAGCAAAACTGAAGTCTTGGAAGCGCTTATAAGCTACAATTGGCGGGTCTGAAGCATAATATTTTTGTTTTAAACGCCTTTGTCGTTCGCAGCTCCATCGCTTAATACTTGTCCCTTATTGTAACATATTGTTAATATCGGCTGTACCACTATCGCATTAATGGAAATTACTTCCATAAATGTTGGCCGTCTCGTAATTATGCTACAGTTGCTGTATACTCTAGTAATTGAATCCTGCATCATTGTGCATGGCAATATAATAGCCTTTGTAGTGCCATAATTATTATTATAAGCCCAAGGGTTTTGACACTGCCATAACAAGGAATATTAATTAAAGCATAACTTCATTCCATACCGCTCTGTTGGCCATGAGCAATTTTAGACTTCGCACTACCCTTGCAAGAAAAAATATCCGCTGGAATCAAAGTAATGAAACACTAGAAGTGAGCATAATTTTCATTCTTCATTGAGTCTCCTGTCCCTATGAGATAGGTGACGATATTAATTCTTTATAAAAACAGCCTGCACCATATGTGCTGGCTTTTTTGCCATTTAACGTCACATCAAGTAAAACAACATTAAAATTACATAAATAAGAACCCTTTATGCAGTGTGAACCCAATTAAAAATAATCTTAATGTGTTAAATTCTCTACAACCACAGTTTATTACTTTTTCTCGTGCGTATTGCATTCCATCCAAAAATTTGATACCGCAAATACATGTTTCGAGGCCCCTGAATAAAAAAAAACTCTTTTAGAAAAAGGTGTGCGTCTGTGTGTGTATGTGTGTGTGAACAGCATAACTCAAAAACGAAAAATCGAATAAATACCTTTACCCGCTCCTGCCCATAGAGCGGCAGCCAACAGCCTTCAAGTACTAACGCGGGTGCTACGCGGGACCGCACAAAACCACGTCACTGTCCATTTCCCTTCCGGTGAAGGAGTTTTCAGTGGGTATGCCTACGCTCAGAGAGGATTTGAAAGGAGGTGAAGTTAGGATTGAGGATGATACTGATGATGCTGCTGCTGATTGAACTCTTTGCATTGCTACAAGAAGCGTGCGATTCTCTCTGGGTCTCTCTTCACTCTGGAACCTAGAACTGAGTTCCGAATGGTGTCTTCTATGGTATTGAGTCTGGTTGCTGTGGTGTCCAGCTGCCAGGGAAACCTGTTGAGCAGCTGACGTGGTTTGAAGATCTCTGATGAGTTCCTCCAGGGCTGTCAGCTTCGCCGACATGTTCAGGAACTCCGCGCTAAGATCCTGAACGGCATCGCGAGGCTCTGGATTTCATCGGTGACTGCGATGATTGGCGCTGGTGATGGTGTTGGGTTCGGCGCTGGTGATGGTGCTGGTGTCGGCGGCTGTCGTTTGCTGCGTGTAGGTGCTGGCGGCTTCGGCGGTGCCTTCCTGCGAGGATGCAGGAGGCAGAGCGCTTGGTCGGTGTAGTGTGACGACCCTCCACAGATTGCACAGTAGCGGCGGCGGCTTAGGTCGTGCTGCTTACACGATGCTGTTACGCTAGCGGAACCAAGTAGTGGCACTTTGGTTGTTCTGAGCAGGTTGTCTCCTCGTGCCCGTAGGCACAGCAGCACCTGCAGGGCACCTGGCGTTCCACTCGGCTGCCTCGATGCGTAAGCACCGCCCTAACAAGGTCAGACCCGCCCTCAAGGCCGCTTCGTAGTCGCCAGGAACTGCGAAATCGATCCTGACGAGTGATGTGGGTCCCTGAGCTCCAAAGATCCGAGTGACCTTCAAGGCTGAAGGCCACTGCTGGTGAGCTGCACTGATGAGGAACCTGACTGGCAGGTCCCTCGGGACCCCTCGGATGACAGCGCTGTACCTCCCATGAAGTACAGGCTGGATCTGCGCAGGCTCGTTAGCTCGCAGGATCGGCGGCGTGGACACCGGTAAAGGTGGCGGAAACTGCGGAGGCAGTCGCGGTGAAGCTGCGGTGGGTGGTAGCGAAGCGGCGGTTGAGGCGTAAGTAGCCCCGGGCTGCGGCGGCTGCGTCGATTTCTCCTCGGCGAATACCGGAGGAGAAGAAGAGGTTCCTGCCTTAGCAGGATCGGCGACTGTACGAACCTTTAGCCATCTCGGAGCTGAGTGAGGATAGTCAGATGTTTAAAAGCTAGTCGCCATATGCTGACCTGTAATTTTCTATTAGGTCGGCCAGTAGCAAGATTTGAATCCAGGACCTTCTGAGCCACAGATGTTACTCTCTGAGCTGTCTTTGTATTTATAGTCTGATATTAGACAAATGATCTTAGGTTTGTAATCGCATTCCTGGATCATATATTTTATTTGTTTATTTATTTATTTATTCTCTGGAGGAACTTTGGATTGTAATGATATCCAATTTGGTCTTTATCTGTAAACTTAGGGAACCCACAAAAAACCCTATCTACAGGCGATAATTCGCTAGGTCACTGAATTTATATCACCGGAAGTACTGTAAGATACACAAAAACTTACTACCGAAAAAATATAGTTTCCATTAAAATATACAATTTAAGTCAAATAAAACTGTCACTCATATAAACCCTTTCCGAAATATTCCTTGTTGATCTTTCAATTTTTTCCAGGTTTTAAACAGTATCTACACCTTGAACGTTAAATTATCGTTCTTTCTTCTCGTGAAGTGTTAATGATGTGTAATGGTTGACATAAAAATTGCATAGGTTTGCTTTCTTAAACAGCCTCATCGTAGGAATGTAGATATATAAGGCATTTTTATTGGTGACAAATTGTTAAAGTTGTTACACAAATACGAGGGCTGTCCAGAAAGTAACCTCCGTTTTGAAATAAGCATGAAATGGTATACATACAAAAGTTTTATTATATACATCTGAAAACTACAGCTTTTCCCTATGTTCCTACATAGTCTCCGAACAGATTCAATCACTTGTCGTAGTTTTTCACAGTCTTTGAAATATCCTCTGCATAAAATTCTGCCACTGTGAACTAAGCAACCTGGAGTTTGAAGCTCTTCGTCATTGCCAATGCGCTGAGCTGCAAGCCAGTTTTTCATTTATGGGAACAGATGGAAGTCGCTAGGTTCCAAGTCCGAACTGTACGGAGGTTGGTCAAAAACGGTTTAAAGTTTCTTATGAATAATTAGAAGAGCAGTAATAAAAATCTGATGTGTTACACTTACATGACTTTCTCTACTCTTGTACAAACTATTTTTACAAACGCGTATTCTCCATATGCTTCATGTTAATCGAAATATTGAGATGTCAATCTTATTGCTAATTTTTTTTGTGGATGCAAGGGGAATATGTAGGTTTTAAGCGATAGTCAAATATTTTAAGCGCTGGTTGCTATGTGGCGCATTCCATTCTCTTTGTATGTTCAGGACATAAAAAAATGAATAACGAATTTGAGAAAAAGTATAAGTATTGGAAAATTTAAGGGAATAACAAGCAATAACTCGAAAACGGTTCACTCAACAAAAAAATGTATGTGACATAAGTTGTGTATTTTAACGCGATATGCATTTTTTGTGATGTACAATTTTGTCTATCTCTTATGGTTTACCAGTTATGCAAAAGTCGTTCACAATGAAGAATACTTTTGGAGATACTCCCAGAAAATTCGAGATATACATTTCATTTGTCATGACAATATCTTAAACATATGATATTTTAATCAAAATCGTTAGAGCCATTTTTGAGAAAATTAAAATTTTCGAAAAATGTTCCATGTAAAGGGTAATCTGGGGTGGGGGGATTTTCTTGAAAACCTTCGTGTCGCATCTCTGGAAGATACTGATCCTAAGTACCAAGTTTGGTGTTTATCCGACTGTTCGTTTCTGAGTTATGCTGTTCACAGACACACACACGGACATGTTTCCAAAAATGCTTTTATTGGATTCAGGGGGTCTCAAAACATGTATTTCCGGTGAAATTTCGGTATCGAATTTTTGGGTGGAATACAATACTTCCCCTACTTACTATACGTTATAGAGAAAGTAAAAATAAATTAGATTGGAGAGTGAACTAATATTATTATTGTTGTTATTATTATTATTATTATTATTTATTCAAACTATGCTACCATACCAATGAAACAAGATATTAAAATTAGTATCTTCAATATATATTTTAGAATATTTATTTTGTACAAATCAATTACGTTTATAAACAAACATATGAGAACATTTTATTTAACCAGAAATAAATAGCAAATTTAAACCAGGTGTATTGAATAGTAATTGGAAAAACTCCTTTACTCAATTCAAAAACATGTTTGTGATGTCATCTACAAGGTTTAAACTCTTAATGCAGCCTTACACTCATAACCTACTGGTGTTAGGCTTGTATGATTTTTCTACTTGTGAAAGTGGCTGTATTACATTTTTGCACCAACATTTATAGTTGCAGCAGTTTGCTTTTCACTCTGTTCTCCACAAAAAGACACAGTAGATAAATAAACACGATGCCTTAAGCACATACATAGGTGAGCAAACTAGTATGCAAACAAATGACTGTAACCTCGGTGTTTGAGTTATCAACATGAAAGGTGGTACCAATATTTATTGTAGCTCTGTAAACACAGAGAATGTGTTCCAGAATATTTTAATTTGTTATATATTGAAAAGTTAATAATTAAAGTACTCCTGTTAACGTTACTGTTTTGCAAAACCAATGAAACTAGTTCTGAAGCTTTATATCTATCTCATTAAAATAATAATGATTAGACATCGCATTTGCATGCACTAAAACAGTGATGCTCAACCTTAGCAAAACGGGGGAGGGCGAAAATAGCCCCACGCATTGTTCGCGGAGCTATACATGACGTATTCATGTAGTCATGGGTTGACCAAAATCCAATGTTTGTTTACCTTGTAGCATACCATTGCGGCCCGCCGTCAGTACTGAAGGGGAAATGCTTCATAACACAAAACGAAAGAGGTGGGGTAAGGCGACAATGTCGCGTCACTATCTCATAAGAGACAAGGTTGGGCTTCACAGCATTAAAATATCTAAAATATGAATGCATTTATGCTGTCAAAATCTTTAAAATATACTCTGATTCGAAAATATGCACTAAACTTGTTAATTTTAAGTTTGTACTTATTGATACTTACAATGTAAAGTCCTCCTTAGACGTCATTCTGGTCGTTGTGATTTGATTTGAGTATACAATGATTATTTTCTCAAAGTGCTCAAGTGTGTGCCATTTATTGGTTAACATAAGTTTGTTCTAGTTGGCCACGATACGAGTGCGCTTGAAGGAGGCCGCCACTTTTTTGTTAGTAGTACACGGCTAGGGTCAGAGGGTAGTGAGGGGACAGTCACACAATGAAAACAGTGCTAGTGCCCGCAACCTCGCTAGTAAATGCAACTCGGAATTGCAATGTTTTCATTACCTGATTGTCCTTCCGATGCCCCGCCACTTATTCCGTAAATGTTCATTTCCTCTTCCTACCGAATGCACTCATATTGTGACCTACTAGTATGTTGAGAAGTATCTTTCCAATCCTACAGATATAGGTGGGCAAAATTTGAAAGCACCATGCGATGAGAATTCCCAGAAAATTCAAAATACACCTTAAAAAGTATAGTATTGTGATCAAATCGTTAGTCATTTTCGAGAAAATCAAAAATAACGAAAAAAAGTATCATGTAAAGAGTGAAACGTGTTGTTCTAACCCAAGAGGAAGTGGATTGAATGTAGGAATAATGGCAGATTTTTACTTAAAGATATATTACATAATTAATTAACAAGCCTAATTTCTTTCATTTAATGAACTTGCATTCAACAACATACATAACTACCTTTTTAGAAACCCTTATTTTATCACAATTCTTTACATTCTTAACGGCTTCAATACATTAAATTAAATTGCAATAATTACGTACTTCTTTCCGGCTCTCACATTTACCGGCATCTTTGAAATCTAACCCCAATAAATGTATAGTTCAGACGATCAACCTTTCCCCGGTGAATAATTACAAAAGAGAATTTTGAATAAGTTAAGCCAAAAAAAAAAGAATTTAGAAATACCGTCCGGAATGCCTTCTGTCTAAACGCTATCCTGCTGTTTCCCTCGTGACCTCTCTCGCCGTCGCAGAAAGACTTATCAGCCTTGTGGACTGCACGTTGAGGAGAGTTGCGCAGTCGAGGATCACCATCGCCTGACGTACTACACAGCTCAAATTAACTGCGCGCTTTCTTGTTGTTGTCTCCTTGACAAACCACTACCATAGTCGTTTCACTTCTGTTCCCGTAAATGTCAATCTTCCTTTAGTGGAACCCGTCATCGCCTAGAGTAGGTTTCTCCGGGGAGGGTCAATTTGGCACAAGAGTAGTTTAAGATGGGGTAATTTTCTTGAAAACCTTCATGTTATATCCTTGGATGATGGTGAACCGATTTAACGTTTTTAAGTTCCGTTGTTCATACACATACACACACAGACCATTTTCTAAAAATTCTTATTTTATTCAGGAAACCTCAAAACGAGTGTTTCCGGTGAAATCTCAAGCTTTTGTTGGTGTACAATGCTACTTCTACTTGTTTTCGACACGTAGATAAAGTAAAAATGTATTTTCTACTTGTTGATTATGTAATTTTAATATTCTGCGTTACATACTCTACTGCAGAATATAGTGTGTACTGCGTATTTATTACAGTGCGTTTTTTACTGATCCAACCTCTTTATTTTGTTGTCCATAGTTAAAAATCTGATGTGTTACACTCACATGACTTTCTCTACTCTTGTACAAACTATTTTACAAACGCTTATTCTCCATCTACTTCATGTAATCGAGATAAACATTTGCAGAGTCTATCTTATTGCTAATTTTCTTGTAGATGTGAGGGGAATATATATATTTACAAGGACAATATAGAAAAACAGTAGCCTTTAAGCACATACATATCTCTTAAGAACTGGTTGCTAGGTGCAGCACCATTCCCTTTCCCACAGATTAATACTCTTTGCATATCCAAGACAAAAAAATGAATAACGAATTCCCATTTGAGAAAATAAGTATTGAAAAATTTAAGGGAATAACAAGCAATATCTCGAAAATGGTTCACTCAACAACAAAAATGTATATGACATAAATTGTGTATTTTAACGCCATCTACATTTTTTGTGTAGTAAAATTTTGTCTATCTCTTATGGTTTACCAGTTATGCAAAAGTCGCTCACAATGAAGAATACTTTTGGAGACATTGCCAGAAAATTCAAGATATACATTTTATTTGTCATAAAAATATCTTAAACATATGATATTTTAATCAAAATCGTTAGAGCCGTTTTTGAGAAAATTAAAATTTTCGAAAAATCTTCCATGTAAAGGTTAATTTGAGGTGGGGGATTTTCTTGAAAACCTTCGTGTCGCATCCCTGGAAGATACTGAACCTAAATACCAGGTTTGGTGTTTATCCGACTGATCGTTTTTGAGTTATGCTGTTCACAGACAGACACACACACGGACATGTTTCCAAAAATGCTTTTTTACTTTCTCTACTACGTATAGTAAGTAGGGGAAGTATTGTATTCCACCCAAAATTTCGATACCCAGATTTCACCGGAAATACATGTTTTGAGACTCACTGAATCCAAAAAAAGCATTTTTGGAAACATGTCCGTGTGTGTGTGTGTGTGTCTGTGTGTCTGTGTGTCTGTGTGTCTGTCTGTGTGTCTGTGAACAGCATAACTCAAAAACGAAGAGTCGGATAAACACCAAACTTGGTATTTAGGTTCAGTATCTTCCAGAGATGCGACACGAAGGTTTTCAAGAAAATCCCCCCACCCCAGACTACCCTTTACATGGAACATTTTTCGAAAATTTTAATTTTCTCAAAAATGGCTCTAACGATGTTGATGAAAATATCATATGTTTAAGATAATGTCATGAGAAATGAAATGTATATCTCGAAATTTCTGGGAATGTCTCCAAAAGTATTCTTCATTGTGAACGACTTTTGCATAACTGGTAAACCATAAGAGATGGACAAAATTTTACTACACAAAAAATGTAGATCGCGTTAAATTACACAACTTATATCATATACATTTTTTTTGTTGAGTGAACCGTTTTCGAGATATTGCTTGTTATTTCCTTAAATTTTCCAATACTTATACTTTTTCTCAAATTCGTTATTCATTTTTTTGTCCTGGACATGCAAAGAGAATGGAATGCGCCACATAGCAACCAGCGATAAAATATTTGACTATCGCTTAAAAGCTACCATATTCCCCTTGCATCTACAAAAAAATTACAAATAAGATTGACATCTCGATATCTCGAATAATATGAAGCATATGGAGAATAGGCGTTTGTAAAAATAGATTGTACAAGAGTAGAGAAAGTCATGTGAGTGTAACACATCAGATTTTTTTGGATTCAGGGGATCTCAAAACATGTATTTCCGGTGAAATCTCGCTATCGAATTTTTGGGTGGAATACAATACTTCCCCTACTTACTATACGTAGTAGAGAAAGTAAAACTCTGCTGAAAGTTTTAATTTTGTCTCGTGGGAGGCTTACTCTTACACAGAAAAATGTAACTACCCGCTCTTTAGAATGCTGGAGGACACGAAAATTCGCTTTTGGGGCCCTAAATCTGCCGCCGCGTTGACTAATTCAAGTGATATCGTTAGGAGGCCGGATTACTTTAGCGCTATATTTATGGATATGTGGGTTCCGCGATGCCGCCGCTAAGCTCTTCCTTGGATTTCCAAGGCGGCAGTCGACGCTTGGCTGGTAAACAAAGCCGTGCAGTCATCGCTAATAATTAATGCGCACGTGAAGACAAACAGGTAATCCAATAAGACGAGGAATCCTGCTATTTGTCATACATTTTGTCAGCAAAAGAGAAAGTGTACAACAGCAGCTTAAATCGTTGCAGAAAATTACCATACTCATTTCCCTACTTTATTTCCCTCACACGTAGCGAGCGTGTTTTACGATCAGCCCTTGTTTTAATGCACCATACATACTCCTGCAAGACGGGTAATATAATTCACTATCTTAATGCTCAAGTAAAGTGTGCTTAATAATAGCTATGCTTACTTTCTATAAACCTTATCTAAGCTGGAAGAAACAATGCCTTCGATTCAAAATTTCGATTACGCGAGTTTAGCGGAAATAAAGAATTTAAGACTCCCAAACAAAAACATGCTTACTTTCTCTACTACGTCCCTAGGACGGTAGAGAGGGTATTGCATTCCATCCAAAAATTTGATACCGAGATTTCACCGGAAATACGTGTTTTGATGCCCCTTGAATGAAGGAAGTTTTAGAAAAATAATTCTGTGTGTGTGTGTGTGAGAGAGAGAGAGAGAAAAAAAACAACATCACTCAAAAACGAAAAGTAGGATAAATACCACACTTGGTATTTAGGTTCAGTACCTTCCTAAGATGCGACACGAAGATTTTTAAGAAAATCACCACACCCCAAGTATTCTTTACATGGAGCATTTTTCGAAAATTTTTATTTTTTAAAAATTAGCTCTAACGATTTTGATTAAAACATATATTAAAGATACATACATGAAAATAAAATGTATATCATGAATTTTCTGGGAATAGCCTTTGAAGTGCTCATCATGCGGAAGAAATTTTGTACAGGCTGACTTATGAAGAACTGACACATTTATTTCTTTAATTATTTCAAAACGAGTTATGCTAGCGACAGCTTATTATACCTGAAATGTGGAGGAATTTTGGGAGATTATTTACCTCTATAGCAAATGTTGAAAATGTCCTCCATCCTTCATAAGGCACAACTCAACACGTCGTTACATCTTACTGGCCACTCGTTGGAAGACTGTTGTCAATAGCTTGAATCTCCTGTGTAATGTGCTTCAGATCGTCCAATGTCTGGAGAAGTGTGGCCTAAACCCTGTCTTTTAAGTAACCCCATAGAAAGAAGTCCTGCGATGTCAAATTCGGAGATCTCTGTGGCCACAGGTTATTGGAAATTATCCGGTCGTCAAAGAAACTTGCAGTTGGTGCCATGGATTCATTTGATGTATGGCATGTAGCGCCTCCTGCTGAAAATATCTTTGACTCGGTTCTACATCGTCTAGTTGCTCAGCAAACTCCATGAAAATCCGTCGGTACTCTGCATTATTTACATTGTTTTCTAATAAAATGTTCCCACTATTCTCTGCTGATATTGCGCACCAAACTCCGATTCTAACCAGGTGCATAGGTGCTTCATGAATAACATGTGGATTTTCGCTGGTCCAATAGCGTGAGTTATTTGAGTTCACATATCCGGATAAGCGGAACCATGTTTCATCTGTGAACCATGTGATAACAATATGGCAGGATAAAACATTAAAATCTTCCGGGCTGGAAGGCCGTGGTCTAAGGGTAAAATTACTAGCACCCGACGTTTCGGTCAACTCTGTGGTTGCCATCTTCAAGAGTGTAACACCCAGGACGGCAGTCGTTATCAAGCTGTCCTGGGTGTTACACTCTTGAAGATGGCAACCACAGAGTTGACCGAAACGTCGGGTGCTAGTAATTTTACCCTCAGACCACGGCCTTCCAGCCCGGAAGATTTAAATGTTTTATCGATTAACTCCGGCCGTGAAAGCCTTCGTATTTATTTAATATGGCAGGATTTTGCACAATGAACGCCTGAAACCAACGACAATAATAATTCAGTCTATCCTTATCTGCTTCCTGTAACTGATGGACAACCGTAATCCTGCTTTAGGCCTGCACTTTTCACAGCTCTGTGACACATTGAGTAGCTGTACCTTGTTTCCTGCGACAAACGTCTTAATGATTTTTTGGGTGACTGACCCCAGTCATGCTCTTACGTCAACAACAACCGTGGGAAGCCTAGATGAACAAGTTTTGCCTTTTTCATTCACCAGAGATCCAGTTGTTTCCAACTTGTTTATCAGTCCCAGTATTGTGTTTCTTTGGGGAGGATTTCGAACACCAAATTCTCTCTGGTATGCCCTTTGAGTAGCTGTAATTGAATTCATAATCCAGTATTGCCTTACAAAGAAGAGTCGTTCATTTAATGTGTACTCCATTTTAACGTTGACTAGAACAAAATCTCAAAAACAGTTGCCGACAATAAAACTAACAATTACGAATAAAACATGAACATCTGCACATCTAGTGACAGGCAATCAAAACTCCAGAACATTCTGCTCAATTTGGTGCTAAAATCGGGGCATTGAGTGAAATACAAAAAAGAATAATTAAAGAAAGAAATGTGTCAATTCTTCACAAATCACCCTGTATAATCTTGTATAACTGGTAAACGTTAAGCGATAGACGAAAACGTACCATACAAAAAAGTATATCTCTTCAAAACACACAATTTACTCCCTATAAGTTTTTCTGTGCCAAAAGCCGTTTCCCAGATATTCGTTATTAAAGGTTTGAATTGCTCAATACTTGCCATTCTTTTAAAGTGTCTATCAATTTTCAGTTGCTTCTCGCAATTGATGATAACAGTATGGAATTTTAAGACCGGCATATAGCGTCCAGTTCTTAAACATTTGACTGACGCTATTCCCGTTGTATATATTAGACGAAATGTGTAATGTAGCTATTTTTGCAAAGGTTTATTTGGATTAAAATGAACTAGACAGTAAAATAAACTTTCCTAAGTATAACATTTAAACATAAACTGAAAGTCATGTGTATCTAACACTTTAGATTTTTAAATTCAGAAAGCTTAAAAACTTGTTTTTCCAGTGCAAATTTTAGGTGGGTGAATGAAATACTTCTACTTACCATAGATAGGCAGTAGATAAAGTAATGCAGCAAGATCAAGTGAGGACAAGTTTGAGAACACTAGATAATGGACGCCTTCAGGGAGCGACTATTTCCTAAGATAGCAAAGATGTCTTTCCAATAAATATTTGCGCGGTAAATAGGCAAGGCATTCTCTGCTGGTTGTGCCACGCCCGCCGCTAGCTCTATCGATTTGGGCACCCGCTCTACTACTCCCGTGCCCTTATCGTCCAAAAGAACTTACAAATGTGTACGTCTTCTTGACAAACCCCAACAATTAGGTCACTACTTTATCTACCAGGGATGCCAAATATGTTGCTCAGTTCCTTTTGCTCTTCTACGCTTGTTTCCAATTTACATTCTCTGGGATTTTGCTTTCGGCATTACTTATTTACTTTGCTTTTTACTTTCACTACCGCTTATATGTAGAAGGAATAAAAACTTTTATTTCAACCAAAAATCTCAAGTCTAAAAAAAGAAAATACTACCAGTACCAAACTTCTTACTCTTTCTGTAATACAACACGAGAATTTTCACGAAATTCACTCCACCCCCATTTACTCTCTACATTAAAAATAAGTCGTAACCTTTTATTTTCTCAAACTGCTGTAACAATTTGGAGATATGGGTACGAAATGTCTACATATACAGGATGGTTCTGTGACTATGTTACAGACTTTTAGGGATGATAGAGGAGACACTTAAGAACAAATTTCATATAGGAACCCATGTCCGGAAACTTCTCGTTTGATAGGTACAAACATTATTGTTTGTTGTCAGAATGCTGTCTATAACAGATTGGTAGAGTGAAGCTTTTCATTGTAAACTGATTTAGGGGGCTGATAAATCGTAATGTCTTCTTCAATGTAGGTCAAGTGAATTTACAAAGATTCATATTAAAAGAATTTCAGATATGCATTTACAGTCAATGTGTGGGCTGGCATAGTGCATGATCACTTAATAGGGCCGTATCTACTGCCAGCCGGTTTAAATGTACAAATTTACCACAACTTTTTTATATAATTGCAATACCTGAGCTGCCGGAGGATATTCCATAAGATTTTCGTAGCGCATGCGGTGGCAGCATGATGGTGCACCCGCTCACTTCTCCGGGATGTCCAAAATCTTTGTATGGACTTTTCCGGCGAGGTGTATCGGAAGAGGTGGTCCACTTCATACCTGTCCATTCACCTGATTTGACACCAATATGTTTTTTTCTGTGGGGTCATCCTAAAGCCCCTATTTATGACACACCGATCTAATTGGAAGAGGATCTAATAGCAAGGTTACTAATTGCCTGTGACACATGAACATGTCAGGAATTTTTACCATTGCGAACGTGATAGTGCAGGGCTGCAATGCTTGTGTTGAGGCTGGTGGAGGATATTTTCAGTTCTTGTGATGTGTGTTGGTATTTTAATTGTATTTTTGTGAGTATTATGACCTTCAAGTTTATTCAATAAATAAAAGCTTGTAATAAAATTTCAAAGACTTAGGTTAATTATTATCATTATGAAGCATTTTCAAGCATGGATCCCTATACGAAAGTTGATCATAATTGTCTCCTCTATCATCCCTAAAGGTTTGTAACATAGTCACAGAATCATCCTGTATATATTGATTTTTTGTAAATAGCCTGGAAATTCTCTTCATTAATATTTGAACTTCATATAATTTTGTATAACAGCAAAAGCTTACGAGAGAAAAAAGCTTACTACAAAAAAATGCAGAGCACATTAATTTGTGTCAAAAATTTTCTTCTTAACTTTAAACTTTTTTCTCCCTCCCCTCCTCTATTGCTTACCTATGTAAGTAGATAAAGTATTGCACTGCAGCCACAAAATTAGATACCGAGATTTCACATTCTGAGATTTCCTAATCCAAAGTAAAAATACAGAGAGAGGGGGAGAGAGAGAGAGAAAGCATAACTAAATACATAACAGCATAGCCCCAAACTACCCTTAGCATGGAACATTTTTCGCAATGTTTGATTTTCTCAAAATAGCTGTAACGATTTTAATTAAAATACCATATATTAAAGATATTTACATGACAAATAAAATGTATATCTTGAATTTCCTGGGAATAGCATGTGAATTCCTCTTCATTCGGAAGGAATGTTACAATTAAAAATGTGCTACACAAAAGATGTAAATCTCTTTAAAAAGTACAATTTTTCAAAATGTTTTTTTTTTTTGTGCCTTAAGCTATTTTAGAGATATGCGTTATTAAGTTCGCATTCTTCAATACTTTGTTATTCCTTTAAGTTTCTGCGACATTCAATTGTTTCTCGCGATTGCATGGAAACGGTGTGGAATTATAAGGCCAGCGTGCAGCGTCCTGCTTGTAAATGTTTTGAGTATCGCTGTTACCTTTACGTCTGTAACGAAATGTGCAATTAGCTATTTCTGCAAATGTTTATCTCGATTATAATGAAGTAGATAGAGAAATAAGGTTTCGTAAGAATAGTTTGTATATCCATAAATAAACGATAGAGGGTAGCGAAAGTCATGTAAATATAACACATAAGAATTTGTTTTCCTTTCCCTTCGCCAGATCTCGTTACTAAGGCTTATAATGTGTTGTTTCTGAATGCTGTATGTAATCGTCTCAGTTGCTAAATTTTAAATCATTTATGGCGAATATCCTAACGTGAATGGAAGAATCGCTTTATGTGACTGATATAACGTATAGAGGGAAATAGAAGTAGCAAATCATGAATTATATTCCTTATTACAGCATTATTGTGTTTAATGAAACATATCAAGAATATTGCATAACCTCGAATTTGTAGTCTTAGAAACACTATTGTCAGTAAACAACGATAGTATTCAGCTATTAAAAACTCCAAGCGACAGTTTTAATACAGCCATGCCTATGTATGGGGTTATTTAGGATGAGAAAGTTTCCTTAAAGTCTTTATTTTTAAAAGATAGCTGACAAATATGGAATAATTATTCGTCCAACGTTTCGTTAAGTCACGTTTTCTCAAACACACAAATACACAAGCAGTGATTTAAGCATTTTATTTCTATTAATCAGGGGATCTCAAAACGTGTATTTCAATTAAACTCTACCTCATTTTTAAATCGAATGCAACTCGCCTCCTACCTTAAGTATCAAAGCTATAGAAATGATCGAAATACCTGCAGTTAGGAGGAAACGTCCCCATTTAGTCCTCGACGGTTTAACCCCGAATTCTCCTTCTAGGAAGCCTGCGAAGGGGTGCACTCAGCCTCGTAAGGTTCTTGGGGACTAATTGAAGGGTTACTTGATAAAAAATTAACAGCTCCGTCTCGCAAACCGCGCCTGAGCATCTGGGAGAAGGCTGCATGCTGTCCACGTGCCATCTCCATTACTTTCCTGTGCTTACATCTATACGGACGGAGGCAGAGAATACAGCGGCCATGCGGTACATCCCTCTCTTCATCTAAGATGCCTGAATTGCATTGTAATCTCATAAACTGCAGCGTTGTCTGCATATAAAGGACAAGAGTCAAGATACTTCCTTGCATTTTCTGACTTCATTTCCCTTTTCCAGATAAACCTCTTTCCGAATTAGCTTAAACACTTCTGTAATTAAGGTTGTATATCTGCAAATGAGCGAAACAACTTATTATTTCCAACATTATGGAAAAGGACATTTAAACTGTTTAACTGCATACATTTGGAATATTAACGTAAGTAATAACATTTGGAACTGTCGAATTAGTTCATGAGTGCGTAGCATCAAGGAACTTAACTGATTAAACATAGAATTTCGAATGATATTTAGTATGACTATATCAAGAATATGAAAAAACCCTTACTGGAAGGGAAGTTATTAGATTAATTTAAGCCAGTTACAGATATCATTATTCGGAATATTTTGTAACTTCCATTTTCTTTCTATAATCATTCCCTGCGGAGGTATTTTAGATTTTTCGAGAGCATAAAACAGACATGCTGGCAACGTTGCAAATCTTGCTGACCCAAGAGGTGTCACTTTCACTTTCAAAACCAGTTAGACACCAGGTAAATATGTTTCACTTTCGCTTTTACAGTGGCGTGTGTCACATGGACCTAAAAAACAAACGTTTCGTGTCTGCTGTCGCCTACTAATTACATTTGAATTTCCAATGACGCATTTTGTAACCTGAACTCACAACCTATGGATATTTTTATCGGTTCAACATTAAACTTAAATACGTTTTGCAATTGATAATGCTGAAATGTAGTCAACCAAACCATCTTTCTGTCATGTAAACACAAAATAACTACATTATTGAACCTTATTGGATGCTGAAGACATTCCTTCCATTTTACACTGCTCTGTGTAGGCCAATAGCATATCAGTTGTATTTGCTATTTCGCCAAAACATTACACCGCCCTTTCGTCGTGTTTGGCTGCAATAAGGGATGTGTGGAAAACTAAACTACTAGTCTGCTTTCAGATAAAGGAAAGCAGTGAGATAGGCTATGTTCTGTTTACGTCCAGAAGCCGGTTCAGATTGCCTGACCTACCTCGACCTGCTTGCAATGCTGCCGAGTTCTACAGTCACATTACGTCTGCAAAAATGTATTTCGAATATTCTTTTATGTGATTAATTATTTAAAACACCTATGTGTTGTCACATAGCTACTACCTAAACCACAGAAATAGGTTACCCTACTCAGCTTAAAAGTGAAAGACCATTATCTTCATGCATTCTTTGAATTAAACACCACTTGGACCAAAAGCTTTTTTCTTCCAAAAGGGCTTATCAAAGAACAAAATGCCATTATACTTTTTTGTTCGTAATACCTTTATGAAGCACATATTGGAAGGAATGTTCCTTCCTACCTGGTATATATATATATATAAAATTATAATAAAACTAATTTCTAATTGCGTCTTATTTAAAGCCAAACCCACAACTTTGCTGTGTATAGCTCCATTATCACCAACTTCTGAATTATAAAGCAATGAACAATGCCTAATTTCAGAAGCAAAGACGAAATGTTCTATTTTAATGCAATTAAAACACAAAACCACTGCTTTTTAAAGCAAGTTAATTCAATACATGACGCTTGAGCAGTCTTAAAACTGCCATTTTGTTTTGACTCTCCCGCAACAGGAAACAAATGAGGTAGGAGACGTAGTCATCGGAATACTATTTTACTTCCTCTGAATGGGATAATTAAGCCTGTACTCAAGCCGCGATTGGTTGATAACCAAGGAGTTCTTAAACGCTGCTCATCTACATCGTGGTCAATGCAATGGTTGTTTTTCAGAGCGAAAAATAGTGCATTGTAAGTTTTAAGATACAATTTCGTTTCGTTCACATTCCGTTTTTGTAACATTTCTTGTTTTCTTCCTGTGGTCTTGAATTGTTACATGCGCCCATTTATTATGACTTAAGGACTGAAATGTCTTTCCAAAGTAGATTCAAACTTTAAAGGGTTGCAAATGTTGAAATATTGTCTTACGAAAGAAAACATGTTGACAATTGACCAAGCCTTGGGATTTAGTGTTAATAAACCATTGAAAATATGCCGGAATTACCTTTAACAATAATTCACCAATCCGCCTGCAACGCCTGACATAGGAATTTTTAGCCAGGGTCTTGTAATTTCCCAATATCTTGCTGAGAAAATAAATCTATTGCAGAATTTTTAGGTAAGCTACAAATTATGCTCTTTAAAACCGAAAGGCTGATGAACTGAGTTCTTTAGATATTAAACGTTATATGTAATATTTATTCTGATGAATTAGGGAACATAAGGCCATCTATGGGCATCTCACTGAGGTAATACCTAAACTAATACCGAGCTGACAAAAGAAATGCTACTCCTCCTTCTCCTTCCCCTCCTCTTCCTCTTCCTCCTCCTGGATATTACAATTTCTCTATTAGGTAGACGATTATGTTGAATCCTTTATTTTCTTTTCAATATACAAGATTCCTTCCTTCCCTCTCTCTCTCTCTCTCTCTCTCTCTCTCTCTCTCTCTCTGCATACATATAGAAAAGAAGGGTAGAAAAGAAGTACCAAAATAAATATTTTGAGAGTAGGAACAAGGGGTGTAAAAGCTTTTTACTGCACTATATGTGTCAACATTAAATCCGTCATGTTAGTGTCTCCGATTGTGAGATCTGCTTGTGATGTGTCAGACGTAAACAAGGTGCATTCTTGCACAGTACTAGTCACAGTCGCTAAGTGTGTGTGTGTGTGGTTCAATGCTGCATTTGTGTTGTGAGGCCTTCGCAATGGTACGATAATACGGAACGCTAGTCTTGTGCACTACAAATAATAAAAATAATAATAACTTATTCACCATTTGGTAGTTACAATATGCTTCATTAAAGCTATGCAACATGTATTGCTTAAACCTAATAACCATATTTACATATCGCTTTTATTTAAGTGTCATATTCCTGTACACTATATAAAAGGTGTTTTATTAGACATTTGTACAATTTTTCTTTATAGAGTTGAAGATTTATAGAAGTTACATTTAAGGGATGTGAAATGAAGAGTTTTATGTCTACTACCTTGTAGTACTTAGATGTCTTCTGCAATCTGTAGTATGGCATATCAACCTTATTGCTACCACGCATATTGTGTTTATGTATGTCTCTCCTTACTTCACAGTCATGCAAATTCTCTTTTATATAGGTTAAAATATCATATATATATATATATATATATATATATATATAAATTAACATTTGTAGGAATTTTTAATTCTATAAATAATGGTTTGCAATGATGAAGTTTCTTCGAGTTGGTCAACATTCTTATTGTATTTTTTTAATTCTTAATACTCCTCTATGTGAGGACTACTGCCCCATAATTCTATGCCATATCTTAGGATGGACAGAAAGAATGAAAAATATGCCAATTCGAACAAATTTTTTGGCCACTGCTTTTTTTAAAATTTGCTAAGAGAAATACTATGCGTGATAATTTATTGCATACAAAATCTATATGCGGATTCCAGGATAGTGTTTATCAATTACAATACCAAGAAATTTCACACTATCACTGGCAGCATTTATATCTCAAGTCTTTATGAACATTAATGAAGGATGTATCATCTGCATAAACAATTGTATGACAGGGATAACATTTTGAAATAGCATTAATCATTATTAGAAAAAGTAGGGACCCTAGTACTGAGCCCTGCGGAACCCTAATTTTTACTTCTTTGATACTCAATTGCCTTCCATCAGCTGATACGACAGCTGTTTGCGGGTGTGTAAGAGTACATACAGTACGTGCACGTAAAGGTTAGTTTCTCTTTGGGTACTAATGCTCATTAGTTGAGACAGTACGTACACACTTGTCGTGTGAGTTACATTTTATTTTGACTGGCAAGTGAATACATAAACTCAGGTTTCAGTTATGTTCTTGTAGTCCTCCTGTTATTATACTGCATCTGTGTCCCCCTTCTCCCTCAAAATGCTTAGTTTGGTACTGCCTTTCTATTCCACAATTTTCTGTACATTATTATACACACTCACATGCCTTTCCGAAGAAGTAGCAGCTAAACAAAACAGACAGCTGGAAAACGAAATATCAGTTCTTCTTCTTCATATGTTAGCGTTTATAAACAGCCCAGAATATGTCAAGACATCCCGTCTTATAAGTAGAATAGAGAGAAGTAAAGGAAAGGGATGGGGGGGTGAGCGTGGCAGGGAAAGTGGAAAACGAAAGAGAAACAAAAAGAGGGAGAGATGTGGGAAAAGAAAGGGTGAGGGAATGAACAGTGGAAAACTAACAGAATCGAAACAGATGGTTCCTTGGGTAAGGCTTACATTCGGGAGGTCCCTGGTTCGATTTCCGTCATCTAGCTGCTCTGATCATGGGTTTTTTTCGTGGTTGGAAGGCGAATGCTGGGTTGGTTCGCCTTCTAACACAATTTTATGTCAATTTCCTTTAATCTGTTTCAGGGTTGTAGGCGACGGCGATTTGTGTGTTGCAACAGGACGGTAGATTGTGCCCTTTGGAAATATTTCTACCTGGTCTTGGCGTGACTGGTGGTGCCCCTTCTTTTCTGGGACGGTCTGTTTTATTCTTGAGACCCTCAGTCGCGGGTGTTTAAGGCAGAGCTAGCCGGCGTCTGGATTGGTGTCATGTTAGAAATGTTAGGGACCCCCGTCCTTACTAGCTCACATCCTCGTCCGGATGTAGTCGACCTTCGGGTCTCCCCTTCATTCCTTTCTCCCAGGGTTCACCTTAGAAGCACAAAGGGCCTACTATGGACTACATGCGGTGCTTGCGTACTGGAGATCCCTCCGTCTGACTCCTCCTGAGAAAGACACAGAGAAAATTGTTTAATGCGAGCAGAGCTATGAGGTTTGCGAGTATGCTATATACAAAACGTCATTAATTTTCCATTTGTTCTATCCACTTTAAATTGACTTTTGAAAAATAAACTACGTTAAATGAGTTTTATTTATGGACGCTCTTTAACTACCATGTTTCTTAGCGTCCCATTCTATAATGGGCGTGAAAGACCAGAAATTTCGTTCTTTATCAGGCTTGAGGTTCTTTTATGCGCCATAAGTCTACTACGCGCGACCCCACCGGCTTTACTTCCCTTCCGAAGGAACCATTCTAAGGATTTTAAGCCTGAAAATATCCATCGTCCTTCGCCACGACTTCGGGAACCAGAGGTTAACACGGTACTATCTTTCAAGAAGGTAAATGTACACTTTTCGTGGGTCAGTATCATTCAGGCGTCCTGTGAGTAGGGGGTATGAAAACTAAATTGCTCGTGGTCGTAGATGTACACTGTCGTGGTAGCCATTTTAAGGTCACTCATTTCGGAGATCTCTATGGCTATATTAACCTAGTATGGCGAAACATGTACTAAATATCACAAAACAAGTTGCAATTCTCTTGTTGCTGAGCTATTAACTACATGGCATTGGCAAGAAAACATGTGGAATGATGATTTTAATAGAACCAACATCTATGTTATACATAACACATGTACTAACATCTGCTGTCGTAGCTCACTGGTAAACTACACGCTGTTTCAAGTGTGCCTCGGGATCAACGGTTCGAACCCCAATATGTAGTCATGCTTTTTATTCCAGCTTTTTCACCTTGTAAGACGCAGTATTAAACAAATTTACAGTTCTCTTGTACCTAAGTTATTACTACATGATTTCAAAGAAAATGCCAGAAGGTTCAATGATAATTTTATGGAGCTAACTTCTAAATGCTGTGTACAATGCATCTGATCACAACAATAAGCTAATGCATAAAATAACAAGAAACTGATAAATTGTCAACTTGAGAAAAGCAAACTTATAGCTTCAAATATAATTGTGTATAATTTGATGGAGTATAATGCATAAAACTGAAAAGGTATAATCTGTGTGCCTGCTAGTTACAATACAGTTACTCCACTTATTGTAAGTAACAAAAAGAAGGCAATAGCTAAGGATAATTGTGCTTAAAAAGCAAACAAAATACTGATATTTCATAGCTGAGGCCACGCCATATATGAAGAAATAAGTTAATTTCTGAAACATTTCAGATTTATAGACAATATATTTCTCCTGGAACAAGTAACTTGTTGAAACAACAATAGGAAAAGAAAAATGAAATCTTGTGTTCTAAAACCTGGCATAATCGCCCCCAGCTACGATTATGTTGTTTATTCTTTCGTACGTGTTTGCAACCAGTGCAGAACACCTGGGTTCTACTGATTATGTTGCCATAGCTCCATCACGTGAGCAACCAGATTCATTCACGCCCCGTCTACTCGACGTGCTTCCCATTGCATTACCATGAAGGTCCATACATGTTCAATGGGGTTCAGATCAGGAGATCTTGAAGGACAGTGCATACAGATTATTTATGGATGCCTCGTTAGCCAATCCTGGGTGATATATGCGGTATACATACCACTATTGCCGTGCATAAATACATACTTTTGTTGTTCTGGGAAGCTAGCACGAAGGGATGGCAGAAAAGTGTTTTCGAAAATATCTACATATTCTTTCTGGCACTTGAGTTATCTTACCTGGACCTGATACTGTCATATAGGCCCAGAAATGTGCTGCAGTTCCTCCAAAATGTTCTGCTCGAAAGACCTACTGAGGCGCGTATCTAGTTCCCTCGACCACGGAGGACTACTTTTGAAAAAGCCTGTATATTGAGACAGTATTTCTAACACTTAAATGATACCAGTCTAATTATATAATATAAAATAAAATAACAGCCCGCCTTAAAAGCAATATGTGTATAATATAATATAAAAAAGTGTATATTACAGTCATTGTATTATGTTTATATTATGTACATGTATAAGAATGTTATGTGAATGTATTACGTAGTTTTAACAATGTAGGAGCTGTGAGAATAGAAGCCGCAAGTTGCTAACAATGAAGTAACCTTGAGACAATAATAAATTATAAAGTTTAATAATGCTACTAATAATTCTTAGAACAATAACATAATATTTAAAACAGTTTATAAATAGCCAATCAAAAACTAGAGAAGCTTTAAGTTAAATAAAAGTATTCTATTGGAGTAGAATTAGCCAATCAGAGACTTCAAATATAGAAAATGTACAAATTTAAGTGGTAGACGCTAGACGCTAGAAGGCAGCGTTCCCGAGCAGTTCGATACGTATTCAGTGAGAGACATAAAAATTCCTTACGGCGAGAATAATATAAAGTTTACGTGTTAAAAAGTGCAGTTAATAAAAAAATCTCACAGCTCTACAGTAAGATACATCAGTGAAACTTATTTAATCGTGTGAAGGATTCATAAAAGGAGGGAAGTAGAAATTATAATTGGTGTAAGCCTTCATTCGTTAGCCGTACTACCCCTGCTAAGAGATACGTGTTTCTGCAAATTACTATTGACGTAGTGAGGCGTACATATATAATATTCAAATAAACATTAACAAATACAAGGTTGTTTTTTTTAAACGTGGGGGCGAAGGCCACCGGAAACTTTGTACCGTACATGGGGCGAGCACGCCAAGTAACATATCTCCCGCAAAACGTGGGGCTGCAACTATTTCAAGTTTAGTACCCAAAGCGTGGTGCTAATAATGTAAAAAAATCTGATGTTTTACACTTTCTCTACTCTTGTACAAACTGTTTTACAAACCCTTATTCTCCGTATGTTTCATGTTAATCGAGATATCGAGATGTTAATCTTATTGCTAATTTTTTTGTAGATGCAAGGGGAATTGGTAGGCTTTAAGCTATAGTCAAATCTTTTAAGAGCTGGTTGCTATGTGGAGTATTCCATTCTCTTTGCATTACCAGGACAAAAAAAAATGAATAACGAATTTGAGAAAAAGTATAAGTATTGGAAAATTTAAGGGAATAACAAGCAATATCTCGAAAATGGTTCACTCAACCAATAAAATGTATGACATAAATTGTGTATTTTAACGCGATCTACATTTTTTGTGTAGTAAAATTTTGTCTATCTCTTATGGCTTACCAGTTATGCAAAAGTCGTTCACAATGAAGAATACTTTTGGAGACATTCCCAGAAAATTCGAGATATACATTTCATTTGTCATAAAAATATCTTAAACACATGATATTTTAATCAAAATCGTTACAGCCATTTTTGAGAAAATTAAAATTTTCGAAAAATTTTCCATGTAAAGGGTAGTCTGGGGTGAGAGGATTTTTTTTGAAAACCTTCGTGTCGCATCGCTGGAAGATAGTGAGCCTAAATACCAAGTTTGGTGTTTATCCGACTGTTCGTTTCTGAGTTATGCTATTCACAGACACAGACACACAGACACACACACACACAGACACACACACGGACATGTTTCCAGAAATGCTTTTTTTGGATTCAGGGGGTCTCAAAACATGTATTTCCGGTGAAATCTCGGTATCGAATTTTTGGGTGGAATACAATACTTCCCCTACTTACTATACGTAGTAGAGAAAGTAAAAATACTCTATCTCAATATTATATGTCAAGTAGGTTTAGCAGAGATGATCTTCATAAAATTGGAACTTTTATACATACAGGTAATACAGTACTACTCACTGCATACTTGGCATAATGTTTATTTTGGATTTTCTCTCTATTCCCCTCTCGCGAAGTGTTTATAATACCAGGGGAAAGCCTTAAGCAAAGCGCTTCTTTATAAAAGCAGGGGCTGACAGTGAAATAACATTTGAAACACGAACTACATCCGTTACAACATAACAAGAACCGAGCTGGCTTTAACCTGTGTTCTTTCAGTTATAAACTCTTTTCTTCGTGCGGTAACCCTAGCAACGGAATCAATGCTGCAAGAACGCCATCTAAAAGACAACCTGTCATTGTTCTTAAGTTGTAAAATTTCACAGCGCGAGAAAAAACCTGGCGCTGATTCAGGGTTGCCAAATTTTAAATATCCTGGTCTAATAACTTTATATATATTTACTTTAGTCAAAAGACATGTTAGAAAAAGTGTGTCATTTGTGTTTTGGGTTCTAAATTGTCACCTCGGCGTCTAATTTTGTGGGGTTTCTTTTTCTTATTCCAAATAAATATCTGTAGATAAGTATTTACAAGGGTAATCCAGAAAGTAACGACCGTTTGACTTTAAGAAATTAAAAATAAATAATTTATTTTATTAAAAGAAACCATGTCATTTAAAAGAACTTAACTTTACTTTATTTCTTCCGTTATTTAAGTGGCACTGGGACACATTTTAGGTGCAAATGCCCACATTTTCTGTTATTGAATTACATCATACAAATATTCTATAGACACCTGTACATTATTTTGGCTAAACGTTTTTCACGATCCGCTACTTTTAAAAGTCCAGCGACATGTTTAAATCACCCGTGCACTCTCATTTAACCCCACTGGACCCTATCAATACCCATATGTCTTTTCTCAGTTTTACATTTTTGAGCATGAAATTGATTCCTTGCACTTCAGTTTTTCTCTTATTTCTGTACAAATTAGCATACATAACCTAAAATATTCTATCTAAAGTTTCAAACAAGCATTTTATGATTGCTTTATTAATTATCTTATAAATAATTTTAAAGTAGTATATTCTTACGCTCCACGTATGGAAGGAGTTGTATTATATTTCAATTGTTGCGGAGCCGAACTTGTAGTTTTTGGTAGCCTTCGCCCCAAATGTACCTTCAGGTGGCCTTTGTCCCAAGCTTAAAAAAAATACTAACTTTGTAATTTGACTGTTTATTTAGATATTATTTATGTTTGCCTCAGCTGCGTCAGTATTTGTTCGAGACACGTTTCTCTTAGCAGGGTTTTGGTACGACTAAGAATGTAGGTTTACACAAATTTTAAGTTCTAATTCACTCCTTTTTATTAAACCTTGACACAAATTAAATAGCACTTCACTTATATAGAAAGCCGTGAGATTCTTTTTATTAAATTAATTACACTTTTTAACACGCAAACTTATTTTTCGTCTCACACGAATACGTATGAAATCTTTCAAGGACGCACAAGCAACGCATCCAGTTATGAACACTGTCTGCAGGCAACACGTCTGGTTATGAGCACTGTTTGGAGGCAACTGAATTGATTTCAACCGTCTAAACTTGTAAATTTCTGTATTTCAAGTCACTGATTGGCTAATCCTACTCCAATAGAATACCTGCATTTAACTAAAGCTTTTTCTGGTTGTTGATTGGCTATTTTTAAACTGTCTCAAAATTACATTATTGCTGCTCTAATAAGACTAGTAGTATTATTAAACTTCCTCATTATTTCCTCAGGTTACCTCATTGTTACCTCATTGTTAGCAACTTTAAACTTATTTTTCTCACAGCTCCTACATTATTAAATTACGTAATGCATTCACCATAACATTATTGAACATGGATACAATAATATAAGCATATGCAATGACTATTACATACATTTTACAAATTATTACACACGCATATTGCTTCAAGGCGAGCTGTTACATATTATATATTTTAATTGAAATTATTCAATTATTTTATACTGTAAAACAAGGAAAATTTTAACACTCAACAAAACAAAATCGTATTTTCCTACAGCTAAGAACATCAACTATTTATTTCACTGTGCTAAAGTATTAGAAAATGCCACTATTATACTTCGTTGACAAATTTCAGTGCGCAAAACAGTTATAGGTAGTTTGCATTTGTTCGCTAATTACAAATATTTAATTGCATTACATGAAAAACTGAGCTAGAGCTTTGAGCTTTTGCACATTTATTTCTTTATTTATATTAAGTGCGCCAATTTTCAAGTGAATAGCTTTAAAATTAAAAAGCTTAGAAAATGCAGTCCCAGTATCGCTTAAGCATTTAACATATCAGTCTACAGGCTTTAGAATTCCTGTATTGTAGTCGGCTGCCGCCAGTCATTTAAGCCAATTTCATCAAGCAAAGCACTAGAAAAGTATGGAAAAGAAATATCCAACTCTTCTAGATTTACATCTAGTTACGCGATTTTATTCTTCATTTGATTCTTGAAATCATGTGTGATGAGTAACGGTCCAGCTCCATCATGCACATTTTTTTCGTCCAATGTTGAACATTTCACACCAATTTCTCACATTCCTTTCGTTCATTACTATATCATATATGCTTTCTTTAGTTGACTTTTTATTGACGCTTTTTAACTGCTGTGGTCCTTAGCGTCGCATTTTATATTGGGCGTGAAAGGCCGGTAATATCAAGCTTGAGGTTCTTTTACGTGCCGTAAATCTATGACGCGGTACCACCGGCTTTACTTCCCTTCCGAAGGAAGCAATGCTAAGAATTTTACGCCCGAAAAAATCGATCACCCTCCACCGGTTTTGAAACCGCGACCTCGGGAACTAGAGGCTAGTACGGTAACCACTATACCACGGAGAACAACGAACTCTTTAGTTGACGGTACATTACTGCAGGTTTCAACTTCCCAGAATCCACAAATCGAAGAACACCTCTCGCTTCACGGTCGGCGGGAGTTTGTAATATAGAGATCATTTTGAATAATCACAGAATGCACAATAACATATTCTGCTGTCACTCGCACAATACTGAGAAGACGTAGCGGAAACCATCCTACCTCGGATAGAAGTCCAATAACTATCTACATAGTGGGAATGCTCAAACGGTCATTACTTCCTGGATTACCCTCGTATAAGGGAAGACTCTGTATAAAATGAGGCATATTCGATTATGTTCTAATCGCAAGGTGGCCAGGTTTTCCTATTTCCGTTATTTCAGCTTTTTATATTCTTTCTTTCTTCAATTTCCGACTCCGATAATATTTGAAAATAGTTCTGTATTTTAGTTTTAAAAGCTACAGGTTTGAAATTTTGTTTGTGATTAATCTTAGCAGTCTAAGATACTCAAAATGTTAGTTTATGCGCTAGTTCGAAATGTTCCATATAGATCGAGGCACACACTAAAGATTGCCTTTTAAAAATTTACTATTTTGGAAATTAGGAATTGAAAGTGAAAGTGACTCCTCTTTTTTATTGTTATTTATTTCACTTTTTATCTTCATCTTATTTTATTTGTTTACTTGTAGTTTTCTACAGATCGCTCTGAAGCAGTAATATGGTTTAAGTTGTACAAAACACGTGTACCTTTTATTGTTTGTAATTAACTGTCAAAATAATTTATGTGAGAAAAGATTACGTTGAATTTATTAAAGTTGAACTAATAATTGTTGCATATTTCGGTATTTTTTTCTCCTAGTGATGTCAAATTTTTGAACGAGTTACAATCAAACTGTAAATCATAGCCTACTAAGCGAATAAAAGTGTGAAACGTTCGACTCGTCCACTTACTCCCTCCCTTTCTCTGCTTAACATGCACGTGACTTGTATCAGTGGCGGTTAATGGGTATATTGAAGCTTTGCGAAGGGATCCTCTACTGTTTCTACACGAACTACATATGGCAACAGACCTTGGGCACGACAATTCGCCGTTAATTGATTTTGAACTCTGGCTTGACAAAACCGGTTTATCCACTTTTGCCGACAGTGGAAATGGGAAAGAGGCCATATTCACCGCTTAAGCGGCTGGTATGGCACCTCTGTTATAAATAGACATATCTTGATACAATTCTGCAAACAAAATAAAAACACATGGTGTTTACACAGGGTTACTCAAAAAGAAGGAACACATTTTAAATACTCATTTTCAATGAACGATAATAGATAGCAACACATACCACACATCATTGAATAGAGGAAAGTTCAAAGTTTTAAAGTCCCTGACTATTAGCTCCATTCAGTGCCTACAGTAGTGCTGGGTTTGTTTACAAGAAAATGGCAACGCCACAGGAAAAGTCGTTTTGTGTGCTGCAGTATACAAAGCGTGAATGCATTGTTTCATTGCAACGTGAATTTCGTTGTAAGTTCAACAAAGAGCCACCTCATCATAAAAAATGTACAATTGATACAATAAATTCTTAGAAGTATGCAAACGGAAAAGTACCGGTCGTCCTCGCATAACAAATGGTGCTCATTTTGAACACATAAAATAACATTTTCACTCATTAGCGCCGCAAACTCAACCACCTCTGACCAACACCTACGCCGAATCGCCAACATTGAGCAAGAACTTCAAGAACTCCACGCCACCACCACCGCCCTCAACATCACCACAGCGATCTGACTCCACAGACTCAACAACCAGTGGCCTGGGCCATGTCATCGTCAGCCCGCCACAAACATCACCACCGCCTGCCTCTACAGCTCAATTGGAATATCTTATAGGTACCATTGCAGGACTTGGTAAGCCTCCTGATTACTAAGACCGCCGATTGGACTTCGGTACTTGAGGACCTGAAGAGTGGTCAGGAAGCCAATGGAACTTCCTATTCATACAAACCAGATATTGGAAACATTGCAGCAGATACTACAGGCCACTAATACCTAATTCCACCCGGGGGCAGTCAGAGCTCGCCATGGCTGTCTCCATGTCCACACCAGACGCTGACAGCACAACGCTGCAGCAAGTATACACAGAACTTTCGGAGGTGCTCAGCGGAACTCCACTGGGTCATCAATACAACATTCAAACACTAACACGCACTACTCACACCTTACTAGCTACCTAAATACCAGAACCCAGAACTCCTTCTTTCAAATTCCTTCTTCTTCGACGAAATAAGCCAACTCTTTATCTCACCAACTCTCTAACTGTCTTCCCTTTAAAAAGAAAAAAGAAAGAAAGAAAAGAACCTCTCTCTATTCAGTGATGTGTCGCCATATTAGAAATAAATATTTTAAGTATGAATAACCCTGTATTTGTTTTAATTTCGTGCATATGTGTTCTTTAATTGAGTGATTTAGTTTAGAGTACATTTAATGGGGAAGAAACAATCTCAAGAATATTATAAGAAAAATATTGTTGTGATGTTTTGAAATTCTGGCATACTTTCTAAATAACACATTTTCAATTTAAAAATTTGCCACTTTATGAAGACTACTATATAATGGGTGCAAGTTGAACAACCTGTATATTTCAGCATGTAAAACTGCAACTTGAAAATTTGTAACATTAATCTTATTGTTGGCAGCTCTGAAGCCAAAAATGAAGAGCCATTATCGCGGCCACAAGATGGCGGTCTGGCTGAACCTCATTCCTCAGCTGCACCAACCGGGAGACGAGGATGTCAGTATGAGGCACCATCATTTTCACGAGAGAGGGGAGCATTATTATTCTGGTAAGTGTATCCTAGGGAATTTTACACAAAACATGCTTTCTTATGGAATAACAAAAGACCTGGTAATTTTCTAAGCATACCTTGAAGATTGTATATAAACTTTTACTTTGATAATTTGGTTGAGACAAGATATTGAAAATATCCCCAGTGCTTGCACAAGGAATAAAAAAAGGGAATCGCACGTCTTTGTGGAAGCATTCTCCAAGTATTCATCAGCTCGATTAAAAGTTGAAATAGATGTTTTAGGATCTCTTCTCGCTTCCCTCCTCTCCCCTTCTCTGTCTCTCATTTATGAATAATATTGATACTTTCTTGATGACTATAATTGCCCGTGGTGTGTATTCAACGCCATCTACCCCAGCAGTCCTGTGCTAAGGAAGTTATCAATTGTGTAAAGTTATTGTTATTCTTTATACAGGATGTTATTTGAGAAACCCTTACGCCATTAGCTACTAACATTAAGTACTCTTTCCAACTATTCCCAGTTATAATTGCTCCACTCTTAGAACCCAACTTGATGTAAACACATGACGTCATTAACTAGCCCGCAATACGCGGGAAACCAAAGCACAGAGTAACTTAAATATGCGTGATTATTTATAGGTTTTCGATAAGTACCTTACTCAACACAATTCGAAACTTTTTATTAATATGAAACATTAAATAATATGAATAGTAAAAGCTAAATAAGGTTGTGACTTCCGTTTAATTCTGTGTGTTGTCTCTCTTCCACCTGCAAACGATAATGAACATATTGTTCCTCACGGATGATACAAACAGGAGGCTAACACGGATGGATATAAACATGTTTTGTTTACATCAAGTCCGGTTCTAAGGCCGGATCGACTATAGTTGAGAGTGTTTCTCTTAGCCTCAGTTTCATTGTAATCATCATCATCACCACTACAAGGATTATGCATTACAAAGTATCACCCAATGCTTTCTAGGTTGTTCAACAGCTCATCGACCTGTTGTTTGGTAGTTTCCCGATCGATGTTCATTTGATATTATCGAATTTGGTGCAACCCTTTACTTTGCCTAAGGAACCTCATCTATGCCCTCTGAATTCTGTCTTTCTATGCTTTCGTTAGAAGCCAAGTTTCACAGGGTACGATATAGTGTAGTACGAGGGCTGTCCCAGAAGTACCCGACCTAACAAAGAAAACACAAAAATTTTCGGAAAAACATCTTTATTTCTCTACATAGCCTCCTTTCAGCTCGATACACTTTTCCCAGGGAGTTCAATAGCTTCAATGCCCTGTTTATACTGAGAATCGTCGAGTTCTGCAAAATAGCCATCAACTCCAGACTCCAACTGTTCACTGTTGGCAAATCTTTTACCATCAAGCCATTTCTTCAACTTTGGAAACATAAAATAATCAGAGGGGGCTAAGTCTGCCGAATAGGGTGCATGAGGAAGCAATTTGAACTTTAACTCATTGATTTTGGCCATGGCGATAATGGATGTGTGAACTGGTGCATTGTCTTGATGAAACAAAAATTTCTTTTCCACTAAATGTCGCCGGTTTTGCTTGATTTCATCATTCAAATGCTGCAATAAGTGTGCATAATACTCGCCATTGATTGCGTTTCCTTTTTGAAGATAATCAATGAAAAGTATTCCACAGACATTACAAAAGCGACACCATAACCTTGCCTGTAAATGGAACTGTCTCACCTTCTTTGCAGTCGATTTTTCCCTTTCAATCCACTGTTTTGACTGTTCCTTCGTCTCAGGTGTGAAGTGAAGGACCCATGTTTCATCCATGGTTATGAATCGACACAAAACGCGGCTTTATTGCAGCAAAACATCGCCAAACACTCGAATGAAACATCCTCACGATGCTACTTTTGTTCCATTGTGAGTAAATGCGGCACCCATGTTGCACATAGCTTTCTCATGTCTAAATTTTCAGTCAGTATGCGATGTACAGCACTTTTTGAAATGCCTACACTGTCTGCTAGCTCGCGCACTCAGTCGACGGTCATCCAATACCGTTTTGTGGATTTCCTTCAAAATTTCTAGCGTGGTCACCTCATTTGGTCGACCACTGTGATGTTCGTTTTGGCAGTTCGTACGGTCTGCTTAAACTCTGCTACCCAATATTTTACTGTTGTAAAGGAAGGAGCAGACTCCCCCAGAGTAGAATCTGGTTCAGCTTTAATATTAGTTGGACTAAGACCTTTCAAATGAAAGTACTGTATCACATAATGATGGCCAGTTTTATCCATGTTTACAAATTCGCTGAGAGCGTTCACTATTGATGGCTGCAAAACAATTACTAAACAACATAGCATCGTCAAACTTCAAACTTAAGCTTTATAAAGGTGGTACTTTCCACCATAGCCATTTGTTTGCACTATCTATACATCAGGTCGAGTACTTCTGGGACTGCCCTCGTATGTCATAAGGTATATCATTGTAGTTTGACTGTATTATTATTGTTTTTCAGGTACAGTGAGGGCAGAATCCTATACTAGGATACCTCCTCCTCTGCACCAGGCCACAGCGGCGGGACCTCGAGGTGCAGTCGGTGGAATTACTGAGTGCGTGCCCAATAGCACGGCGGTCACAGCAGAGGACCTGATGCGGCGCTCTGGGGAGGAAGATGACGAGGACGGTCTAGACGACGAGGATGATGACGAAGCGGGTATCCTACAGCGCCTTGCCACGCGACACTACTACAGCTATACGGCAGCTCTTGGTGTCACTGTCGGGGTGGGTTGTCTCCTGCTTGTCCTCAACATGCTGATATTTGCGGGCATCTACTACCAGCGAGACAGGCGGAGAGGTCATCAGCATCACCACCATCATCACAGATCACGGGCGAACCACACGCCATCTGGTTCCTCGTCTTCTGCGTCCTCGGAACCGGGCATTCCGCTGTCTCATCGGCCACAGAATACCAACACTACAACCAGTTCCAACCCGGCCTCGCCTGGAGGCGGCGCTCACGTCATAAAGGTGCACGAACCGCCGCCGTGTTACAATACGGTCACTAAAAGTCCTTCCATACCCGAGCCGCCGCCCCCACCAAGGCAAGGTGCTCCGAAACAGACCTCCGCCGTACCCGTCTCGACCCCAGTACCTCCTGTTCGGACTTCCTCTGTGAGCTCGAGCAGTGCGGGCACTCCCGGCAGTGCTGGCACCATCAAGAAACGAGTGCAGATACAAGAGATATCGGTATAGCATCATGCCACGCCCAACGTCGGTGACGTTGATGATAAAATACATTTCATTACTTTTCAATTTAAGTGAAGTGAACGAAAATCGCTTTTAAATTGGCTCTTGAAGTGAACAGTTAGCACGAATTACGAAAACTTGAGCCACCTTGATTTTCAAATGCATTTGTCAAGCATTTTTCCTAACCGCATAAGCTTAGAATCGGTTTGATCCTCGATTTAGAAACGCAACAGTATCTTCTGGTCATATTAATTTAACGCACCGTTAAAGACAGAGTTTCTTTCTTGTTCCTATATACAACTTACATTTATTTTATCAACTTTAACAACACAATTGTAGAGCAACTTTTGAAATGTTTATATGACAGAGAATATGAAAATTAACAACGGCATAAGAAATTAAACCGCGAAGGTTAAATTTCTTTGGATACATTAAAGAACTTTCTATTGTAAGTTCGTTATTGAGAGCACTCCATTGTCAATTAGCCTATAGTTTTCAATTGCTTTACTTTGGGCAATGCAGTACGTTGTTATGCACAGTAAGGGTTATGTTGCAGGTATACTTTTGGTTGGTTCTTTATTTAGGAGGAAATTGTGAATGTCTGATTCTGAGACGAGTGACCAACACTTGCTCTCAAATTCTCGGAGCAGCCCGAAAATGTGGTGGAATAGGCGTAAACACTATGTTTTCTATTCGAAAAACCGGCCAAGCGTATCGGAAAGCGTGCATAACACCGGCAACGTTTACAGTTCTCGCACTTCCAGGAAGAGAGTTTCAAGATCTCAAGTCACTTTCGTGGCAACATCAATTTTGCATCACGATACAACAAATGACAACGTTATGTTCTAGGGTTAATACGCCTCCCTTTGCCGTAGGGTGCTGCACATGGAATTTTCACCATACCTTCTTTCATTTTTGTGCAAACTATCTTCGACATAGACCATGCTAGACCGTGTACAGTAAAGTTAATCTGAGGTCAGTAACAGGGTGTCGAAGGCTTCCTTTACAGTTTCTCAACTCTTTCGTGAGTTTCTGATACGTCTACATATTACAATGGAACCGATTTGAAAACATTTTTCGTAGTCAGTATGATTCGCATTTACACTTAAATTTGAAAGCTATCTGACTTAATTCCACTCGCGTATTTCAAAGCTTTAAAGACGTATAACTTCATCTGAAGCACTTTAGCTCCCCTCCCGCAAAATCTATGATCTATTTCGAACTGAATTTTCGTTTTCGTGTCATTTTCAATATGATCAAAGAATATATTTCAATACTGGAAATTTACCCTGCACCATGGCACGAGAATGGAGCTCAGGTTCTCGGCCAGGAAAGCGCCTGGGTTCGATCCTATCCATGAGAATGTGTATCTTAAGTTCCGAGTGTAGGACCAGTGCCCAACCAGCATCATGACGAAATTGAGGAGCCAACATTTCGTTTAGGGGATGCGTGATGCTAGCCACATCTCCCCGTATCGGTTGAATGATCGTACACCCCTGCCGTGCGTATGTGGGCGTGGGAACGGCAGTCGGATTAGTAATAGTAGCCACGGATTATTTTTATTATTGTTGACGTTTTCCTGAGCGTGTTGATTTTGAGCTGGGAGGACTGTTATACGCTGACGTTTGTTTCCAACAAATTCTTTACTTTCCTTTGTAAAAGTTACCCAATCATTAAAACACCAGCAATACTGCTGGTTTAACGTCAAAGTGAAATAAAAAGAAAAAAACAAAAGCGTTAAAAGCTCGATGCAACGGGTTCGAATAACAAAAGCCGAACAAAAATTGTGGAACATTTCTTATAGCTATATAATTGGAATGCTTTTTATAAAGCAGTTTTTTAAAATTTTGTATCTCGCTTTGCAGTCACACACCTTTATTGATTCTTTGGCTTTCTCTGCCTTCCGAAGATAAATTTGTGAATCAGTTGAATATTTGCTTTGCTCATCAGAAAGGTCTATACGCTATATTGTTGTAAACATCACAGGTTTAAACATCATGATTTATAAACATCGCATCACAGGTCATACAAGTGTATTTACTTGGGTAGTGAAGAGTAAGGTTAAACTGAATATTCAACACACGGTGGTAATAACTCTTGGGAATTGCTTGCTGTCCACCGCACTACTCTTTTTATCAAGCATGTATTTTATGTAAGTCGAAGGTTTCATTAGAATACTTGTTTTGGGTTATGAGCCCAAAACTAGTGCAGGATGGCAAGCTTTGGTATGCTTCTTAATCAAGATTAAGTCTTGCTGTGGAATTTGTCTTGAATTATCTTTCATGTCCCTATTGTCTTCTCCCGGCATTTTCCATATTGGAATTTCGCCAAGGCACGACATAGCCTCCCACCATTTATCTGAAATACGTCAAGGATAGATATTTGAATGTAGCTGTTCGTCGGAGTGAGGAAGAACAAATTCATAAATGTCAGTGAAGGCCTAGGTCGACACGAGGTCGAAGTCTAATCACATCAGAATGTTGAAGCATTTCCATAGATATAGGCATTCTTTTTCCCAAAATCACCCAAGGCTGTTTGTAGTAATCATGCACATCAACATCTATGGGCTGCGACCATCTCCGTTTACACTGGCGATCGATGTCCCAAAAAATCTTTTCTTTAACAGCTTGTGTACTGTTCGTTTTAATTATTGTGGTTACATTTTTCGAATGCTTTGTCGGCTTTCTCTGTCTTTTCTTTGGTCTCTCGTTTGTATCTACTACGAGTAATTCTTCAGTCACGTTGCAGACACAAGCTTAAAAATCACGAAGAATTTGGCAAAGTAGAATCAGACTGAAAAGAACCAGCTGCCGTGGCTTTCAGTCTGGTTCTGCCTTTCCAACTTTAGACTATACACGATATTGTGATAGAACAATTAAGTAACATTGATTGGCGTAATACTGGTTAACTATGAGGCGAGTAACTTACGAGACTTAAGTCAGGGGATGATATCTTAAAAATGAATTTGAGAACGCCTTGTGGTTTACCCGAAAAGAATGTGAATTTGTTGTGGAATCTAGTGGCATACTGGCAAGTTGCTACGGTAGCTCAGTTGGTTGGAGCAGCGTCACGGTAAGCCGAAGATCCGTGATTCAAATCCCAGCTATAGCATTGAGTTTCAGCCTGATTCTGCCTTTCCACCTTTAGACTACACATGACATGCGTGAAAGAACAAGATATTGCTAAAGAGGTAAATAATTTACCTCGCAAATCAAATGAAGTTCAAGTGGCGCTATGGAGTGAAGACCACGTGCACTGGACGTGTACAAAGAGCGCCATAGAAAATCTCACTGCACCTCGCGTCTATGTCACATTATTTATCGTTGTACATGGCCTTGCGAAGCCATGAACTTTAAGGAAAACAAAGGTATACACAAGGTTAGATAAATACGAAATGAAGATACAAGAGCAGAACTTAATGTGTAGGTACTCAATAAATAGCAAATTTGAAAAATATAGAACGAATGTGTACAACATGTCCAAAGAATGACAGATTCAAGATTGCCTAAATTACATTTCAATATCAACAAAAGGAAGGAGAGATGTCGGCCAACCCAGAAAGAGGTGAAGGGAGAAACTGTGAGGCGGAATGGGCATTATGCTCATACCGTGAAGTGAAGAAGAAAAAGATTAAAAAACTTTTCGATAAACTTTGGTATTGGATTATGGCCAGTATCCTAAATACACGTAACACATGCACGCCTTTTATTGACTTCAGTACATTATTACACATAATAAAGAGCAAATAACGTGGTGCTTTATTTATTTTCATGAATATATGGCATACTTAGTCACTTTTATTTCATATTACTAACACTCAGAAGTCGCATCGCATGCATCTCAGCTGTGGCATCATTGGTACGTTGGTTCCGTTGTCTTTCCGTTGCCAACATTTGAAATCCCAACATAGCTGAAAACACGATTTAGGGCCCTCAGCCTCAAGGCGTAGCCGAGGGATCTGTGCGTCTAAAATTCGAATCATTCACGCTGGCAGCAATTCCTTCCAAAAGTCGACAAAACCCGCCAAAAACGACTATATAAGAACGGCCGCATAAAGGGTGGGTGGGAGGGCAATATATTGCTCACAGTGCAACACCTAATACATCAAAACGTTCCTCATTAACCAAGAATTACTGTGGATAGCAAAAACCCAGATTTTGCAAGTTAAACGCTTCTATTTTCACCACAATCCAATATCGAAGTAACTCCAAACTTTTATAAATGTTTATTTAGAGACAAAACACACCAGAAAACCTAATTACTATCTAAAGTCTTCTAAGAAAAAGAAAGTTTGAGCTTTGCACTAGCCGTATGTAGGCACTAATATAAAATGAAATCTTGGATCACAGTTTCTTCCAATATACAGGGCGTTTCAGAAAAGTAGCTCTCATAAGGGCATGCAGTGCAAGCGAGAGATTAAGAACTAAGTGACCCATAATGTTATCTCAATCATTAAAAAATAATCTCTACCAACAGTGAAAGACAGGATGGCTTGACTCCACGAGAAGCAAACTTCATGATATAATATCGAGTTTTTCGACACTTCTTCCCAGTAATTCTCTTTCCAGATAAGCTCAGGTTTTTAACCAAGGTCACGCACAGTTATCTTCTTTCAAAGACCAACCACCCATCTGTCACCAGTGTGCCACCTGTTAACGACGAAACACATAATCGTGGAATGTACACAATACGATCAGTGGAGACAACACTACTAGATACCCAATGATTTACAAACAGCACTCAACTATTGAAGTTTTAAAAGCATAAATTTATATAAAAGTATATAATGTTCAATAAATTTGATTAGTTATAATGTCACAATTTTATACTAGTTCATTATAATAGTTCAAAACTGCCAGTATGTTAAATAACTTCATTGTTTCATTGTTAAATATTTATTCTATAAAAGTTGTAAAGTCGCGATATGACTAATATGTTAAAGCGACTATAAACTTTCAAAAAACAAACTACTTGCTGTAAACAGCGACTGCATGCAGCAAGTTAGCAAATTAAGAACAACTGAAGTTAGAAAAGAGGACACAGCATAGTAAAATATCAAATACATTAATTTTAGATAGGTTTAATGAATCTTAATAAGTCCAATATAATTATCTTTAGCGTAGAATTGCATGCAAGTTGGCTTCCCTCTTAATATTTTCATTTGTAGAGGAATTTCAACCACATGCGAAATGAATACGTAAACACATCTGTTGGCCTTAGATCACATGCAACTGGAAATTGTCACTAAGAAGTTCTCATACTGTTTGGCAGATGGCAGCAGCCTTCCTTTACCGACAACCTCGAACTTATTTTTCTGTAAACATAATTCTTTGGCGCCAAGCGAATACACATATAAACAAAATTTAAGACGACTTTCAATAATGAGTCATGTAAAATTCAGTAAGAGGATTTTAATGTCTGTCTGCATTTATGTTCTAGGCTTATCTTCCAACTCAAGGTTCTTTTGCCTTTTGAAAACAACTTGTTGATAAACCAAGCCACAATTTCCCATCGCTACTCTTCGAACCTTGTTCTGCAAGAAACGGAGAACGTTTAATTCCATCTATGTTTCCGCAGGTATGTTGTTGGCAAGTTCCTTTTTTAACATTGTAATTTGGGGACTAACACAACTAACAGTATCCAAAGGTGTAATTTCAGTAGTATTGCAGGTGAATTTATAACGGAAAACAGGTGTTTGGTTCCTAACGTAGAACGATTATGTATGAATCTGTAGCTGTTCTTAGTACTAATATACGGTGGTAGATAGCAGCATTGTTGTTGTAAATATTGTCTAAGATACTCCCTGTTAACATTAATTTTCACCAGGATACGTATAGCAAGTTCAAAGTGTTTGCAGAAGTATCTCGAGCCCTGGGAACCAGGAAATTTAAAATGATCAAGTTTGACATCTTCTAGTTTTGATCAAAAGAATTCTGTGACTCTTCCTGATTCAGAATATAATTAGGTGTATAAATTGTTTGAACTTTTAAAAAATTCATTTCAATAGAATTTATGTCTGTTAAATTTGGTTTGCCATAATATTTGTTGTCAGAAATCGTAACACTGAATGATGCGATTGATCTATCAAGTGTACCCATACATGCATGTGCCTAGGTTCAGATAAGACCCAAACTCTTTCCAGCCTCTTTAAGATGTTACACGGATTTAATATTCACTTCGTTTCATTTAGTTTACTCTGTCTCCTGAAGCAATGTGGCTTAGTTTTAGAGATCATCATCGGAGTTCTTTATGGGGGGGGACGCTGGGATATGAGTACCCTTAAAAGTTTATGGGATCCCGAAGGATGTAATAAAAATTCTTTCTTCTATAGAAAATGTTTACAAAAAATTCCCTCGCCCCTTTTTTGAATATAACTAAAGATCGCTTTAACAATGAAGTCTTATCGTGACTATAACAACTTAGGTACAGTTGGAGCCGGGATAGCGCAGTGGCTTCATTTCTGGCTCTCGTACTGAGGGTCCGGGGTTCGATTCCCGTCTCTGTGATGGCGATTTTAAGCTAATGTGAAATATCCTCAAGGCCCAACGTGGTTCAGAGCCCATGGTAAAGCTGTAGGTCCTCTTAGTCTACCACCATCCTCATCATTAGAGGTAACTGATTCCACCCGTTGGGTGCCTCCATCCCATAAACGGGTTCAGTCATCGCTTGGTGGAATGAGGTATCCCCCGAAGGTCATAAGCCGTATTGCGTAGAAATAATTAATATAAGTTTTTATTCTGCAGATAACGTATTTGTCCCTTCAACTTTCCTCGTGCGTAGCGGCGTAATGAAATACGCTTTCGCTTCACTCGCTGCGGCGTCGAACAGAAGACTTCTCTAACCTCTTCACTCCCTCTACGCCGCAATTAGCATTCCAACCTCACTCGGAGAACGCACTAAATTACCAGCTGTTATGCCGTAACAAGAACATCTACTCACCTAGGACGCTCACTTAGTAGCCGTTGGAGTTTTCCAGATATTTCTGGAATGCCCGCGGGAGGTGAGAAAGAAGCTTCCAGAAGAATGCGGTTATCTATTGATAGTGGTTTTGAGCGGGAGCGTTATTTCGTCTACTTATCTATCCTTATCTCTTCAACCGGCCAGTCTTCTATGCAATACTTGAGGCCCATAGCTGCGTCACAGTATATTTCAAGTTACATTCTTGCTTCAGTCATGCGCCTTGTGGTTTTGTTAAAATTGGATAGTTCCAATGGCGAGTTTTGAAACCGACTTATTTGCTTTACGTCGTTCAGTCTTTAACCCTTAGGGAGGATATGAGAGTTGAGGAGTTACAAAGGGGAGAAGAAGGTGGGTAAGTTTGGAAACCACAGCTTTACGTCGTGAGAAACAGTGGGATTTACATTGTCGGTACATAAAACGTCACGACAGACACTGGTGATGGTGATAATTAATTGTTCAACACAAACCTTGTGTAAGCTAAATTTGGAAAGGTAGAATCAATTGGTGGAGTAGCAGCACGGAAAGCTGAAGATCTGTGGTTCCAATTCCGGCTGTGGCACTAAATTTTCATCATCAACCTGCTAGGATTGGGCACTCTTGTCTGTTCCGACTTAAAAGAGCTATAACAATCTCTTGGCGGCGCCGTGGCCGAGCGGTTAGACCGCTCGCCTCCCACCGAGGCAGCCCGGGTTCAATCCCAGGGACCTGCATGTGGGATTTGTGGTGGACGAAGCGGCGTCTGGGCGGGTTTTCTCCGGGTTCCCCGGTTTCCCCCGCCATTCATTCCACCAACGGCTCCATAATCACCTTTCCTTTCATCCATTTTACCAACATTTCGTTTCATCTACTTCCTTCATTCCATACCAGGCATTGGGCTGATCACCCATCCTGGATGCTCTATCTGATCCATGAGTGTCTGCTCCTCGACGGGCCTCTGACCCCAGGCACCCGCTTGTAAGTCCTGGGGGGTGTAAGTCCTACATAAGAGGAGGGTAAACAGATAATGAATGAATGAATGAATAACAATCTCTTCTACTTTGAGGTTGACAGCTATTCACCAAGGCTGGGATTCTTTCAGTGCTCTACGAGATAGGTGGGCTCTCAAATTGTCTTTATAACCTTCTATCTTTTCATTTAAGTTGTATTATGATTAATTCTTCTCGATAGTTTCATTTCGTATCAAATCCATTCTTTTGCATCCTCTCTCCGCAGGATGTGCATCCACTCAATGTTGTCCTCCGTGGTGTCGTGGTTACCATGTTAGCCTCTAGTTCCCGAGGTCGCGAGTTCAAACCCGGCGGAGGGAGATGGATTTTTTTTCGGGCGTAAAAATCCTTAGCATGGCTTGCTTCGGAAGGGAAGTAAAGCCGGTGGTCCCGTGTCGTACATTTACGGCACGTAAAAGAACCTCAAGCCCTGAGCAAAATTACCGGTCTTTCACGCCCAATATAGAATGGGACGCTAAGGACCATAGCAGTTAAAGAGCGTCCATAAATAAAACTCAACTTAATTTAATTTTTCTACGGAGAAATTTAATTTCCGCTGACTGTATCTTACTTTTAACTCTTCCATGTGTTATCAAAGTTACACTTCCGTACAATGGTATGGTATAAAATTTTAATTTTGTGCCTTTTCGGGTTTTATTTCGAAGACCTCTGTTTATTGTTCCACAAATTAATTGAAATGTACTCAATTTATTTTCAATACCCCTGTCTCTATTATAACTTATATTAAATTCCAGAAAATAATTTTCTATTACTATTTTTGAGCTCACAGGATATATACACCGATAGATTTTGCACTATAATTTAGTAGTTACGCATTCTTCTGGAAGCTTCTTTCTCACCTTTTCTTGTAGATATTTTCAACTTATACTCTTTTCCAATTGGATTTAGCTTATATACTGAAAGTTGTAAACTATCTTCAGTATTCTGTATTAGTGCTATATCATCTGCATATAGCATTATCAGGGCCGTGTTTTATTATTATTATTATTATTATTATTATTATTATTATTATTATTATCATCATCTTCATCATCGATAGAGACGAAATCTTTTTTTAACTTCGACTAGAAGTACCTATATGTTTCACAATAAAGGTAAACGATTTAAACCTGTACGTTTTCTCTCGCTGGGTCTTTGTTTGCGCGATAAGCACTAAAATTGGCATATTTTAAAAATCTAATATAAAACTTACATGTGGACGATAAAAAGGTAATAAAAGCACACTATTTTATTTTTGATCCATCAAATTAATTGCAAGATCTGATACCAATCTCGATTATGTTTAAGCAACTACTTGAATTTCAGAGTGAAAGCAATATGTACTTTTATGTTATATTGTATTCTGAATGCCCGAAATTTATATCAGGATAGTACTGAAACATGCTCTGTTGACATATAAAATCTGAGGTATTCGGCTTTATAGCTTTTGTGAGATATCTGTGCAAGCCTTATGACTACCATCAAATGCGACGATAAAAACAGATTTTGCACTATAATTTAGTAGTTACTAAGAGATCTTCAGTGTCCTGAAAACATTGCAACATGTATGCTGCAATTGGTGTCCAATAAACAGAAGTGCTAAATATTAATTTAATATTTCCTGTCAAGCATTAATATCCCTATAAAATAACTTGCATCTCTGTTAGATCTCGCATAAACTACTGACTGGTAATATTAATAACTCAATTTTACCGATAATACAGTAATTGTGTATTGTATAAGTTAATCGTTTTTGTCTAAATGTATTTTAAAGTCAGTTATTATTCTTGAAAACCACACATAAATTTTGTTGTATTATTAACACGAAATTGCGAAAATTTAAAAATTAAATGTGAATTCTTAAAAAAAATTATCACTAATGAAACCCGTTTACATATTTATTTCTATACATTGATATACCTAGAGTTACTCCATGCTTCCATTTACTAATTAAATTTCGCGATATACATAGACAAATGTGTAGTTGATTAGACTACAACCTTGTTTCCAGCCCTTGTTTATTATTATAGGTTCTGATTTTAACATGCCTGTGCTAACATTTAATAGTCTGTGACCCGATTCGGGAGGTCCAGGGATCGATCCGCGGCGACCACCCACTCTGGCCCATGGGTTTTTCGTGGTTTCCCTGGGTCGCCAGGCGAATACTGGGTAGTTCATCTTCTACCACGACTCTGCTTCCTCTGATTTCCTGTACCCATCATCTTCTATGTCATCTGCTTCAGGGTTGTAGGACAAGGCGACGGTGTCCGGCGGATTGCGGCTGGGCGGTGGCTCGCACTCTGTAAAGGTTTCTCCTAGGCGAGGGTTTCCGCTTCTGAGGTTGGTGGCTTGTGGGCAGGCACCGTGTGGCGTCTGGAAACGTTAGGGACCCCGTGCATGCTTGCCCCCCGTCGGCACCCGGACCCGGTCGCCCTTCATCCTTCCCTCCCATGGGTCACATTGGAAGCAAAAAGGGTCGAATGGGCTGCCCCCCTTCCGGGGGCCCCTTCGTGATCCGTACCTTTACCTTTACCTTTACCTGATTCTACCTTTCCAGCTTTAGCCTACACACGCCATGTGTAAAAGAAGAATTAATTATGACTATTTGACCTTACAGTGGTTAACTATAGGACTTAAAGTACTTACGAGACTGTAAGTCGCAATTGGGGTACGTTATCTCGTATGAATTTGAGAACACCTTATGATTTACCGGGATAAATGCAAGTCATTTGGCTAATTTAATGTCGTACCAGCATGTTGCCACGGTAGCACAGTTGAGGGGCAACACCATGGCAAGCTGAAGATCCGTTGTTCAAATTCCAGCTTAATTTAGCTGCAGAATTTCAATAACCTGCAAGTATTGAACGCACAAAATATCGTCAGTTCACCACTCTGGCCTTTTCCCTCCGGATTGAGCAGGGTACTGATATTATTTTCCGGTTTTAATCGTCAAAAGTGATTAAATATTCTTTTACCTTTGCTGATAGTTCACAAGCAATGCGTACACTGTTTATTTTAGTTCCGGGGATTTTTTGGAATATCTGTAAACGCCGATTGGATGACGTCAAAACATCGAACCCTGCGTCAATGTAAAAGGAACAAACGAACCGTGAACCGCTAGGGGCTGGTGACGTCATACCGTACAACCTAAAAAGATATTCATTTTTTCCCCATCGAGCCGATTCCATGCCATTTCTTCTGTAAAAACACAATGTTAGATTACCTAACAGTAAAAGTGTACAGTTATTTTAGGAATTATTGGGAGACTGTGTTGACAAATGCATTTGAAGATAAAACTGAACATTGCTCTACTCCACGAAGTGTTTATTTTGATATCGATGCATGTTCGCCTTTTGAGCTGTGTGCGTGTGTGAGTGCGAGTGGATGTTAACGGCGAAATATATATAAAACTGCAAGAAGTTCGAAGAAATGCCTCTATTAAAGCAAGTGTTTTTAATTACCGAAAGACAAAAGTAACTGGATTCAAACTGTGTACATATCAAATACTTAGAGCTAGTTTGTACGTGATTGCTAACATTGCTAAACCAGGTTTATTTCTTATTTATTTTAATGGTGTGTAGATGAACCTTCAGACTCTGAGAAGAATTTACTCGGCGTCAGTAACTGAAAAAAAAACAGCTATGTATGTTCGTGAAAAAAATGAAAACTTCCTAGATTTATCCTTTAAAGAACAAAACAATTATTAAAAAAATCACCATTTGTCGAGATTATTATGGTGCGAATGTACAGTAACTGATTTCCTTAACACAAATTGAATAAATGGGAAATAACTGCATAGTCTGGTTTGTACTGAAAAGCTTTTGAGGAGGGTAAGTCAATAAGTAGTGGCAATAAGTCCTTGAGTGGCAATGTGAAAGATCCACTCAAGGACTGAAGTTGTGCTATTAAAAAAACTCATAATCTAGAAATGCCACAATTACAATTAACTTATACAGGAGCGTGGCAGCTTCATTTGGTATTGATGGTGAAATATCCCTTCCCTTTGCGGTGCCAGATTCTCCCTCTCCTGCCTTCCAGATTATTAAAACAGTGTAACGCATGTTATACTAAGTCTGATGTGTTGCATTCAGGTGGTTTTTTCTACTCATTCTTCTACATGCTTTTTATTAATTGAGGTAAACTATCATTACACTTTTACACGTTATGTGCATGCATAAGGAGAATACAGTACGCTAAAATGAGTCATACTTTTAAAAAAAGTTTGGTGTGATACACTCACATGACTTTCTCTACCCTCTATCTTTATTAGTAGGTTTTTTTTACTATTTTTACTAAAGTTTATGCTTCTATATACTACACTTTAATCCAAATAAACCTTTGCAGAAATACTTACGTTACTCATTTCGTGAGGATACAAAGAGAACAGCGATAGTCAAATGTTTAAGAACTGGACGCTGTAACATTCCTTAATGCTTCCATGCAACCGCGAGAAACAACTGAAAAGCGATTAGACGTAAAAAAAAAGAATGACAAAGTATTCAACAAATCGAACCATTAATAACGGATATCTTAGAAATACTACAAAAAAGCTTATTTGAAATAAATTGTGGTATTTTAGAGAAATCTTCATTTTTTGTGTAGTACTTTTCGTCATCGCTTAACGTTTATCAGTTATACAAGATTATATAAAACTTCTTTTAAATGCGGTGGGCTTCACAGGCGGTACCCAGAAAATTCAATATAAATTTTATTTGGAATGTAAATATCTTTAATATACAGTATTTTAAACAAAATTGTTAGAGCCATAGTTTACAAAATTAAAGATTTCGAAAAATCTTTCACCTAAAGGGTGGTCTGGAGTGAAGAAACTCTCTTGAAAATCTTCGTGTCGTAACTTTGGAAGGTACCTAAACGCCAAGTTTGGTATTTATCCGACTTTTAGTTTTTGAATTATGTTCTTCACAGACAACTCACAAAGACATACATGGACGTTTTCCTTAAAATGGGTTTTTTGGATTCAGGAAGCCTCAAAACGTGTATTTCCGTTGAAATCTGGTATTGAATTTATGGGTGGAATGCAGTACCTTGTCTATCCAATGTGTGTGTGGTAGAAAAAGTAAAAATCTGATTGTTGCATCCATATGGCTTTCTCCACTCACTCCTTAACGAAATATAGTTGCGATAGTCAGATTTTTAAAGAGCGTGTTGCTATTTGATGATTTTGAAATTCCAAGCTCTTACATGATCACGAGAAAAAAAACCAATAACGACTTCCCAGTTGAGAAAAGTATAAATATTTGAAAATTCAAAACAATGACAAAGAATATCTCGGAAATGGTTAACTCTGGCCGGCCTTCGTAGCCACGGCCGCTGGAGCGTATAGCCGAGGGTTGTGGGTTCTAGTCCCGCCATGGGCATGAGTGTTTGTGTGTTTTATGTGTAACACTAATTGGGTAAAAAGTAAAACATAAAACACGGTAATAATAAACCGAAAAAAGCAGGTGAACATAAAAAAATCCACAAAAGAAATATATATGCGACATAAATAGTGTGCTTTAATGAAATCTACATTTTTTGTGCAGTAAGATTTTATCTTACAGTTTACAAATTATACAAACGTCATTCAGAATGAAGAGGGCTTCAGAGAGTATTCCGAGAAAGTTCAGCATATACACTTCATTTGTCATGAAAATATCTTACACAAATGGTAAGTGTTTTACTTTAAACATTTTGAAAAACTCAAAAATAACGAAACATTTTGCATGTAAATGGTTATTTAGGACGGAGGGATGTTATTGAAAAACATCGTCGCACCCTTGAAATACCCTGAACATAAATACAAATTTGGTATTTCTCGTTTTCACATTCTCTGCCATGACCCAGTAGATAGTATCTCATCCATCCAGAAATTTAATACCGATATTTCACCTGGAACACAAAATAAAATTAAATTAAATTGAGTTTTCTTTATGGACGCTTTTTAACTGCTGTGGTCCTTAGCGTTCCATTCTATATATTGGGCGTGAAAGACCGGTAATTTTACTCAGAGGCCTCTTTATCAGGCTTAAGGTTCTTTTACGTGACATAAATCTACGACACGGGACCACCGATTTTACTTCCCTTCCGAAGGAAGCCATGCTAAGGATTTTTACACCCGAAAAAATCCATTGCCCTCCGCCAGGTTTGAACCTGCGACCTCGGGAACTAGACGCCAGCATGATAACCCTGAAACACATGTTATGAGGTCCCACATAACGCAAATAAGCATTTTAAGAAACAGTTCTCTCTCTCTGTGTGTGCGTGCGCGCGTGCGCATCATAACTCAAAAACGAAAAGCCCTATAAATATCAATATTGGTATTTGAGTTCAGTATCTTTGAAAGATGCGGCACCAAAAGAATCGCCCAACTAAACTTCTCTTTCCATAGAAGAGTTTTCAATATTTTGTATTTTCCCAAAAATGGCTCTAGCAGTTTTAATAAAATGCCTTATATTTAAGATAGATATTTAACATTCAAAATGTATATCTTGAAATTCTCTTTATTCAGAAGGAATATTGTATAATGCTGTATAATGGATAGAATATGCAAAATAAACAAGAATGTACTACACAAAAAAAATATATTCCTCTGTAAAGCACAATTTCTTTCAGCAACTTTTTTATAGTATCAGACATTTTCGAGATATCTGTATTATTGGTTTGCATTTATAACTCTTTATCATTTGTTTAGTTGTGTGGGTTTTCAGTTGTTTCTAAGCTTATCGTTAGCAGTGTCGTTTTGATTTCATACCGAGTTTCATTATAAGGTGCACCCCGTAACTATAACTACTAGTTAGCCTTAACGATAAGCTTATAAAATAGACCCAAAGAGTATGGAACCTCAAGACCAGCATAATTATACAAACTAGCCTTTAAACTTCTGACTATCGATTTGATTTTCTCTATCCCCTTGTACGTTTAACGAAATATGAAGTGAAACTATTTCTGCAAAGATTTAAGTTAAAGTAGATAAAAGAATTATGATGTGATACATTCACATGACTTTCTCTATCCCCTATCGTTTATTAGTGAGTATTAAATTATTCTTATTAATGCTAATTACCTACTTTTTTCTATCTACTACATTTTAATCCAAATAAACCTTTGCAGAAATAGCTACATTACGCATCTCATTAAATATACGACAGTGGCGATAGTCAAATGTTTAAGAACTGGAAGCTATAAGCTGGCCTTAAAATTCCATACTGTTTCCATGCAATCGCGAGAAACAACTGAATGCTGACAGGTCTTTAAGAGAATGACGAAGTAATGAAAAATCGGAACCTTTAATAACGGATATCTCAGAAATGGCTTATGCCATAAAACTCTTATTTAAAATAAATTCTGTTTTAAAGGGATCTAATTTTCTGTGTAGTACGTTTTCCTCTAATGCTTAACGTTTACCAGTTACACAAGATTATCAAAATTTCTTCCGAATGAAGTAGACTTCATAGACCATTCTCATAAAATTCAAGATACACATTTTATTTGTCATGTAAATATATTTGATACGTTTTAATCAAAATCCTTAGATCCTTTTTTATAAAATCAAAATTTTGAAAAATGTTGCATGTAAAGGATAATATGGGGTGCGGAGATTTCGTGGAAAACCTTTGCGTCACATGCTTGGAAGATATTGAACCTAAATACCCAGTTTGGTATTTATTCGACTTTTCATTTTTTATTTATCGTTTTCACAGACACACTGACACATAGGCACACAGACACACACACGGACATGTTTCCAAAAATGCTTTATTTGGTTGAAGGTGCCTCAAAAAGATGTATTTTCGAATTTTTGGGTGAAATGCAGTATCCCCTACTTACTATACATGGTAGAGAAAGAGAAAATGCTATTTTTTGGATTCAAGGGACCTCAAAACATGTATTTGCGGTGAAATATCGGTATCGAAATTTTGGGTGGAATACATACTTCCCCTACTTACTATGGTAGTAGAGAAAGTAAAAACGTAGATCTCTTTAAAACACACAATTTACGCAAAATAAGTTTTTCTGTGGCATAAGGTGTTTCGAAGATATCTTTATTAAAGGAAGTCTCGTCGATTTTCAGTTGTTTCTCGGATTACATGGAAACAGTATGGAATTATAGCATCCGGTTATTAAACATTTTATCTCTGTTCTCTTTGTTTCTATAACGAAATGACAATGTAGCTGTTTTGCAAAGGTTTATTTGGATTAAAATGTAGTAGTGAGAAAAATAAGCTTTAGTAAGAATAGTTTGTACAACCACTAATAAAGATAAGAGGGTAGAGATAGCTATGTGAATGTATCACATCGGATTTTTAGGAATGCATTGTTTGAGATCACGTAGGCCGTGACTACAATAATTACAATACAAACACGGCGCACTTTCTTAGTCAAAATATTGCTAATATAAAAGCAGCTGTAGACAAGTTAACCCCTGAAAATACGAAGAAGAACAAGAGTATAGCATGGAACCACTTTTCGGAATTCTGTGCAGAGAGAAATTATAAAATTGGCAGCTCAGTTAGTGACGAAGATATTTTAAAGATCCCACGCATTTGTTTCCTTTCCACAAGCATGCACCATCTACAAGGCTGCCACTAAACTATGTAAGTTCATAATAAATAAACTTTTCGTGTTATTATCAAACCCAGTAGCACTTAATCTGCTAGTTTTCAACGACATTTAATTTTGTTTTCAAACTCGTGCATCTTTTTATAAGATAATTTTGTGGCGTATTAATAATTTGGGGGTTTCAACATACTGTTGTTACCTTTGAAGTTGACTGGAATGACGTCACTCCTGGCTGGGAGTGTTGAGGATAGCGTCTGTCTTGCTGAGTATTCCGAGAGAAGCGGATCGTGCGTGCAAGCCGGCCTTTGAATCGGTGGACATCTCCCTTCACCTTTCATATTTAATAATGTAGGAACCTCAAATGGTTGGGAAATAAATCTGTGAATATGTAAGTAGATTTGTGTTATGGATTTTGTACAGTGAAAAACTCATGCATTCCTGTTAACCTCCACACCACGTTTCGGTCCTCCGCTGCCAAGTGAGTATACGTCCCCTCAGTGTACGTGCTGGGTACTACATTTTTTTTTAATTTTTCACGTCAACCTTTAGGCCTCTACCTAGCATGTAACAATATCGTAATATTACCTTCGGTCTCGAAATAATTATCATGAAAACAGGCATTCCTTAACCTCAATCAAAATTATAGGAAAACTACCAGCACTTTTGCTACTTTCTACTGTTGAAAGTTTATCTCAAACAAGAAGTACATAGAATAATAAGCATTTATAAGGATAGTTTGTAGAAGAATAAGCAGAGAAAGCCATGTGAATGTACCTTTGGATTTTTTTCATTTTGTAGGCAAAACGCACTGTGCAAAACTCTGCTTTCAATTCTTATACATTGCTTTCAAATTCCTACAGCATACACCATTATATATTATTTGATGCTTATAGGAAGCATGTATATCACAAGCTATCTACCGATGCTATACACGGATTTTGCCGTACTTATTGACTGCTCTCATAGATACAAACAAAATGAAAATAGTAATTGTATTTCCCCCTCCAGCTCCCCTTTCTCCTCTGCTCAGGCTAATTAAATACCTCTGTGTCCTGAACAATCTGCTGGCTATTTTCCATTTCGATTTAATGGTTTTGCTTTAGTTTTTTGCTCTTCAAAATAGCTTACAGCATAACGTCAGTTTTTATTGCAATTGAAATGCCTATTTTGTTACTGTCCAATTTCGATTAGAAGGTATTTTTCTAATTGGATTTTGGGTTCTTTCTGTTTATGAATTTGTATTGTTTACTGAGTACTGTTTTCATGAAAACATATTCTGATTTTAAACTGTAAAGAGGTAAATTAAAACTTTTTTACATATACTTTTTCGAATTAACATGAGAAAATAGATAAGGAATCCCATTCAAATTTCCATATGGAATATGAACATTTTTTCTTACTAGCGCTAAATACTACCTTAGGAGGCTGGATATATGCATATACAGGGTGGACCATTTAAGTTGAGACTGTACAATATCTTCAATACTAAACGCTTTAGAAAGAAATGTTTTTAACAAACGTTGCTTGATAATATGGGGGAAAGCAAATGCCATAGGTCTATTTTGTTTAGAGGATGTTATGGTAGTTATTTAGAGTCAATTAAATGTTTTTAAATTGGAACCTACATTTTGTATGTTGTTTTCTCATTAGAAAATAGTTTATGAAAACTGTTTATTTTGTGATGAGGAATAACGAAACAAAATGAAAAAATGTTGTTTCCCAATTACGAAACGTAACTTGACCTTCAAGTGACCAATCATTCATTGCACTCTTCGTACACAGCCATTCAGAATTTTCGTTGTTATTTACGTTGGTGTAAGAACAACTGCAAAGTGCTTTATACAAATATTGTTTAGTTTTTTATGAGGAGTGAGAAAACAATACAAAAAATGTAGATTCCCTTTCAAAAAAATTAAATTCATTCCAAACTGACCATCACAATGTCCTCCAAATAAAACACGACTAATGCCCTTTACTTTCCCCCATAATATCAAGCAACTTTTATTAAAGACATTTCTTTCTACAACGCTTAGTTTTGGAGATATTGTACAGAATAAACTTAAATGAGATTTATATTACTTATATAAATTTAAGTAATTTAAGATAATCAATTTACTTAACAGTAGAGGATTCTACTATTTCTCGGTATTCGATACATAGTTTATAAAAAGGTCAAAATATTGATTTTAAGATTTTAATTTATAAATATATATAATCAGTTTTGTATTATATGCAATATTCTCCAGTTAGACGCAGCTGTAGATTACACATTTCTTACTTTTTGCCAAGATAACAATAATGGTAGGTAATATCTATCTTCTTCTCTTCTTATGCAATTCTTGTTGCACTGAAAACTTTGTTTTAAAGAATTTTTCATTCATTGAAAAAATATATCATACGATTTTCCCCACCCATAACAAATACAAGTATATCCGTTATGTATTATAGTATTCTTGTGATTCTTTTATAAGGTTACGTTATTCATGATATGTTTTATCTAAACATTATTTAGGACTAAGCAATAAATGCATTGAAAACAGCATTCAAACCCCTAGCGCTGGAAACAACCTCTTTTTGGGAAGGAAAAAGAAAGAATCCTAAACATTCAGGCATACACGTCAGACAAAAGTCTGAACATGCAATATGAAATATTTCAAAAACTGTTAATACTACAAAAAGGACAAACTGTGTCTTTTAATGGCTATCCAGTTTTCCAGTTGTAGGGTTTTATCAATCTTCTATTATTTCAATGATTTCCTATGATATACAGAATTCAATTAATTTGAAGAGAACAACTATAAACAGAAAATTCAAGATATGCGTTTAATTTGTTATATTCATATCTCAAATATACTTTTTAGTCAAAATAGTAGCACATTTCTGAGAAAATTAAACGTAACCAATATTTCGAATTTATCAGACTTTTCGTTTTGAGTTATTGTGTTTATACATGCACACGCGGAACTTTTTGCAAAACTTTTCCCTTGGATTCAGGTCTGTTTCTGGTGAAATCTCGATATCGAACTTTTTCAGATAACAATAATTTCTCCATTACTAAAGTAGGTAGTAGAGAAAAAAGAATCTGCACTTGGGCTATAGAACTTAATGAAAATTATAGGATACCTTACAACTTAAATAAAAACAACCCCTATTCATATTTTAAACCATTATGTACAAATTACTACCATTTGACTATTCTAGATAAAGCTTTGGATACTTAGCTTTAGGTACACTGGCTTCCATTTACGCCGTCCCCGCAGCTTTGGGAGGCATTCTGTTGGCCTTCACAGGTGAGTGTGTATAGCGAGGAGGAGGTGAGTATATCTGTTTACTTTTTCTCGCATGCAGTGGCGTCCTATTTTACGTGCACAGTTGTAGATTATTCACATTTAAATATATAACTTTGAGCAATAGATTTATTCATCACTTATAATAGTAATGTTAAAATAATATACAACTAGATGAAGCCATGTTGTGCACAATATCTCCACGAAAAAATGTTTTAATGCACCATAATGTAACATTGAAATATACAGGATGATTCAAAAGTCCCTCATATTTTCGTCAAAGCAATGTTTTATGTCAAACCTTTTATTACATATGGAAAGTAATGACTACTGGATGATAAACTCAGTACATTTCAATGTGGTAGCCCTCTAAGTCACGGCACAGACTCCATCTTTGTTGTGTATAACAGGCGTGATTGCAACTACTGCTGCAGCTATTGGGTTTCTCAATTGCTGTAAGGTGTTGATCTTCAGTTCATACACTTTGGACTTGACGAAACCCCAGACAAAAAAGTCTAGTGGTGTCAGGTTCTGGAGAGCGGGTCGCCCAAATTCTCGGTGAACCACAACCGATCCAGCTACCAGGGAAAACTTCGTTTAGGTGGTCACGAACAATGATGGCAAAATAGGATGGTGCTCCATCTTGCTGGAAAACCACAGTATCTTGTGCTGCATCCTGTGCCAGCTGTGCCAGGAATTATTGTAGCATGTCAAGATACATAATTCCAGTTACTGTTGATTCCGCAAACATGAAAGGTCCGTAAAGTTTTGTTTTTGTTATTTCCAGCAACACATTTATCTTGGGTGTGTCTCTCTGCAACTGTTGTATGACGCTTGGCTGTTCGTCTGCCCAAATCCTACAATTATGCTTATTGACATGTCCACATGTGTGGAATGTTGCCTCATCGCTGAACAACACATGTTCCATGAGTTCTTCATTTTCAATGGCATTTAACAGGTTATCATACACAGCATGTCGAGGTGCATAGTCTTCTGGTTCAAGCCTATGCATTATCTGGATGTGATAAGGGCGTTTGTGCAGTTTGAAGCGCAAGGTACGCCATACAGTGCTTTGGAACATAACCAGCTCTCTGCTGGGTCTTCTGGTTGATGCACTGGGACATCCCGTATGGTTTGCACGTCTTCTGGTGTTGTAGCCGGCCTCACTACGTACCTCATCAGCAACAGATCCCGTCCGTTTCAGTTTCAGTACCGGATCTCTAACAGCTTGCCTGCTAGGATCTGGTTTCCTGAACTTTCTAGTGAATTCTTCTTGGACCTGCTCGTAAGTCAATCCTCGTATATGAGCGAAAAGATGAGAAAGTACTTTATTAGCTCCACATATGGAAAGTCAGTTTGAAGATGATGTATTATATTTCAACTGTTGGGGAACATAACTTGTAGTAGTTTCAACCGCACGTATAGTAAACAGTTTCCAGTAACCTTCGCCCCAAATGTACTTTTAGGTGGCCTTTGCCCCAAGTTTAAAAATATTAACTTTGTAGTTTTACTGTTTCTTTAAATATTATATATTTATGTTTGCCTCGGCAGCGTCAGTATTTATTTTAGAGACATGGATATCTTGGCAGGGTTGTGATACGACAAGAATGCAGGCCTACACACATTATAATTTTATTTCACTCCTTTTATTAATACTTGATACAATTTAAATACACTTCACTGATATAGAGAGCTGTGAGATTCCTTTTATTAACCAAATACTTGCACTTTTTAACACGTAAACTATTTTCATCTCACACGAACACGTATAAAATCTCTCAAGAACGCATCACGCATCCAGTTACAATCACTGTCTGCAGGCAACTGACTTCTGAATTTGTAAATGTTTCTCCTTTTCAGTTTCTGATTGGCTAATCCTACTCCAATAGAATACCTTCATTTAACTAAAGCTTTTTCTGGTTGCTGATTGGCTATTTTATAAACTGTCACTAAAATTACATTATTGTTGCTCCAATAAAGACTAGTAGCCTTATTAAACATTCTTACTCGTTATTGCTTCAAGGTTACCTCATTGTTAGCAACGTTTAACTTATTATTCTCACAGCTCATACATTATTAAATTACGTAATACATTCAGATAACATCATTACATGTATACAATAATATAAGCATATGCAATGACTGTTACATACATTTTACAAATTAATATATACACATATTGTTTCAAGGCGGGCTGTTATTGAATTTACATATTATATAATTAGACTGACATTATTTAAGTGTTAAAAACACTGCCTCAAAGGGCAGCTAATATTTTCTGTTTAAGCAGTTTCAAATTACTTATAACACAAATGCATACATTTACGATATGATGAAGATGTTAAACTTCTGAATCACCTGTATTTTAGTTTCCACTCTAATAGAGGACAATTTACCAGACATTATTTTAACAATCTGTCCAATCTCCATTCTTGTCCAATGCCTCCTAGGTACATAATCGCATAGGTGCTGCAAGAACTCTGGCTCTAAACACGTATATTCCCACATTTCATGACAGTGTTCCGAGGGCGACGAATGATTTATTGCCTAGGCAGCTAATTCAGGTATTGGACAAGAATGGAGAGTGGACAGATTATTAACATAATGTCTTGTTAATGTGTCCTGTTTAAGGGCAAAAACTATGTATTTCAGTTTTACGTTATGTTACCATTAAAAATCTGATGTGTTACACTCACATGACTTTCTCTACTCTTGTACAATCTATTTTTACAAACGCCTATTCTCCATATGCTTCATATTAATCGAGATATCGAGATATCAATCTTATTTGTAATTTTCTTGTAGATGCAAGGGGAATATGGTAGCTTTTAAGCGATAGTCAAATATTTTATCGCTGGTTGCTATGTGGCGCATTCCATTCTCTTTGCATGTCCAGGACATAAAAAAATGAATAACGAATTTGAGAAAAAGTATAAGTATTGGAAAATTTAAGGAAATAACAAGCAATATCTCGAAAACGGTTCACTCAACAAAAAAAATGTATATGATATAAGTTGTGTATTTTAACGCGATCTACATTGTTTGTGTAGTAATATTTTGTCTATCTCTTATGGTTTACCAGTTATGCAAAAGTCGTTCATAATGAAGAATACTTTTGGAGACATTCCCAGAAATTTCGAGATATACATTTCATTTCTCATGACATTGTCTTAAACATATGATATTTTCATCAAAATCGTTAGAGCCATTTTTGAGAAAATTAAAATTTTCGAAAAATGTTCCATGTAAAGGGTAGTCTGGGGTGGGGGGATTTTCTTGAAAATCTTCGTGTCGCATCTCTGGAAGATACTGAACGTAAATACCAAGTTTGGTGTTTATCCGACTGTTAGTTTTTGAGTTATGCTGTTCACAGACACACACACACACAGACACACACACACAGACACACACACAGACACACACACACACACAGACACACACACGGACATGTTTCCAAAAATGCTTTTTTTGGATTCAGGAGGTCTCAAAACATATATTTCCGTTGAAATCTCGGTATCGAATTTTTGGGTGGAATGCAATACTTCCCCTACTTACTATACGTAGTAGAGAAAGTAAAAATACTTCTTCGTGGAGAAGTTGTGCAAAACATTTTTCTTGAGTTATATATTTAAACATGCTTATTATATTTAAATGATGAGCAAAGCTATTGCTAAAAGTCATATATCCATATAATAATAATCTAGAATTGTGGCTAAAACGGAAGCCACTGGATGCGCGAAAATAGATACACGCACCTCCTCCTTGCTACGAGGGCTGTCCCAGAAGTACCCGACCTAACAAAGAAAACACAGAAATTTTGGGGAAAAAAACATCTTTATTTCTCTACATAGTCTCCTCTCAGCTCGATACACTTTTCCCAGCGATATTCAATAGCTTCGATACCCTGTTTATAGTGAGAACCTTCGAGTTCTGCAAAATAGCCATCAACTGCAAACTCCACATCTTCATTGTTGGCAAATATTTCACCATCAAGCCATTTCTTCAACTTTGGAAACAGAAAATAATCAGAGGGGGCTAAGTCTGGCGAATAGGATGCATGAAGAAGCAATTCGAACTTTAACTCATAGATTTTGGCCATGGCGATAATGGATGTGTGAACTGGTTAATTGACTTGATGAAATAAAAGCTTCTTTTCTACTAAATGCGGCCGTTTTAGCTTGATTTCATCATTCAAATGCTGCAATAAGTTTGAATAATACTCGCCATTGATTGCTTTTCGTTTTTGAAGATAATCGATGAAAATTATCCCACGCGCATCCCAGAAAACTGACGCCATGACCTTCACTGCAGATGGAACTGTTTTCGCCTTCTTTGGAGCCGATTCTCCCCTTTCAGTCCACTCACTGTTTTGACTGTTCCTTCGTCTCAGGTGAGAATTGATGGACCCATGTTTCATCCATGGTTACGAATCGACGCAAAAACTCGGCTTTATTGCAGCGAAACATCACCATACACTCGACTGAAACACCCTCACGACGCTGCTTTTGTTCCATTGTGAGTAAACGCGGCACCCATCTTGCGTATACCTTTCTCATGTCTAAATTTTCAGTCAGTATGCAATGTACAGCACTTTTTGAAATGCCATGATATCTGCTAGCTCGCGCACTCAGTCGACGGTCATGCAATGCCATTTTGTGGATTTTCTTCACAATTTCTGGCGTGGTCACCTCATTTGTTCGACCACTGCGGAAGTCCGTCTTGGCAGCTCGTACTGCCTCGCTTAAACTCTGCCACCCATTATTTTACTGTTGTAAACGAAGGAGCAGACTCCCCCAGAGTAGAATCTAGCTCAGCTTTAATATTAGTTGGACTAAGACCTTTCAAATGGAAGTATTGTATCACATAACGATGACCAGTTTTATCCATGTTTACAAATTTGCTGAGAGAGTTCGCTGCCAAACAATTACTAAACAACGTAGCATCGTCAAATTCAAACTTAAGCTTTATAAGGGTGGTACATTCTACCATAGTGATTTGTTTGAACAAAAACCGCCATATGTACGTCAAGTCGGGTACTTTTGGGACTGCCCTCGTATACATACTCCACCTGTGAAGGTCAGTAGAATGCCTCCCAAAACTGCGGGGACGGCATAAATGGAAGCCAGTGTACGAGAATAAATTATAGGCTACTGACAACTTTCAAAAACCATCCTTATCCTTATTTACAAGCCCTAACGTGGATAAAGGAGCAATATTGTGATACTGAATTATATTTTGCCTTAAGGGCTTCGCTATTCTATCATTGCTAAGTTACTTTCTCTCTAACCGAGCGAGATGTTTCCGAGGTAGCGTGTAAGCCTAGCCTTCGGGAGGTGCCGGGTTCAATTCCCGTCTACGTCCACTCTGACCTTGCGTTTTGCGTGGCCTTCCTTGGTCGTAGGCGAATACTGGTGTGGTTTCTCATCTGCCACGATTTCCTTTCTATCATTTCCCTTTCATTCCATGTCCTCATCTTTCAGGTTTCGTGGCCTATCCGGTGCCAGACAGATGCATGGATGCTTGCTCAAAGGAAACAGTATCCCCGTGGTCACTAGAGGGCTGCTTGGTCGACGGGTCCTTCATCGCCCTTTCTAGGAGCCCCAGCAATGGGACGGATCTTCTGGCCTGGAACTGTTACGACTTCCGTGCGTCTCTGTGGTCTGTCTGCTGGGGCCTATAGTCTCCTGTGTTTCCTTCATCCCTTCCTACAGTGGGTTGTAGCCACAATAGATCTCCGTTGTATAACCTATACCTATTCCTATATGTCCTCCCTGTAAGGACTTTACACAAAAAGTAAGCTTTCTCTGGAAAGTATTCAAAATAATGTTGATATTATTTTATATAGCCTAACATTTACCCTTCATTACTACGGAGGTATAAATATTATTGTTTAAACACACTACATTTAAGTCTCGTGTCTTGGCATATATCTTTCTCCGTTAAAAAGGAGTAATGAAGCTGAATGTATTTAAAATTCAATAAAATACGGCCCTATTCAATAAGTTATATTATAAGTTCATATACATTTGAATTATTAGCCCCTTAGGAAACCTCAGGTTGAAAACAAAGACATACCAATGAACTCAAAATGTTGGCTTCGAATATACGAGGGCAGTCCCAGTATACCCGACCTGATGTATAGATAATGGTTGTTGTTTCAAACAAATGACTGTTGTAGAAAGTACCAGCCTTATAAAGCTTAAGTCTGAAGTTTGATGATGCTACGTCGTTTAGTAATTGTTTGGCAGCCAACAATATTGAACGCTCTCAGCGAATTTGTAAACATGGATAAAACTGGGCATCGTTATGTGATACAATACCTTTCATTTGAAAGGTCCTAGACCAACTAATATTAAAGCTGAGCTAGATTCTACTCTGGGGGAGTCTGCTCCTTTATTTACAACAGTAAAATATTGGGTGGCAGAGCTTAAGCGAGGTCTTACGAGCTGCCAAGACGGACATCGCAGTGGTCGACCAAATGAGGTGACCACGCCAGAAATTGTGAAGAAAATCCACAAAATGTTATTGGATGACCGTCGACTGAGAGTGCGCGAGCTAGCAGACATCATAGGTATTTCAAAAAGTGCTGTGTATCGCATACTGACTGAAAATTTAGACATGAGAAAGCTATGCGCAAGATGGGTGCCGTGTTTACTTACAATGGAACAAAAGCAGCATCGTGAAGATGTTTCAGTCGAGTGTTTGGCGATGTTTCGCTGCAATAAAGTCGAGTTTTTGTGTCGATTCATAACCATGGTGGAAACATGGGTTCATTACTTCACACCTGAGACGAAAGAAGTTTTTTGGAATGTGTGTGGAATAATTTTCATTGATTATCTTCAAAAAGGAAAAGTAATCAATGGCGAGTATTATGCAAACTTATTGCAGCATTTGAATGATGAAATCAAGCACAAACGGCCGCATTTAGGGGAAAAGAAAGTTCCGTTTCATCAAAACAGTGCACCAGTTCACACATCCATTATCGCCATGGCCAAAATCAATAAGTTAAAGTTCGAATTGCTTCCTCATGCACCGTATTCGCAGATTTAGCCCCCTCTGATTATTTGTTTTCAAAGTTGATGCTAAAAGATTTGCCAACAGTGAGGAGCTGGAGTCTGCAGTTGAGGGCTATTTTGAAGAACTCGACGGTTCTCAGTACAAAAAGTTATCGAAGCTATTGAACACCGCTGGGAAAAGTGTATCGAGCTGAAAGGAGACTATATAGAGAAATGAAGATTTTTTTTCTTCTAAAATGTTTGTGCTTTCGTTGTTACGTCGGGTACTTCTGGGACAGCCCTCGTAATTAATTATTACGAAGCATTTTTATTGATAATATTATATGTACGAGCCATTTTCATGCAAGCACAATACATTTTTAAACTAATTTTGGAATTTATCTTAAGAGAGGACCTCGTTGCCTTAGGTCCTCAGAAACCTACATAAATTTATCGGAATACTAATGAATGCTTCTGTATATGTTATGAAACATTATTTTATAATCCCAGTTCAGTATTAATTTCAATTCCATCCAACTCAGTGATTCGTTCCCTGGAGATACATGTTGCGAGAAAATTAGTTTTTATCGATAATGCGTTTATAATTAAAATATAGTTATTATATCTGTGATTTCTTACTGACAGGTATGGTTTACGTAAACATTTTCGTTTTTGCTTTGAAACCAACTGATGTTTTTGCAATAATATACTAATTTTTGCTTTTCAAAAGCACTTCTTTCTCCAGCTTTATGAAATATTCAATGCTTCTGCATGTCGATATAAATTCAGCAGAATTTAATATACAAATCCATCCAAGCGAGAGAGTAAAAAGTAAAATGAAGAATTCATTTAATCAAGCATAAATATGCACATAGTATTAATAGCTTATACTAAATCTAGTTGTGTATATAAGTCAACCAAGTGAAAAACAAAATTTACCTATAGTGGAGAGCGTTCTACATTTCCAGACGTGGTTAATTGTATTAGACCGTGTGTATTCCTAACACAATTGCACCCAAAATGTCCTAAAAAGCATTTGTTCTTTTGCTGCTATACAGAGTGAATCACCTGCACCGCAAAATGTAAAATGCTATTGAGGTGCAGTTTTCACAGCGTTGATTGGTAGTCAGGGGCTCGTACATTTAGCCTATAAACAGATTTTAATATTACTGAGAACGTTTGCTTTTGAGCAAACATACAATTTTTTAAATGAAACAATGCCTAGTTACATCAACAGAATAAAGGTAGGGTAAATTATAATGTCAGTGGCGTTTGTTGCAAGATTCTAGTGGAAGTGGTTTACGAGAAAGCTTATTGTGAAGCTTTTACGCACCGACACTTGTACAACCTGTGGTAGCGCATCTAAAGAAAAACAAAAGGACATTACAATACTTCTGTGGATTCTTACAAGTAAAGTAAACATAGCCCTTCAAAGATTGTTCAAAGTGACCACCGGCAGCTTCAATACACGCTTCCAGTCTGCTTTGGAAAGACTGCTGCACACGTTCTAGCATTTCAGCGGAAATTTCAGCAGGCAGCAGTAATACGTCGTTTCATATCGTCTTGTGTAATTGGTACATCCTTATAGACAGTGTCCTACAGCTTTCCCCATAGAAAAATGTCTAAAGTGGTCAAATCCGGTGAACGGGCCGGCCAAGGTAGAGGTCCTCTTCGTCCAATCCAACGATTTGGAAACAATCCGTTAAAGCAAGCTGTAGTACTTCGTGCACTATGGGCTGGACAGCCATCATGTTGGTACCACAGGTTCCTCCTCGTCTGCAAAGGAACGTCTTCTAGCATCTGTGGTAGATGGCCTGTCAGGTGGCTGCGATACTTGTGCGACTTCATTGTTCCTTCTATGAAAAAAGGGCCTATGACCTGATGGTACACCATCACACGTTTAAACTTCATGGACGCTGATGGTCCACCTGACGAAGCCAAGTGCATATTTCTGCGGTGTACCTGAACATGATTAGTAAATGTTGCCTCATCACTAAACAAGATACAGGATGAATCATGTCTTAATGCCCATGTACAAAAGTTAACATGATTCTCAAAATCGTTTCCATGCAGCTCTTGATGGAGAGAGATGTGATAGGGATGGAACCTATGTCGACGGAGAATGCGCAGTATACTTGCCTGACTTATGCCACTTCCACGTGCGATTGTGCGGGAACTAATTTGCGGATCTTCTGCAACGGCAGCCAAAACATTAATTTCTGCCTCTTCTCCAGTCACTTGTTTGTTTCTGTTATATTTTCTAGGTGTTACAGTACCACTTTCACGTAATTGGTTGAAGAGGTTGATAAATAATTGCCGAGATGATTGACGTCTATTGGGATACGTTTCCGCATACACCGTACAGGACCGAACTGCATTCTTCCTACACTCTCCATACACCATGAGCACGTCGGCTTTTTCCGCATTAGTAAACCACATCTTCCACTCACGACTTACTGCTTGAACTGTCACAAACTAACTGACCAGAAAGTCGCAATGCAAACAAACATAACAACATCGTACATAGCAACTAATTTGAATGGGACAAAATTGCCGGGGTGGAAAACGTTTCAAAATAAGATTTCTCGTAAACCACTTGTATTAGAATCCTGCAACAAAGACCATTGATATTCTAATTTACCCTACCTTTATTCTGTTGATGTAATTAGGCATTGTTCCATTTAAAAAATTGTATGTTTGCTCAAAAGTACACTTACTCAGTATTATTAAAATCTGTTTATAGGCTAAATGTACGAGCCCCTGACTACCAATCAATGCACATCAATAGCACTTTCCATTTCCGAAATATTTGCGGTGCAAGTTTTAGGTGATTCACCCTGTATACTGTGTTCAATTTTACATTCAGTGAAATCCAATAGGAGCATTGCCAATATCTGTTTAAGATTCATATAAACAATTGTGCTTTTTATGTAAATAGCAAAATCAATAATTTATCCTGATACAATATAAAAAGACAATATAGGGCCACAGTCTTAAATACATAATCATAAAGGACAGATTTCATCAGGAGAAAAGTAGAAACCAAGTTGAATCAGAAATGATGGTCACAAAAGAAGTTACCCTTCATCAGACATAATTGTTGTTAACTGTTAAAGTATTGATCAGTGTGTTATTTTTAAACAATGCGTGTATTTCCGCATACAGGATCGTTAAAAAGAAATGCATTTTAATAAGCAAAGCAAACATTGGGCTACAAAAAGAGAGACAGTACGTTCTGCGCAGCTGGAAATACGTATAAAATGATACCTATAATAATGTGAAAGTAAATATTAATAACAATAGGTATAATATCATTAAATAAGTCTGGGGATTGAATATTACTTGTAAAGATGAATATGAGTTGGAAAGACAGTGCAAGCAGTAGGCAGGAAACGGAGTAGGTCCCCCCCCCCATTATATCCGAGTAAGGACAAAAGACGCTTTTGTTTATGTACCGATAGGTCGCCTGAAAAACAGATGCGTAGAAACGGGGGTCAGTGCTTTTGTAGCCGCAGTTTATATGGAAAATTAAAGCAGGAAGGAAGGTAGAAATCTCGTGATATCGAAATGGGGGGATAGAAAAATCCGAAATACAGAACGGGAGAGTTTAGAAAATCACTTGTTCGTGGTATTCCTTGAAGATGGTTCTAAAAAACAAATGTGGGTGCAGTTCAAAGCAAATTTATAGAAAAATGTCGGCGGCCAGGTGTGATGGTTTGATGCATAGCTGTAAATGCGGCTTCCAAAGAAATGCGTATATGTGGCGGGGCTCCATTAGGAATCAGATATAAAAGGTGACGGAAAATAAACAGGTTGAAAAACGAACCAGTCGTGTTATGCACCACACCTTAGATCCAAGATCCATGCAAGAATCAGTCTAGCATCGAACCCGGGACCTTCCTACAAATCCCGTGCCGCCAAATTGGCGCACGTCACCTCCTTGCCACATACTCTCTCAAAATGAACTTTTTACGAGTTGACATATATTGCTGTTTGAAATCCACATTGATACTGCCAATTAAACAAAAGAATAATCGCTGGTACAAAGAAACACCTGGTTTTCATTTACCACTGACTACGTGTTTACTCTTGCGCATTCTCTCTCCTTTCCATTTCGCAATGCTCGTGAGTGTCACTCAGGATGCTACCCACGTATAGAACAGCTGAAGTAGTTTTTACTACAAAATGTTCTCTCTCTCCCTCTGTTGTAGTTGACGGCTCATTTGCGGATCAGTATTTGCTGCAATATTTTCTGCTATTTTTCAGTCTAAATCAGTTATTCTTTTGCAACTGTTCGTTGCCGAAATAATTATTTCAACATCAGAAAGCGTGAATTTTAATATAGTTCTTCAGTAAACTAAATTCGAGATTATGACTGTTTTGCTGCGTTCATTAAGGGCCATACTTCTGGTGTAATGCAATAAATGTACAGATTTCGGACGACAGGTACAAAAATCACTAGTTTCTGGTTTTAGAGCAGAAATTTCAAAACATTTAATTTGAGTGTTTGAGAGTATTTGCTTGTCAGAATTGAACTTATTTCATTAAGGGTTTTATTAAGCCAGAATTATAGTACCTTTCGGTATAATGAGATCAGATTTTATCAGCCATTTACTCAAAAAGTAACCAGTTGATAATATGAAAGAATATTGACAATATATATACCATGTGTTTACTAATTTGGTATACAGTGCGTTTCTGATACTGCTGGACCGCGGATCGCGCATGCGCGTGCTCCGCGCACTATCTAGCACACTGGGGGAGGGGTTTCGTCCTAAAACTCCCGCGTTACTTACTCATGTCATGACTGATAGTAATATGCACTATAATGAGTCTTAACATGTTATAAGTTGTGTTGAAGGTGGAGTCCGTCTACATCGAGACACACCTGGCATCTTCGTATGGCATTTCCATTCACACGCTATAAGTTATTTTTGCATAATTTTCATAATTTATGTTCTTATATTATCCTTACATTCGTCTATGGTGTGGGGATTGTTCCTATCAACGTTTGTCTACAAGATTCAGTTTTTACCTATGAATCGTGCACAAAACTTCTTTGTGCAAGCGTGAATTTTTCTGTAGGTATTTCAGTGGACTATTAAGAATAATTCAACGTAATTCCCACACAACACGATGTCGTGAATAAACTTTAGCTTTTAAGAAGCACAATGAACAAATTCCAGTCTTCACAGCTCGAACATGAGGCAGCAACAGTATAACACAGCTGATAAGAGTAGCCTTGAGGAGGTGATTCTCCGCCAGTGTGCTAGCGGAACATACCGAGATCATTGCAGTGATAGCGAGCTACGCATATTCGTGATCCTTGGCCCGGCTATAAATCGAACGCATTGTATTTTTCTTATATGTTTGTATATTGCTATCTGCCAAAAAGATTTGCAATAAAGACGAAACTAGGCTGATCTTTTAAAATTATGGCAGACTGTTGTAACAAAGGAAAGTGATTAAAAAATCGTTTTACTGATACTACTACTTCAGCGTAATATAAAAACAGAAGGTCGGAATTGGACTTGTGTGTGAATTTTAATCAGTCATAACATTTTTTCTGCACAAGAGCAAGTCTTTATCTGCAAAACCAGCTCCTCTAAACAATTTGTTTTGTCTTCGTTCCCTCCATGTCCACTTATGAACGATTTATCTTTAATACCCATTTGTCTCCAGATTAATTTTGCCTCAGACATTTTTTTTTCATTTATCATTCCTTCCATTGGTTTTCTCGGGAAACAATTTCTTCTCATATCATACTCCATATGTTTAATTTCTCTTGTCAGTTTTAATATTAATCTTTCTTCGCCCACTGTTTCTAAAATAGCCCCGTTTGTATTTTTCTGCCCATTTCACATCCACCATTCTTCTTGGTATCCGCATCTGAAATACCTGAATTCATTTTGCTCACTACTGCGAACTATACGAATAACATTTTACATAATACATTCACTAATCTCATCTATACTTCCTTCTTCAAAGGTGCAAAGATGGCGTTTATGTATCTATTGAAAACTTCCTTTCTTTTTAACTTCTATTAATAATTAATTATACATCCCAAATAGTTAAATGTATTAATTTGCTCTACTGTCTCATCTCGAATTCGAACATTCGATTAATATTTTTCCAGACAAAATAATTAGATATACAATTTAATATTTAGTATTCTTAATATATAAAACGTTTTTAAAAACAAGCAAATATTTCTTACTCTAAAACGGTTTCTCTCTAGAAACTCTTTAAAACCTTTGGAGAATCCAAATATTACGTTATATAAATTTATCAGCGGGATATAAATAATGTTTCGATTCCAAACCTTATAACACCTTGCACATTTCAACGTACAAGTTTAGAGTGATTTAAAATAGTTTAATACAAATTTGGTTCAATAAAATTAATGGCCCGTTTTTATTTTCTGTATTACGTATATTAAGTAGGGGAAGCAGTGCATTCCACTCAAAAATTGGATAACGAGATTTCGCCAAAAATATATGTTTTAAGGCCCCCTGAATCCAAAAAAAACACTTTTGTATGTGTGTGGATGTGGGTGTGTGAACGGTATACTTAAAAACGAAAAGTCGCATAAATACCAAACTTGGTATTTAGGTTCAGTATCTTTCAGAGATGCGACACGAAGATTTTCAAGAAAATCCCCCTACAACAGGCTACCCTTTACATGGAACATTTTTGGAAAATGTTGATTTTCTTAAAAATGTCTAACGATTTTGATAAAAATATCATATATTTAAGATTTTTTCATGAAAAACAAATGTATATATTGAATTATCTGGGAATGTCCCCAAATGGCTTTTGTATAACTGGTAAACCTTAAGAAATATACCTACAAAATTGTTGTACACAAAAAATATAGACTTCGTTAAAACACATAATTTGTCATATATATATTTTTTCTTCTTTTTTTTTGTGAAGTGAACCATTCCTTGCTATTTGTTTGAATTTTCCAATAGTAATACGTTTTCTCAAATAGCAATTCCTTATTCGTTTTGTTGAAGTAGATGGAGAATAAGTGTTTGTAAAAATCGTTTGTAAAAGAGTAGAGAAAGTCACGTGAGTGTAACACATCAGATTTTTTCTAGCGTGTTCAGTTGAAAAGCAAATGCATACCTAGGTATCACCGATTGTCGAAATGTAACATCTGTTAACATGCGTAACGGAGGAGTAATAACATTCAAATGCCTTAATCGCTTGAACTAGAAGTTATTTCTCATCCACCTAAACATGTTTTTCAACTCGTCAGAGTAAGGACTACTCTATTTCCCCAAAAATAGGATTTATTTTTTTTATTTCAGCTAAATCAGCTGCAAGTGACATCAGCTTTGTAGTTTCAAAGGTATCAAAACTTGAATGAGTTTCCTTGCAATATTCTGCCAGAAAAGCTTCACGACGTTTCTTTTCGAGGCGTTTCCGGAACACAAAAAACCGCAGCGTTAACATTTTCTTCTTTTAACAGGAAGTCAAATCAGCTTTGCAGTAAGAGTTTATCTTATCATTCTTCCTGACACTATTAAATTAGCTCTTATCGACAACTTCAGTTAGTACCTACGAGTATATGAAATAAGAGCTCTGTTTCATTTGTATTCCCTTGGAAAGTTCTCAAACCTTAAGCATCAACAAAATTTTAAACGTTTTGGCGCTTTTACTATCTCCAATTATCAACGTCGTGTAAGATACCAATTGATACCTGATAGAATATTGTCTTCTATTGCCAAACTGTATAATATCCAAAGTGTTAAGCCAATTTTTACTTACTCTGCTACGTATAGTAAATAGGGAAATTATTGCATTCCACCAAAAAATTCGATACCGATATTCAACCAAAAATACTTATACTTTTTCTCAAATGGAAATTCGTTACCCATTTGTTTTGTCCTGGTAATGCAAAGAGAATGGAATACTCCACATAGCAACCAGCTCTTAAAATATTTGACTATCGCTTAAAACCTACCAAAACCAAACTTAGCAACAAGATTAACATCTCGATATCTCGATTAACATGAATCACATGCAGAATAAGCTTTTGTAAAAATAGTTTGTACAAGAGTAGAGAAAGTCATGTGAGTGTAATACATCAAATTTTTGATTTGCAATCGGAAATAACAAAGGACGCTACAGATGATCGTAATAAAATACTAACCATTCACATTGCGAAACTAGCAGTTGTCAAAAAGGACACATTTCAGAAGAAGTAAAAAACTATCGTTTTGTCTTCAATGTTACGAGAAATATATCTATTAGTAGCAAGTTGTTACCAATGGAAGACATATTTATACTCACTTGTGCTAAAAATTAAGTTTATGGCCCAAATTTGTCAGTAAAATACTACCACGTACCTAGAGGGCAGAGAAAGTATTGCATTCCACCGAAAAATTCCACGTCGAGATTTCACCCGAAATACAACGAAAACTTCAATATACAGGGTGTACGAGGTCAATCAGAATAATGTCAAACCTTTGCAGCAACCCAAGCTGCAAACCTTACTTAATCCTGTTAAATATCTTGACTGTTCCTTCTGTCTACATTTTTGAAACTCTGGTAGCAATGTATAAGCAGTTAAATAGTATTTTGAGACTGTAAAATATCTCCAAAATTAAGCGTTGTAGAAAGAAATGCCTATAATAAAAGTTACTTGATATTATGGGGGGAAGTAAATACCATTAGTCGTGTTTTGTTTGAAGGACGTTGTGTTGGTCATTTTAGGGTCAATTTAATTTTTTAAAATTGGAACCTACATTTTGTATGTTGTTTTCTCCATCAGAAAACGGTTTATAAAAAGCTGAGGTGGTGAGGAATAATGAAACAAAATAAAAACAATATTGGTTCCCAATTACGAAACGTAACTTGACCTTCAAATGACTACCCATGGATCCAACTGAACATTGCGCTCTTCGTACACAGCCGTTCAGAATTTTGGTAAGTATTTACGTGTATGTAAGAACAATTACAAAGTGCTTTATTCAAAAGCTGTTTAGTTTTTTACGAGGAGTGAGAAAACAACATAAACAATGTATGTTCACATTAAAAAAAATAAACTGACCCTAAAATGATCATAACAACGTCCTCCAAATAAAACAGGACTAATGGCATTTACTTTCCCCCAGAACATAAAGCAACTTTTATTAAAGACATTTCTTTCTGCAACGCTTAGTTTTGGAGATATTGTACAGTCACAGCTTAATGGTCCATCTTGTATACCAAACTCGGTACATGAACGTTTTCAAGAAAATTCCCATACTTAAAATTACTCTTTAAATGGAATATTTTTCAAAATGTTTGATTTTCTCAGAATGGCTTTAACGATTATGATTAAAATATGATACATTTAAGATATTTACATGACAAATAAAATGTACATTAAATTTTCTGGAAATGCCTATGAAGGCCTATCTATTCAAAAAATGTGTTTGTATAACTGGTAAGAATTAAGAGATAAAACAAAAGCGCATTATACAAACATTGTAGATCGTTTTGAAGCACACAATTATTTCGAATGACCTTTTTTTGCGGCATCAACCATTTCCAGGTACCCGTTATGTTGGTTTGTAATTCTTTTCTTAAACTGGTGAGGTGTTTTTCACAATGTCCTGAGAAGAGTGTGAAATTTCGAAGCTAGAATAAGCCACTCGCTTTTAAACATTTGCTTATCGACTGAGTTTTCTCTATTCCCCTTGTACCTAAAACGAAATGTGCAATGAAACTATTTCTGCAAAGTTTGTCTCAATTAACACGAAATAAATAAAAACAGTAAAGTTTCGTAAGAATAGTTTGTAGAAGCTATATAAAAATATGCAGAAACGAACAGTCAGCCTGCTGTTCACACACACACACACACACACACACACACACACACACGCACACACACACGCGGACATGTTTCCAAAAATGCTTGTTTTGGATTCAGGGGGTCTCAAAACATATATTTCCGGTGAAATCTCGGAATCGAATTTTTGGGTGGAATACAATACTTCCCCTACTTACTATACGTAGTAGAGAAAGTAAAAATACGTGTTTTCTGTATACTTCAATAAAAGTTTAATACGTATAAGGGTTCAAGGCTGCGTTCGAGCATCCGGTTTTACCCACCATACTTTGCACGAGATGCCCGCACATAACCTAAAATTGTGATATCGTGACGTATTGTTGTGCAGCATCGCCAGCATCTCGCAGGAGAAGATTCTCGCGGCACCGCCATGATGACGTCACAAAGTGACCCTGACATCCCCACCTTGCCGTGTGTTTTGTTATGTTTTGCTTATAAAGCCAGCAGACCTCGCTGAGACCAGTCGTCCGTCTTCAGCATTTAAACATACGTGCGTGAAATTTGTCACTGGCGCGAGGAATTGTGGGAACCTCCACAGTATTTTGTCTACTGACGTTCCTTTGGCGGACTCTTTAAAACACAGTATGTATTCATTTTGTTTTATATTAATTTTTATTATTTTTAACCGGAAAAAAGCTTTAGCACAACAGTTTTGTTGACCTATGTGGAGAAAAGGTAATAATTGCATTTAATTCACTGGCTTTTTAATCTCATCCATTTTCGTAGGTAATATTACAAGAGCTAAGCCTTTTTAGAATGTTTTGAAGATTTCATTGGACGTTTCATGTGACAGTTTAGTTCAAATAAGTAATACTAAACTGAAATTTTCTACAGCTCTTTGGTAAGAGTATTTTATCTGAAGAATGCCTCTCTAGATTAAACTGAAATGATGTTTCTTCTTTCAAAATTGTTTCATGAGTGAAACAATAAATTTAACTGTGGCTCGCTGCAAGAACCTAACGCCTTGTAGATGCTATGGTTGCATTATTGCAATATGTAACTAATCACTACATAGCTTGCATTAAATAATATAAAATTATTGAAGTGCTACATATCAAATATATCTTAAAAATTATTTATAGTAAAATTTCCAAAGAATCAAACACTCCGGCTTTCACTACCCATCACAACCTTTTAATTTCTAATTAGCAATCATACAAAAGGTGACTGGTCTAATATTAGATTACTTATTGTACATTTTTTACCAGAAATAACCTTAAATTAAGCATTATCGACTAGGTTGTATGTATATGTTAAACAAAGCACGGCTGTTCTTAAATAACTACATCCTAAGTAAATTTTTCTTTGCCTACTACTTATAGTACGTAGGGGAAGTATTATACAAGTACTTCACCCAAAAATTCGATGTCGAGATTTCAAGGAAATACACGTTTTCAGACCACTTGAATCCGAAAAAAAGAATTGTTAGAAAATGGTTTGCGTGTGCATCTGAAAACAGCATAACTCAAAAAAGAAAAGTCACATAAATAACAAACTTGGCATTTAAGTTCAATATCTTTCAAGGACACGAACGAATCTCCATCCCAACTACCTTTTACATGGAATATTTTTCGTAAATTTTGATGATGTAATCAATTTGATTAAAATAATATTTATTTTAGACACTTACTTAAAAATAAGATATATATCTTGAATATTCTGGAAATAACCTGAGAAAAACAATATTTTGTTTGTTAACGAAGCTGTTTAACTGCGAGGATTATATCAGCGCCGCCGGTGTGCCGGAATTTCCTCCCGTAGGAGTTCTTTTAAATGCTGGTAAATCTACTGATATGGGTCTGTCCCTTTTAAGCACGCTTAAAAGTCATCATTCTAACCTGGGATTTTACCCGTAACCTTGAGATGAGAAGGCCAGCGCCTAACCAAGTGACCCACCCAGACCGACATAGTCTGTAAAGTCCTCTTCATTCGGAAGGTATTTTGCATCATTTTAGTTGGTAAACGTTAAGCGTTGGATGAAAACTTACTACGTAAAAAAACGTAGATCTTCTAAAATCGGACAATTTATTTCAAATAAGTGTTTTGTGGCATCTGACATTCCCGAGATATCTGTTATTAATAGTTCAAATTGTCCTATGCTTAGCCATTCTGTTAAAGTCGTATCGATTTTCAGTTGTTTCTCGCGATTGCATGGAAACGGTATGGAATTTTAAGGCCAGCGTACAGCGTACATTTCTTAAACATTTGATTATCGCTATTCCCTTTGTATCTTTAACGAAACGTGTAATATAGCTATTTCCGGAAAGGTTTATCTCGATTAGAATGAAGTAGATAGGAAAATAAGCTTTGTTAAGAATAATTTGTATACCCACTAATAAGCGATAGAGAGTAGAGAGAGTCATGTGAATGAAATACATCATAATTTCTTTTAATTTATACGTATTCCGTCTTAGCATCTTAGGTCAAATCGCCGGCTTTACTTGTAACAACTGTCCATGATATTGGAGTTCACCTGTTGATATTTATGTTAATCTTTGGGTGTACTTAAATTCGCACACGTATTCAGAACCCCTTTCATACTTCCAGACTCTAGGAAGGATAGGTGATAATTCTGACTAAAGAGAAATGCCCAGCCTCCAGTCGGGGATCAAACCCGGGACCTCAGGTTTTGAAGATTAGCATACTACCCACCAGACCACAGAGGCAGACAGAAGTGTTTTATGCCCTCAACAACTCGATACGGAAATTTCACCAGAAATACACATTTTGGGGCTATCTAAATTTATTTTTTAAACTAAAAGATTCCTGTGTATGTCTGTGTAAAAAAAACAGAAGGTTGGTTAAATACAAAACTTGGTATATATGTTCATCATTTATCACGGATGCCATCCGAATATTTTCCAAAAAATTCGCCCAAACTACCCTTTACGTGATTTTTTTTTTGAAATGTGTCACTTGTGTGGGATTTTTATTAAAATTCCGTGTGTTTAAGATATTTTCATGACAAATAAAATGTACATCTTGAATTTTCTAGACATCTCCTCTGAATCCTCTTCCTTCTGAATGACTTTTGCATACCAGGTAAGAGATAGACAAAATCTTACCGCGCAAAAAAATGTACGTCTCGTTAAAGCGCACAATCTGTGAACCTGTTAAACAGCTGTCTTTTCTTTTTTTTTTTTTACTTTCTCTACTACGTAGAGAAGTATTGTATTCCAACCAAAAATTCGATAACGGGATTTCACCGGAAATACATGTTTTGAGACCACCAGAATCCAAAAAAAAGCATTTTTGGAAACATGTCCGTGTGTGTCTCTGTGAACAGCATAACTCAGAAACGAACAGTCGGATAAATACCAAACTTGGTATTTAGGTTCATATCTTCCAGAAATGCGACACGAAGGTTTTCAAGAAAATCCCCCACTCCAGACTACCCTTTACATGGAACATGTTTCGAATATTTTAATTTTCTCAAAAATGGCTATAACGATTTTGATTAAAATATCATATCTTTAAGATATTTTCATGACAAATGAAATGTATATCTCGAATTTTCTGGGAATGTCTCCAAAAGTATTCTTCATTATGAACGACTTTTGCATAACTGGTAAACCATAAGAGATAGACAAAATTTTACTACACAAAAAATTAGATCGCGTTAAAATACACAATTTATGTCATATACATTTTTTACTTTCTCTACTACGTATAGTAAGTAGGGGAAGTATTGTATTCCACCCAAAATTTCGATACCGAGATTTCACCGGAAATACAAGTTTTGAGACCCCCTGAATCCAAAAAAAGCATTTTTGGAAACATGTCCGTGTGTGTGTGTCTGTGTGTCTGTGTCTGTCTGTGTGTGTGTGTGTCTGTGAACAGCATAACTCAGAAACGAACAGTCGGATAAACACCAAACTTGGTATTTAGGTTCAGTATCTTCCAAGGATGCGACACGAAGGTTTTCAAGAAAATTCCCCCACCCCAGAGTACCCTTTACATGGAAGATTTTTCGAAAATTTTAATTTTCTCAAAAATGGCTCTAACGATTTTGATTAAAATATCATATGTTTAAGATATTTTTATGGCAAATAAAATGTATATCTTAAATTTCCTGGGAATGTCTCCAAAAGTATTCTTTATTGTGAACGACTTTTGCATAACTGGTAAACCATAAGAGATAGACAAAATTTTACTACACAAAAAATGTAGATCGTGTTAAAATACGCAATTTATGTCATATACATTTTTTTTGTTGAGTGAACTATATTCGAGATATTACTTGTTATTCCCTTAAATTTTTCAATACTTTTCTCAAATGGGAATTCGTTATTCATTTTTTTGTCTTCATATGCAAAGAATATTAATCTGTGGCAAAGCAAATGGTGCTGCACCTAGCAACCGGCTAATAAGAGATATGTATGTGCTTAAAGCCTACTGTATTTGTATATTGCCCTTGTAAATATATATTCCTCTTACATCTACAAGAAAATTAGCAATAAGATAGAGTCTGCAAATGTTTATCTCGATTAACATGAAGCATATGGAGAATAAGCGTTTGTATAAATAGTTTGTACAAGAGTAGAGAAAGTCATGTGAGTGTAACACATCAGATTTTTTTGTTGAGTGAACCATTTTCGAGATATTGCTTGTTATTCCCTTAAATTTTCCAATACTTATACTTTTTCTCAAATGCGAATTCGTTATTCATTTTTACTTTCTCTACTACGTATAGTAAGTAGGGGAAGTATAGCATTCCACCCAGAACTTCGATACCGAGATTTCACCGGAAATATATGTTTTGAGACCCCCTGAATCGAAAAAAGCATTTTTGGAAACATGTCCGTGTGTGTGTCCGTGTGTCTATGAACAGCATAACTCAGAAACGAACAGTCGGATAAACACCAAACTTGGTATTTAGGTTCAGTATCTTCCAGAGATGCGACACGAAGGTTTTCAATAAACTCCCCCCACCCCAGACTACCCTTTACATGGAAAAGTTATCGAAAATTTTAATTTTCTCAAAAATGGCTCTAACTATTTTGATTAAATATGTTTAAGATATTTTCATCACAAATTAAATGTATATCTCGAATTTTCTGGGAATGTCTCCAAAAGTGTTCTTCATTGTGAACATTGCATACTTGGTAAACCATAAGAGATAGACAAAATTTTACTACACAAAAAATGTAGATCGCGTTAAAATACACAATTTGTTATATACATTTTTGTTGTTGAGTGAAGCCTTTTCGAGATATTACTTGTTATTCCCTTAAATTTTCCAGTACGTAGACTTTTTCTCAAATTCGTTATTCATTTTTTTGTCCTGGTAATGCAAAGATAATGAAATACTCCACATAGCAACCACCTGTTAAAATATTTGACTATCGCTTAAAGCCTAGCAATTCCCCTTGCATCTACAAGAAAATTAGCAATAAGATTAACATCTCGATATCTCGATTAACATGAAGCATATGGAGAATAAGCGTTTGTAAAAATAGTTTGTACAAGAGTAGAGAAAGTCATGTGAGTGTAACACTTAAAATTTTTTACTTTCACCGGAAATACATGTTTTGAGACCCCCTGAATCCAAAAAAAGCATTTTTGGAAACATGTCCGTGTGTGTGTCTGTGTGTCTGTGTGTCTGTCTGTGTGTGTGTCTGTGAACAGCATAACTCAGAAACGAACAGTCGGATAAACACCAAACTTGGTATTTAGGTTCAGTATCTTCCAAGGATGCGACACGAAGGTTTTCAAGAAAATCTCCTCACCCCAGAGTACCCTTTACATGGAAGATTTTTCGAAAATTTTAATTTTCTCAAAAATGGCTCTAACGATTTTGATTAAAATATCATATGTTTAAGATATTTTTATGACAAATAAAATGTATATCTTGAATTTCCTGGGAATGTCTCCAAAAGTATTCTTTATTGTGAACGACTTTTGCATAACTGGTAAACCATAAGAGATAGACAAAATTTTACTACACAAACAATGTAGATCGCGTTAAAATACACAATTTATGTCATAAACATTTTTTTAGTTGAGTGAACCATTTTCGAGATATTGCTTGTTATTTCCTTAAATTTTCCAATACTTATACTTTTTCTCAAATTCGTTATTCAATTTTTTATGTCCTGGATATGCAAACAGAATACAATGCGCCACATAGCAACCAGCGCTTAAAAGATTTGACTATCGCTTATAACCTACCATGTTCCCCTTGCATCTACAAGAAAATTAGCAATAAGATTGACATCTCGATATCTCGAGTAACATGAAGCATATGGAGAATAAACGTTTATAAAAATAGTTTGTACAAGAGTAGAGAAAGTCATGTGAGTGTAACACATCAGATTTTTTATGTCCTATACATGCAAAGAGAATGGAATACTCCACATAGCAACCAGCTCTTAAAATATTTGACTATAGCTTAAAGTTACCAATTCCCCTTGCATCTACAAGAAAATTAGCAATAAGATTGATATCTCGATATCTCGATTAACATGAAGCATATGGAGAATAAGCGTTTGTAAAAATAGTTTGTACAAGAGTAGAGAAAGTTATGTGAGTGTAACACATTTAATCATTTCCGAGATATTTCTTGTTATTGGTTTGAATTTATTTTTCTCAAATGCGAAGTCATTCTTTTTTTTGGCGGGGAGGGTCATGCAAAGAGAACGGAGTTTCAAATTTATCACATTGCGACCAGCTCTTAAAAGTTTTGACTATTGCTTAAGCCCACTATATTCCCCTATTCCCATTGTAATTACAAGAAAATATGTAATAAAACCATTTCTACAAATGTTTTACTCGATTAACATGAAGTAGAATAAGCTTTTGTAAGAACAGTTTTTTGAAGAATGGATAAAGAAATTTACGTGAATGTAAGACATTAGATTGTTTTATTAATGAATCCATGCGAGAAAAAATGCGAATCGCGTAAGATATTTTATACCTGCCGCAGTACTGTTCAACCTAGGAAAACGGATATAACGACAAATATATCCGAAATAGCTAATGCTGCAGGAAAAAAAAAGAATTGTGGGGGTATGTTATGGTTTATCAGTTATGCATAATTATAGAAAATCCATTCAGAATGAAGAGGACCTCTTAGACTATTCAGGGAATATATATTATTATTCTTATTATTAGCCATGTAAGTGTGTTTAACATATGATATTTTAATCAAAATCTATATAAAATTAAAAAAAACGAACATTCTTGAATGTAAAGCGTCTTCGACTGGCATGCGGTTTCAAATCGGCGGAGGGCGATGGATTTTTTTTTTCGGGCTTTCGTCGGAAGGGAAGTATAGCCGGTGGTGCCGTGTCGTAATTTATATCGAGTTATCAATCTTATTGCTAATTTTCTTGTAGATGCAAGGGGAATTGGTAACTTTAAGCTATAGTCAAATATTTTAAGAGCTGGTTGCTATGTGGAGTATTCCATTCTCTTTGCATGTACAGGACATAAAAAAATCTGATGTGTTACACTCGCATGACTTTCTCTACTCTTGTACAAACTATTTTTATAAACGTTTATTCTCCATATGCTTCATGTTACTCGAGATATCGAGATGTCAAAGCCTGATAAAGAGGCCTCTGAGCAAAATTACCGGTCTTTCACGCCCAATATAGAATGGGACGCTAAGAACCACAGCAGTTAAAGAGCGTCCATAAATAAAACTCAATTTAATTTAATTTAATTTAATTTTCGACTGCCATGCTTAAGGCATGCACCTGTAAAAATAAAAAAAATCTTTCTTGTGATTTATTTGAATGTTTTACTTGAATATAAAACATATAACACACACAGAATTTTAACAAGCTATGTCATACTGTTGTTAAGATATTAATTAATATATTTAATCATTTTTGATAGGGAAATATGAAACGCTCCTTGAGCCCTACGGCTTATCACATGGCTCCCAAATTTTTATTTTTGACTTAGTATATAAGTATCAACAAATTGTTGTTCAACACATTTCTTAATTTTAATTAGTTTAAGAGAAAACATTTTTTGTTCGGCATTTTCAATTTGAGTTATGTGAAATAATAGCTTTCAACTGAACTATTTCATATTTTTAACTAGTACACAATTTATAAAGCAATAATTCCCGAAACTCTCCTGAAAATTTCAAGCTAATAAGTTATAAACTCGGTCCAAGGGGCATTTTGAATAGTAAAAAATGCTGAAAGAAAAAAGAAATTAAGAAAAACTGAGTTTAAAGTTAAATGCGGTAATTTATAACTAGTACAATTACATAGTCATTTTTGTTTTAAAATTTTGTATCTTAAAAAGCTAATTGTGTAGCATTAAAGTACAAGTTATAAGTATAACAGAAGACAAAAATCAAAGAAACACATTTTTATCAAATTTCACCGTTGTTTTAAACTGTGTCTGATACAAATATGAAATGTTATATTTATCCGGCTTTTAAGTATTGATATTCACATTCATGCTCGAGCCTGGGCCTTTTTCTAGAAATACTTCTTTGGATTTCGGGAACTCAAAAGTATATTTCTTAATAAATACCTGCATTGAATTTTTTTAGTGGAATCTGTGGCAGAAAAAGAAAACGACGTTAAAAATATTAAGCAACAACCTATTTAAATTAGTATAAAATAGATAAAATTAGTGTTTTATGGATAATTTTCAATTTTATTGGAAGTAACAATAAACGGAGAAAATTAGACGAAGATTTACGCAGATATTGCAGTTTCAGTCCGAGGTTAGCTTTTGGAGAGAATGGGCATCTCAGTTTCACGAAGGTCAAATTCCTGCCCTGCCTGTCGTTTTGTCGTATTGACTGAAGTCCTTCAGAAGTTTGAGGGTCTATTCAGAATTAGTAATGGTTCTGCGGATGTGGCTACTCGTATGTTTCGGGAAGCGGAAGAAACGCATTGATGTGGCTGGCTGAAAGATGGAAACTTCTACATGGCATTTAGCACATCCTGTCTGATTATTGCATTGTAAAGGAACCCGTGCGGATGTTAATAAGTCTAGTCATTTGTAATCAAATATTGCACAATGAAAGTGAGGTTCCAAATCCTGCACAGGTCAAACTGTTTGGAAGCTTTTCTTTTCACACACTGAATAACACATTTCAGTTTTTACTTGCTGTATTTTCTAATCAGGTCTAACGAAACAGAATATAAGTTTTAATTATTTTTTGTTGTTATTGTATAAATTAATTATACTTTTAATAGACCTCTTAGCCTTAGCCAAGTTTTTTTTAATATAGAGTTCAACGCCACAGCCGGGATTTGAACACGGTTCTCCCGCTCTCCGTGCGGTTGCTCTAACCATTGAGCTACTGTGGCAACATGCCGGTGGGGCACAGAATTCCCCAATTGACTCAAGTTGTTTTCCCAGACGCCGCTAAGTTTGTCATCTCGAGGGAGATGCCTTGGTAGGTTAGAGCAATGGTTAGAGCAACCGCACGGAGAGCGGGAGAACCGTGTTCAAATCCCGGCTGTGGCGTTGAATTTTTCAGTTGATTCTATATTTAAAAAAAACTTGCCTAAGACCAGGCTAAGAGCTCTATTAAAAGTGTAATTAATTTATATAATAACAACAAAAATAATTAAAACCCTTAATAATAATATATATGCACCCAGCACTGAAGTACTTGCAATATGCAGGTCGCCGCTAAGTTTGTCATCTCGAGGGAGATGCCTTGAGTAGGTATGTCTGGGAAAACAACTTGAGTCAATTGGGGAATTCAATGCCCCACCGGCATGTTAGAGCAACCGCACGGAGAGCGGGAGAACCGTGTTCAAATCCCGGCTGTGGCGTTGAATTTTTCAGTTGACTCTATATTAAAAAAAAGAATATAAGTTGTTTCACATCGCAGAGAAATGAGGCGTTTTGACTAGAGAATTTCGATATCAGAACTTCTTCAAAAACATACTTGTTCTGCGCTGTTTCGAAACGCACTTGTATCAAAACTAACACAGTATATAAAATGAAACTTTATTTCCTCGGTAACTATTGCCACACTACATGTTTATCAACGTTACAAGTAGAAATCTAATGTTGGGATATTCGAGATTAGTGACATAAAAATGCATAAAAATACGAGGCGTATTCCAAAACTAAGGTCCGGTGAACAATATTTAACCGATGATAGGCCTGAATGACGTTTCACGCCTGCAGCGCTGTTTACCGACTCCTGAGGAACCTACCGCAGTGTTGGTGTGACGCAGTAGGCGTTTACCAGTCGGTGAGAGTAGATCGCAATGACCGCGACATTCGTAGATCCCGCCATTTGTGAAGTGCGCGGTGTGATTAGATTTTGCTGGTAAAAGGATCGTCAGTTGCGGACATCCATCGTGTGTTATGCCTGTGTATGGACTGGACATAAGAGTAACAAACGGGTTCGACACTGGTGCAAAGAATTTCCAAATGGTCGCACAAATGTGCACGATGGACAGCGGAGTGGTGGGCCCAGTATTCGGGCCGACGACATCGTTGAGCAAGTGAGCCAAAAACTTCGAAGTGATCGGCGTTTGAGGATTAGTGGTCTGGCTGATGAATTCCGAAATTTTGCTCGAACCTCACTTTACAGGGAGGGGAGGGGGAGGGGGAGAGGGAGGGGTAGGGGGAGGGAGATATTTCAGAAACCACTCAACTGACTTTGATGATTGAAAAGCATTGATCTTCCGACGGACATAGGCTATAAGACAACTTATAATTTCTATTCCTAAAAGACTAAAACACTAAAAAGAATTTACAAAGCTTCTACACTGAAATACGAAAATGGAACCATAAAATAAAACGCTTGCTGAAAAGGCCTTTACTTTGACAATGCCATGGAGTAGAAAAATGGACGTTACTCCACAGAAAACGCTCATAACAGTAAAACAAATGTCGCCGATGTTTCATTCCAAACAACTGAGAAAACAGAAGACGCAACAAAACAAAAGACATTCGGATCCGCTTATAACAGTACGATATGCTTACGAGTAATACCCAAGTCAATTTTAACAACCCTTATGTGCGAAATGTTTCTGCGTTTTCTATGCATATAGTAGTAATCGAGTTAATTACTAGTGAATGCAAAATTACATAAAGAGTAAAAATTGTTCCCAGCATAACATCAGAAATTAGGCAGCCGATATTTATAAATAGCAACTGAGAAGATTACTTTCGCGATGGTTGCGGACTTGGATAATTTCCAAAAGATTTAATTTGGTAGCCTGGGAGTGAGAAATCTTCATACCCACCAATTTTGGCGTATTTCATTGCATACTGATTTTTGCATAGAGATTTTTGTATAATATGAAAATTATGGAAGTACCGGGTTCAATTTCTGTCGACTGCTCACTTTGACCTCGGATTTTTCTGGTTTTCCCTGTCGGTAGGCGAATGCTGGAGTGCATCTACCACGATATCCTTTCCATCGCTTCCCATTCTATCCGTTTCCTTTTTATCTTTCAGGTCTGCTTCTAGTTTCGTGGCGTATGGCGGTATCGGGTAGATGGTGCTGATTCTTGCTCAAAGGGAGAGCACTCCCCGTGAACACCAGAAAGTGTTTGGTCGACGGGTCGTTCACAGCTCCAGATTTGGTACGGGTTTTCGAGGCCTGTAATTGTTAGACTTCCGCGCGTCTCTGTGGACTCTCCGCCCGCGGTCTGTAGCCTCTTGTGGTTCCTTCACTTGATGTATGTAGGACCAGTGCGCGAGGTGTCCTCCTCCGTTGTATAACCTATACCAATGGAGCATTTTTGTACCCACTAAATGATTATGGGACAAGATAGAAGGAACAAACGTTTAAAATTTCGTCTATTGCGATTAACTAAAGAATAATGCAACCACGATGATTATTTCACCATCATTTCCAGAATTTAGAATTTAGAAAATCGGAACCGAAGCAGGTGGCACAGGTGGTAGCGCGTGTGACTGGCATTCGGGAGGTCGTGGTTCATTACCGCGGACGGCCTTTCCGACCCATTGTTTTTTTTCGGGGGTTTTGCCGGGTCGCTAGGCGAATGCTGGGAAGGTTAATTATATGCTCCGAATTTCCTGTCCCTCCATTTCAGCTCCTTTCTCACTTCACTTCACTGCAAGTGTCGACGGGAGTATCGGTGTTGCATGGCAGGAGAAAAAGGATGCTCTCTGTAACACTTCGTCCTCTGGAAGGGAGCAGTTTCCGAGTCCCGGCCCCCCATAGGGACGTGTAAGCCCGCAGGGGGGGAATTAAATTAAATTGAGTTTTATTTATGGGCGCTCTTTAACTGCAGTGATCCTTAGCGTCTCATTCTATATTGGGCGTGACAGACCGGTAGGTTTGCTCAGAAACCTCTTTATCAGGCTTGAGGTTCTTTTACTTCCCGTAAATCTAAGGACCACCGGCTTTACTTTCCTTCCAAGGAAGCCATGCTAAGGACTTTTACGCCGAAAAAAATCCATCGTCCTCCGCCGAGTATGAACCCGCGACCTCGGGAACTAGAGGATAGCATGGTAACCACTACACCTCGGAGGACGTTGAATAAATAAATTATAGAATAGCTATAAAACTATATGTTAATGAAGTGAAAATGTATTACTCTTTCTCTACCACGTACATTATAGGTAGAGAAGATATTGCATTCCCCCCCCAAAAAATGATAGCAAGATTTCACCGGAAATACATGTTTTGATACCCTCTGAATCCAAAAAGGCATGTTTAGAAAAAGATCCGTATAGATGGACGGGATGGGATGGGATGGGATGGGATGGGATGGGATGGGATGGGATGGGATGGGATGGGATGGGATGGGATGGGATGGGATGGGATGGGATGGGATGGGATGGGATGGGATGGGATGGGATGGGATGGGATGGGATGGGATGGGATGGGATGGGATGGGATGGGATGGGATGGGATGGGATGGGATGGGATGGGATGGGATGGGATGGGATGGGATGGGATGGGATGGGATGGGATGGGATGGGATGGGATGGGATGGGATGGGATGGGATGGGATGGGATGGGATGGGATGGGATGGGATGGGATGGGATGGGATGGGATGGGATGGGATGGGATGGGATGGGATGGGATGGGATGGGATGGGATGGGATGGGATGGGATGGGATGGGATGGGATGGGATGGGATGGGATGGGATGGGATGGGATGGGATGGGATGGGATGGGATGGGATGGGATGGGATGGGATGGGATGGGATGGGATGGGATGGGATGGGATGGGATGGGATGGGATGGGATGGGATGGGATGGGATGGGATGGGATGGGATGGGATGGGATGGGATGGGATGGGATGGGATGGGATGGGATGGGATGGGATGGGATGGGATGGGATGGGATGGGATGGGATGGGATGGGATGGGATGGGATGGGATGGGATGGGATGGGATGGGATGGGATGGGATGGGATGGGATGGGATGGGATGGGATGGGATGGGATGGGATGGGATGGGATGGGATGGGATGGGATGGGATGGGATGGGATGGGATGGGATGGGATGGGATGGGATGGGATGGGATGGGATGGGATGGGATGGGATGGGATGGGATGGGATGGGATGGGATGGGATGGGATGGGATGGGATGGGATGGGATGGGATGGGATGGGATGGGATGGGATGGGATGGGATGGGATGGGATGGGATGGGATGGGATGGGATGGGATGGGATGGGATCTGAGAACAGCATAACTCAAAACGAAATGTTAGATAAATACAAAGCTTGGTATCCCAAAGGATGTGACACGAGGATTTTCAAGAAAATCCCCTACCCCAAATTTCCCTTTGCATGGAACATTTTTCAAAATTATTGAGTTTCTAAAAATTGGTTGCGACTATATTAAAGATACCAGACATGACAAATAAAAATGTAATCTTGAATTTTCTGAGAATAGCCTGTAAATCTTCATTCCGAAGAAGGGTTGCATAATCTTGTATAACCTGTAAACGTTAAGCGATAGACGAAAACTACTGCACAAAGTATGTGCATCTCTATAAAACAATATTTTTTAAAAAAATATATTTCAAATAACCTTTTTTGTGGTATCAGGCATTATTGAGATGTCTGTCATTAATGGTGTAAAATGCTCAATTTTGTGTCACTCTTTTGCAGTCCAGTCGATATTCAGTTGTTTCTCGCGGCAATGGAGATAAAATTATTTTCCCCGCACCACGTGCCATAGACCATATTATGCAACTAATGGTAATTAAAATTAGAACAGATCCCAAGGAACTACTGTGTTTAACTGAGAAAAGTTTTAACAGACGGAACGAAATTACGGATTTAGAAGAAGTTTATAAATACTTCGTCTTACGTTAGGTAGAATTGCCTTTGATCGCACACAGAGCTGGGCCAGACTGTTACACACAGATCTTGATTATCCCAAAATCCCGTCACAAAACACATCAACAGTACCCATATTCACAAAAGTCGCAATCACATCAATATTATTCCTTTAAAACATGTCTTCTCCTACGAAACAAAATACCTTCAAACCACAGATAACTCACACATATGGATCATTCAATAATTAGTGGAGATATTTGAATTAACAAGAAAGAAAACATTTTCGGAAAAGTCGCACTGTTGCTGTGCTCTCAGAAGTAATCTCCTCCAACATGAACAACCCACCTCCACACTTCAGGGAGACGTATGCCATCTACAGCGTCTTCTATTAATTTTCGAACAGCATGTTCCATGCTGCTGTAATTGTTTGTCTGGCTTTAAAGCAAACTCCTCCAAGTGGTAATTTCACTTTCGAGAAAAGGTCATAATCACATGGGCTCATATCTAAGCAGTATGGAGGATGCTCCAGAATTTCCTAGTTCCGTCTGTGAAATAAATTAACCACAGGAGCAGCTATGTGAGAGTAAGCACCATCATGTAACATAATAGCATGAGAATTCAGGAGATTTGGACGTTGGTGTTCCAGAAAGTAACTTAATATGCACCATTCACACGATTTCCTGCAGGAACTGAATGAGTGACAAGGACACCGTCAAGATCAGCAACTATGAACATGGTTTTTAAGTGGACCCTTTTCCTGCCGATGCGTTTATGGCCGTTGGAAATCATTGTGCGGCCATTCATTTTATTGTCTCTTCAATTTTGGTTGGTAGCATCGAACCCAGGTTTCATCTAAAACTACGATACGTCGAAGGAAAGGCTCGCCTTCACGTCCTCATTCTAAGTGTAATCTGTTGTTTCCATTCTCTGCCATGTTTTCTCTTCAAGCTCGTGTGAAATCCATCGAGGCAGATTTTCCTCATCTTTAACTTCTTCTTCAGTATGAGAAGAATCGTACCAGGAGCAATTCCAATTTCCCTTGCTAGTTCAATACAAGTCCAACAACGGTGTTCTTCCAGCAGTGCTCAACCAGCGCTCCCATGCACATATCAGTTGCTGATTGTGGTCTGCCAGCTCCACGTTTTTGATGAACATCTTCGCAATGTTTAATAATCCAAGAAAAAATCCAGTGCTGGGATGCATTGTGCTCAAGGAAAAAGGAGAATTCTACAGGAAATAGGGATGGGTAACTTATGGAATGAGAGAGACAGAGGTTAGTTAAAGGTTTCTGGAAAGAAGTGATAAACAGAGTGGAAGATATAGAGTATCAAGAATTATTTCAAAGTCTGGAAGGAAAGAAAAGCTTGGAACTATATAAACAATTAAAGATGGACTAAGGAAGGGAGAAGTACGTGAATGCAGGTAATAGGTTAGTGAGAGAAGGGTGGGCCTGGTGTAGATTAAGTGTACATAAACTAAGGGGAGATACACTACGTGATTAAAAGTCTCCGGACACCTGGCTGAAAATGAATATAAGTTCGTGGCGCCCTCCATCGGTAATTCTGGGAGTCAATATAGTGTTGACCCACCCTTAGCCTTTATGGCAGCGTTCACTCTCGCAGGCATACTTTCAATCAGATGCTGGAAGGTTTCTTGGGAATGGCAGCCCATTCTTCACGGAGTGCAGAACTGAGGAGAGGTATCGATGTAGGTCGGTGAGACTTGGCACGAAGTTGGCGTTCCAAAACATCCCAAAGATGTTCTATAGGATTCAAGTCAGGACTCTGTGCAGGCCAGTCCATTACAGGGATATTATTGTCGTGTAACCACTCCGCCACAGCCCGTGCAGTACGAAAAGGTGCTCGATCGTGTTGAAAGATGCAATCACCATTCCCGAATTGCTCTTCAACAGTGGGAAGCAAAAAGGTGCTTAAAACATCAATGTAGGTCTGCGCTGTGATCATGCCACGCAAAACAACAAGGGGTGCAAGCCCCCTCCAGGAAAAACACGACCACACCATAACACTACCACCTCCGAATTTCACTGTTGGCACTACACACCCTGGCAGATGACGTTCACCGGGCATTCGCCATACCCACACCCTGCCATCGGATCGCCACATTGTGTACGGTGATTCGTCACTCCACACAACGTTTTGCCACTGTTCAATCGTGTAATGGTGACGCTCCTTACACCAAGCGAGGCGTCCTTTGGCATTTTCCTGCGTGATGTGTGGCTTATGAGCAGCCGCTCGACCATGGAATCCAAGGTTTTTCACCTCACGCCTAACTGTGGTAGTACTTGGAGTGGATCCTGATGGAGTTTCGAATTCCTGTGTAATGGTCTGGATAGATATCTGCCTATTACTCTTTACGACCCTCTTCAAATGTCGGCGGTCTCTGTCAGCAGACGAGGTCAGCCTGTACGCTTTTGTGCTGTACATGTCCCTTCACGTTTCCACTTCACTATCACATCAGAAACAGTGGACCTAGGGATGTTTAGGAGTATGGAAATCTCGCGTACAGACTTCTGACACAAGTGACACCCAATCACCTGACCACGTTCGAAGTCCGTGAGTTCCACGGAGCGTCCCATTCTGCTGTTTCACGATGTCTAAGACTACTGAGGTCGCGGATAATGAGTACTAGGCAGTAGGTGGCAACACAATGTACCTAAGATGAAAAACGTATGTTTGTGGGGTGTCCGGTTACTTTTGATCACATGGTGTAGGAAGGGAGCGAATTTGGATAGATGTCCTCTTTGTAGAGAGGCAGATAATGACTTACATTATATCATTGAATGTAAAGAAACTAAGTTGTGGAGAGATCAGTTTTTACCTAAAGAATGGGAGAATGTTAACAGAAGTATTAAAAGTTAGGAGAACGAAAATACAAAAGGAGAGGGATAAAAAAAGAATAGGAGAATATATGGGGAGAGTAAGAATAAAACAATATGGATTTGTTATGATCCATCATGCATAAATAACCACGGGGTTAAAATACATTGGACTAAAGAATAAATAGCAACTCAAAGTAATGTATTAAGAATTGTAAGATTTATGTATAGTATTATGGAAATAAATATATATCATAACATTCTCCAAACAAAATACGACTAATGAGGTCCGTCTACTTTTCCCCATAATATCAAGCAACTTTTATTAAAGACATTTCTTTGTACAACGCTTAGTTTTGGAGATATTGTACAGTCTCAACTTAAATGGTCCACCCTTATATATAAAAAGAGTTGAAATATAAAGCATTTATTAAAGTATAAAATATGATATAACAACGAATTAAATAAATGTAAAAGTAATTGAATATATTAAAATTGTTAATTGATAAATAATATTAATAATAATAATAATAATAATATATTAAATAGTTAAAATAAAATTGAAAATAAAATAAATACAAATTTTAAATTGGATGTTATATATAAAGGTATTAAAATGAGTAATCATTAAATGGGTGTTGTGTTGTGTTGATTGAGGAAGTGTTTTGTTAGTTGTGAATATATTTTAAATTTGTTTATAAATTCTGTATGTTGTTTGTTTATTTTTATGGTATTCGTGCTTAATATTTTAATAATAAAATTAACGTTTTGCTGATGTAGTGTTGATTATGGTTTTGAATGCAATTTGTTTTATTTTTATTTATTTTATACGCTATATTTTTGTATTATTTATATTTTATATTCCATGTTTTTTGATAAATTAACTATATACATTTATCTGTAAATTACGTTGTAAATTTATTTATAAAAAGTGAATAAATTATAACGATCTAAAGTATAAGCCCTGGTTTAAGGAATTAGTTACTAGTTAGGCATTATAGATTCTTATTTACTTATTTCTCGCGGATGCATGGAAAGAGTATTAAACTTTAAGGCAAGCGTATGGAGTCTATTTTTAAAACATCGCTATTCCTTTTTATATATAACAAAATGTGTATTGCAGATTTTCCTGAGAAGGTTTATCTCGATTAAAATAAAGAGGAAAATAAACTTTCGTAAGAATAATTTGTGCACGCACTAATAAGTGACAGAGGGTAACACAGAAGATGTTTTATCTTTTTGACGCTTGAAATGTAATTTTTGCAAGTAAGTCAATATTTAGCATTCGTGATACTGTTAGAAGTGAGTTATTTTGGAGAGCAACTTGAAAGAGTATAGTAAACATGGTAGCACATATTGTTTTCGAGATCCTGACCATTTTAACGAACCCTCTCCTAATTTGCCACGAAATGTAATCTGTCTTTCGGAACAGGCCAACTGCAATAATTGATGACGACGTTAGACTGGTTAGCTAGAGAAATTTAATTGGAAAGGGGGGGAGATAGAGCACCAAGATGGTGATCAACAAGTAAACCCGATCGATATTTGGAGAACAGAGCCAAGTTAGCTCTGGCTGAAATTTCCAGTCATCGTTTGACCTTTCTCTCGGTCGATAACCCCTACGGTTTAAAAAAAAATCCACACGAGTTGCATGCAGTGCTTAATAAAAGGCTTTTGAAAATGAAGTGGAAGCCTTACATGAAACAAGTTCACAGAATATGAACTTTAAACGAAGACAGGTTACGTGGAAGTTTTTATGATTTCGTGAACAAGGCAAGCGATGTTCGACAACTCCCTAGAGGAAACATGCAAACCTTCATAAAGAAGGAAGGCATTATTGGAATGTCCTTCCTTCAAGAGCGGCCTTTAGACAGCTAGGCTTTTACTTTCATGCATTTAAGATGCCGGTACTGTATAGCTTAAGAAATTATACAGGTACATCACCGCGCTCATAAGGTTAACATGCAGCATATACCTTCCTCCTATGTAAATTCCTCTCAATAGCTGTACGGCTTTACAGCTACTACTCTTAAGAGTAGGAGTAAATTGTTGCGGTATTTTTACTTTCTCTACCACGTGCCTATAATAGGTAGAGGAAGTACAGTAGAGCCCCGGTAATTCGAGCTAATTGAGGCTGAGGCTAGCTCGAATTACAAAAAACTCGGATTATACGGTAATATTACTAAATCAATGGGTAAATCATGAATAAATGCTTAATGAGCAAAATAATGGTTAAAAACAAATAAAGAAACAATTTAGTACTTACTGTGATATATGTACATATATGACTTGATACAAAAGACCACAAGTCGGATAAATTACAACGAACCAAGACTATCTTGCTGTTACGACTGTACGTAAATAATAGTGGGCGTACTTCACTGTTTATTTTGAAAGAGCTATTAGAAATGTTGTTGGAATGCATGAAACTGTTATTGAAAAATAACAATTTTTATCAGCCTCTGTTATAAGGGAAGCAAATATTTATGTTTCTGCATATCTGCGGTGCCAATGTCCTCCAACATCAACGCTGAACGTTTTTGCTCTATCTACGCCTACGTTTAATGCTACATTATAAAATAATAATTCACCCTGGCATGACAAAACAATTTAAAAGGTTGAGGAACTACATTTTTCAAAAAGTATTAATTTTTTATTCCCAAAACTACTCTAATCATTAGTGAAATAATGATATCCATAACAATTTGTTAACGTTTGGAACTCGCAACTGCACTTGCAAATCTTATCATAGTTATGACTAAACATATACTTTATGCTTTTTCAGACAAGTTCATTTTATGAAACGTTCCCCAATAGCTTTAGGGCTATCCTGTTAATTCCTACCAAATGGTCTTATCATGCTCGTGAATCTGTTACAATTGTGCTAATATTCAGATATACTTGTGATACTTTTAATTGTATTTTTAATGAAAAACCATATGCCTTCGAAATCACTTTTGATAGTTCTAAGAATGGGGGAAAGGCTCCCTCCCCCGGACGGCTGGTACACTAATTAGTTTACTGGATTGCGGACAGATGGCAGGAGCTGCTTAGTTTCATATTATGCAGTGGTTGAAGACGCAACAAGAAACCGGAAAGCTTTGGCGTCAGTTGAGTTTATATGCTGAAAACATAACGTTGTTGCTGATTTGTGCCGGACAATAAAGGACAGTTTTTCCCCACGCTAAATTCTTAACATCAATTACGATGTAACTGGGAAGCTATCTTAATTGTGTATAAATCATCTGTAGTAATAGGTTTATTCTTTGTGTGTTAATTGTCAATAACACTATAAGATGCCACGCGTAACGTGTTCATCGTTGTTTCAGTATACATATGCACGGCCCATAGCCCCAGACACACGTACAGCGGGTAGCCCGGGCGGTACTGCGTATATATAGCAAGAGAAGTATTGTATTCCACCAAAAAATTCGCTGTTGAGATTTCACCGGAAATATATTTTTGAGGACTCCGAACCCCCCAAAAAATCACTTTCAGAAAAAGACCCATGTGTGTATCTCTGTGTTTGTGTATATGTATGTGTGTGTCTGTGAACAGCATATCTCAACAAAACGGAAAAACACCAAACTTGGTATTTAAGTTCACTATCTTCCAAAGATGCGACACGATTTTCAAGAACATCTCTCCTTCCCAACTACCTTTTGCATGGAATATTTTTCAAAATTTTTGTTTTTAAAACATAACTAACGATTTTGATTCAAACACTGTATATTAAAGATATTAACAAATAAAATGTATACCTTAAATTTTCTGTAAATGGCCTGTGATGTCCCTACATTCGGAAGAAGTTTTTATAATCTTGTATAATTGTAATCGTTAAGTGCTAGACGAAAACGTTCTTCACAAAAAAAAATGTAGAATTGTTTAAAATACACAGTTAATTTCAAATAACTTTTTGTAGCATAAACTATTTCTGAGATATTTGTTATTAATGTTTCAAATTGTTCAAGGTTCTCTTAAACTTGTCGATTTTCAGTTGCTTCTCGCGATTGTATGGAAAGAGAGTGGAATTTTAAGGCCAGCATATAGCGTCCAGTTCTTAAACATTTTACTATCGTTGTTCTCTTTATATGTATAACAAAATTTGTAATGTAGCTATTTCTGCAAAGTTTTATCTGGATTAAAATTAAGTAGGTAGAAAAATAAGCTTTAGGATATACTCATTAATAAACGATAGAGGTTAGAGAAAGTCATGTGAATGTAACACCAGATTTTTAATTCTATATAGGGTGATTTATACATGTGCTAATCAAACTCAACTCTAATTCAATAGAGGATGTTCCCGGTTTGAACATCTGAACTGACTTACCTGTCAAGTCAGCTTATCGAGGTGAATTTGGTCGATTCATCTGCAAAAACATCACTCAATGCGAACGATGCTGTTTATAGGCTGTATGCAGCTGATAGGAATGCTCTATCATCCGAGCCAAAGTTCCTCCGTTTAATGGAGTCACTGCAGACGCTGCTGCAATTAAGAAAGTGTCACCAATCCCTGAAGCTTCACACAAGAGACTGGTGTTGCGAAAACGGAAGGATCAGAGGAGTGAGATCTTAACTCATCCTATAAGAATGTACTCTTACAGAAGCCAAAAGAGGCATAAAAACAAATGCAAAAAAAAACCTGATTTAAAGCCAGACGACAAAACCCATGGGTCAGCCACGGGAATTGAACCCACGACCTCCCGAATACGGGCCACAAACGTTAACACCTGAACAATCCCCCTCGTTGTGTGTGTGGGTTTAATAGTCCTCTTATTAGATTTGAGATGTTAATGTTGCAGATTAAATGTACATCTTGAATTTTCTGTGAATAGCCTGCAAAGTCTTCTTCATACTACTCACTGAATTTTGTACAATTGTATAACTGTTGTTTAGCTAATAATCATAGCTATTATACTGAAAACCTACTGTGGGAAATATGTAGAACACATTAAAATATATAATTGTTTCAATGTTTTCGTAGCGTTAGCCATTTTCGAAATATTGCACGTTGGATGTTTACACTTTCCCAAGTAGTCATCCTACGGATGGGAGGCATTTTTTCTTTGCATCTAAGAGTTCGTTACTATAACTAAACATTTAAATGTAGTTTCCGAATGTTGCATGCACAGGGGACGCAGTCTAACTCAGGTTACTAAAAAACAAAGATGGCTGATGCCGCATGTCAGGGCGTCAGTGTTCTAACTCGAGTCACTAGGTATATAACCAGAGAAATCTGCAGACAACCTATTGACGACAAAAGAGCACTATTTAGTCTTCTGCTAGTATAGGGTTATTCAAAAAGAAGGAATAGACTTTAAACGTGTATTTCTAATGAACGACAATAGATGGCGACACATGCTATGCATCACTGAATAGAGAAAAACTCAAAGTTTTATTTTGTGTGTTCAAAATGAGCACCATTTATTATGCGAGGACGACCAGTGCTTTTCCGTTTGCATACGCAACCATCTTCTACGAATTGTAAATTTTTTATGACGAGGCGGCTCGTTGTTTAACTTACCATGACATGCACACTGCAATGAAACAATGGATGCACTCTTTGCATAATGCGACACACAAAACGACTTTTCCAGTGGCGTCGTCATTTTCTCGTAAACAAGCACAGCGCCGCTGTACGCACTGAATGGAATTCATAGGTGGGACTTAAAGCTTTGAACTTTCCTCTATTCAACGATGTGTTGTATGTGTCGCTATCTATTGTCATTCATTAAAATGAATCTTTAAAATCTATTCCTTCTGTTTTAAAACGCTTGTATTATGAGTCACTGAGTCATATCATGCATACTGCTCTGTAATACTCTTTTCTTCGGTGCAAAGGTTTGGACATTAGCTTCCTTCTCCGTCATAACTGCTGATTACATATAATCTATAACCTGGATCTACCTTAAGTATTAACTTAAGCACTTAACCGTGCTATGGACTTGATTCGTGTAACATGCATATGTTGTTAAACTTTGCAAACAGTGATGTACTGTAATAGTATGAAGAACAATTATGGTTAAGTTTTAATATGATTTCTCCACATTTAGCTAAGCTAAGCAATTAAGGGGACCTAGAACAGATTATATGATTTTCTACAATTTTTGTTCAATCTTTTTACAATTTTGTATAATGGTTTCCCTCATTCTAAATAGCATTGTGTATACATTTCAATAAAATTGATGAACTAGTTTTTCAGATATGAGTTATTTACTGGTTTTCATTTTGTGCTTTGAATAACAAATTATTAATTATAATCATTAATGCAGATATTACAGCCTAAAAAGTAAAACTTTTTAGGATTAGTAGCCCACTGTGTCCAAGTTTTACATACTAGCCCAAAAATGATACTACAACTTCTTTAGATAGAACAGTAGTATGATTATACCAAGTTTCATGCAAAACTAAGGAAAACTGTCCCGCATGGGACATTTGACATATTGAAAAATGTCGTTCTGAGAAAACTTAAATTTTATATTGAAAACATTTATACAGGCTAATGTACCTGGTGTAAAGGGTTAAAATTGTCCAGAACTATAGCTCTTCCCCCCCCTCCTCCTTCTTAGCCTCCTCTGCTTGCAATTTCAACACCTTCTTCTTTCTGGTGGACTTCTGCTGTTGTAATGTGGTTATTTTGAGCTCCTCTCTTCCTATTCTTGGGCCTAGCCTTGTCACAAATAATGTTAGCTGCTTTTTTTGCCTCTGAGAGTCGACGTCTATCATTTTATAAAAATGCTGTCTTCATATTTTGACCAGTTTTGATACCCATTTTTTGCATAACTTTAAACCTACCACTACATCCTTCATTAACCTCTTCAAGGATATCCAATGAGAATAAGAATAATTTTTTTTAAAAAATGTGTTACTTTGGGGCGCGAACCTCTTATGTACCGTAACCATATAATGTCAGGATGCTTTAAAAGGCTTGGCCATCTGAACATATGATGGTTCCATGGACGTGGCAGGCATTTAAATGTCCGTGCATGGTTTTTAAAAACGCCTGCCAACGCCTTTAAAAAGGTTTTTATCACCATTAAACGCATTTAAATGTTTGACTAACATTATAAAGAGTTAATTTTTGCAGAAATCAAAAGATTGAAAATGTTGGCCATTTTGACTAAAAAATCTGTCCTAGGTCCCCTTAAATTTCTTGATTTTCTTCTATAGCTCTTCATCTAAAAATCATATGAGCTTCTCTACCCTCTATCTTTTATTAGTGGGTACACAAATCATTCTTACTCAAGCTTATTTTTCTATCTACTACATTTTAATTCAAATAAACCTTTTCAGAATTAGCTACGTTACGTGATAGATACAAAGAGAACAGCGATAGTAAAATGTTTTAGAACTGGAGGTTATATACTGGCCTTAAAATTCCATACTGGTAATAGGTACATATTTCTGCAATGATTTATTTGGAATAAAATGTAGAATACAGAAAAATAAGCTTAGTAAGAGTAGTTTGTATACCCACTAATGAACGACAGAGAGTAGAGAATGTCATGTGAATGTATCACATTTCAATTTCGTTATAGATACAAAGGGAAAACAATCATCGTCTTGTCTATAGCGCTCCAAAAACTGTCGTGAAGCACCTACGCATTCGTTGCTCTTTGTGCTGACCGGTGAGCAGTTTTGGCACCCACCTCGCACAACGTTTCCGATATCCAAGCTGTTCAGTGACAATCCTGTAAAGTGAGGTTGGATCAACATTTGGGAATTCATCAGCCAGACCGCTAGTCGTCAAATGCCGATCAGTTCGAAGTTTTTGGTTCACTTGCTCATCGATGTCGTCGGTCCTAATAAGGGCCTACCACTCCGCTGTTCATCGTGTACATTTGTGCGACCAGTGTCGAACGTGTTTGTTACTTATTATGTCCGGTCCATACACGAGGCATAGCTGACGATGGATGTCTGCAGCTGACGATCCTTTTGCCAGCAAAAATCAAATCACACCGCGCAATTCACAACTGGCGGGCTACGATTGTCGCGGCCATTACGATCTGCTCTCGCCGACTGGCAAACGGCTACGGCGTCACACCAACACTGTGGTAGGTTCCTCAGGAATCGGTAGACAGCGCTGCAGGTGTGAAACGTCATTCAGGCCTACCATCCGTTAAATATTGTTCACCGTACCTTAGTTTTGGAATGCGCTTCGCATTTACCCAAAAAAATCCCGAAAGCAATAGGATACAGCATTTAATCGCTTCATTGCCTGGTGTAAGGCAAAACACGGTGAAAATAATTTCACTGTAAATGACTGCTAGCGAATCAACAAAACATCTCACATCTCGCTTTTTAACGTCATTTCTCTTGTTTCAAGAACGCGTTGTTCTAAACGAGATCTCTGTTAGTTTCAGCAATCAATATAATATCATTGATATTTTACAAATACCAGCCTGTCTAAAATATAGCACATGCTACACTTTTAAAAGTAATTTTTATCCCTTTTATCATAATTTTCTGTTACAAATTACTTTGTTCTTGCCCTAAAACACGTATTTAATTACGTACACAACAAAAAAAATCCACAAAATCAACCCTTTCTTCATCAGACAAGTTATACATTATTATTATTATTATTATTATTATTATTATTATTATTATTATTATTATTATTATTATTATTATTATTATGTTGTTGTTGGAAACAACTGTAGTTGTGTCAATTTATTCGAAATCACAACTATTATGTGATTTCATATTTTCAGGTTTTTCTGAATTTAAAATTTTGCGAACACCCAAAATGTACATACACTCACCAGCTGCTACTGCGTATAGCTATATTTGTTTCTTAAATAAATCTTATGAAGAATTGAGCGTTTTTGTTTACAATCAGCTGCAAATAGACTGTAATTAGTAAAGCTGTGAATTTTGGTTTTATCGTGGAGTAAGCTAGAAGTATATTCGCCTGAAGCTGTATTTTGTTAACCATGCCTGTAGTTTTCTCACCAGTTGAATGAGTTAATATGCATCTAGGACTGTAAATAGCTTGTCCCAGACAGTAATTGTTTGTATGTTTGCTGTTACATAAATGTACTTAATTATACATGTGCCCGTGAGTCCATAACAACAGCGCTACGCTCCGAGGAGCTAATGATGACATGTAATTCAAGGTCATATACGTGGATAATTCTTTGCTTGTGGTTTTGAACTTGCCCATCGTTGCCAGTTATCGAATTAATGGTTCTGCTTCGTGATCGCGGTTAGTGATCCGATATTATTATTGATTTTGAAAGCGCTTGTCAATTCTTTTTATGTTGACCCGCATCGCCCGCTAGGTGGCGAATACACGCAACGCAAATTGGAACATTCCAGATTCAATGCTGTGCCCTGGAAAATGCACAGAATTTGTCTAATATCATTTACATGTTTAAACAATTTGGTCTAAATGCTAGTATCGTTTTGCAAATGCTGTTTTGTAGTCAATGGCATTACATTTGCACATTTTAGAGGATTCCTGTAACTTGAGTTAATTTCTTCTGTTAGAGTATTCCATATAAGATGCTTATCTACAAATATTTTAATTTTCCTCTATATTATGCCATCCATATTTTATGTCTATAGAGGGTAATTTTCATTTCTTCCTACTGTTTCCTTGTTGTACATGTTTGTTACATTTTAAGGTAGGGGTAATAGTTTTCCTTTTGTTTTTGTTTGTTTTTCTGACTACAGATCACCGAGCGCGCATTCAGACCTGAAATTCGTTGTCAAAGCTTCGCTGTAAATGCATGTTTTGAGTTTTGCTGATAAGATTATAATGTAGAAAAAAAATCTGATGTGTTACACTCACATGACTTTCTCTATTCTTGTACAAACTATTTTTACAAACGCTTATTCTCCACATGCTTCATGTTAATCGAGATAAACATTTGCAGACTCTATCTTATTGCTAATTTTCTTGTAGATGTAAGGGGAATATATATTTACAAGGGCAATATAGAAATACAGTAGCCTTTAAGCACATACATATCTCTTAATAGCTGGTTGCTAGGTGCAGCACCATTCCCTTTGCCACAGATTAATACTCTTTGCAAGACAAAAAAATGAATAACGAATTCCCATTTGAGAAAATAAGTATCGAAAAATTTAAGGGAATAACAAGCAATATCTCGAAAGTGGTTCACTCAACAAAAAAAATGTATATGACATAAATTGTGTATTTTAACGCGATCTAAATTTTTTGTGCAGTAAACTTTTGCCTATCTCTTATGGTTTACCAGTTATGCAAAAGTCCTTGACAATGAAGAATACTTTTGGAGACATTCCCAGAGAATTCGAGATATACATTTCATTTCTCATAACAATATCTTAAACATATGATATTTTAATTAAAATCATTACAGCCATTTTTGAGAAAATTAAAATTTTCGAAAAATTGTTCCATGTAAAGGGTAATCTGGGGTGAGGGGATTTTCTTTAAAACCTTCTTGTCGCATCTCTGGAAGATACTGAACCTAAATACTAAGTTTGGTGTTTATCCGACTGTTCGTTTCTGAGTTATGCTGTTCACAGACACACACAGACACACACATGGACATGTTTCCAAAAATGCTTTTTTTGGATTCAGGGGTCTCAAAACATGTATTTCCGGTGAAATCTCGGTATCGAATTTTTGGGTGGAATATAATACTTCCCCTACTTACTATACGTAGTAGAGAAAGTAATAAACACCATGCTGCCGATACCAAAGAAATGCAACACTAAGAAAGATTAGGATGCTCCTTAGGGCCGATTCGTCTTCTCCTAAAAGTGTCATCGACAAACATGATGCAGTTTCTTCTTTATAGGATGAGCAATACAAAGCATTCCTGTTGTACGCATCTCACTTTTCTGCTTCCCTGCAGCGTATCTCCTTTCTGATTACAACGAGAGGTTAATCCAGGGAGTAACGATCGTTTGACCTTAATGAAGTACAAAAAAGATTTTATTAAAAAAATCCATGTCACAAAAGTGAAGCTTCCTTTGTTTCTTCACATAAATACGACCGTTATTTAAGCATTTGTTATATCCGTCCGCGAGCTTTAGAATTCCTGTGTTGTAGTCGGCTGCCCCCAGTCCATTAAACCAAGTGTTCGAACACAATTTCACCAAGCAAAGAACGATAAATGTTTGGGGGAAAAAATCTTTAACTCATCTAGGGTTAAATGTCTGTCTTGTACGACTTTGCTGTTCACTTCATTCTTCAAATTATCTGTGAAGGACTGTGAAGGACCGAGTTTCGTCATGCACATTTGTTCGTCCATTGTTTAACATTGGCATTGCTTTCTCGCATTTCTTTCGTTCATTACTGTATCACTTTCTTTATTTGACTGTGAGTTTTTGCAAGTTTCAACATCCAGCATTCAAAAATCCAATAAATCTCGCCTCCAGGTTGGCGGTACTTTTGTATCATACAGTTCCTTTTGAACAATCACAGAATGCACAATAACTTGTTTCAACTGGTATTCATATAAAACTGAGTAAATATGTCGAGGAAATTATTCGACTTTGGGTAGAAGCCCGATAGCGTGCACAGCGGGAATGCGCAGACGGTCGTTACTACCTGAATTACCCTGGTATATATAGTTAATTTAGGAGCCTTCTCTCTTTCCAACTCGCAACTAATTTCTCTAACATCCCCACAAGTGACTTCCATTCTGCATTGTCAAATGCCTTTTATAAGTCCGTAAATCTCTCAACATTTCATATTTTTCTAATAAATGTTAGTTGATTGTAACAGTCTAACTGCATTCATATGATTCGGTCGTACATTGCTTTTATTATAAAATTCAACGGCTACAAAAGCAAATCTGCAGTGGCGAAGCAGTTGGAACCCACCATGTGCTTAATAAATCTAACGCCATTACATTAAAACGTATAAAATGAACCTCATTCTTCGATATATGAATTCAGTATGAAATCGGAAGGTGAACGTGGACGTATTATCGCTTATGAACCTAAATGCACCATGCATGATGTGGCGTATCAGTAAGTTCATTGTCATTACCAGACGCACTATTGTGTTGCATTGTCGCAACTAGACATAGCATTATTGGGTGTCTTTAATTTTTCGGCTTAACGATTCCTCCTTTTGACGCGGACCACGCCAAAGTGAGGGCTCTGTTTGAAATCGTCTGGTATGATGCCAAACCTGTCTGGCTTGGCTAGACACGGTTGGAGAAGGGAATATAGATAGCGCCACTTGAGTGAAAGCTGTCGTTGTAGCAAGACGTACGTGTGGTCAGTCCACGGCTTCGGGGCATCTCCCAGTTCATAATGTAGTCACTAAAGATTTGTTAATAAATTCCAGGTAATGTGTGTTATGTAATGTTTTTGTGTAATGTAAAACTCCACACCTTCCTCTAAATCTACACACCAAGGCTGTAGCGAGTCACGCCCCCATGTGCGTATTGGAGTAATCTAAATTTAATCATTTTCTGGAACCTTTTTGGCCCTCACCCTAGCATGTAACAGTATTATTTTTAGTGTCATCATGCAATTGATTTAAATTTCAGAACCAAGCCATTTGATTGTTTTGCATTTAATAGACTGAAATATCCTGTGGAATTTGTTTTCTTTCTTTTTTGGCGATATGCTAATGATTAAAGCTGTTGAATATTATATAATCTTTTTACATTTATGTACCTTTAGGGGACTGATAAAGGTAAAGTAACCAAATCTCACTTTTTCTCTCTTTTTTTTTTAATTTCTCATAAAAATAAATCCTTGATTGTGCAAGCATTTAAACTGACTATTCCACTCATACGCCGAGTAATCGATATTGACTAATAACGTTTAGCAGTGCCTGAGATATCAACCAATCATGGTCGTTTATCTAATAATATGCTTGCAATGATGCGATTTTATTGGATTAAACGTCAGCTTGTTATAGTACCAGTGTGCAGTGATTAATAGGTTGTGTCATCCAAATGTGTTTTTAATCAATGCACATTCAAATAGTGTTTATTTACAAATGAATTATGATCTTGAACACAAACGTGTCTTTATTGTATTCTGATTTTAGCTTATTTTCAGGTCAACTTATTTGTTCATTCCCACTGTTGGTAGTATGATTAGAATGCCATACCACTTTGGATTATTCATTCACTTAGTAGGTAGTGATCTGACAGCTCACACAAACAAGTAAGAAAGTAATTATTATTTATAAACTCTAGCGCATTACATTCCGGCCGTCTCCTTAGCGCGGTGATAGCGCAGCTGCTTATCAAGCGGGAGACCGAGGTTCGATTTCCGGTACCGGCGTGGGGATTTACTTCCATTGGGAGACTGGGCCGGGGTGCACTCAGCCCCTGAGGGTCCAATTGAGGAGCTAGTTGATTAAAAAGTAGCGACTCCAGGTTAAGGAGGCCACATATACCGACCGGGAGGGACTCAGGGCGCTGACCACGTCCCACTCTCCAATACTGCACCCCAATCATGATGCCTGTTGTGGGAGAGGTGGGTGACGCAGCGACCGAACGACAGGACTGTTGCGCTACGTAGTTTAGTTATTTTTTTAGTGCATTACATTTATAGGACAGACTTAATAAATCCCATCCAAGGTTGAGTTTCATTAGATAAATTCGTAACTAATCGTGGGATTACCTAAATAAAAAGTCTGATGTGCTACATTCACATGAATTTCACTACGCTCTATCGTTTATTAGTGGATATATGTACAAACTATCCACATTCCACCCAAAAGTTCCATACCGAGATTTCACCGGAAATACATGTTTTGAGGCCCCTGAATAAAAAAACACTTTTAGAATAACGTCCGTATGTGAGTGTGTAAATAGCATAACTCAAAATGAAAAGTGCATTAAATGCCAAACTTGGCATTTAGGTTCAGTACCTTCCAAAGATGCGACACAAGAAAATTGAAGAAAATTCCCTCATCCTAAACTACCCTTTTCATGGAATATGTGTGGAAATTTTGAATTTCTATAAAATGGCTCCAACGATTTTGATTAAAACACCATATATTAAAGATATTTACATGACAAATAAAATTTATATCTTGAATTTTATGGGAATAGCATGTGAAGTCCTCTCTCCATTTCGAAGAAATATTGTATAATCTTGTATAAATGATAAACGTTTAGCGATAGACGAAAACGTACTACACAAAAAATGTAGACCTCTTTAAAACACAGAATTTATTTCAAACATGATTTTTGTGGCATAAGCCATTTCTGAGATAACCATTATTAAAAGTTCGAATTGTTTATTTCTTGGTCATTCTCTTAAAGCCCTGTCAACATTCAATTGTTTCTCGCGATGTAATGGAAACAGTGCGGAATTTTAAAGCCAGCATATAGCGTCCAATTCTTAAACATTTGACTATCACTGTTCCCTTTGTATCTATAACTAAACGTGTAATATAGCTATTTCTGCAAAGGTTTATTTGGATTAAAATATTAGGTAGAAAGATAAGTTTTAGTAAGAATAGTTTGTATGCCCACTAATAAAGATAGAACATAGAGAATGTCATGTGAATGTATCGCATCATAATGTTTTCTATCCACTTCATATTAATCGAGATAAACCTATGTAGAAATAGCTACATTATACATTTCGTTATAGATACAAAGGGAACAGCGATAGTCAAATGTTTAATAACTGTACGCTAATGCTGGCCTTAAAATTCCATACTCTTTCGAGCAATCGCGAGAAACAACTGAAAATCGACGGGACTTGAAAAGAATGACGAAGTATTGAACAATTCAAACCATCAATAGCGGATATCTCGGAAATGGTTGATGCCACAAAAAAGTTATTTGAAATAAATTATTTTTTAAAGAGATCTACATATTTTGTGTGGTAAGTTTTCGTGAATCACTAAACGTTTACCAAGATTATCCAAGATTGCATGAAAGATTATATGGGTTTGACAAGCTATTCCTAGTAAATTCTATTTATCATGTAAAAATCTTATACAGCATTTTAAACGAAATCATAGAGCCAATAGAGATTATAAACAAAATTTCAAACTTTTCATGTAAAGAGTGGCTTGGGGTCGCAGAACTTTTTTAAAATCTTCGTATCGCAACCTTGGAAGATACCAAGTTTGGTTATATACCTATCTTAGATTTCGTTCGTAACTTATGCTGTACACAAATACACATTCCCACAGTATGATCCTTTTTGCTTTCTCCACTACGTATAGTAAGTAGGGGAAATATTGCATTCCACCCAAAAATTCGATCCCGAGATTTCACCGGAAATATATGTTTTGAGACCCCTGAATCCAAAAAAGCACTTTTGGAAACATGTCCGTGTGTGTGCCTGCCTGTCTGTCTGTCTGTCTATCTATCTCTGTGCCTGTTTGTCTGTCTGTGTGTCTGTGAACAGCATAACTCAGAAACGGAACAGTCGGATAAACACCAAACTTGGTATTTAGGTTCAGTATCTTCCAGAGATGCGACACGAAGGTTTTCAAGAAAATCCCCTACCCCAGATTACTTATCGAAAATTTTAATTTTCTCAAAAATGGCTCTAACCATTTTGATTAAAATATCATATAGGTATTTAAGATACTTTCATGACAAACAAAATGTATATCTCGAATTTTCTGGGAATGTCTCCAAAAGTATTCTTCATTGTGAACGACTTTTGCATAACTGGTAAACCATAAGAGATAGACAAAATTTTACTAAACAAAAAATGTTGATCGCGTTAAAATACACAATTTATGTCATATACATTTTTGTTGTTGAGTGAACCATTTTCGAGATATTGCTTGTTATTCCCTTAAATTTTCCAATACTTATACTTTTTCTCAAATGGAAGTTGTTATTCATTTTTTTTGTCCTCATAATGCAAAGAGAATAGAATACTTGACATAGCAACCAGCTCTTAAAATATTTGACTATCGTTTAAAGCCTACCAATTCCCCTTGCATCTACAAGAAAATTAGCAATAAGATTAACATCTCGATATCTCGATTAACATGAAGCATATGGAGAATAAGCGTTTGTAAAAATAGTTTGTACAAGAGTAGAGAAAGTCATGTGAGTGTAAGACATCAGATTTTTAACTGCTTTATTTTGATTCAGGGTGCTTCGAAACGTATATTTCTGCTGAAATCTGAATTTACAATGAATGTTTGGGTGGAATACAATACTTCCTCTTCCGCTACAGGTAGGTGGCAGAAAAGGTAATTAATGATGGAAAACAAAAGTGCCTCACAGTGCAGTTCTAACCTCAACTATTGCAAAGCAGCTGGAATTGTGCACTCGAGCACTGTACAGCCAGGTCCAGGTTAGTCACGAACTGGTATCATCCTACGCGATTGCCTAACTAGAGTGGCGTTGGAAAACATGCTTGTTGCCGTTCGTGATTCACTCTGCAGGAAAGTCCAAGTATGCATGTATCTTCCCACATTCTTGTCGGGTCACCTAGAGGCAGAAGTGTTCAAGTCCAGTTCCGCCTGCACAAGGTCAATTTCCTGTGCCAAGAAAGGTTATGTCATTTGGGCGTTTTCCGCATTTGAAAGCGATGCGCATCAGATTAGCGTATTCCTATTTTGTTTGTATAACGAGAAGACTTAGCTAAGCATAGGTACACGTTAAACAATTTACAGAAAATTTCCCAGAGAATTCCGAGACATCACTCTTGCAATGCTTCAGAACTTTCCGAGAGAATTCAAGGAATCATACTTTGAGATTAATTGCATGTCCGCCAGTATTCCGAGAGATCAATTACTATTCCATGAAAGCCAAATCGTCATTTAGAGCCATTTATGTAAGTTTTTGCATAAGCATGTTTTACGTTTTGAATATTGAGACCAGAAACTACAATTGAAGACACCCAAACCCTGTTCCATATAACTTTACCCCGTATCTGTCCGTTTCCTTGGAGTATAGCCATCTGCGGACTGCTGATTTCACTTCCGCATCTGCACTGACGGTGCAAGGTCCGGACTGTATGGTGGATGCTGAAGCACCTCCCAACCAAATTTGGTGATTTTCTGAGGAACAGCAGCAGCAACATTGTCACGTGCGCTAGTTATCTCTCATTGGCTGATATCTGCAATACAAATTAGATCTTTATTTAACATGATCATCATTAATCATGAAAGAACAATTAATTACCATTTATTGACTTAATAGTTGGTTAAACTTGAGGCAGTATTATTAACACTTAAATGATTTCAGCCAAATTATATAATATGTAAATTCAATAACAGCCCGCCTTGAAGCAATATATGTATGTAATAATTTGTAAAATGTATGTAAGTCATTGCATACGCTTATATTATTGTAAACATGTTCAATAATGTTATGTGAATGCATTATGTAATTTAATAATGTAGGAGCTGTGAGAAATAGGTCAAAAGTTGCTAACAAAGAGGTAACAATGAGGTAACCTTGAGACAATAATGAGTAAGAATGTTTAATAATGCTACTAGTCATTATTGGAGCAACAATAACATAATTTTAGTGACATTTTATAAAATAGCCAATCAACGACAAGAAAAAGCTTTAGTTAAATGAAGGTATTCTATTGGAGTAGGAATAGCCAATCAGAGACTTGAAATACAGAAATTTACAAGTTTAGGAGGTTGAAATCAGTTCAGTTGGCTGCAGACAGCGTTACTAACCAGACACAAAAATTGTCCTCCAGAGATTTAATACGTATTCGTGTGAGACAAAAAAACAAGTTTTACGTGTTAAAAAGTGCAAGTAATTAATTATAGAATCTCACAGCTCTCTCTATCAGTGAAGTGTTATTTAAAATCGTATCAAGTATTAATAAAAGGAGTGAAGTAAAATTATACTGTGTAAGCCTACATTCTTGTCGCATCACAATCCTGCTAAGAGAAACGTGTCTCTAACAATAATACTGACGCAGTCGAGGCAAACATAAATATATAATATTTAAAGAAACAGTCAAATTATAAAGTTAATTTTTTTTAAACTTGGGGCAAAGGCCACCTGAAAGTACATTTGGGGCGAAGGCTACCGGTAACTGTTTAACATACGTGCGGCTGCAACTACTACAAGTTCGGCTCCCCAACCGTTGAAATATAATACAACTCCTTCAATACAATCTACTTCAAATTGACGTCCAAAGCGTGGTAAAAAAAAAACAATAACGTAACAAACCATCTTCTTCAAACTGTGAAGTGAGGGACTTAAGTACCTACAACATTGTAAGTCGCCATTCGAGTATATCAAATGAATTTGAGATCCCCTTGTGGTTTACCGGAAAGAATGCGAGTCAAATGTAGAATTTAATGTCGTGTTGGCATGTTGCCATGGTAGAGCAACCGGACGGAAACCGGAAGATCCGTGGTTCAAATCTCGACTACGGCATTGAATTTTTCATTCTGATTCTACCTTTCCAACCTTGCTCTACACACGGCTTGTGTGAACAAATCTTTGATTGACTTAATAGCTGGTTAAACTGTGAAGGCCAGGACTTAAAATACTTAGAACATTCTTAGCCGCCATTAGGATATGAATTTGAGATCTCCTCTCCTCCACCAGGAAAATTCCGAGTCATTTGCAATGACCGCTGAAGCATGAATGCAGTAGTAGTGCCAGGAATACTTCCCCGAAATCCTTATATGATGCAATAAATATACCACCACCGCCGCCGCCACCACGCCATTTTTGTGTGGTTCCCTCTAAATTCATCACCAAAAATAACACCCGGTTAGCTGTTAATCGAAGGTCCTAATACGAAAATTCGCCCTAACTCCCAGTTAATATATAACCGGAGCCTTAACCGGAGATCGTAATACAGGCCCTTAATGGCAGAGGCACTATTATAGAGCGCAAGTACACACACTAATGGAACTAAGCCAAACACCACGGTTCCCGTTCAAAGCACGCGCACAAACTCACAGCTGACCGGGTGCAGGTGCCTTCTGTAGCTCTTTACTTCTCTTTCAGTCGTATGTTGGACTTCTGGCAGTGCAGGCAGCGCTATAAAAATGATTAATTTTACCTATAAACAATGGAAAATTAATGACAAATATGCTATAACAAAGGACTGCTAACCTTTACACTGCAAGTGATTGGTACCTTATTTCTCACTTCACAATATAGCACACCTTGTCGTAGGTGTATGACGAAGTTAGTACTTATGATTCGCATATGCTGCCAAGATAAACTGTGACAGATACTAACTGGTACTAATATAGGCTCCCTCTGCCCCTCCAATCCCCGCTAGAGTCTAGGCTGAAAGTCCAGAGTGCTATGAATCCGTGCCAGGACAGAAGTGGCAACGGATCCATAGAATAATACGTATAATAAGGTTGAAAACTAGCAATTTGCGTCGCTTCCTTCAGCTTCTAAGGTTTTCAATTATCAGATAATCCATTTCATTGTACATTTAAGAATAATAAGCATGAACGTACTCTTGATGTAATCGAAGAGTATACAAATAATTCCAAACACATATTTCATTCTATTAACGTACTGCCATGGCACGGAGGCACCACCCCCGAGCTGCCCATGGTCATTTGGGGAACTTAATGCCGTACCGACATGTTGACATGTGATACAGAAGCACAGCCCCGCGATGGTCGCCACTTTGAAATGGATCGTCGATGCCGCGATGGTGCGACAATTTGAATCAGTAGCGATGATCGTGGGCACTTTTGATGCCGTTTACTTTACCTGCTTCGTTGTCGATTCTATTGCCGTGATCTCGTAGCCCGTTCTGTTGTCTTGTGCCCCAGCTGCTCTGGTGGTAAGCTACAGATTTTTCTCTCGATGTATGCATGGTCGTATTGTTAAGGAAATAACAGTATAAATTGACTGGAAAAATTATTGTGAACTAATATTTGAGTTATTGAAACGAGTTGCGACCGTTTGTAGATGGAGAATGAAACTGATTGTGATTCGTAGCACTCGAAATTGTAACAACGGAATTATTATACCTGCTAGCTTCTGCACTATCAAAGTTACGGTTGGAAATAACCGTAATTTCTGCAATTAAAAGAAACTAGTAGCGTAACTTGCCGTGAGTCGCAATTGCTTATCGACGAGATCTCTCGCAACAGCCGCGAAATTTTACTCACACAAGCGCGTCGCTATGCGCTTAAAATATCACACGATCGGTAAGTACCGGTGACGGTACTATAGGCAGTAACTAATGCATGCACAACTGTGTGCATGAAGGTGTGCACGAGCGAATGTGAGCAAAATTGCCGGTATCAGAGTCAGAGTAACTCTCTGATCTAAAAGTGTACGCCTTTATTACTTTTAGCTCCGCCCACTTCATTACTCCCCATTAACGTTATTTCTCATGCTCAGCCAATACTACGTGTGCTTCTTAAGTTTGTTACCATGGGGCTTGGCTAAAATCTGAAAGTCTAAGTGACTTTCTCTTTTCCAGAATTCTGCCTACATGACCCTGCAAACGTACTGAGCTTATAACCTAACTGAATTCCCAGAATCTTTAAGCTTATATAATCTTAAAATGCTATTATTTATTCCCCTTTAAAGTTATATAAAACATTTCATACCTATCTTCACACTTACTATCTAATGCTGAAATATATATTTAAACAGAAATACACTACATCAAATTATTTTAATTTAATAACCTAAACACAATAAATTTATAAACTATATCTTATTTCACTAATTCATTAATTATCATATATCCTATTTATATTTCCATTTAATAAGTTAACATTTAAAATAATTAATTCAAACTAAAATTATATATCTAACACTATATCCTATTATTATTTAATTAACATTTATACTTCAATTTACAATCATTAAATTTAAATATAACTATAACCAAATCTTCACTCTTCTTATCCACCACTCACTTCACAACACTTCCTTACATTCACTTTTATCTTCTGTACACACTACACAACACATGATTTCTACACACAGCACTTGCAAGCAAACACACTCGTGTTGCTTGAACTTCTGTCAATGATAAGGGAAGTGCCCCTACTGGATAGACCGGATTTCTTTCTAAATCGGTACATAGATAGATTTTTGGTAATAAAAACATGGTGAAGGTCATTCCGTTAGCGTTTCCGCCTGTTGTGAGATGTCGTGATTCCGAAATTAGAATTCACATATGTCGCTCTGGCACGCACCTCGACTCTTGACTATAGGTTATATACGACGTCCATACTTCATACTAACACGGTTAGCTATTTTTGTAACCTTTACCCATGGATATTATATAGTTAAGGCCATCTTTATCACTAATCTTATCGATTGCAATGTGAATTTGAAACAAAGTGATCTTGGAACAGTACAAATACTTCACGACCGCTGCATTTTCATTTTCATCTTCGCCACGTGGAGCATTGTTTCGAAGTCACATTGAAAAGTCTACCTTGTTTTTACTTTCTCTACAACGTACATTATAGGTAGAGAAGGTACTGAATTTCACCCAAAAATTCCATACCTAGATTTCATTGGAAATACATGTTTTGAGGCCCTGAATAAAAAAAAACGTTTTTAGAAAAAGGCCCGTGCGTGTTTTGTCTGTGAGCTACATAACTCAAAAATGAAAAGTCGGATAAATACCAAAATTGGTATTTAGGTTGCGGCGGTATTAATGTTTGTGTTCGAAATATGCTACTGTTTATCTGCCGCACGTATGGAATACAATTTGTCGCGGTCACTTCGTGTTATCTTTTACTGAGCGCCTGTTATTGTATTTAATTTTGGGTTCACTGTCCTCCGGCTAGCTATGATTTCTAGGTCAAGCACTTCTCTTGTACAGGGTGTGTAAACGGAAAGGAGTTTTTATTCAAAGATAACACTGATGAAAGAATTTGTTTTACACTTTTATTGTCGTAACACATTATTCACTTTCACGTATTAATCTTGACACTCGCCAAACTGAAACTGTTATAATAACTTCTTTACTGCCCATTATTAATTCGCGTACTTCAACTTTTTGTGTAATTAACTTTACAACACCAGAGATTTATCATAAATTTGCTGCGCGTAACCTGCAAATCGATAAACTGTGCGATGTATTCACCATGACTGTTTCTGTTGAACTCATCGAGGTCTTATACGCGAATGCTTCTGTTGGACTCCGTGAAACTTGACTCTGACACGAATTTATACTCCTTCGCCCGATATGCCTAAAGATTTATAACCGAGCTGCTATTGGTTAATAAAACACGCCAACATTAGCGTCTATATTTATATCCAATGAAAATTACGAAAACATATGCTCTAGGGAAAATGTTCCCGCAAATTCTAAGAAAAACACGCCACTCTGACGTCATTTGCTCGTCTCTAATAATGATAAACAGCTCACCCCCTCGCTACATTGTTACACGTTATTATTGTCAGTTTCAGTAAGGCCGTATAAACCCACTTCTCAACAATGATTACAATCAACAAACATCTCAAATCAATGTCACACAACAATGCATATTCACACTACAATCACTCTGACATTTACATTTTTGTGATACAAATTACTGCGTCAAGGTTCACTACCTTCCAAAGATGCGACACGAAGATTTTCGTGAAAATCCCCCAACCCAAACTACCCTTTACAGAAAATATTTTTCGAAATGTTTTGTTTTCTAAAAGCTGGCTCTAACAATTTTGATTAAATGTTATAAATTAAAGATATTTACGTAACAAATAAAATATATGTCCTGAATTTTCTGGAAATAGCCTATGAAGCCACTTCATTCCGAAGAAATTTTGTACAATCTTGTATAAGTGGTAAACGTTAAGCGATAGACCAAAACATACTACACAAAAAATGTAGATGTCTTTAAAACACACAATTTGTTTTAAATAACTTTTTTGTGGCATCAGCCACTTCCGAGATATACGTTATTAAGGGTTCGAATTGTAGGTACAATTCTTCGTCATTCTTAACAAGTCCCTTCGATATGCAGTTGTTTCCCGCGATTGCACGCAAAGAACATGGCCAGTACACGGCGTCCAGTTCTTAAACATTTAACTATCGCTATTCCCCTTATATCTATAATAAAATGTGTAATGCAGCTATTTCCGAAATGTTTTATCTCAATTAAAATGAACATGATAGGAAAATAATCTTTCATAAGGATAATTTCTGTACTCGCTAATAAGCGCTAGAGGGTAGAGAAAGTCATGAGATGTAACACATGTTTTCTCTCATCAACAGCGTTTCTAGAATTGTTAACATCCTAGTGAATACAGTATTGTCCAGAAAAATTATGGTCAGTTGAGAAAACTCGGAAAAAAACTGACATTCCCTACAAGCTAAAGAACATGTCTCAACTGATAGCTTCTGGAGTGCTATTAAACACCTGTTCGACCTTGATGGAAATGATTTGTAAGAATTAGCGGATTGAAGTGACAATGATTCCGTTGCCCCATAGCAACGCTTCTTGTAAACACGGTTTTCTAAAGTAGATTTACGAGGGGCACTATTTATATTTTGAGCCTAATTTCTGGTTGAAAACTGCCTTATTGTTTTTCAAAATATTCTCCTTTGTGGTCAATACACTTTTGCATCCGTTTGAACCATTTGTCAAAGCATTTATTCCAGTCTTCTTGAGACACCTCCAAAACATGGTTTTTGAAGGCATGAACGGCTTCTTCTGCCAACGAAAATCGTTGTCCACGCAATTTATTCTTGATGTTCGGGAACAAAAAGAAGTCATTGGGTGCCAAATCAGGACTGTATGGCGGATGACCCATCAATTCGATTTTTTGAGCCTTCAAATACTCTGTTGTTAGACGAGATGTGTGTGCGCTCGCATTGTCTTGATGAAGAACGATCCTACGGTTCTTGTTGGTTTTCCATACTTCACCGAAGACTTCCGCGAAGAAATGGTTGTGTACCATTCGGCATTGACCGTTTTACGTTCCTCTAAAGGCACTGTTGCCACATGGCCAGTTTTGCTGAAAAAGCAGGCGACCATTTGCTTCGAAGTGCTTCGAGTGCGAACAACTTTTGTTGAATTTGCTTCATCATGAAACACCCATACAGTCAACTGCTGTTTACGTTCCGGCTCATACGCATAGATCCATGATTCGTCTTCTGTTACAATCTTATATACGTCTTTTGAGGCACCGCCATTGTATGTCTTGAGCATATGTGTAGACCAATCGACACGATCTTTTTGAGATTGCGTCAAATTATGTGGTATCCAACGAGAGCAAACCTTTTTCACGGCTAAATAATCATGCAGTATTTTATATATGCTGGTGGAACTAATGCCTTGCCTCAATCTCACAATACGTCGCATGACGATCTTTCGTTATTAGTTTTTGCACAGCATCAATGTTTTCTGGCACAACAACTGATTCTGGACGACCTTCACGAACTTCATCATTGAGCGAACGGCGGCCACGATTAAATTCGTTATACCAGCGTTTCACAGTGGCAAAGGATGGAGCTTCGTCGCCAAATGTGGAAGTTAGTTGATCGATGCACTCTTGTCTTGATAATCCACGTCGAATGTCGTAATAAATCATTGTACGAACATTTTCACGAGTTAATTCCATGTTTTTATTGACACACAATTTTCAAGTTGGTGTAAACAAAACAATTGACGCTCTATTGGCAACATGTTTGAAGTAGATTATGGTCAAAAATGTCAAACTTTCCATTGGAAGCGTCAGATGGCACCTACAGCATTCAGGGTTGCCAAGGCTCAAAATATAAATAGTGTCCCTAAAACTGCGAATAGACTCGTCACTAGATACAGTAAATGCGCTCATTCTGTTATCCCAGTTGTGAATATTGTGCTGGATCTGAAAATTTCCAAGTCACCAAGAAGAGGTTAAGCTCTATGACGACAACAAATTTGTATTCTGTTGCAGCACTTCCGAGTTTCTGATAAGTAAGATCGAGAAACAGTGTGGTAATCCTTCTATAGTCACTGATATTGTGACACAGCGGCTATAACCCAAGGTTATCGGGAGGCCGCTTGCCAGAGTAAACACTGGACTTGCTATCGGGAGATAACTAGAATTTTATGGAAGTTTTTTCTCCCCCTCCTTAGAAAGTATGTGTCGAAGTACTTCTAGAATGCTCGAAAACCTTCTGTGGAAGATTCCACTGCCAATATAAGCGAGCGCTCTCGCGCAGTCCATTCAGTGCTAGTCGAAAGCGAGTTGCGTTGCGGCGAGCGAGTTAGCGAGTGCGTTTCTGGTGCGAGTAAAACAGCGATTCTCCGAGCGTGTTGGTGACGACTGTTGTGGCGTGCAGCGAGCGCCACTGCAGAGCGAAAGATTGTGGATATCTTGTGTTCGAGTCCTGAGGAACTGAACCGTACGGCGTGAAGAAGCTACGTCACGAAGCAAGTAAAATGACAGAGAATTTAACTAGTTCACTCAGTGAAGTGACATTAGTAAATTGAACTCTTAAGTGAAGGTGAACTATAGAAACAAACTAAGTAGTGACAGTTGAAAGACTGTGCAAAGTCACACTGGTGTCATGAGTGGGATTAGAAAGCCAAGATGTGAAAAGTGCTTAAACATTTTGGCCGGAATGTAATTTTCAAAATGGAGACAAAATGGATTCCGGAAAGTATAAGATGGGAACGGGACTAAACGGTGTTACCTAAGGAATGGAGAAAATGAGATCCGAACTCGGCCGTGTCATTGATTCTGTAAGATCTGAAATAAAGGCAACGATGGGAGCCCATAAAGACGACTTTGCAAAGGAGTTAAAGTAAATTAAATTCAGACTTGGAATATGACATTAATTCGGTAGAGGAGCGTCTAGATCAGGAAGGAAAACGGCTAGATGGGCAGACGGAGGAAAACAAGAGAATGATAGAGGCCGCGATGGACTGACGTCTGGACAGTATATGACTGAGATGGCGGCAATCCTACGCCGAAACCCGGTGCAACCTCAGTTGTTTGGAACGTGGAAACCTTGAGAAGGGAGCAACTGGAGGATCGAGACATGGGGCCGATCCTGAAAGATAAAGAAGCTGGCATACGATCCGCATGGGCGGATGTTTCTCCTAGAGGCCCGAGCAATTATGAACTGTTGGACGGTGGAACTCCCTTGTGATCTGGAACGGTGTACCGAAGGGAGTGGGGAGTTCGTAACCAGAAGGACTAGGGTGGAACAGCTGGTGCTGAAAGAAGGGCAAAGAAAACCCTCGAGTAAACCCACGCCAGGACTAAAGGGGGACACCTGTGCAAACAGCACCTTAATGAAGTTACGTCGCCGATTCTATTGGTTGTATCTTTGAAGCAAGTGAAGAGTTGCTGCCCACCATGCGGCATCCGTGCCACAGGTCCTAGTGCCCCGTCACGTATTCGGTGTCAACCCCGAAGGAAGCCGGTGGTAGTTGCCCTGTTTCAGAACGTGGAACTGTTCGGGACGATCAGTTTTGAGGAGGGAGCTGTGTGATGCAGCGGCTATGGCCCAAGGTTTATCAGGAGGTCTGCGCCGGGCGGTCTAAGTAAACAGCGATAAGAACCGTTTGCCAGCGTAAACACTGGACTTGTTTTCGGAAGATGACTACAATTTTCTGGAAGCTTCTTCTCCCTCCTCTCAGAAAGTGTCTCGAAATAGTTCTAGAAAGTTGGAGAACCTTCTATGGAAGATTCTACTGCCTATATATGCGACCGTTCTCGCGGTACAGTCAGTGCGAGTTGCGTTGCGAGGTAAACGAGTGCGTTTCTGGTGCGACATCAGAAGCGATTCTCTGAACGAGTTGGTAACACTGTTGTGACGTGCAGCGAGCGCTACTGCGGAGCGACGGAGTGTGCTGATCTTGTATTCCACCCCTGAGTGAAGTGAACAGTCCGGCGTGAAGAGGCTACGTCACGGAGTAAGCAAAGTGACGGAGAATTTAACTATTTCATTTAGTGAAGTGAACTCCCAAGTGAAAGTGAACTATACAAAAAAAACTAAACCGTGAAGGTTGAAAAACTGGACAGAGTCACAATATTCTAATTACTATAAAAATCTGATGTGTTATATTCACATGACTTTCTCTACCCTCAGTCGCTTATTAGTGGGTATATAAATTATTCTCACGAAATTTTATTTTCCTATCTACTTCATTTCAATCGAGATAAATCTTTCCGGAAATAGCTTCAATAGACATTTCGTTATAGATATAAGGAGAATAGTGACAGTCAAATCTTTTAGAACTGGCCTTAAAATTCCACACTCTTTCCATTACATCGCGAGAAACAACTGAAAATCGACAGCATTAAAAGAATGGCTAAGATTGAACAATTGGAACCCTTAATAAGATATCTCGGAAATGGCTAATGCCACAAAAAACTTATTTGAAATTAATTGTGTGTTTTAAAGACATCTACATTACTCGTGCAGTACGTTTTCGTCTGTCGTTTATCAGTTATACAAGATTATATAAAATTCCTTCCAAATGAAATGAACTTCGCAAGCTATTCCCTCAAAATTCAAGATATGCGTTTCATTCGTCATGTAAATATATTTAATATATGGTATTTTAATCAAAATCGCCATAGTCATTTTTTGGAAAGTCAAAAATTTCGAAAAATGTCCATATAAAGTGTAGTGTCGCTATTTGGAAGGTACTGAACCTTAATACCAAGTTTGGTATTTATCAGACTTTTCGTTTTTTGAATTATGCTGTTCATTGACACACAGGGACCTTTTTCTAAAAAAAATGTCTTGGTTTCAGAGAGCCTCAAAACATGTATTTCCTGTGAAATCTCGGTATCGAATTTCTGGGTGTAACCTTCTCTACCTATTAATGTACGTGGTAGAGAAAGTAAAAATGAAAATCATCATCGCCAGCATTATTTTAGATATGAAGTTTGTTAATGTACGATAATTTTGAGCGTAAATCTATAATTCTGAGTGGCTGGTATGATGTATTTACATTTAAAAGTTGGCAACCTTGCTTAGTGTCTGACAAACACGAGGAAGATTCCCTAAGCACTGCGCTATCTCTAGATCTTTACTCCACCCACGGTGTTACCACAGCAATAACAATATGCAACGAGTATTCCTGGAAATATTGTGCAGTCGTTCATTTTGTCGTGGTGTAGCCTCGCGTCTACGTTGAAAATGGCTGCCCTCATAAATCTATTTAACATATGTGCGTTGTGTTGTTGGTTAGTTTATCCACCACGTTACATGCCACATTTCTATTTATTTGCAATATATTAGCTAATGTATAGCTGGGCTCCGTCTGTTTACAGTGACGCACGGTCTCATTGTGACAGCCGAGATTTCATAACAACTGGTTCAAACTTGACAGCACGTGCCTCATCTCGATATGTAGCATGTCCCTGATATACACGCCGCCTTCAATCAACAATCTGTTCTTCGGGTGACACGACGTTTCCATGCCGCAGTGTACGTCAGGGGTGTCTACTCTACATCGAGATTCAATGAAAATGCAGCTTTTGAGTTTCCCAAATAAAACAAGAAATATATACATAGCGTTCATGGACACAGGCAACGTTTTGTTTTGCGTTCTGGTGTTCAGTGCACATTTCAGAAAATAATCCTAAAGCCGTATATTTTTACTTTCTCTAATACTTAACTATACAGAGTGTATCTTTATTGGTGCCATATATTTGGGGGACGGGTTCTTGACAACAAAAGAGTAAAAAAAGTTCATATGAACATGAGTCTGAAAATCATTTATTTCAGAATTACAACACAAACACGAAAGTTACAAAAATTGCTCGAAGTGGCTTCCTCTTGCTTCGAAGCATGCAGTAAGCCTGCGTTCCATGCTCTGGCGTATTCTATTGAAAATTCCTGGTGTGTTTCGTACTTGGTCAAATCCAGCTTGGATACTTCCTCTCAAAATGTCAACATCAGGTACAAGAGTTGCATAAACCAAGGATTTCAAATGCCCCCATTGCATTCAAATCAGGCGATCGAGCAGGCCAAGCAATGGGTCTCCCTCGACCAATCCATCTTTGCAGAAATCGATCATTCAAAAACTTACGAACTATCATACCGAAATGAGCTGGAGCACCATCCTGTCAAAACCATATTGCTTGGATGATGTCCAGAGCCACATTATCAGTTAAGTGGTGCAACTCATTTCTGAGAAACTGGAGATAGGTTTGTCCATTCAGACACGGAGGGAAGAAGTAGGGTCCAATAAGGTGATCATGAATGATTCCACCTCAAACGTTGAGAGAGAACCTCTGTTGATGGTTGTCCTGTCGTACTTCATTAGGATTTTCAAATACCCAGTTATGAGTGGAATTAATTGTTCTTTCACACAAGCCGTGTGTTGGACAGGGTTGGAAAGGTAGAATCAGATGACCGAAAAATTCAATGCCGGCTATGGCATTGAATTTTTCGGTCATCTGATTCTACCTTTCCAACCCAGTTATGAGTGTTATGAAAATTGAATATGCCGTCGCGAGTAAAACCAGCCTCATCCGTGAATAAGATACAGACTAGGAAATTGATGAACACAGTGCACTGCTCTAACATACGTTGACAGAAACGTCTTCTTGGCTCAAAGTCCGCCTCATTTAATCCTTGAAGGTGATACGGGTACAGAAGATTTTCATGCAGAATTCTCTAGATAGTCATATGACCAACTCTTTCCCTTACAATCATACGTCTTGTGCTTTATGATGGGTCTGCATCCACAGCACGAAGGACTCGTTCTTCAAGCTCAATGACTCGTACTGCTTTTGGTCTCCCAACATCCCTGGTACTCCTCTCAAATGCGCCATTCTCTCTCGAGCGTTGGTGAATTCGTGTTAATGTTCTTGCACACGGTAACTGCCTGTCAGTATACCTTTCTGCATAAAGTTCACGTGCTCGTGCTGCATTGCCGTCTGCACAGCCATACGTGTAGTGCATATCCGTCTGTTCACTCGTGGAATACATCTTCGTCCCCCAAATATATGACACCAATAAAGATACACCCTGTAGTAAACAGATACAGCTGGATAACTCAGGCGGCAATGTCTATGGCCCGCATCGGGAAGTCCCGAGCTTGATTCCCGGCGACCACCCACTTTGACCCGTGGGTTTTTTCGGGGTTTTCCTGGGTTGTCAGGCGTATGTTGGAGTGGTTTATTTTATTCGCCGAATTTCCTGTCCCTCCATTTCATTCCACTAATCGTTTCATTCGACCTTCACCCCCTTTGGTCTGTATCAAGATCTGTATCAATGTCGGCGATGGTGTTTCGGTGCAGCGTGGCAAGGAAAAGAGTGCCCTCTGTGAACTTTCTGCGTCCCTCGGCCTTCGCCTGGTTACCAGGGTATAAGGACCACCCTTGGCGGGGTCGGGCCCTATGCGGGGACCCTGTCATTGCTGTGCCATCACTCCTGGTTCCGGCCGCCTGGTGTCTCCCATCACCTCATCCCTCCCGGAGCGCCCCTTCGTGAGGCATCGGTACTATATACTAATTCCTGAATCGGTGCCGAATCCTCTTTGCTTCACATTCCATTCCATAGTAAGCAGAGGATGCAGGTAGTGCATTCCACTTAATAATTCGATACCAATATTTCACCGGAAATGCACATCTAGAGGCACCCTGAATTTTAAAAATCCCGGAAATATGTATGCGTGTGTGTGTGTGTGTGTGTGTGTGTGTGTGTGTGTGTGTGTGTGTGTGTGTGTCTGAGCAGCATAACTCAAAAACTAAATGTCCCATAAATACCAAACTTGTAATTTAGATTCAGTAACCTCCAAACAGGTTTCCAAGAAAATTCCCCACACTAAACTACCCTTTACACGGGAATTTTCTTTTCGAAATGTTAATTTTCTACAAAATTCCTTTAATAATTTTAATTATCATGTCATATGTTTAAGATACCTAGAGAACTGGCTCCGCGGTAACGTGTAAGGATTTTTCGTGGCTTTTCCTAGTAGATAGGCGAATGTTGGGATGGTTTCTCATCCACCATGATTTACGTTCCATAATTTCTCTTTCATTTCGTTTTCTTCATATCTTTCAGGTGTACTTCTAGGTTTCGTGGAGTATGTCGGCGCCGGACAGATAGCGCGGATGCTTGCTCAAAGGAGAGAGTACTCCCTGTGGACACTAGAAGGCTGCTTGGTCAACAGGCCGTTCATCACCCAGTCTAGGCAGTTCCAGCAGTGGGACGGGTCTTCGAGCCTGGAACTTTCAGGGACTTCCGGGCATCTCTGTGGCCTGTAGCCTCCCGTGGTTCCTTCTCTGCATTCCTTCCTTCTGGGAGATTTTTTTTATTTGTGATTTTCTGGTGGTCCTTAGTCTCATTCTATATTGGGCGTGAAACACCGGAAATTTTGCTGAGAGGCCTCTTTATCAGGCTTGAGTTCTTTTACGAGCCGTAAATCTACGACACGGGACACGGCTTTACTTTCCTCCCAAAGGAAGCCTGCTAAGGATTTTTACGCCCGAAATGATCCATCGTCCTCCCCCGGGTTTGAACCCGCGACCTCGGAAGCTGGAGGCTAGCATGGTAACCACTACACCATGAGTACGACTCCTGGGTGATGGTAGCCACAATAGATCTATATAGGTCGCAATATGCTAGGTGTCCTCCTTTGTATAAGTTATGCTTATTGTGTTTAAGATATTATCATGTCAAATAAAATGCATGCCCTGAATTTTCTGAAAATATTCTGTGAAGTCGTCTTCATTTAGAAGCAATTTTGTATAATTTTTGTAGATATAACTGGCTAACCATGAGAGATAGACGAAAACGTACGCCACAAAAGAGAAAGATCTATTTATCTTTAAAACACACCATTTATTTCAAATAACTTTTTGTTGAATCGGCCTTTTCTGGATACTCATTATTATTAGTTTGAGTTTTTCAATGCTGTCACTTTTATACTGCTGTCTCTATTCGGTTGTTTTTCGCGATGTCATGGAAAGAGAACAGAATTTTAAGGTCAGCTATGGCGACCGGATTTTTAAACCCCCTACAGTGGATTCGCTTTTTTCTACATTACACCTAAAAAGAAATATATAATGAAACTAATTCTGCAAATTTTCTCTATATTAACATGAAGTAGATAAAAAAATATGTTTTCATAGGAATAGTTTGTAGAAACTATCTAAAACAAGCAAGAATGACCAGAGAAAATCATGTGAATGTAAGACACATATGATTTTTACTTTCTCTGCTACTTATCTATAGTAAGTATGGTCAGTATTGCATTCGATACCAAGATTTCACCGAAGATACACGTTTTGAGGCTAACCCTCCCCAGGAATGGTCGTCTTCCGTGGTCTAGGGGTACCATGCTGGCCTCTAGTTCCCGAGATCGTGGGTTCACACCCGGCGGAGGGCGATGGATTTTTTCGGGCGTAAAAATCCTTAGCACGGCTTCCTTCGGAAGGAAAGTAAAGCCGGAGGTCTCGTGTCGTAGATTTACGGCACGTAAAAGAACCTCAAGCCTGATAAAAGAGGTCTCGGAGCAAAATTTCTGGTCTTTCACGCACAATATACGCGCAGAATGAGACTGTAAGAACCACAGTAGTTAAAGAGCGGCCATAGATAAAAACTCAATTTCTTAATTGTATAAACCTTTTCGGAAAAAAAACTGCATTACACATTACGTTACAGATACAAAGGGAATGGCGGTAGTCAAATGTTTTAGAACTGGGTGCTATACGCTTGTCTTAAAATTCCATACTCTTATAATGACATCACGAGAAACAACTGAAAACTGCTAAGTAATGAACAATTCGAACGACTAATAATGGATATGTCGGCAATGGCTGATGTAACAAAAAAGTTATTGGAAATAAATGTTGTGCTTTAAAGAGATCTACATTTTTTGTGTAATACGTTTTCGGCTATCGCTTAAACATTTACCAGTTATACCACTTATTAATCAAAATCGTTATAGCCGTTTTCTAGAAAATCAGAAATGTAGAAAAATCTTCCATGTAAAGGATAGTTTGAGATGGGGATTTTCTTGGGAATCTTCGTGTGGCATCTTTGGAGGGTACTGAACCTAAACACCAAATTTAGACACACGCATACGGAGATATTTCCATTTTTTTTACTTTCTCTGCTACGTATGGTAAGTAGGGGAAGTATTGTATTCCACCCAAAAATTCGATACCGAGATTTCACCGGAAATACATGTTTTGAGACCCCCTGAATCCAAAAACAGCATTTTTGGAAAAATGTCCGTGTGTGTGTGTGCCTGTGCGTGTGCGCGCGCGTGCGCACGCAGCATAACTCAGAAACGAACAGTCGGATAAACACCAAACTTGGTATTTAGGTTCAGTATCTTCCAGAGATGCGACACGAAGGTTTTCAAGAAAATCCCCCACCCCAGATTACCCTTTACATGGAGCATTTTTCAAAAATTTTAATTTTCTCAAAAATGGCAAAAACGATTTTGATTAAAATATCATATGTTTAAGATATTTTTATGACAAATGAAATGTATATCTTGAATTTTCTGGGAATGTCTCCAAAAGTATTCTTCATTGTGAACGACTTTTGGTAAACTGGTAAACCATAAGAGATACCATAAATTTTACAACACAAAAAATGTAGATCGCGTTAAAATACACAATTTATGTCATATACATTTTTTTGTTGAGTGAACCATTTTCGAGATATTGCTTGTTATTCCCTTAAATTTTTCAGTAATTTTCTCAAATGGAAATTCGTTATTCATTTTTTTTGTCCTGGTAATGTAAAGAGAATGGAATACTCCACATAGCAACCAACTCTTAAAATATTTGACTATCACTTAAAGCCTACCAATTCCCCTTGCATCTACAAGAAAATTAGCAGTAAGATTAACATCTCGATATCTCGATTAACATGAAACATATGGAGAATAAGCGTTTGTAAAAATAGTTTGTACAAGAGTACAGATAGACATGTGAGTGTAACACATCAGAATTTTTTTTGCCTTCTCTGCCTATTATGTACGTGATAGATAACGTTAAAGAAAACAAATACGTAACGTAGCAAATTAACGTTTACAAAATCTATTGTTAATAAATGGGGAACGTTATGACACTAACGGATATAATAATAAACTCCCATTTTCTTTATTTATCAACCAGTTTGATACAAATGCACTTATCGCGTCCGAATCAATGCAGAAGAATTGTTTGGCTTCAATATTCAAGCAGTGATAGTGTTATCTAAGGCAGAAAAGTAGATGCAATTAGATTGTATCTTCAGAGCCGGTTTTTGTAGCAGGATGTGGCGCATTGCCACGCAATTATTTAATGTAACCTTGGTGGGCTTTTCCCACGTCATTCTTGCTATATTAGTGCGCGATGGAATGGGAGTACCGTGTCTTCTTATTGTTATGTTGCCATTAGCAGATACGTAGTATAGCACATTGCTGTGATGTTGTAGGATGTGGTGCAGATGCGAGCAGTTTCCACTTTTCTAGCAAAAAAAGGTGAGTTATGGAATACTCCGTCGTTTTCTCTGTGTGTATTTGTGCAGCATAACCACAACAAGGCGATATTGTAAGTGTAACATATTGTGCAGGTACTTTTTGTTTTGAAACAAAATTGGTGGCGTGTTTTTCAACAAGATTTTGTCCATTTTGGTGGCTAGGATTGTAAAAGCAATATTAGGAACGTTATTACTTTCTCGGCTACGTTACATGTAGAAAGAGAAGGTATTACATTCCACCCAAACATCCTATATTGAGATTTCACCGGAAATACATGTTTTGAGGCCCCCGAATAGAGAAAAAAACATTTTTAGAAAAAGGTCCCTGTGTATGTGTGTCTATGAACAGTATTACTCAATAACCAAAAGTCGGATAAATGCCAAACTTGGTATTTAGTTTCGGTATCTTTCAAAGATGCGACACAAAGGTTTTCAAGAAAATCCCCATAACCCCAAACTGGAACATTTTTTTGATATTTTTTATTTTCTTAAAAATGGCTGTAACGATTATGGTTAAAACACGATATATTAAAGATATTTACATACAAATAAAATGCATATCTTAAATTTTCTGGAAATAGCCTGAGAAGTCCACTTCATTCGGAAGGATTTTATATAATCCTGTGCAACTGGTAAGCGTTGAACGACAGACGAAAACGTACTACACAAAAACTGTATATATCTTTAAAACAACAACTTATCTCAAATAACATTTTGTAGCATCAGACATTTCCGAGATATCCTTATTAATAAATCGATTTGTTCAATACGTTATTCTTTTAAAGTCCTGTCGACATTCAGTGGTTTTTCGCGATTGCATGGTAACAGTATAGAATTCTAAGGCCAGCATACAGCATCCAGTTGTAAAACATTTAACTATTACTGGTCCCTTTGTATCTCAGAGGAAATGACTAATCTAGCTATTTCTAGGAAAACCACGAAAAAAAAACCGTCAGATTTGATGGCTCCAACGGGGATCGAACCCGGGACCTCCCCAAGGCAAATCTCACACATTACCGCGGAGGCATCTCGTTCGGTAGGAGCATAAGATAATATTGGCAGATCTGCATAAGCTGGTGTCTTCAGCTTTTACAACCTTATGTGAGGAGGTAATAACACATTGCCTAAAGGCAAGTGTCTCAAAGAATTAAAATAAATTAAATTGAGTTTTATTTATGGACGCTCTTTAACTGCTATGGTCCTTTGCGTTCCATTCCACAGAGTGAGCCGAAAGACTTCGAACCGGCTGCGCGTTGTTTTTCCTGTCCTCAACCTCGGCGCTCGTTGCCGTCTGCCGCTATCATAGAAAGGCGCGGATGAAACCATACAACATTTTAAAACTACTTTTAAAGGCTTTACTTACCAACTTTACGAAAGGTGATGCTGAAAATGGTCACCGTAATTATCCATATATTTCTGGCACCTTTTTAGGAAACTATGCATCGCTCGCCGTAGTTCACGTTGAGAAATTCCCTGGCGGATATTTTGTTTTAATTCTTCCAGGGGGTGTGGATTTTTCTTGTACACTTTATGTTTTAAGTTACCCCGATGGGGTATTTTATGAACAATATTACCTGCTGCACGGTGTTGTTCCATTGGGCGTGCGGAAATATGATAAAACATGATAACGCACCCCTGCTATAAACAAAGTCACGCTGTTGTAGTTTTGCTGTGCAGTGTGAAGTGCAGTTTGGAATAGACGGTGATGTGATGAAGTTCAATTATTACGAGTTATTTATTATTTTGTCCCGTACTTAGTAACAAAGTATATTATGTCTCAGTATATGTTTTCTACTGCACAACGTGTATTTGTTTGTGATTCGTATGTGTTAACTCGGTCAGCTCGCCAAGTGAAAGTACGATTTGCAGAAATATTTCCAGGTGTAAATGTTCCAGGCCGTACAACAATCCATGAACTTTACAGTAAATTTCAGGCCACAGGAAGTGTTCAGGCTAAGAAATCTAAAAGACGGCGTTCCGTTCTTACCGAAGAAACATTAGACGACAAGGTCATTGTTTGGAAACTTCCCCCCAAAAGTTCCATGATGTATAGTTTCCTAAAGAAGTGCCAAAAATGTATGGACAACGACGATGGCCAGTTTCAGCATTTCCTTTCATAAAGTTGGTAAGTAAAGCTTTATAAGTAGTTTTAAAACTGTTGTATGGTTTCATCCGCGCCTTTCTATGATAGCAGCAGACGGCAACGAGCGCCGAGGACGCGGATAGGAAAAACACCGCGCAGGCGGTTCGGAGTCCTTTGGCTCACCCTGTATATTGGGCGTGAAATACCGGTAATTTTTCTCAGAGGCCTCTTTATCAGGCTTGGGGTTCTTTTACGTGCCGTAAATCCACGACACGTGACCACCGGCTTTACGAAGGAAGCCATGCTAAGTATTTTTATACCCGAAAAATAACACCGCCCTAGTCCAGGTCTGAACCCGCGACCTCGGGAACTAAAGGCTAGCATATTTCCAAGAATGGTTCACCATCAACTTACATCACGTATCATTTAATTTTCTCTCGAAAATGCTCATTCATATTTAACTGACAATTTGTTTCGTTTTATACATTATTTCGCCCAGATCTTTGTTTTAGTTATTCCTGATTAAATACCAGTGTACATAGCTAAAATGTAAACAACACAGATATGCTGCCCTTTTCCCCGAGCGTGAGCGATGTTGTTTACTTCATCAGAACTGTGTTGATAAATATGGTATAGCAATTGCAAATTATTTATACAACGAAATGCTTGGAGGTGGACCAAGGTAATAAACGATACTTTTATTTCTTTCTCTACTACGTATAGTAAGTAGGGGAAGTATTGTATTCCACCCAAAAATTCGATACCGAGATTTCACCGGAAGTATATGTTTTGAGACCCCCTGAATCCAAAAAAAAAATTTTGGAAACACGTCCGTGTGTGTGTCTGTGTGTCTGTGTCTCAGAACAGCATAACTCAGAAACGAACAGTCGGATAAACACCATTCTTGGTATTTCAGTATCTTCCAGAGATGCGACACGAAGGTTTTCAAGAAAATCCCCCCACCCCAAATTACTCTTTACATGGAACATTTTAAGAACATTTTAATTTTCTCAAAAATGGCTAACGATTTTGATTAAAATATCATATGTTTAAGATATTTTTATGACAAATGGAAAGTATATCTCGAATTTTCTGGGAATGTCTCCAAAAGTATTCTTCATTGTGAACGACTTTTGCATGACTGGTAAACCATAAGAGATAGACAAAATATTACTACACAAAAAATGTAGATCGCGTTAAAATACACAATTTATGCCATACATTTTTTTTTTTGTTGAGTGAACCATTTTCGAGATGTTGCTAGTTATTCCCTTAAATTTTCCAATATTTATACTTTTTCTCAAATGGAAATTCGTTATTCATTTTTTGGTCCTGGTAATGCAAAGAGAATGGAATACTCGACATAGCAACCAGCTCTTAAAATATTTGACTATCGCTTAAAGCCTACCAATTCCCCTTGCATCTACAAGAAAATTAGCAATAAAATTAACATATCGATATCTCGATTAACATGAAGCATGTGGAGAATAAGCGTTTGTAAAAATAGTTTGCACAAGAGTAGAGAAAGTCATGTTAGTGTAACACATCAATTTTTTTGTAATTTAAAGGTGAACGTCTGTACCCCTTCCACCTTGTATATTTGAAATCTTATTTTTGAGAAGTATTTGTGCATATTTTTTAATTTGGTTGGAATCGTAACAAAATCAAGGGTAATTTATGGAGAGTATTTTGAAATTTATGATTTTTGGATTATGCCATGTTATTGCCGTCACAAAATGAACGCACCAGAAATTTAACGTTATGTGTGTATTTATGTTCTTTATAATTTACTATAACTTATTTATTTATATCCTCCCCAGTATAACATGGTGCCAGTGTCAGAAGACTTTCACCCTATCAATAGTCGTCCTCCGCGGTGTTGTGGTTACCTCTAGTTTTTCCGAGGTCGCGGGTTCAAACCCGGCGGAGGGCGATGGATTTTTTCGGGCGTAAAAATCCTTAGCATGGCTTCTTTCGGAAGGGAAGTAAAGCCGGTGGTCCGTGTCAAGCCTGATAACGAGGCCTCTGAGCAGAATAACCGGTCTTTCACGCCCAATATATAGGGTGATTTATGAAGAACCTACAAATTTCTTTCTTTAATTATTCTGTTTGAAATTCACTTATTGTTCCAATTTTAGCACCAAATTAAGCAGAATGTTCTGGAGTTTTGATTGCCTGTCACTAGATGCGCAGAGTTCATGTTTTATTCGTAATTATTAGTTTTACTGTCCGCAATGTTTTTGAGATTTTGTTCTAGCCAACGTGAAAATGGAGTACACATTAAATGAAAGACTCTTCCTTATAAAGCAATACTGGATTACGAATTCATTTACAGCTACTCAAAGGGCAAACCAGAGAGAATTTGGTGTTCGAAATCCTCCCCAAAGAAACACAATACTGGGACTGGTAAACAAATTGGAAACAACTGGATCTCTGGTGAGTGGAAAAGGCAAAACTCGTTCATCTAGTCTTCTCATGGTTGTTGTTGACGTATGAGCATGACTGGATCAGTCACCCAAAAAATCATTAAGATGTTTATCGCAGGAGACACAGTACAGCTACTCAATGTGTCAGAGATCTGTGAAAAGTGCAGGTCTAAAGCGTTTAGGATTATGGTTGTCCATCAGTTACAGGAACCAGATAAGAATAGACAACTGAATTATCGTCGTTGGTTTCTGGCGTTTATTGTGCAAAATCCTTCCATATTGTCCATCACATGGTTCACAGATGAAGCATGGTTCCATTTATTCAGCTATGTGAACTCAACTCACGCTATTGGGCCAGCGGAAATCCACATATTATTCATGAAGCACCTATGCACCCGGTTAAAATCGGAGTTTGGTGCGCAATATCCGCACAGAGAATAGTGGGACCACTTTTTTTGTAAACAATGTGAACACTACAGAGTACCGACGGATTTTCATGGAGTTTGCTGAGCAACTAGACGATGTAGAGCTGAGTCAAGGATATTTTCAGCAGGACGGCGCTACATGCATTACATCAAGTGAATCCCTGGCACTAATTGCAAGTTTCTTTGACGACCGGATAATTTCCAAGAACCTGTGGCCACCGAGATCTCCGGATTTGACATCGCCGGACTTCTTTCTATGGGGTTACTTAAAAGACAGGGTTTATGCCACATGTCCCCAGACATTGGACGATCTGAAGTACAACATTACACAGGAGATTCAAGCTATTGACAATTGAATCCTCCAAGGAGTGGCCAGTAAATGGAACGACGTGTTGAGTTGTGCCTTATGCAGGATGGAGGACATTTTCAACATTTGCTATACTGGTAAATAACCTCTCAGAATTCCTCTGAATTTCAGGTATAATAAGTTATCGCTAGCATAACTCGTTTTGAAACAACTAAAGAAATAAATGTGTCAGTTCTTCATAAATCACCCTGTAGAATGAGGCGCTAAGGACCACAGCGGTTAAAGAGCGTCCATAAATAAAACTCAATTTAATTTAAACTCTACCAACAACACGAAAAGCACAGCATCAATTATCTAATTTACCAACTGCTTGCAGCCCTGGTAAAAACAGTCAACATTTTGAATACTCGGTGGTCATGTTTCACAACTTATCGGGAAGAGAGAGCTCAGTAATTTAAACTGGTAATAGTAGCCCTTCTCTCACACACATCACTTTGAGCGAAGGGTTGCCCATCATTAGAAAACAGCAGAAATCAGTCTCTGTCAAACTTTAATGCAGTGAAGGATGGGTTCGATGATGCGTTCGGTCAAACTTGCAAACATGTATGATACACGAAGGCTATTCATAAAGTTTATTTTAGCAAAAGCATCAATTAAATTAAGGGGACAAGGTACTCTGAAATGGTCAAAAATCGCATTTTTTGTTTTATGCACCAATAAAATCTCTTATTATTTCCAGTTTCAGAAAATATATACTTTTTGGGAGTTAAGAGGTTTTTAAGACATTTAAATACCATTTAAATGCTAGTCTGCATTCCTTTAAAGCTGTCATGCAACGCCCCTTTTTAGAACATTTTTGTATCTTTCAACAACGAACGACTATATCATGCCCAACAAGCAGTTCAGCAATTAACAAAAGAGGCCAGGACCAAGAGAAGCCAATCAGAAAAGCTGAAGCAATCCAGGAATGAAGGTGCAGATGATTATGGCCCTGAAATGTACTGAAGTGTGTCAGAATTTTAATGTTCAACTTTAAATTCAGTTTTCTCAAAACAACATTTTTGGATACTCGTGTACCTTTTTCTCAGAAAGTATGAGAGGTAGAGGACTGATATTTTCAGTACATGCATACAATACATAGTTAAACGTTCTGAACCACAATCATAATTTTATAATGTATATTAGTGATATTAAGAAATCAAAAACATTGCATATTTTCCACATTTTTACTTTTTCGAGCTTGATTTTTTTTTTTTCATTTTCTAGTTAACTGATATACATAACTAAATAACTGAGATTTAGAAAATAGCTGATTATACTAAAAACAAACATGCAAAAGTGTGATTCTGTATTGCAAGTAGTATCAAAGAAAAATGTCCCTGAATTCACACGTTTTAAGAGTAAATTTTATTATTTTTCTGCTGAATGAAGTAATTGGTTGAAGAGGTTGATAGATAATTGCCGAGATGGTTGAGGTCTACATTTGGGATACGTTTCCGCGTACATCGTACAGGAACGAACTGTAACACCTAGAAAACGTAACAGAAACAAACAAGTGACTGGAGAAAATTAATGTTTTTGGCTGCCGTTGCAGTAGATCCACAAATTAGTTCCCGCACAATCGCACGTGGAAGTGGCATAAGTCAGGCAAGTGTACTGCGCATTCTCCATCGACATAGGTTCCATCCCTATCACATCTATCTCCATCAAGAGCTGCATGGAAACGATTTTGAGAATCGTGTTAACTTTCGTACATGGGCATTAGGACATGATGTTCCAGACATCATGTATCTTGTTTAGTGATGAGGTAATATTTACTAATCATGGCCAGGTAGAAAGATGCACTATTGGTCTGTTGACATACGCCGTTGGCTTCATCAGGTGCAACGTCAGCGTCCATGGAGTTTAAACGTGCGGTGTGGGATAGTGAACCATCAGCTCATAGGTCCTTTGTTCATAGAAGGAACAATGAACTCGCACAAGTATCGCAGCCTCCTGACAGACCACCTACCACAGATGCTAGAAGACGTTCCTTTGCAGACTAGGAGGAACCTGTGGTACCAACATGATGGCTGTACAGCCCATAGTGCACGAAGTACTACAACTTGCCTTAACCGATTGTTTCCAAATCGTTGGATTGGACGAAGGGGACCTGTACCTTGGCCGGCCCGTTCACCGGATCTGACCCCTTTAGACATTTTTCTGTGGGGAAGGCTGAAAGACACCGTCTACAAGGATGTACCAGCTACACCAGACGATATTAAACACGTATTACTGCTGCCTGCTCTGAAATTTCCGCCGAAATGCTAGAACGTATGCAGCAGTCTTTCATTAGTAGACTGGAAGCCTGTATTGAAGCTGCTGGTGGTCATTTTGAACACAATCTTTGAAGGGCCATGTTCTCTTTACGTGTAAGAATCCACAGAAGTATTCTTTTGTTTTTCTTTGTTTGTGCTACCACAGGTTGTACAAGTGTCGGTGCGTAAAAGTTTCAAAATAAGATTTCTCGTAAACCACTTGCACTAGAATCTTGGAACAAACGCCACTGACATTCTAATTTACCCTACCTTTATACTTTTGATGCAACTAGGCATTGTTCCATTTAAAAATTGTATTTTTTCTCAAAAAATACACTTTCTCGATATTATTAAAATCTGTTTATATGCTAAATGTACGAGCCCCTGACTACCAATCAATGATGTGAAACCTGCACATCAATAGCACTTTCCATTTCCGAAGGAAGAGGTAAAAATAAACTATGGTGGGTAGAGAAAGTCATTTGAATGTAACATCAGATTTTTTCACATAGTTACCGGCTACATTCAGACATTTATCGTAGAGTTCGACGAGCTTGGAAATGGCGGCGTCATAGAATCCTGCCGCCTGTGACCGCAGCCAAACTATACGCTGGAGAGCAATTCTTCCCCAGGGAAGCGTTGCGATGCAAGTTGTTTCTTCGTGTCCCTGAAGAGATGGTAATCGCTAAGCACCAAATCAGGGCTGTATAGAGATTGATCAAACACTCTCCAATTGAATTTTTGCAGTTCGGCTAGAGCACGCTGCGCAGTATATGAGCGGGCATTGACGTGTAGAAGAAACACTCTTTTCTGTACAAAATCAGAAGGAATTGAGGCGGAGCTACATAACGTCGCTCAGCCAATAGCGCTAGAGCGAGGTTGCCTAGTTCAAATGCCGTGCGGTCTCGCTGTAAGCTACGGTTTTTTTACTTTTCATTTGCGCTGTTAAAAGTTGTTAAGTACTCATCATAGTTGAGCAGTGCTAATTTTTTTTAATCCGACTGCCCAAAGGCTTTCCTCTACGATGTTTCGTTTTTTAGTTAAGTGTCAAACCAGATATTTACCTCAGTTCTTAATTTGTTGCTTGTAATTTACCTTTTGGACAGCGATTTACACGCGAAAGTATTCTTTATATAAGCTTACCGTTTCAAATTAGTGTTATAAGTGTAGTGGTTTTAATTGTTTAAAAACGATGAAAGCATGCCCGCTGGACTCTCTGGCAAGTGATCGGGGTGAATGCTACACTGGCTTCATGCTGCGTGTCTCGTCCCTCTGTCTCTGTCACACTCACAAACCATCTGCCAACGCAGCGCTCCTGCTGGCGCTCCATTGGCTTGCTTCAGATTCCTTCTCGTTTCGTAAGGATTATAGTGCTCAACATGCCTCGACATTTTCTTTTCTTCTTTTTTTTTTTTTTTTTTTTGTATGGCCCTTCGTAACTTTACTAATCTCTCATGGTAACGTGCAGCAGTGACTGTAGCCACAACCAAAAACTCTTCCGTTTCAGAAGATAGTTGCTAAAAGTTTTCTACCGGAAAATGTTTTCCGACAGTTTATCGGATTCTTATTCAATATGGCCCCATGCTAATGGCTAATTTTTACTTTCTCTACTATTTACTTACGGTAAGTAGAGGAAGTATTGTGTGTCAGCCAAAAATTCAATGTCGAGATTTCACCATTAAATACATGTTTTGCACCAGGAAATACATGTTTTGAACAAAAAAAACATTTTTAGAAAAAAAATCAGTATGTGTGTTTGTTTTTGAACAGCATAACTCAAAAACAAAAAAGGCGATTAAATACGAAACTTGATATTTACGTTCAGGATCTTTCAAGGATACGACACGAAGATTTTGGAAAAATCCCCCCTAAACTACCCTTTAGTAGAAAAGAGATTTCGTTACTTATTTATTTTCTCAAAAATGGCTTTAAGGATTTTGATTAAAATATCATATGTTTAAGCTATGTTCATGGGATATAAAATGTATATTTTGAATTTTCTGGAAAGATCCTGTGAAGTCCTCCTTTTATGAATGACTTCTGTATAACTAATAAACCGTAAGAATTGAAAAAAAATCTTACTGCACCAAACAATGTTAATCTCGTTAAAACAAAATTTATGTCAAAAAATTGTAACATTAACCATTTCCGAGATATTCTTTGTTATTGGTTTGAATTTTATAATCCATTATACTTTTCTCCACTGAAAATCCCGGCTTTGAAAAGATTTGACTATCGCTGTTCACTTTGTATCTATAAGGAAATATGTATTGTAGCTATTTCTGCAAGGGTTTATTTAGCTTAAAATGAAGTAGATAGAAAAATAGGCTTTAGTAAGAATGGATTGTATAGCCACTAATAAACGATAGAGAGTAGAGAAAGTCATGTGAATGTATCACATCCGATTTTTCTATTAATGTCTACATTTTTTTAGCAAGAGGGTTCCAAGCCCCAAAACCCCTCCCTGTTTACGCCGTCACAAATATCCGGTGCAGCAGAAAAACTAAATCTGACGGCACGGGTGTTACGAGGGAATTCACGTGCAGTCCGTGGCATGGTAACACTGTGATTCTTTGTAAGCAATATGAATACATGGGAAAGAGAACAGTAGTAATAGTCCCGGATGAGCCAATTGTTTTAACGATAATCCTGCCGCTAGGGGCGCTAGTGTCGCTAGTGTCGCTGCGTGCGACGGCGGCGGCGGTAAGTTTGAAAAGCGCCCTGAGCGTTAGGATTATCGTTAAATCGGTTGGCTCATCCGGGACGAGTTGAAAGAATTGAGGAAGTGACGTGGAGTGTTTTGATTGGTTCGTTAATTTGGGGTGGGAGATGGAGGAAGGGAGATGGAGGAGTATGGAGGTCGCGTGATGGAGAGGAGCTGGGTGGCGAGGTGTTGTCTGTGCGGAGGTCGGTACGGAAATGGGGGAAAAGATGGGGAGCGAGGGATAAAAAGTGTAAAGGAAAGTGACGTGTGAAGTTGTGATTGGTGGGAATAAGAAGTGATGTTATTGGTGGAAAGGAGCAAATGAAGGTTGTTGATTGGTAAGAATAAGAGAGATTATGATTGGTGGAAAGAAAAAGGAGTGGGGTATGTTGGAGGTGATGGGAAAGGTGAGTTTTGCTAGCAGCAAGATTTGCAAAACCCTGTCTTGAACTGATCAGCAATTTTTGAACGTCGGATGGTAGTTTTCTTGAGTGGATAGAGAGATGGGGGCGATATGAGATGCGGTGGCGAAAATGGGAACTAGACAAGGTTGTTGAGACAAGAGGTTTAAGGACGAGGAAATTTGGAGGTTAGTGGTGAACACGGCGGTCGCAAGAGGTGGGGGTAAGGAGACGCAGTGGTGAGAATGGGAACTAAAAGAAGATGGGGGTAGCAAGAGTTTTAGAAGAGTAGATTTTGAGGTTAAAATAGTGGGAACTAAAAATGGCGGAGGGTCTGCGACAAGGAGATGCGGTGAGAACTAAACAAGATGGCGGTCGCAAGAGGAGGGTAAGGAGATTTGAGGTTACAGTACGAAAACACGAAAGGATATATTCCTACGCCAAGCAGGTCCGAAAAATAATTACGCGTGTGGTACTTACCTGTTACCGGTGTGGATGCGTCACCAAAAGCGCGGCACGCGAGGCGGAAAAATAAAAGCAAACTGTTTTTGAAAATGCTTAACCAGCTTTAAGATCAACCAACATCACTACGCACTGATATACCTAGGTTTTTAAAGCGGTACAGACACCCTTTGCAGAGGCGTAATTTAACTATACCAAAAACCTGGTACTGGACCATCGTGATGGTCGCTAGCGTACGTAGGAGCAGGGTTCTCATAGCCGGTCGAAAGCGGTCAAAAACGTGTACGACGTAGGTGTTGACAGTAGCTGCTGTCGAGTCAACGGTCGAGGTGTGAATAAACAAGATCTGTTCTCGCCGGCAATTTGGTTCGGAGATGTGAGCAGCGGCGAGGTGTTGTCTGTGCGGAGGTCGGGACTGAAAGAGGGAAAAGATGGGGAGCGAGGGATAAATAGTGTAACAGAAAGTGACGTGTGAAGTTGTGATTGGTGGGAATAAGAAGTGATTTTATTGGTGGAAAGGAGCAAATGAAAGTTGTTGATTGGTAAGAATAAGAGAGGTTATGATTGGTGGAAAGAAAAAGGAGTGGGGTATGTTGGAGGTGATGGGAAAGGTAAGTTTTGCTAGCAACAAGATTTGCAAAAGCCTGACGTGAACTGATCAGCAATTTTTTGAACGTTGGATGGTAGTTTTCTTGAGTGGATAGAGAGATGGGGCGATATGAGATGCGGTGGCGAAAATGGGAACTAAACAAGGTGGTTGAGACAAGAGGTTTAAGGACGAGGAAATTTGGAGGTTAGTGGTGAACATGGCGGTCGCAAGAGGTGGGGGTAAGGAGACGCGGTGGTGAGAATGGGAACTAAAAGAAGATGGCGGTAGCAAGAGGTTAGAAGAGTAGATTTTGAGGTTAAAATAGCGGGAACTAAAAATGGCGGAGGGTCTGCGACAAGGAGATGCGGTGAGAACTAAACAAGATGGCGGACGCAAGAGGTGGGTAAGGAGGTTTGAGGTTACAGTACCAAAACACGAAAGGATATATTCCTACGCCAAGCAGGTCCGAAAAATAATTATGCGTGTGTTACTTACCTGTTACCGGTGTGGATGCGTCACCAAAAGCGCGGCACGCGAGACGGAAAAATAAAAGCAAACTGTTTTTGAAAATGCTTAACCAGCTTTAAGATCAACCAACATCACTACGCACTGATATACCTAGGTTTTTAAAGCGGTACAGACACCCTTTGCAGAGGCGTAATTTAACTATACCAAAAACCTGGTACTGGACCATCGTGATGGTCGCTAGCGTACGTAGGAGCAGGGTTCTCATAGCCGGTCGAAAGCGGTCAAAAACGTGTACGACGTAGGTGTTGGCAGTAGCTGCTGCCGAGGCAACCGTTGAGGTGCGAATGAACGAGATCTGTTCTTGCAGGCAATCTGGTTGAGAGATGAGAGGCGCGGTGGTAAAAATGTGAACTAAATAAGATGGCGGAGGCACGAAGTTGAGGTTAAGGAGCGGCGAGGTGTTGACTGTGCGGCGGTTGGGGTCTGAAAGAGGGGGAAAGATGGCGAACGAGGGATAAAAAGTATAACAGAAAGTGACGTGTGAAGTTGTCATTGGTGGGAATAAGAAGTGATGTTATTGGTGGAAAGGAACAAATGAAAGTTGCTGATTGGCGAGAATAAGAGAGCTTATGATTGGTGGAAAGAAAAAAAGGTGTGGGAGTGGGGTATGTTGGAGGTGATGGAAAAGGCAAGTTTTGCTACCAACAACATTTGCAAAAGCCTATCCAGAACTCATCAGCAATTTTAAATAACTAGTGTTTCGGGGGTTTTCTCTGGTTGGTAGACGAATGCAAGCTGTTTCTACCATACTTATATTATTCGTCTTTTTCCTTTTTTTTTTTTAAAATGACTAGTTTTTTTTTTTTTTTTGGGAGTTTTCTGCGGATGGTAAACAAATGCAAGCTCTTTCTGCTTTTTCATAGGTTTTCCCTGGTTGGTAGGCGTTTTCTGTACTGGTTGACGAAGGCGTTTCTAATTTTGGAGGTTTTCTCAGGTTTTTAGCGGTTGTCCCTGCCCGGTAGGCAAATGATGAAGTTTTACCTTGTCGGCGCACGGATACTAGGCACGTACTGGCGCGCACACACACACACACACACAGAGAGACAGACAGACACACAGACAGGCACACACACACGGACATGTTTCCAAAAATGCTTTTTTTTTTTTTTTTTTGATTCAGGAGGTCTCAAAACGTGTATTTCCGGTGAAATCTCGGTATCGAATTTTTGGGCGGAATGCAATACTTCCCCTACTTACTATACGTAGTAGAGAAAGTAAAAAAGTATTGAAAAATTTAAGGAAATAACAAGCAATATCTCAAAAGTGTACTATCTTGTTTTCAAGGGTTTTCCAGATCGGTAAGCGTTAGAATACTCTTAGAGCTTTTTTCAGGTTTTTTAGCGGTTGTCCCTGGCCGGTAGGCAAATGATAAAGTTTTTCTATAACGTCGTCGTTTTGGCTTGTGGCGCACGGTTCCTAGGCACGTACTCGCGCGCGCGCACACACACACACACACACACACACACACACACACTAAAATAGTAGCGTATAAAAAAAACTGATTTGTTACACTCACATGACTTTCTCTACTCTTGTACAATCTAATTGGTAGCTTTTAAGCGATAGTCAAATATTTTAACGCTGGTTGCTATGTGGCGAATTCCATTCTGTTTGCATGTTCAGGACATAAAAAAAATGAATAAACGAATTTGAGAAAAAGTATAAGTATTGGAAAATTTAAGGAAATAACAAGCAATATCTCGAAAACGGTTCACTCAACAAAAGAAACGTATATGACATAAGTTGTGTATTTTAACGCGATCTACATTTTTTGTGTAGTAAAATTTTGTCTATCTCTTATGGTTTACCAGTTATGCAAAAAAGTCGTTCACAATGAAGAATATTTTTGGAGACATTCCCAGAAAATTCGAGATATACATTTTATTTGACATGACAATATCTTAAACATATGATGTTTTAATCAAAATCGTTAGAGCCGTTTTTGAGAAAATTAAAATTTTCGAAAAATGTTCCATGTAAAGGGTAGTCTGGGGTGGGGGGATTTTCTTGAAAACCTTCGTGTCGCATCTCTGGAAGATACTGAACCTAAATACCAAGTTTGGTGTTTATCCGACTGTTCGTTTTTGAGTTATGCTGTTCACAGACACACAGACACACAGACACACAGACAGACACACACACGGACATGTTTCCAAAAATGCTTTTTTTTTTTGGATTCAGAGATTCTCAAAACATGTATTTCCAGTGAAATCTCGGTAACGAATTTTTGGGTGGAATGCAATACTTCCCCTACTTACTATACGTAGTAGAGAAAGTAAAAATGAATAACGCATTTGAGAAAAAGTATAAGTATTGGAAAATTTAAGGAAATAACAAGCAATATCTCGAAAATGGTTCACTCAACTAAAAAAAAATGTATATGACATAAATTGTGTATTTTACCGCGATCTACATTTTTTGTGTAGTAAAATTTTGGCTATCTCTTATGGTTTACCAGTTATGCATACTGAACCTAAATACCAAGTTTGGTGTTTATCCGACTGTTCGTTTTTGAGTTATGCTGTTCACAGACACACAGACGCACAGACAGACAGACACACAGACACACAGACACACAGACAGACACACACACGGACATGTTTCCAAAAATGCTTTTTTTTTCTGGATTCAGTGATTCTCAAAACATGTATTTCCAGTGAAATCTCGGTATCGAATTTTTGGGTGGAATGCAATACTTCCCCTACTTACTATACGTAGTAGAGAAAGTAAAAATGAATAACGCATTTGAGAAAAAGTATAAGTATTGGAAAATTTAAAGGAAATAACAAGCAATATCTCGAAAAACGGTTCACTCAACAAAATAAATGTATATGGCATAAGTTGTGTATTTTAACGCGATCTACATTTTTTGTGTAGCAAACTTTTGTCTATCTCTTACGGTTTATCAGTTATGAAAAAGTCGTTCACAATGAAGAATTCTTTTGGAGACATTCCCAGAAAATTCGAGATATACATTTCATTTCTCTCGACATTATCTTAAATATATGATATTTTCATCAAAATCGTTAGAGCCATTTTTTAATACAAAGAGAACGGGATTTCACAAGTGAAACAGTACTGTGATAACGATACCACTGAAACAAAAAAAAAATCTGATGTGTAACACTCACATGACTTTCTCAACTCTTGTACAAAGTATTTTTACAAACGCTTATTCCCCATCTAGTTCATGTTAATCGAGATAAACATTTGCAAAATCTATTTTATTGCTAATTTTCTTGTATAAAAAAAAAATCTGATGTGTAACACTCACATGACGTTCTCTACTCTTGTACAAAGTATTTTTACAAACGCTTATGCTCCATCTAGTTCATGTTAATCGAGATAAACATTTGCAAACTCTATTTTATTGCTAATTTTCTTGTAGATGTAGGGGAAAATATATTTACAAGGGGAATATAGAAAAACAGTAGCCTTTAAGCACATACATATCTCTTAATAGCTGGTTGCTATGTGCAACACCATTCTTTTTGCCACAGATTAATACTGTTTGCATATCAAAGACAAAAAAAAATGAATAACGAAGTCCCATTTGAGAAAATAAATATTGGAAAATTAACAAACAATATCTCGAAAACGGTTCACTCAACAACAAAAATGTATATTACATAAGATGTGTATTTTAACGCGATCTACATTTTTTGTGTAGTAAAATTTTGTCTATCTCTTACGGTTTTTCAGTTATGAAAAAGACGTTCACAATGAAGAATACTTTTGGAGACATTCCCAGAAAATTCGAGATATACATTTCATTTCTCACGACATTATATTAAACATACGATATTTTTCATCAAAATCGTTAGAGCCATTTTTTTTAATACAAAGAGAACGGGATTTCACAAGTGAAACAGTACTGTGATAACGATACCAACAAAACTAATTATTATTCACCCACTGAAACACATAAAAAAAATCTGATGTGTAACACTCACATGACTTTTCTCATCTCTTGTACAAAGTATTTTTACAAACGCTTATTCCCCATCTAGTTCATGTTAATCGAGATAAACATTTGCAAACTCTGTTTTATTGCTAATTTTGTTGTAGATGTAGGGAAAATATATTTACAAGGGGAATATAGAAAAACAGTAGCCTTTAAGCACATACATATCTCTTAATAGCTGGTTGCTATGTGCAGTACCATTCTTTTTGCCACAGATTAATACTCTTTGCATATCAAAGACAAAAAAAAAATGAATAACGAATTCCCATTTGAGAAAATAACTATTGGAAAATTTAAGTAAATAACAAGCAATATCTCGAAAACGGTTCACTCAACAATAAAGATGTATATGACATAAGTTGTGTATTTTAACGCGATCTACATACTTTCGTACTCACCTATAAGATATAGAGGGTAGAGGTCGTACGAACGTAGCACTTTGAGAATTTATATTCAACAGTTGGTGTTACTCCTTAGAAAGGAAGTATCTGCTGATTTTTATTTAATTCTTTACATTTTACATAACACGTATGCACTGGCACAACACAAAAGCACTACACACGATACTCAGTTTTAATATTTGCACTAATAACATCAGGAATAACTGAAGTCTGCAAACAGTCATTTCCCATGTGCAGCCTTACGTACAGAGAACGTGTGTGGCTGATCTATGTGTAAAAAGAGCCTGAGAGCGGATGTACGTCAGCGGTAAAATCTTTTAAATGCATTTTTATTGGCGATGGTAGAAATCGTGCAGTGGTGGATCGTGAAAATTCATATAAATGGATGTATCACCTCATAATAAGCCTCTATATACCAAGAATATTGAGTTTTTAAAAAGTCAGCAACTGTACCTGTGTTTCTATACGTGAACGTCAGATGGCAGCTTCGATACGTGTCCACGGAGACCTTAGTGCTAGGCAACTGTACCTCTGTTTCTATACGTGAACGGCAGATTGCAGCTTCGATACGTGTCCACGGAGACCTTAGTGCTAGGCAACTGTACCTCTGTTTCTATACGTGAACGGCAGATTGCAGCTTCGATACGTGTCCACGGAGACCTTAGTGCTAGGCAACTGCACCTCTGTTTCTATACGTGAACGGCAGATTGCAGCTTCGATACGTGTCCACGGAGACCTTAGCGCTAGGCAACTGCACCTCTGTTTCTATACGTGAACGGCAGATTGCAGCTTCGATACGTGTCCACGGAGACCTTAGTGCTAGGCAACTGTACCTCTGTTTCTATACGTGAACGGCAGATTGCAGCTTCGATACGTGTCCACGGAGACCTTAGTGCTAGGCAACTGTACCTCTGTTTCTATACGTGAACGGCAGATTGCAGCTTCGATACGTGTCCACGGAGACCTTAGTGCTAGGCAACTGCACCTCTGTTTCTATACGTGAACAGCAGATTGCAGCTTCGATACGTATCCACGGAGACCTTAGTGCTAGGCAACTGCACCTCTGTTTCTATACGTGAACGGCAGATTGCAGCTTCAATACGTGTCCACGGAGACCTTAGTGCTAGGCAACTGTACCTCTGTTTCTATACGTGAACGGGAGATTGCAGCTTCGATACGTGTCCACGGAGACCTTAGTGCTAGGCAACTGCACCTCTGTTTCTATACGTGAACGTCAGATTGCAGCTTCGATACGTGTCCACGGAGACCTTAGTGCTAGGCAACTGCACCTCTGTTTCTATACGTGAACGGCAGATTGCAGCTTCGATACGTATCCACGGGGACCTTAGTGCTAGGGAACTGCACCTCTGTTTCTATACGTGAACGGCAGATTGCAGCTTCAATACGTGTCCACGGAGACCTTAGTGCTAGGCAGCTGTACCTCTGTTTCTATACGTGAACGGCAGATTGCAGCTTCGATACGTGTCCACGGAGATCTTAGTGCTAGGCAGCTATACCTGTTTCTATACGTCAACGGCAGATTGCAGCTTCGATACGTGTTCACGGAGACCTTAGTGCTAGGCAACTGTACCTGTGTTTCTATACGTGTCCACGGAGACCTTAGTGCTAGACAACTGTACCTCTGTTTCTATACGTGAACGGCAGATTGCAGCTTCAATACGTGTCCACGGAGACCTTAGTGCTAGTGCTAGGCAACTATACCTCTGTTTCTATACGTGAACGGCAGATTGCAGGTTCGATACGTGTCCACGGAGATCTTAGTGCTAGGCAACTATACCTGTTTCTATACGTGAACGGCAGATTGCAGCTTCGATACGTGTCCACGGAGACCTTAGTGCTAGGCAACTGTACCTGTGTTTCTATACGTGAACGTCAGATGGCAGCTTCGATACGTGTCCACGGAGACCTTAGTGTTAGGCAACTGTACCTCTGTTTCTATACGTGAACGGCAGATTGCAGCTTCGATACGTGTCCACGGAGACCTTTCGCTTCAGGTGACAAAATAACACTAGGCACTTGTGTGCCGTGGTGTAAGCCGCAATCACGGTATTGGTAGCGTGGATCTCCTTGGGGCTCTCCTCGGAGTTACCTCAACACCACGTACATGACCTGGTTCGTCACGGGTACGCAGGTCTGCACTACCACTTCCTCGGCGTTGAGCAGGCCCAGGAGGCGATCGTACCGGTACACCAGCTAGCACGTGGACATGTTATCGCGCTGTGGTGTTGCGTGTGCGAGGTATGGAAACTCAAGGACGCAAAACATGCACGACCGAGGGTTAAAAAGCAGAACAAGTAGTGACGTGGAGCGTTGTGATTGGTGTAAATAAGACGATCTCTGATAGGTGGACAAATTGAAATAACGTGATGTGATAGGCGAAAATAAAATCAAAGGTGATTGGATGAAAAATGACGAGAAGGAATTAGCGGTGAATTTGTGAACTAAGATGGCGAAGATTTTTTTTTTTTAAAAAAAGGATAATATAAGTACGGCAACTGTAACGGTTTACGGCAAACGCGCGCCGCGCAATGCGTCACGCCGGGCATCTTGCTCAATATGATTTTTGTTTTATTGCCCGGGCGTGACGCATTGCGCGGCGCGCGTTTGCCGTAAACCGTTACAGTTGCCGTACTTATATTATCCTTTTTTTTAAAAAAAAAAATCTTCGCCATCTTAGTTCACAAATTCACCGCTAATTCCTTCTCGTCATTTTTCATCCAATCACCTTTGATTTTATTTTCGCCTATCACATCACGTTATTTCAATTTGTCCACCTATCAGAGATCGTCTTATTTACACCAATCACAACGCTCCACGTCACTACTTGTTCTGCTTTTTAACCCTCGGTCGTGCATGTTTTGCGTCCTTGAGTTTCCATACCTCGCACACGCAACACCACAGCGCGATAACATGTCCACGTGCTAGCTGGTGTACCGGTACGATCGCCTCCTGGGCCTGCTCAACGCCGAGGAAGTGGTAGTGCAGACCTGCGTACCCGTGACGAACCAGGTCATGTACGTGGTGTTGAGGTAACTCCGAGGAGAGCCCCAAGGAGATCCACGCTACCAATACCGTGATTGCGGCTTACACCACGGCACACAAGTGCCTAGTGTTATTTTGTCACCTGAAGCGAAAGGTCTCCGTGGACACGTATCGAAGCTGCAATCTGCCGTTCACGTATAGAAACAGAGGTACAGTTGCCTAACACTAAGGTCTCCGTGGACACGTATCGAAGCTGCCATCTGACGTTCACGTATAGAAACACAGGTACAGTTGCCTAGCACTAAGGTCTCCGTGGACACGTATCGAAGCTGCAATCTGCCGTTCACGTATAGAAACAGGTATAGTTGCCTAGCACTAAGATCTCCGTGGACACGTATCGAACCTGCAATCTGCCGTTCACGTATAGAAACAGAGGTATAGTTGCCTAGCACTAGCACTAAGGTCTCCGTGGACACGTATTGAAGCTGCAATCTGCCGTTCACGTATAGAAACAGAGGTACAGTTGTCTAGCACTAAGGTCTCCGTGGACACGTATAGAAACACAGGTACAGTTGCCTAGCACTAAGGTCTCCGTGAACACGTATCGAAGCTGCAATCTGCCGTTGACGTATAGAAACAGGTATAGCTGCCTAGCACTAAGATCTCCGTGGACACGTATCGAAGCTGCAATCTGCCGTTCACGTATAGAAACAGAGGTACAGCTGCCTAGCACTAAGGTCTCCGTGGACACGTATTGAAGCTGCAATCTGCCGTTCACGTATAGAAACAGAGGTGCAGTTCCCTAGCACTAAGGTCCCCGTGGATACGTATCGAAGCTGCAATCTGCCGTTCACGTATAGAAACAGAGGTGCAGTTGCCTAGCACTAAGGTCTCCGTGGACACGTATCGAAGCTGCAATCTGACGTTCACGTATAGAAACAGAGGTGCAGTTGCCTAGCACTAAGGTCTCCGTGGACACGTATCGAAGCTGCAATCTCCCGTTCACGTATAGAAACAGAGGTACAGTTGCCTAGCACTAAGGTCTCCGTGGACACGTATTGAAGCTGCAATCTGCCGTTCACGTATAGAAACAGAGGTGCAGTTGCCTAGCACTAAGGTCTCCGTGGATACGTATCGAAGCTGCAATCTGCTGTTCACGTATAGAAACAGAGGTGCAGTTGCCTAGCACTAAGGTCTCCGTGGACACGTATCGAAGCTGCAATCTGCCGTTCACGTATAGAAACAGAGGTACAGTTGCCTAGCACTAAGGTCTCCGTGGACACGTATCGAAGCTGCAATCTGCCGTTCACGTATAGAAACAGAGGTACAGTTGCCTAGCACTAAGGTCTCCGTGGACACGTATCGAAGCTGCAATCTGCCGTTCACGTATAGAAACAGAGGTGCAGTTGCCTAGCGCTAAGGTCTCCGTGGACACGTATCGAAGCTGCAATCTGCCGTTCACGTATAGAAACAGAGGTGCAGTTGCCTAGCACTAAGGTCTCCGTGGACACGTATCGAAGCTGCAATCTGCCGTTCACGTATAGAAACAGAGGTACAGTTGCCTAGCACTAAGGTCTCCGTGGACACGTATCGAAGCTGCAATCTGCCGTTCACGTATAGAAACAGAGGTACAGTTGCCTAGCACTAAGGTCTCCGTGGACACGTATGGAAGCTGCCATCTGACGTTCACGTATAGAAACACAGGTACAGTTGCTGACTTTTTAAAAACTCAATATTCTTGGTATATAGAGGCTTATTATGAGGTGATACATCCATTTATATGAATTTTCACGATCCACCACTGCACGATTTCTACCATCGCCAATAAAAATGCATTTAAAAGATTTTACCGCTGACGTACATCCGCTCTCAGGCTCTTTTTACACATAGATCAGCCACACACGTTCTCTGTACGTAAGGCTGCACATGGGAAATGACTGTTTGCAGACTTCAGTTATTCCTGATGTTATTAGTGCAAATATTAAAACTGAGTATCGTGTGTAGTGCTTTTGTGTTGTGCCAGTGCATACGTGTTATGTAAAATGTAAAGAATTAAATAAAAATCAGCAGATACTTCCTTTCTAAGGAGTAACACCAACTGTTGAATATAAATTCTCAAAGTGCTACGTTCGTACGACCTCTACCCTCTATATCTTATAGGTGAGTACGAAAGTATGTAGATCGCGTTAAAATACACAACTTATGTCATATACATCTTTATTGTTGAGTGAACCGTTTTCGAGATATTGCTTGTTATTTACTTAAATTTTCCAATAGTTATTTTCTCAAATGGGAATTCGTTATTCATTTTTTTTTTTGTCTTTGATATGCAAAGAGTATTAATCTGTGGCAAAAAGAATGGTACTGCACATAGCAACCAGCTATTAAGAGATATGTATGTGCTTAAAGGCTACTGTTTTTCTATATTCCCCTTGTAAATATATTTTCCCTACATCTACAACAAAATTAGCAATAAAACAGAGTTTGCAAATGTTTATCTCGATTAACATGAACTAGATGGGGAATAAGCGTTTGTAAAAATACTTTGTACAAGAGATGAGAAAAGTCATGTGAGTGTTACACATCAGATTTTTTTTATGTGTTTCAGTGGGTGAATAATAATTAGTTTTGTTGGTATCGTTATCACAGTACTGTTTCACTTGTGAAATCCCGTTCTCTTTGTATTAAAAAAAATGGCTCTAACGATTTTGATGAAAAATATCGTATGTTTAATATAATGTCGTGAGAAATGAAATGTATATCTCGAATTTTCTGGGAATGTCTCCAAAAGTATTCTTCATTGTGAACGTCTTTTTCATAACTGAAAAACCGTAAGAGATAGACAAAATTTTACTACACAAAAAATGTAGATCGCGTTAAAATACACATCTTATGTAATATACATTTTTGTTGTTGAGTGAACCGTTTTCGAGATATTGTTTGTTAATTTTCCAATATTTATTTTCTCAAATGGGACTTCGTTATTCATTTTTTTTTTGTCTTTGATATGCAAACAGTATTAATCTGTGGCAAAAAGAATGGTGTTGCACATAGCAACCAGCTATTAAGAGATATGTATGTGCTTAAAGGCTACTGTTTTTCTATATTCCCCTTGTAAATATATTTTCCCCTACATCTACAAGAAAATTAGCAATAAAATAGAGTTTGCAAATGTTTATCTCGATTAACATGAACTAGATGGAGCATAAGCGTTTGTAAAAATACTTTGTACAAGAGTAGAGAACGTCATGTGAGTGTTACACATCAGATTTTTTTTTTATACAAGAAAATTAGCAATAAAATAGATTTTGCAAATGTTTATCTCGATTAACATGAACTAGATGGGGAATAAGCGTTTGTAAAAATACTTTGTACAAGAGTTGAGAAAGTCATGTGAGTGTTACACATCAGATTTTTTTTTTGTTTCAGTGGTATCGTTATCACAGTACTGTTTCACTTGTGAAATCCCGTTCTCTTTGTATTAAAAAATGGCTCTAACGATTTTGATGAAAATATCATATATTTAAGATAATGTCGAGAGAAATGAAATGTATATCTCGAATTTTCTGGGAATGTCTCCAAAAGAATTCTTCATTGTGAACGACTTTTTCATAACTGATAAACCGTAAGAGATAGACAAAAGTTTGCTACACAAAAAATGTAGATCGCGTTAAAATACACAACTTATGCCATATACATTTATTTTGTTGAGTGAACCGTTTTTCGAGATATTGCTTGTTATTTCCTTTAAATTTTCCAATACTTATACTTTTTCTCAAATGCGTTATTCATTTTTACTTTCTCTACTACGTATAGTAAGTAGGGGAAGTATTGCATTCCACCCAAAAATTCGATACCGAGATTTCACTGGAAATACATGTTTTGAGAATCACTGAATCCAGAAAAAAAAAGCATTTTTGGAAACATGTCCGTGTGTGTGTCTGTCTGTGTGTCTGTGTGTCTGTGTGTCTGTCTGTCTGTGCGTCTGTGTGTCTGTGAACAGCATAACTCAAAAACGAACAGTCGGATAAACACCAAACTTGGTATTTAGGTTCAGTATGCATAACTGGTAAACCATAAGAGATAGCCAAAATTTTACTACACAAAAAATGTAGATCGCGGTAAAATACACAATTTATGTCATATACATTTTTTTTTAGTTGAGTGAACCATTTTCGAGATATTGCTTGTTATTTCCTTAAATTTTCCAATACTTATACTTTTTCTCAAATGCGTTATTCATTTTTACTTTCTCTACTACGTATAGTAAGTAGGGGAAGTATTGCATTCCACCCAAAAATTCGTTACCGAGATTTCACTGGAAATACATGTTTTGAGAATCTCTGAATCCAAAAAAAAAAAAGCATTTTTGGAAACATGTCCGTGTGTGTGTCTGTCTGTGTGTCTGTGTGTCTGTGTGTCTGTGAACAGCATAACTCAAAAACGAACAGTCGGATAAACACCAAACTTGGTATTTAGGTTCAGTATCTTCCAGAGATGCGACACGAAGGTTTTCAAGAAAATCCCCCCACCCCAGACTACCCTTTACATGGAACATTTTTCGAAAATTTTAATTTTCTCAAAAACGGCTCTAACGATTTTGATTAAAACATCATATGTTTAAGATATTGTCATGTCAAATAAAATGTATATCTCGAATTTTCTGGGAATGTCTCCAAAAATATTCTTCATTGTGAACGACTTTTTTGCATAACTGGTAAACCATAAGAGATAGACAAAATTTTACTACACAAAAAATGTAGATCGCGTTAAAATACACAACTTATGTCATATACGTTTCTTTTGTTGAGTGAACCGTTTTCGAGATATTGCTTGTTATTTCCTTAAATTTTCCAATACTTATACTTTTTCTCAAATTCGTTTATTCATTTTTTTTATGTCCTGAACATGCAAACAGAATGGAATTCGCCACATAGCAACCAGCGTTAAAATATTTGACTATCGCTTAAAAGCTACCAATTAGATTGTACAAGAGTAGAGAAAGTCATGTGAGTGTAACAAATCAGTTTTTTTTATACGCTACTATTTTAGTGTGTGTGTGTGTGTGTGTGTGTGTGCGCGCGCGCGAGTACGTGCCTAGGAACCGTGCGCCACAAGCCAAAACGACGACGTTATAGAAAAACTTTATCATTTGCCTACCGGCCAGGGACAACCGCTAAAAAACCTGAAAAAAGCTCTAAGAGTATTCTAACGCTTACCGATCTGGAAAACCCTTGAAAACAAGATAGTACACTTTTGAGATATTGCTTGTTATTTCCTTAAATTTTTCAATACTTTTTTACTTTCTCTACTACGTATAGTAAGTAGGGGAAGTATTGCATTCCGCCCAAAAATTCGATACCGAGATTTCACCGGAAATACACGTTTTGAGACCTCCTGAATCAAAAAAAAAAAAAAAAAAAAAAAAAGCATTTTTGGAAACATGTCCGTGTGTGTGTGCCTGTCTGTGTGTCTGTCTGTCTCTCTGTGTGTGTGTGTGTGTGTGTGCGCGCCAGTACGTGCCTAGTATCCGTGCGCCGACAAGGTAAAACTTCATCATTTGCCTACCGGGCAGGGACAACCGCTAAAAACCTGAGAAAACCTCCAAAATTAGAAACGCCTTCGTCAACCAGTACAGAAAACGCCTACCAACCAGGGAAAACCTATGAAAAAGCAGAAAGAGCTTGCATTTGTTTACCATCCGCAGAAAACTCCCAAAAAAAAAAAAAAAAAAAAAACTAGTCATTTTAAAAAAAAAAAAAAGGAAAAAGACGAATAATATAAGTATGGTAGAAACAGCTTGCATTCGTCTACCAACCAGAGAAAACCCCCGAAACACTAGTTATTTAAAATTGCTGATGAGTTCTGGATAGGCTTTTGCAAATGTTGTTGGTAGCAAAACTTGCCTTTTCCATCACCTCCAACATACCCCACTCCCACACCTTTTTTTCTTTCCACCAATCATAAGCTCTCTTATTCTCGCCAATCAGCAACTTTCATTTGTTCCTTTCCACCAATAACATCACTTCTTATTCCCACCAATGACAACTTCACACGTCACTTTCTGTTATACTTTTTATCCCTCGTTCGCCATCTTTCCCCCTCTTTCAGACCCCAACCGCCGCACAGTCAACACCTCGCCGCTCCTTAACCTCAACTTCGTGCCTCCGCCATCTTATTTAGTTCACATTTTTACCACCGCGCCTCTCATCTCTCAACCAGATTGCCTGCAAGAACAGATCTCGTTCATTCGCACCTCAACGGTTGCCTCGGCAGCAGCTACTGCCAACACCTACGTCGTACACGTTTTTGACCGCTTTCGACCGGCTATGAGAACCCTGCTCCTACGTACGCTAGCGACCATCACGATGGTCCAGTACCAGGTTTTTGGTATAGTTAAATTACGCCTCTGCAAAGGGTGTCTGTACCGCTTTAAAAACCTAGGTATATCAGTGCGTAGTGATGTTGGTTGATCTTAAAGCTGGTTAAGCATTTTCAAAAACAGTTTGCTTTTATTTTTCCGTCTCGCGTGCCGCGCTTTTGGTGACGCATCCACACCGGTAACAGGTAAGTAACACACGCATAATTATTTTTCGGACCTGCTTGGCGTAGGAATATATCCTTTCGTGTTTTGGTACTGTAACCTCAAACCTCCTTACCCACCTCTTGCGTCCGCCATCTTGTTTAGTTCTCACCGCATCTCCTTGTCGCAGACCCTCCGCCATTTTTAGTTCCCGCTATTTTAACCTCAAAATCTACTCTTCTAACCTCTTGCTACCGCCATCTTCTTTTAGTTCCCATTCTCACCACCGCGTCTCCTTACCCCCACCTCTTGCGACCGCCATGTTCACCACTAACCTCCAAATTTCCTCGTCCTTAAACCTCTTGTCTCAACCACCTTGTTTAGTTCCCATTTTCGCCACCGCATCTCATATCGCCCCATCTCTCTATCCACTCAAGAAAACTACCATCCAACGTTCAAAAAATTGCTGATCAGTTCACGTCAGGCTTTTGCAAATCTTGTTGCTAGCAAAACTTACCTTTCCCATCACCTCCAACATACCCCACTCCTTTTTCTTTCCACCAATCATAACCTCTCTTATTCTTACCAATCAACAACTTTCATTTGCTCCTTTCCACCAATAAAATCACTTCTTATTCCCACCAATCACAACTTCACACGTCACTTTCTGTTACACTATTTATCCCTCGCTCCCCATCTTTTCCCTCTTTCAGTCCCGACCTCCGCACAGACAACACCTCGCCGCTGCTCACATCTCCGAACCAAATTGCCGGCGAGAACAGATCTTGTTTATTCACACCTCGACCGTTGACTCGACAGCAGCTACTGTCAACACCTACGTCGTACACGTTTTTGACCGCTTTCGACCGGCTATGAGAACCCTGCTCCTACGTACGCTAGCGACCATCACGATGGTCCAGTACCAGGTTTTTGGTATAGTTAAATTACGCCTCTGCAAAGGGTGTCTGTACCGCTTTAAAAACCTAGGTATATCAGTGCGTAGTGATGTTGGTTGATCTTAAAGCTGGTTAAGCATTTTCAAAAACAGTTTGCTTTTATTTTTCCGCCTCGCGTGCCGCGCTTTTGGTGACGCATCCACACCGGTAACAGGTAAGTACCACACGCGTAATTATTTTTCGGACCTGCTTGGCGTAGGAATATATCCTTTCGTGTTTTCGTACTGTAACCTCAAATCTCCTTACCCTCCTCTTGCGACCGCCATCTTGTTTAGTTCTCACCGCATCTCCTTGTCGCAGACCCTCCGCCATTTTTAGTTCCCACTATTTTAACCTCAAAATCTACTCTTCTAAAACTCTTGCTACCCCCATCTTCTTTTAGTTCCCATTCTCACCACTGCGTCTCCTTACCCCCACCTCTTGCGACCGCCGTGTTCACCACTAACCTCCAAATTTCCTCGTCCTTAAACCTCTTGTCTCAACAACCTTGTCTAGTTCCCATTTTCGCCACCGCATCTCATATCGCCCCCATCTCTCTATCCACTCAAGAAAACTACCATCCGACGTTCAAAAATTGCTGATCAGTTCAAGACAGGCTTTTGCAAATCTTGCTGCTAGCAAAACTCACCTTTCCCATCACCTCCAACATACCCCACTCCCACACCTTTTTCTTTCCACCAATCATAATCCCTCTTATTCTTACCAATCAACAACTCTCATTTGCTCCTTTCCACCAATAACATCACTTCTTATTCCCACCAATCACAACTTCACACGTCACTTTCCTTTACACTTTTTATCCCTCGCTCCCCATCTTTTCCCCCATTTCAGTACCGACCCCCGCACAGACAACACCTCGCCACCCAGCTCCTCTCCATCACGCGACCTCCATACTCCTCCATCTCCCTTCCTCCATCTCCCACCCCAAATTAACGAACCAATCAAAACACTCCACGTCACTTCCTCAATTCTTTCAACTCGTCCCGGATGAGCCAACCCATTTAACGATAATCCTACCGCTCAGGGCGCTTTTCAAACACACCGCCGCCGCCGTCGCACGCACCGACACTAGCGACACTAGCGCCCCTAGCGGCAGGATTATCGTTAAAACAATTGGCTCATCCGGGACTAATACTACTGAGAACATCTCACTTTGACTGGAACGTGAGGTTATAAGAACTCATATTCCGTGCCGTGGGGATGATGTATTTCTATCCTTAATGGAGTATGAATAACCTATTTATACAAACAAATTGAGGAAACTTATTCGCTATGTTTGTTATTATTATTATTGTTGTTTTTCTTTAATTATAGTCACTTTGACTACTAGGTCATATCGCGACTTATATCCATACATACGAGTACAATAATAATATAGGGTTGTCTCACAAGTTGGTTCGCTTTTCGTTACGTTTCAATCACTAAGAACGCCTGGGAACGCACCTCACCCACAGCATAGCTACGACAGTGTAGTTGCCGAACTTTCCGTTTACAAAATTTAAACAGAAGGTCGTTCAAAAGATCTAACTACGGCAGTTAGGTTTTGCAAACAAACTATTTATTTCCTGCAGTATACACCATTATTGTCGACAATATATTGCCAAGTTCCTGGCTACAGTAGCACGAGCTAAATTGAGCTCCAATGCCAACACCCCAGTTGTAATTCGTGGATTGTTGATTATCGTTTCATGAATTCTTTCCACGTCCGTAACCATTGGCCGTTCAGAGATTTATCTTTTAGGGAGAAATTCCCAGCTCGAAATTGACTAAACCACTTTTGACATGCTCGCTTCGTTACTGCATTTTCCCCGTAGACAGCACAAATTTTCTGCCGGTATTGTGAGGCGGTTTTGCCCTTACGATAGTAAAATAGCATAAGATGTCGGAAATGTCCCTTTTTGCTTTCCATAGTTTGTAAACACAAGTTCACGCCGTTCTATCCAACGTCAGTCACAAATATATATCCAATAATGAGTGTGGTTGTTCTCTAAGTCGTAGGGGTGGTTAGACACCTAGGATAACTTGAGTGTACAAAGGGTTCAAGGTTTTCAGGCGCTATAGATGGAACTTGCGAGCAAAACGAACTTAAGAGACAACCCAATACATTGTATACTTTGCATTGATTAAATAATACAATAATTGTAATACATTGTTATAAACATATTTTACATTATTAAGTCTTGAACACAGCTAGAACAGTATAACCTATTAAACATTTTTATTTTATGTGTTATATTTAAATCTTGTTATACAGTTTGATGTTTTTCAAGAAAATAATGCATTTGAAATGAGTAGGGTTGTTTAAAGTTAAAAACGTATATTCGGGGATGTTATGTCTTCTTCTCTCCATGGTATAACTTCTGCATTTAGTGATGGGGTGTTCGATGGTGATACGGCAATTGCAGGTCTCGTAGTGAGGAGCATTTTCTGTGGTGAGTAAGAGGGAATGGACTAGGTGTAAATGGCCTATTCGTAAACGTGATAAAATCAGTTGATCTTTTTACTTTCTCTACTACGTATAGTAAGTCGGGGAAATATTGCATTCCACTCAAAAATTCGATACCGAGATTTCACCGGAAATACATGTTTTGAGACCCACTGAATCCAAAAAAGCATTTTTAGAAACATGTCTGTGTGTCTATCTGTCTGTGTGTCTGTGTGTGTGTCTGTGAACAGCATAACTCAGAAATGAACAGTCGGATAAACACCAAACTTGGTATTTAGGTACAGTATCTTCCAGAGATGCGACACGAAGGTTTACAAGAAAATACCCCCATCCCAGATTACCCTTTACATGGAACATTTTTCGAAAATTTTAATGTTCTCAAAAATGGCTCTAACGATTTTGATTAAAATATCATATATTTAAGATATTTTTATGACAAATGAATTGTATATCTCGAATTTTCTGGGAATGTCTCCAAAAGTATTCTTCATTGTGAACGACTTTTGCATAACCGGTAAACCATAAGAGATAGACAAAATGTTACTACACAAAAAATGTAGATCGCGTTAAAATACACAATTTATATCACATACATTTTTTTTTGTTGAGTGAACCATTTTCGAGATATTGCTTGTTATTTCCTTAAACTTTCCAATACTTATTTTTTTCTCAAATTCGTTATTCATTTTTTTATGTCCTGGACATACAAAGAGAATGGAATGCGCCACATAGCAACCAGCTCTTAAAATATTTGACTATCGCTTAAAACCTACCATATTCCCCTTGCATCTACAAGAAAATTAGCAATAAGATTGGCATTTCGATATCTCGATTAACATGAAGCATATGGAGAATAAGCGTTTGTAAAAATAGTTTGTACAAGAGTAGAGAAAGTCATGTGAGTGTAACATATCAGATTTTTTGCAGGGTTTTGTGGAGCCTTTCCTAACTGTGTGAAGTTTGCTTGATGTTTTAAGGTTCAGTCTTGCTTCCATTTGACAGTTGGTCTGCTAAAAAATAACTTTGAACATCTCTGTAGGGCACTGGCAATTCTTCCACTGGAGGTAGCAAAATTGCTTTTTTGGCTTCCCTATATGCTTCCTCATTTTCTGATATTCCACAGTGGGACGGAATCCAGAAGAATATACCTTCTTGATTATTTGTAGTAACTTGTTTGTAAAGACGTTGGATATCTTGGATTAATGTTACGTCAGTAGAGCGGTCTCGGATACTCTGAAGAATGCTTAGTGAATCAGTTAGAATTGCACTGTGTTATGTTGTGCTGTGGTAATGTAAATCAAAGCTTGTTTGACAGTATAGAGCTCAGAGGAGGAAACAGAGAACAAGTCTGGAAGCTTGTACTTAAGTTTAGCATTCGGAGTAATTATAGCACAGCCATTACCCTCATCAGATTTGGAGCCATCTGTATATGTAAATATGTGTTTAGCATAAGTGTTACAGATTTCCTGGTAAATTTGTTTATATATGAAAGAATCTGTATGTGATTATTTACTAAATATTATACGTTTGCATATTTCAGGACCATGGAACTATACATCAGTGTGCTGGTGTTATTATTTTGTACCTCTGGCCTCTATGCACGTAGCAATGTACGTCCAAGTTACATCCTTTGTGCTGACAGCAGAGAATGCGATGCAGACAGCTGTTGTGTCTTAGGTATGGAGATGATTGTGCTTTGATTTTTAAGTCAAACCTTTTTTGAGATTTTCAGCATAAGCACCAATATAGCTTTGTTCTTAACATTGATAACATATTGTTACATGCTGGGGCGAAGGCCAAAAGGTTCCCAGCAAATTATTAAATTTTAATCACCCCAACACGCACATGGGGGAAACATAGCACAGAAACTGCGAGAGGACCAGGACCTTGGTGACTACATTACGATGAAGGCGTGAGGTTTTTAACAAATTATACACAAATTTTACTTCATTCACATTACCTGTGGTTTATTAATAAAACAATTAGTGGCCCTACATTACACACAGGATTGAGGGGAGATGCCTCGCACACGTGACCTACTCCTTACACAAGTACTCAACAAGTGACGCTCAAACACACAAAGAAGTCACGCTAACATCTATCCCCCCCTCTCCAACCCTGGCTGGGCACGCTAGATAGAGCTGGCGAGTGTCATGTAGACAGAACTTCCAACAAGCCAAAAGAAATAACAAATCACCCCAATAATATCGTCGACAATGTTACGCAATAATGTGTCTGGCATGACAATACCCACTCATACGCCACAGAATTTGAATGAATAGTCGGTTAGGCCACAGAGACGCGCAAAGATCCGTCCAACTGCTACAGCTGCCTAGAAAGGGCGACGAACGACCAAGCAGCCTTCGAGTGTCCACGGGGCGTACTCTTTCATTTGAGCAAGCATTCACGCCACCTCCCCGCAGCACCATACGCCCAAAACGCCATAAACCCAAGGTCAGAGAGGCGGTCGACGGGAATCGAATTCGGAATCTCCCAAATGCTAGCCTCGCGCGTTACTGCTGAGCCATCTCGCTCGGTATATTAACTTGATCTTATGCACCAGAACACTACATTTGCCAGTCCTTAGATCCGCATGTGCCTCAACGTCTCTTCGCTGTGATGTCAACTGATTTGTTGAACAAACTGTCCAATTGATATTTACGTAGGATAAGTCAGGAGCACATGCCGCTATCAGCATTGCTTGATGAGTAAAATGACCCTAAATATAAACCTCAATATGAAAAAAATGAGTTATAAAGCTTATCCACATAAAGGATTCTAATAAAATTGATATGGTAGAGAGAACTTCTTTTTCTTTGAAACCCATAGTGGGCAGAGGAAATATTGCATTGCACCCAAAAATTTGTTATCGAGGTTTCACCGGAAATACATATTTTGAGGTCACCTGAATTTTAAAAAATCATGTATGCGAGTATGAGAGAAAGAAAGAAAACACTGTAACTCAAAAACGAAAAGTCGTATGAATAACTTGATATTTCTGTCGACCATCTTCTAAAGAAGTGACATGACAATTTTGTATGAAAATACACTGCCGTTTGTGAAAATTGCAACACCAAGAAGGAAACGCTTGAATTCAATGAATTTAATACCACAGGTTAGGTACATGACAAATAACAAATGATAAGCTTTTCAAATTTATACATGACCTTTGAGCCCTACAATTTTATCCACAATTTTATCTTTAGTATGTCTAAGACTCTCTCTTTTTTGTAATATATCATTATCCCGCCCATCATTAAATTTACATCATATTCCCCTATTGTTACATTGAAATCAGCCATTATCATTATTATTATTATTATTATTATTATTATTATTATTATTATCATCATCATCATCATCTCTGTATGTACATACTTATCTGTTAACCACTCTATTTCTTTCTCTGAAAGATGGTATAATTCTGGATTATGGAACTGTGAACTGGCGGCGAGTTATATACTATGTTGTTGATCTAATGTGCAGGATTTTGATTCATCAATTTTTCCCTTGCTAGCCAATATAAATTGTGAATCTACCCATCTAGTACAGCTTTCCTCAATTCTGGGCATTCTAGTAGGTGTTCTCCATTTAAAATCTTGTCAGCATTGAAAATTTTACATGCTTTATCATTCATAAAACCAAATCTATGAAGATGTTCCGCCAGACAGTCATGTCTAGTGGCTAATCTGAAGTGAGCAACGGCTTCTTTCCTTAGGACATTTTTTATACTATTTCTTTTATGTTGGAGTAACTTTTGTTAGTAATTTCCTTCTGAATATTATATTGGTATTTTTGTTTTATATTAATTTTGACATTTTTTATTTTCATATCTAGTCCACAACAATTAGAATTTGAATATAATACTGCACCTTTTTTGGCCAAAAAGTCTGCTGTCTCATTAGCATTCACTCCCACATGTGCTGGTATCCACAGTAATATTATCTGTTGAAATTCTGTTTGGAGTAATTTATAATAAGATCTCACATCCTTAATATTATAAGATTCATCTGGACTATCATATCGTTCTATTGCTTGAATGGCAGAAACTGAGTCTGTGAGAACAACTACTTTATTTTCCTTTATATCAGTCCTGTAGTATATCTGTTCTAATGCTCGTTGTATTGCAAAAACTTCACCATCAAAATTTGTGGATTGTCTAGGCAATGTAAAATAATGTGAAAAGTATTTACAGTATATACCACCTCCCACATTATTTCTCAATTTATATGCAGAACCATCTGTATAAATTCTAAGCCACTCTGGTTCCAGGAATTGATTACGTAGGTGTTGTGTAGCAATTCTGCATACTTCTGGTGAGTCTTCTTGTTTATTTAGTTGTTCTATCAGCTCTTTATTTGTTACTATCTTGATAAAATCCATTGGATTAGTTCTAGGAGGATGAGGAGTGCATTTTTCTGATAAATTTAGGTAATTATAATTCTTCTCTAAAAAGGATTTGTTTGTAATCTGGTTTTTAGCTTGTATTCTCTAGGTTGTTGAAACCATTGATGTTTGCTTGGGTTTGTTTTTAATTTTATATATAATTGTGCAGCTTGTATTTCATTGTTGGCTTTCATTGGGTTATTATTTGTTCCAGCAAGAACAAGCAGCATTTTTCCAGCAACATTTGTTCTAGCAAGCTGCAGAAGGGTTATATACTATGCCTATACATATTTTATCTTCATCTAGTTGTTTATCTTGAATTATGACCCATAATACTTCCTTTGATCTGGACAAAGTTTCTTTAATTGTTTTACTCAGGGTCTTCTTAATAAAAAATCCCAGCCCTTTTAATGCTCCTTTTTTGCTAGCATTTCTCTCCTTTTTCCCACATAAGAAACAAATTAATAATGTGTTTATTTATTTACTTATTTTGTAATTGTTGCTAATATGAGTAAGATGTTTCAGGTGGAGGACGCTACGTAATCCCACAGTGTATGAGCAAGAGAGGAATTGGCGAACTATGCCGAGGAAGTGGTCCCGTCATCCTTAACAACACTGTTGGATATCCAGATGGCTCTACAGTTAAGCTCACAAATGTTTATTACATATTATGTGATTGTGCTCAAGGACTAGTGTGTGAAAGAGCTACAGGTACTTGTCAAGAACCTGTTGGACTCGATGATAACGTCTTAGTAACACACATTTAAAGTCTTCATTAAACTTCATCACCACCATCTGTGTACAAATTAAAAACATTTGCAATACTTTATGAAACATTTCACCATCTCATTTTTCATTTTTGTTGTATTCATTTAGTAGTAAATACATATTTTATATACTTTTTAGAACTTCATGAGCATTTTTTGTACAAGCTACATACCTATGTAGATACCACATTAAATAATGAATATTATCAAACAAAACATTCTTATTTTCACTAATTTTGTTTTCTGTTATATGTGTGTATGTGTAAATATAAAGACAGAGAAACTCACCAACTACTAGATATTTAAGCTCAGTATCTTCCAAGAATTATAGGATTTTCAAGAAAATCCTCCAACTACCCTTTACATGGAAAATGTTCTGTTATTTTTTATTAAAATATCATACACTTGACATTGTTGACATGAGGAATGAAATGTATATCTTAATTTTTCCGTGAAAAGCCTGAAAAGACCCCTTCAATCTAACTGGATTTTTTTATAACTGTGAAACCATAATAGGTAGACAAATTATTAGTAATAATGTAGAAGCGGTTGATAGTGAAGTACTTCAAATGAAAATGAACGAGGAGTAGGAAAACTCATTTACACTCTTCACTTAAGTAAAATTACCTGTTTAACGGGTTCTCCACATGGTCAGTTTACGAGCTTCTGTTGACTTGTTCGTCTTATAATAATTATAAGTAATAATGTAGAAGCGGTTGATAGTTATTTCAAATGAAAATTAACAAGGAGTAGGAAAACTCATTTACACTCTTCACTTAAGTAAAATTACCTGAATTTTAATTTTACTTAAGTAATTACCGTTTACTTAATGTAATTTTACTTAAGTGAAGAGTGTAAATGAGTTTTCCTACTCCTCATTCATTTTCATTTCAGGTAGACAAATACTTATTTCTGAAAAATGTATAATTTTTGAAAACAATATTTATGTCAAATATCTTTTGTAGCTTTTGTTGTTTACAGGATATATCTTACTGTTGGTCAGAATTTTCCAATAATTAAAGCTATACATTTCTGAAATGTTGTAATTATCCTGTACCAAGACCTGCACCAGCGACAAGGAAGTTGTGCAACATGTTAGAAAGTGTTTGAAACCAGAGCAGGTCAGGAATCAGTTACAGTAGAATGCTTATGTGTTTCTAGTCAGCACCTTAAAGCAATATAAACTACCCCCAAGGAGGTCACAGTCCCTCAATACCTCTCAGTACTCGCTGTGTTCCAGATGCACTGTCACTGTCGCTCACGTTGCTGGAGTTGATTAATATTTATTTTGTGACCATCAAGACCAGCTAGACTTCTCACATGTATGTGCATTTGATGAAGTTACAAGATTAGACCCTTATGGTCAATGAAGGATAAAATAAACTCCTTGGGCATAATGTTAGATGGATTCAGTATGTTATTCTGCTGTTCTATCTTCTCTACCTTCAGCCTTTAGAAAGTATCCTCCCTATAAGCTACTCCTCCTGTGTACATTCTGGTCCTTGACGCCTTGGATTGCTACAGTGTCATGTCTGTTCTTTGGTTTCTCCAAACTATGCAAAGTATTCAAAATATCAAGTCCAACATACATATATATATATATATATATATATATATATATATATATATATATATATATATATATACATACTAGATTCAAAAAGTTTCCGAAGTTTCTTAATAACACAGAAACTAGTTATCTTAAAGAAATTTATACAACATTTCCTTCAAAATAGTTCCCTTCCACAGTGACACACTTCTGCCACTGTGTGTTAAGAGACCCGAAGCACTCCTGGAAGCCATTTGCAGATACCTGTCGTAGTGTTCTTGTCGCATGTGCATTCGAAAATCTTCGCCCTTTCAGATGAGATTTCAGGTTTTTTTTCATTGCTGCTTCACCATATGCTTCTTCTAGCATTCTCAGTGCCTCCGAGGGAGATTTGTGTAACAAAACACAAAACTTTATATTTGAACGTTGCTATATTGTCAACATTATGAAATGTGATAAACGAACATGCACAAGCAGCCAAAACTTTGCCATGCAAAGACAACAATCATTATTATGAAAATTCAAATGAAGTGCTGTCATGGACATTACCAACACCTAATAAAAAAATCTGATGTGTTACACTCACATGACTTTCTCTACTCTTGTACAAACTATTTTTACAAACTCTTATTCTCCATATATTTCATATTAATTGAGATAAACATTTGCAGAAACGATCTTTTGACATGCAAAGGGAATTACATTTTACACATAGGGACCAGTTCTAAAAATACTTGACTATCGCTTAAGGCATACTATGTTCCCCTTGTTTTGTAATTGCAAGGACAATATAGAAATGCATCGACATATATCTTAATAGCTGGTTGCTAGGTGCAGCACCATTCTCTTTGCCACAGATTAATACTCTTTGCATATCCAAGACAAAAAAATGAATAACAAATTCCCATTTGAGAAAATAAGTATTGAAAAATTTAAGGGAATAACAAGCAATATCTCGAAAATGGTTCACTCAACAAAAAAACTGTGTATGACATAAATTGTGTATTTTAATGTGATCTACATTTTTTGTGCAGTAAAATTTTGTCTATTTCTTATGGTTTACCAGTTATGCAAAAGTCGTTCACAATGAACAATACTTTTGGAGACATTCCCAGAAGATTTGAGATATACATTTCATTTGTCATGAAAATATCTTAAACATATGATATTTTAATCAAAATCGTTAGCCATTTTTGAGAAAATTAAAATTTTCGAAAAATTTTCCAAGTAAAGGGTAATCTGGGGTGGGGGAATTTTCTTGAAAACCTTTGTGTCGCATCTCTGGAAGATACTGAACCTAAATACCAAGTTTGGTGTTTATCGGACTGTTCGTTTCTGAGTTATGCTGTTCACAGACATACACATGGACATGTTTCCAAAAATTGTTTTTTTTGGATTCAGGGGGTCTCAAAACATGTATTTCCGGTGAAATTCCGGTATCGAATTTTTGGGTGGAATACAATACTTCCCCTACTTACTATACGTAGTAGAGAAAGTAAAACATATCCTTTACTTTTGTATACCTACATTAAAGCGAAAATAAACAATTCTGGAAACTTTTAGAATTTTGGGTTATACAGCTTCTGTTTAAAAGATTTGACTTGTGCTGTCCTGCATGCTTTTATGTATCTATAAAAAAATGTATACTGAAACCATTTTGAATGACTTTCACACATCAGATTTTTACTTCAGTGCCACCTTTCTCTAAATAAGATATATTACCTACTGGATATGTGAGATATTAACTTTTCTACAGCAGCATTTTCAATGAATATTTTAACATGGAATTTAGAGCACAAAATCCCACTACCTTTGTTTTTGAAGTGAAATTTTCATATTAAAATAATTTGCTATTCTACTGAGTTTAAAAAAAGCTTTTGAGAAAAGCCAATTCCTTGCACTACCTAAATACATGTGAATAAGTCTGTGAGGCAATTCTACTAAAACCAATGTTAATGATACAGGGTATCATAAATACAACAGAATTATAACTTATAAATCACACTTAATTCTACAAAAGGTTAACTGGAATGTACTATGCAAAGGGGACAACCTCCATTTAGAACAGCTTTTGTTATTATAGTACCTACATATATATAGACCTAAAGTCAAGCTTTTGAGTTTGTAGGGATTGACTTAAGAGTACCAGTTTTTATGCAGGGTATTTTTTCAAGTTAAGATACAAATTTCCTCAAAAGCGCTGCTCACTTGTCACATAAGATGTTGCCAAGGAGCATACTGGGTTTGTGGTTTTAAATCCATGGCATACTCGGCAGTAAAACATTAGATAAGTAAATGATTCTATCCATAGATCAGTATTAATTCTTTGCAAGTTGTGAAAATTATTATTTTTTATAATTGTATATGGGAAAGACAAAAAGATATGTAAATATTTTATTGAAAGAACACCATAGAAACAATGTGTAAACAAACAGATAAGTCAGCCATAGCATTCTATTCCTGGATAGACAATCATAACATAGGATAAAACATCAAATTATTAAAACCTAATCACTTCTACACTTGAACTAGCCATCTGGGAAAGATTTTTATGTTAGAAGTTCTAAAGAAGTCTTAAATTTTGAGATCCTGCCAGTCAACGAATGTGTATAAGTTTACAAATCTACTACCAGATGTCAGCAAGGTTACTTTCAACTGAAGGAAGATACAAGAGAGAACAACCTTCAGTCACCAGGATAGCTGAAGATGGTGGCAAATGTCCCCAAAAACATTCCTATTGTAACATCAGACAATGAATGAAGTTTTTAAAATATATGATGTATGCATTAATATGACTTTCTCTATCCTCTATTGTTTATTAATGGGTATACAAATTACTCTTACTCAAGCTTATTTTTCTATCTACTACATTTTAATCAAAATAAACCTTTGCAGAAATAGCTATATTAACATTCCGTTATTGATACAAAGGGAACAGCAATAATCAAATGTTTAAAAACTGGACGCTATACACTGGCCTTAAAACTCCATACTGTTTCTATGCATTCACGAGAAACAACTGAATGTTGACAGAGCTTTAAAAGAATGAACAATTTGAACCATTAATAATGGATATCTCATAAATGGCTTATGCAACAAAAAAGCTATTTGAAATAAATTGTTTTTTTATTTTTTGTGTAGTACGTTTTCATCTAACACTTAATGATTACCAGCTATACAAGATTATACAAAATTCCTTCTGAATGAAGAAGACTTCACAGGCTATTCCCAGAAAATTCTAGATATACTTTTATTTGCCATGTAATATATTTAATATATGGTATTTATGGGAAATGTCCTAAAAGAAATTGGCATGAGGAATATTCTCCTATTAGATAAATATAATAACAGTGGGTTTTGGAAAGAAGTGAGATTGAGGGTGGAAGATATCGAGAAACAAGAGATATGGGCTAGTTTTGAGGATAAAAGGTCATTGATCTTGTATATATCAGTTAAAAGAGATTGGGGAAGGGAGAAGTATGTAGATATATGTAATCAATTTGGTAGAATAGGTCTTGCGTGGATGCGCACAGGAGTAATATTTTTAAAAAGGAATGGATATAATTGTTCGGGGAGATGTATTATGTGTGATGAATCGGGTAGTACTTATCATTGTCTAATAGAATGTGATAAGGTCAAAAGGTGGAGAGAGGTTATATGGAATAAAAAATGGGACAAGTTAAACAAAGAAGCAGTAGCATTAAGAATGTTGGGAAGCACAAAAGTAGAAATAATTAAAATGATGGGAACATTTTTAGGCAACACAAGGGATAAGTGGATAAGGAGCTTAAGAAAGGTACAGCTGAACGAGCATAGTCTGTAAAGTAGAGAGATTGTATAGTAGCTTTATCCCAATATATACAGCCTAGGGGCTAAATATGGGGGAGCTAGAAAACTGGTGCACTAGACATAAGTTTTAGATGTAAGCTTTATTTGTATTATTGTAATAATGATGAAATAAATATTACATTACATTACATTACATTACATTACATTACATTACATTACATTACATTACATTACATATATGGTATTTTAATCAAAACCATTAGAGGCATTTTTGAGAAAATCAAAAATTTTGAAAAATGTTTCATGTATAGGGTAGTTGAGGATGGGCAGTGGGATTTTCTTGAAAACCTTCCTGTTCTTTGGGAGATACTGAATTTAAATTCCAAGTTTAGTATTTATCTAAGTTTACATTCTTGAGTTATGCTGTTCACAGACACACACACACAAATGGACCTGTTTCTATAAATGTTTCTTTTTGATTCAGTGGGCCCTAAAACATGTATTTCTGGTGAAATCTCATATCCAATTTTTGGGTGAAATGTAATACTTTTTCTATCTAATATGTACGTAATAGAAAAAGTAAAAATGCATGCTCTACTGTGTGTAAAACTATATAGCACATGCCTGGCAGTCACTCGCCTCGCAGCGCAATGTTATCAGAGTAGACAGACACATGCTAGTGAGGAACAATGTACATTGTAACACAAAGAATGAAAATTTTAAATCTTATCTCGCTTCCTTTAAAGTAATGGGACTGCTAGACTTTTTAAGTATTGTCATCAACTTCTGAATTACTTAGTTCAGAGTTACCATTTAAGGTAACTTACCTAGGACACCCTAGTAACTTCTTTGAAGAAATCACCTTCCTGTAGTAATCCACATGCCTAATACCTAAACTCCAGTCCTCTTTTTAACTCTATTGTCTCATACAGAATTTTCTCGACATCACCTAATGTTTTGTTTCAGCAACTCACCTCTTAGCCAATAGCGGCTTGTAAGTATACATTTTGGGTGTTTACAAAACTTTAGAGTCAGATAGCTATGAAAATGTGAAAGAGCATCTGTTAAGTAATAATTATGATTATGAACAAACTGTTACATCAATAATTGTATTATTATTATTGTTGTTGTTGTTGTTGTTGTTGTTATTATTATTATTATTATTATTATTATTATTATTATTATTATTATTATTATTATTATTATAGTAATAATAATGCATAAGTTGTTGGATGAAAGAAAGGTTGTTTTTATGGATGTGTACATAATTAAGTACAGTGTTTTAAGGCAAGAATGAAGTAATGTGTAAATTAAATTATAGTCGACAGTATTAAATTGGGTTTTTTTTATTCATGGACGCTCTATAATTGCTGTGGACCTTCATCCCATTCTATATTGGGCATGAAAGACTGGTCATTTTGCTCAGAGGCCTCTTTATCAGGCTTGAGGTTCTTTTACGTGCCATAAACCTATGACATGGGACCACCGGCTTTTCTTCCCTTCCGAAGGAAGCCATGTTAAGGATTTTTATGCCCAAAAAAATCCAGCACCCTCTGCCAGGTTTGAACCCACAACCTCGGGAACTAGAAGCTTGCATGGTAACCACTACACTACGGAGGATGACATAGTCGAGAATATGAAGGTCTGGAATAATGAGAGAAGTTTCTGAGCTCATAAGGTACTGTATTACTCTAATATACCGACCCCGTTGCCACATTACATTGAGTTTAGAGAAAAGACATGGTAGATTTAAAACCTGTAGATTTTAAGTTATTGCATATACGAGTATGCTACATTTAATACCCTTCAAATAAAGAATAACCAATAACTCTGCAAGGTGTCAGATGTTGAGGTGTTCACTTGCTCTTGTGCTCTTATACAGCAACCGCCATTGCTCTTAACCTTGGCCCATTTAAACTCAATAGAACTGAATTTGTTAAGGTCAAGACCCATCTCATTAGCTTACCTATCAAGTTCATATTGTATTTCTTCAAATTTAATCACTGCAGAAGTTCAAAAATTGGATGTGTTGGATATTGTTTACCTACAATCTCTCTATTATTTCTTGTTTCTAGAACTTGTGTTGGGAATTTTATTTGCAATGGTGGTATGACTGTTAGTACTAAGTATCCAAGATTATTATGGAACCTTTTTCTAGTGAACAAAGTAAATTGTTGATAAGCCAATCTTTGTATGATTGTACATTCATTTCAAAATGATCTCTCTCATGTTTATGTTGACGTGAAAGAAAAACCCAGTATTTCCTGACACTGCATGCCATACAACTAGCCTGATTCCCTTGTCCCAAAACTTTCGTATCACCAGAATCTTAATAGAAACATTTTGTGGAATGATTTCTGGTTAACACTGTTTCATCTAGATGCACTGTAGGATGGCTCTCTCCTGAAGTCTTAAGATGATGCAATTTTCTGAGAAACTTAGTTAAGCCCCAACAATGTCTCCCTCTCCATTACAAACTTCCTACCATCATTAGCTTTCCTGTATTTGTATCCAATGGGCTTCATTATGCTGTACATCGATCTGGAGCCTTTGTAATCAATTTTGTCTCTCATTTCAAATGTTAATTTTTTGCTGTTGGATATTGTCCTTTCTCATAATAGCATGGATTATTCTACAGCAGATGCAACAGGAAAATTCTTAAAGTGTGTATGCAGGGGTATCTGCATACATTTTATTACAGAGGGTAGCCAAACCATAGGCATTTTTAGTTATAGAGAAACGTTTGTGAATTTGTTGCCATAAATTTGATTCCATTTGAACATTTCTTAAGCTACACCACTAAAAGCTTTAGTGATGTAGCGTTAACTATATTTGAGAGCACACACTTTTGCGTAACAACATGACAACAGCAAATGAAACAGAAGAATAAACAACCATGCATCATGACACAATTTTGATACTTTTTATAGTCTATTCTTTGTCCATTCCCTTGCATACAGTGTGAATACAACCATGCATCATGACACAGTATTGATACTTTTTATAGTCTTATTCTTTGTCCATTCCCTTGCATGCATGATGAATACCGTGACAATTTCAAGTAACTTGCACATCCAAGAAAATCGCAAACACTTTGGAATAGTTAAGTTAGTACTGAAGTTAACAGTTAATGCAGGAAATTACCTACTAATAATATTGGTAGGCAGGCATCAGTCAGCTGATCATTCATGCTTGCTGATGACTTGATTCAACAATGTGTGGAACACTTGCCAAAATTATTAAACTTGCTGCCAATCATCCTGCATTTGTTGGTGCCAGGTAATCAACGGGGAAGTGTTTGGTGGTTTTATTGCATACAGAGCAATATACTTCAAAGCCTTCTTATTATCTCTTTTTTCTTTCCTTTCTTCTTTTTAGTGTTTTAGTTATTGGATCATAGGAAAGTAAAAAAAATTTCCTTTTGTTTTTTCCCTTCTAGGATGTAACTCCCACCAGAGTGTACCTGCTGAGATATTGGGCAGTAAAAGACGATGGTCATGATAATACATTAATGGTAGCAATGGAAGTTGCAGTAGAGACCAGCTCTACAAATTCTGATGTGTCAGGTGAAGGTGGAACACCATTTTTGGTACTCCCCACTACAAGTGTTGCTCTCCTACCCCCGGTGCAATCAAATTGCAACAGAAAGAAGTGTCAACAGTAATCTACAGAAGAAACCTCCTCTAGGATATCAATATACCAATCTGGGGCCTTATTTTGTGACCAATAGGAGAAATCACAAGTATATTAGGGATTTTCATCCCCTAAAGATCAGGAAATGGCTTTTTCATCATGCAACGGGTTAAATTAAATTGAGTTTTACTTATGGAACTACTATGGTTCTTAGCATTCTATATTAGGCGTGAAACACCACAACATTTTGCTCACAGGCGTCTTTATCAGGCTTGAGGTTCATTTATGTGCCATAAATCTACGACATGGGACCACCGGCTTTACTTCCCTTCTGAACGAAGCCATGCTATGGATTTTACACCCACAAAAATCCATTGCCCTCTGCCAGATTTGAACCAGCAGCCTTGGGAACTACTGTCCATTCCAAACCAGAGTACCTTTCACTGAAAACAAACTCTTTGTATTATCCGCGCGAAAGTAGTTCGCAATCCCCGCCCATAATGGCTGCTTGTTCCCCTCCCATGTGCTTGTTGAACACTATTTAATCTGTAAAAAGGCTCCTTGCGTGAGAATCACAGTTCAAAATGCAACCTGAGGTAACAATCGATTTTATAAGTATGCGGCAGTGAACATTTTACTTAAGTTGATCACAATCCTCGGGCAAAAGTGCAACACCCAAATCCGAATCCTCCGAAGATGACTCGGCTACCATATCAGAATCAGAACTACTCTCCAAAATGACAAGCTTATCCACAATTCCACAGCACTGTCGCACTTAAAACAAGTTCCCACATTTTATCCTCTTCTATGTTGTATTTTGTCTGTTTATATTCCCTGCTCGCTTTCGTTACACTTCTCACTGAAACGACTGTAAAATCCAATATTAGTTTGGTAATATGCAATAATGCAAGTGTCGGATATTTTTATAATAGTGAGTTGAACATATTAAGTATTGTTTGTTTTTAGCCACGTTTTAACTGTTTCCCGCTTCTGTGTTTGAACAGTTTATTCGCACTACACGCACCTTCCTCTGCTATGTGAGCTCAAATACCAACTGACTAAATCACAAGATTTGACCTGAGCTGAGCATGTGTGTTAGTGTATTATGAATAACTGCTCGCTTATCATATATCCTGTGTTACGCAAAGTGTTTATTCGGTACTCAGATAGCACCTCTGGGAATTCATTGCTGCATTTCTTGTGTATGTAAGAGATTGGCAGTCGTTTATACGGTTGGTATTAACAAGCAAGATGCTCTCGGCGTTAGCGCAACAACAGGCGAAAATCTTATTTTGTAATCTCTTAACAGCTAGTATATATCCATTACCTTTAACGGCGAGTTCTTATGATAACCGCAATAAAATGTGCAGTTCTATACCTTTCCTGCTCTAATATTTCATAATACAATACATATATTAAGAAACTATTTACGTTGGCGTAAGAGTATATTCTTGGGTTCGTGACAAGCCGAAGCACGTGCTTCTGTTTACATCAGAGGAAACTGGTTTGGAATGGACAGTAGGGGCTAGCATGATACTCCTAGATCACGGAGGATATAGGATCGTTTTCATACCTTTTTATCAAGCCAACTAATTACTAGACTTCGACTTTGATAAAACACATGACACTCGGTCATACATACCACACTATAATCTAATCATTAAAATGGAGGTACATAATGTGTACCAATTCAATTGTAGACAACAGGACAATGGAGCGTATACATATGTCCCTATGAGAACTTTAAAAGTTACTTTCTGGGCACAGCATCTGCCCAATTAAATTTATTTTTACCATAAACATTTTCTTTTGGAAGAATCATATACAGAATAGGGCAAAACTGCTTTAATTGTTACCCCCAAAAAGTTTTGATTTGTGCATTTTTGCGATACTTTTTATTTCCTAGCTTATATCCTGCCCCATATGCCATGGTTGTCTGTGACCCTGCTTAGTAGAACCCACAGTTCTGCTTGCGTTACCTATTGTATTAAATGTGGAGATTCTTCTCTGCCTTCCTCCCCTCTTTTCTCTGTGCAACTTAATGGCATGTGATGTTTTTAAAAACCACCAATAAAACTACTTTCTCTGATTTGTTAATATGAATTAAAGCATATGAAAAAGCTTCAACAGTACACAAGCTTATGCCTGCAATGAAATTTAGCTATACTGTTCCTTGGAGAAAGGAAAGCAAAATTTTAATAATTTCTTAAATACTCATTCTATCAAAATGTTGCATTAAAAGCTTTTTAGAAATATTTCCCTAATAAACTTTACTCGTGTAAAATTTTAAAAGCTTGAATAATAAGCAGGATATCTTGATTTCTTTATTTTGTGACCTACAACCTCCCCCCCCCTCTTTGGGAAAGTAATTAAGATATCATATATTGTATATTTTAAGTGGAATCTAATGTAAATTATGTAATCATTATGTTACCAATCTATTTGCATTAACACTGAGTGAAAAGGTTTATGAACACCCTTTTCCTTTCATAGATTTGTATTAAAATGCTTTGAAGTGCAGAGGCATCTGGCAAACAAACACTTTTCCTTGCAGGTGGGAAATGCATTTGACGGGTATGGTAAGCCAAGATGCTAGCTAAAAACGGGTGCTCTTTTTCTGATTTTGCTGCTAATTGGTTACTGGACTATGGGAAAAAAATTAACTTTGTTAGGGCTGTTTAATTTTCAAGGCATTACCTTTCTGATAACCACCAATTAAAACCAAAACGCATGTAGGTTTGAATGAAAGATTAAAATAGTGTAAATGGATTAACTTATTTTATTGCTATTAGATACAGAAACATTCAGGTGCTTATTGAAACATTCAATGAGAACAAAGAAAGTAAAATAGGTGCTTTTATTTAAAATTTTAAGGAATGTAATAAAAAAAAAGAAAATTTTTATAAAACAAAAATGACACACACAAGACAGTGAAGTGCATTTGTGTATGTGTGGTCAATTATTCAGCTGTATTGTGACATTCTACACAGTATAAATTACAATTTATAACAAAGCAAATGTTAAATTGTGCCACTTAATGAATAAAAAGAAAATGAGAAAAATGTAGACTAATAATTATTGTTCTATAATATATATTTCAGGACTTAATTTTTTTTATGTTGCAATAAGCATCCAAAGATAAATGGTATGCTTTTTAATTGGCTTTGTGTACAGAACTGCTTCCTAAGATATCTATACCCCTTTCACCCAATATTTTATATACCATACAAATTTATTTCAACATGTTTTATATATTAAGTTATATAAAAATTATACTGCAATTTGTAGCAACTGGCAGGGTATCTCTATTAATTTTAAACTCTCTCATAATCATAAAATGCAAGAAAATACAGGATTAACACTTTGATTTCCAGGAGTTTATTCAGCTGAAGAGGCAAGAAACCCAGGGTTTTCCCACCTATTTTGAATAATTATTTGCAGTATATCAATCAAAATCTGCTAAAATGTCTTAATATAGTTTTTCTAAAAAAATAAGAAAACTGTCATAACTTTTTTATTACTACTTTATTTTCAATTTACAAAAAGTATCAAAATGTGATTTTCAAAAAATTGGTAAAGCAGCTTACATCATATTTACACATATCTAGCTTTGATATGGTACAATCTGAAACATTCTGGCATACAAAGGGGAATATTACAGTCTGGACACCAGCAGCTGGTTTCTTTTCCGGAAGCTTTCCCTTCAGAATGTTTTTATTTGTCAGAACAATCCTATACCCTAGTTGAATGTGCATTTTTATTAGTGGGAGGTATTTTGTCTGAAAAGTGTCGTCTAATATGCCAATTATCATTTCTGTCATCCTCTCCATCAGCGCTAAATACAAAATGACATAAACCTTTTTAAATACTATAGGCTCTGTGTGATGAAAAGTATGTTACTCACATAAAAAAAAAATTATTTTCCATAACAATAACCATAATTACTTACCAGCATTATCTGGAACATATTCCTTGCCTGAAAGCTCCAAAAGCTCTCCATCAGAATCGGAATTTTCCAATACTTCATTGATTGCATCCTGAATTTCAGCTTCAAATCACAGAAATCAAGGAAACCGCTGCATTTTAAGATTTATAGACACCAAACATAACAAACAGTTGTCCGCTTTCTAGGAAGATGGCAGCTGATATTACGAACTCTCTTATATTTCCTAATAGTTTACTAAAGCGAGAACAGATGCAGCATAAATCAGACAGCTAAAAGATAAAACATGTCTGATCTTCGCTACATAGCCCATGCCCGAGTAACAGCCATAAAATTGCATTAAAATTTAGAAACACGTGCCCAGTTGGCACATGATTATCTTGCACGGCCCAAGCAATACTCCGGCTTGGGCTTCAATGTGTTAAGAAGGGTGAACTAGGAAAGGAATTTAAGAGCAGAATGTGCTTTCTTCAGGTAACATCATTTATTACAGCAGGACTAAAGGAGTAATATTACAACTCATATTTTAAGATTTTTGTAACAACAGTCCATATAAAATGATATGTTAAAAGAATGAATACAAGAAGCAAAATGTCAACATCAGTTCTTAAAAAAGAAATCACAGTATCCAAAAATATATTTGCTACAAATTTATTTGCATTTATTACTGAGTGCCTGTTGCTATTTTATGTAATTTATCTGCATATTCTACTATATTATCTGTTGCTTCACAGTGTTTCTGCAGACTTTCGTTAATAACTCCATAACCATAAAAGGCACCAGCTATTGCTCCTGCCATGCTGGCTATTGTGTCCGTGTCTCCGCCGAGAGAGATTGCATACTGGATTGTGCGACGAAATGGATTGTCCGTCTGAAACATAAGAAATTGTTTTTTGGACACCTAAAAGTAACAAAAATGCATTCCTGTTACTGATAAAGAGCAAGTTAAATGAATGTAACCATATATACTGAAGGTCCAAGACAGCTGTATTCTTGAACCACCTCCTAGTTTACACTTTGCAATATCCTTATTTCCCACTCCACATCACCCCTTCAACACAAGGTTTGCCAAACAGCATTTACATTATCCTTTTAAATTCATAACAGCAAATTTTGAAAGCATCCTATAATGAACTTTCCCTTCTACAATGAATTGCCTTTCAAAGTGTTTGAGGCATTGCCATCGTCAGATGTGATCCACTGCTGCTTTCTGACATAGATATTGATGTTACCTTCAGTTGAACATATTTAGAGATAAGATCACCTCATAGGCAAGAACGTAACCCAAGAAGTAACAATCATTTGCGCATTCCCTATGTGCTCCAAGATCAAATGATTCCCTCGACATCTTTCCTGAGTTGTACCAGTAGAAAAAAAAAGTCATTGTACATTCTGTGATTGTTCAAAGTGATCTGTTGTATACAAAGTCCCTGCAACTAAGAGAATGAGAGGCGGGATTCCCTTTTTGAATGGTTCGGAAGTTAAACCTGCAGAAATTTACCGTCAAATAAAGGAAGTGTATAGTGATACAGTAATGAATGAAAGAAATGTGAGAAAGTGATGTAAAATGTTCAATGGATGGACAACTGTGCATGTCAAAACTCGATCTGGATCTCTTCCACTCATCACAGAAGAATCAAATTAATAACAAAATTTTGCAAGACAGACTAATAATTCTATACCAGTTATAGATTTCTTTTTCAGACATTTCTCATTGTCTGCTTGGTGAAACTGTGTCCAAACATTTGGGCTTAATGGACTGGCGGCAGCCAACTATAACACAGGAATTCTAAAGCTTGTGGATAGGTATAAAAATGCTTAAATAAAGGAGGTATAGAAATAAAATATGGCTCAATTTTATATGTGACATGTATTTTTTAATAAATTACATCTTTTTAACTTATTAAGCCTTGTAATTCATTATAGTAGTGAAGTCTGATTACAAGATCCATTCTGCTTTGTTACTCAGTACCAGGGGGTGGCCTCTCAATATGGTAGCATGTTTGTACTACACTAAGCAAGGTGGAACTAAAGTAAAACATGCAACTTGCATTTGGGAGGTTCCAGGTTCAAACCCCTGGGACCGACCAACCTGAACAAAGGTTTTCTCACAGTTTTCCTCAGTCGCCAGACAAATGCTGGGTTGGATAATTTGACCTGCAAATTTTCCTATCATCGTTTTCATCACTACATTTGATTTCGTTCTTCTTCACCTCCATACGAGGCATTGGGCTGATCACCCATTCTGGATATATTATGATCCAAATATTTGACTGCTCTTTGACAGGATACTGACTAAAGGCATTTGCTTGTAAGTCCCTCAAAGAAGGGTAATCCAGAAGAACAAGAAGAAGAAGTTTGTACTATAACCAAAATCCTGGCTCTCTCTTTAATGTACGAGGACTTGTCCCAAAAGTACCCGATATAACAAAGAAAACATCTTTATTTCTCTTCATCAAGGGTGGCAAAAATGCCTTCCTTCCGCAAGTCACCAAATATGCAACACGCACTGCATTACTCAGCAGCATGTGAAAAACAAAACGACAGTGGCAGAGAGGGAATGGCACCTACAAGTCAAAATGAGTCACGAGTCCTGTTTTCACCACCTCTGCTCTACATAGTCTCCTTTCAGCTCGATACACTTTTCCCAGCGATGTTCAATAGCTTCAATATCCTGTTTATAGTGAAAACCGTTATGCAAAATAGCCATCAACTGCAAATTCCACCTCTTCATTGTTGGCAGATTTTGTGAACCACCGTAGTTCAGTCACCAGCCGCCACTACCCAATACTTTGTTACTATTGCACAGGGGCGATCATTCCATGGAATGAGTCATTTCCTTATGCTTGGCATAAAAGAAATTGCGCCTCATAACATATTGTTAATATTTGTATTTGAAAGCTTTGAATGCTCTCTAATTATAAGGCTACCAGACAGCAATGGAATTGTACCTTTATCGGCAGTAGGTACATTGTTTCAGAAGGCTTGGCTGTTTCCCTACAGAATGTAACATGTCAACAGTTTTCGTAGCTTCATAATGTTTTGGTTCTTTCCAGATGGAACATGAGAATGAGTTTTCAATGGCATTGCACTGGGAGAACTGTTACGGCTAATATTTACACCAAATCTTTATTCTAAACATATTTTATGAATAACTATAATCTCATGTAAGTATATGACATAATCACCAATACCTTATTACAGTAGGTTAGTAAAATCGCTCTTAGAATGAAACTAACTCTATTTAGTTGTATAGTGGTTCCAAGCCGGATGGATGAAAAACAGAATGCACTGAGAAATTCATTCCACAAAGATGCAGGTAGAAGCTATGACTGCAGCAAGGATTGTGCGGGACAGGGGAGTGCAATAGGTAAGGAAAAAGAAGTGTGGATCATTGCGGGTGCATATTGGAATCTCTATGCCAGTCATTTGGTGCATGAAGTTTTGAAGAGAAGAATATTATCGCAAGTGGGAAGACTGTTACAAAAAGGTGAGTTCACTCTTCAATGCTATAATATAATAAAATTAAGTGGTTGTATGGATGTAAAATGACATCCAGACTGTACTGTACAAAATTCTGTAATGAAACTGGCATGTAGGTTTCTGCAGGGTTTGTATATATTGCCCTCGGCAATTGCAGTCACATATTCGAGCTGAAATTTCACTCACAGTTGGTACATCCCAAATTAAATTTCAGCTAGAAAAACAGTGAAAAATGGAGGTAATAAAACAACGAATTGGTGAAAGAAAAGTAAAAAAACCTTTGCTAGATATAGTTATCTACCCTGCTATACAAGAATTGCCATTCCAATGTCTTGCACAAGATAAAAATTCTCCAATCGGGGAAACTATGTAGAATTAGTTTCACTATTAAGTAAATACGATTTACTGAGGCAAAATTCACAAACAGCTACAGTGTTTTCAGGTCTATCCAACCAATTTAAAAGGAATTAATAGATTGCACTGCCAAAAGTTGTTTTAGATGAAATTAAAGATGAAGTTTTTGATGTAGAATTTGTAGCTATTATTTTGGATACAACTAACGACATATCTGCACACTCACAACTTTCTACTGTAACAAGATATGTTTTTGTCAATGGAGAAGTTGAACAATTTCTGGGTTTTGTCAATATAAGTGATGATTGCAGCACAACTGTTCTGGCAGAACACCTCTTTCTTACATTGGAAAGGTATCATTGTGGGTCCAAACTATAATTCAGCAACTTAGAAAAAACCCTCAAGGGGTAATTCACCTGTTCATGCATTCCCCCTCTCTAACTGACTAGGGCAGGTATGCCTCTGAGTCGGCACAATTTTGTCTAGCCCATGTTTTATCTTATTTTCACAAAATCGTTTATCACTTAATCACATCACTGTTGTAACTATCCAACTGTAGAGGCAGGACTAAAGACACAAGAGCATTGCAACAAAAATGCTGTGTTTGTAGTGCTGTGACAGGCCACACAAAGATCAAGGTGCAGCGGGTGTGAAAACAAGTGTTTGCATATAACTAGCGATAGCAATTCACATACATGCAGTATTATCATGGGATATCTTCCAAAAGCAAATTCACACTTTTTAGGGTATTTCATGTCCTTCACTCCCCATCTATCTCTTCAAGGAAAAAAGTTCCTCGCTGATTGATTTTCATAATACAAATTATTTCAATTGAAGTTTTGCAAAGAAAACTAGCGGCTTTAATTTTTTTACAGGGAGACCAATTACACATTATCATCATCCCAAATCTGCGCTCTTTAACATACCTCTTACAAAAATGGAATAAGGGTTACCACGATGTAAACAAGTGTCTATTAAATTTTTCTACACTATAAAATTGCTATGTTCACAGCAGTGATGTGACACTTGTTTCCCACGTATCAGCCCACTTCACCTTTAAGACACCTCATTGGAGAGCTCAGTAGCTAAGGGCAAAAGACAAATAGAGTGGAGGAGATTTATCCTCCTGAATACTCGCGCAGTCCATAGACCGAGGGATTTTACCAAGTTGTAATACTATAGTAGCACAGTGTTATGATGGTGCTGCAGTAATGGTGTGAGAACTAAATGTTCTCCAAAAGAAAATGAGAGATAAGTATCCTAATGCAATATTCAGATACTGTCTTGCTCACTGGCTCAATTTTGTGCTTTCAAAGTCTCCATATAGAATCATGTAAGATATTTTTTATGACATTAAGCAGTTTCGCTTCCTTTTTTTACGATTCCACAAGGAGGACCGCGGTCTTGGACAAAGTTGTCAAAAAAACAGTTCCTGAAGTTATGTCCCACACATTGGAACTACAGCGGAAGACTCTTGGAAACAGTGGCAAAACATAAAGATCTTTCTCAACTGTTTGAAGAAATTTTAGATAATCCTGAACAGTGAGATACTCAGACCTATCATGATGCAGGAGGTTTAACAATGTACTTGAATTTGAATTTGAGTTCTTAGTCCAAATCTTCAGTGAAGTATTTAGTTTACCTGATGCACATTTTGATATTTTACAAATAAAAATGTTGGATATCACCTTTTGTATGGCCAAAGTAAGAAAGACTAAATCATGGATTTGGTGAAAGGTTTGATGCAGTATGGACCTCCTGTGAGAAAAACGTTAGAGCATCTAAGAAAAGATGTCGTAATGATCAACTTGACATCTGGACTCTATAATAAAGTATACAATATATTATATAATCGATTGGAAATCTATTTCAATAGCCAAAACTGAAATTCCTGAGTTATTTTAAAAAGAGGAAAATAGAAGTCATTTTCCTGAAAAGTTTGTAATGGGCAGCATTTTGATTTTGCTCATCTCAGTAGCCAACTCATTGAGACATATTCGACACAAGACTATCTTTCAACGGGAATTCCTAAATTCTCCTACTCAAAGAGTTCAGGTTTGTCTGTTTCTGCTTTTACGGAACTTTAATAAGCTTTGTGCCCTTGTTTCAACAACACAAGTGTCCAGTGCCAGTGTTGAATGCTCTTTCTCTGCATACTGAAGGATTCATAACTACTGCAGGAATACACAGGGACAGAATAGACTTTCAAACTGTCATTCCTTTCCATACAGAAAAAGCCTTTGAAGCTGAAATGTGCCAAAAACGAGGAGGATTTCTACTGACTACTTATTAAAGAATTCAACAAGAAGGATAGGAGACTTAAATTAACGTTCAAGTAAAACTACAAACATTACTTCAAAAGGTACGCATTTCCTTCTCTTTTCCATCATAAATTATTTTAATTATTTTTACCACATGTTGAACAATTACAATAAAGAAGTTTTGGGATAAAATTTATACACAATTTGACATTTTTAATATTTTTAAAATTTCCTAAATGACAGCCATCACAAGTGCTTCCCCTTGTCAAAATGTCACCGCATGCCACTACTACTGCATCTTCACAAAAAGCTTTAATTTAATACAAATTTAATGATTTTGTAATGATGACTGTAATGTATAACTTTTGGAATACTGCTTCAGGTATTTATAAAAATGTAGAAAGTAGTAGCTCTCAAGAAGCACTGGATCAATGATACATGACCATATGACCTGCTGAAAACAGCTGGTAACTTATACTGTGAAAAATCTTCCATAAATGATTTTACATGCCATAAATGATTTACACAAGGCAAGTAATTATAGCATTGCTTACCTTCCCCGACTTTTTTCTATAGTGGTAGTCATAATGAGGCAATACTGGTGGACAAGGAAAGGGACATTTGGATACAGAAAAACTATAAATAATTGCTGCTTAATAATTTCTGCGTAAACATATGTAATGAATATAGCTTGTGACATAATTCAGACAGCCTACCAAATATTGTGATTATTTTACACACTATACTTTTTATTACCTCAATTTCCTTTACCTCTATTTCTGGGATGGGCTCAGTGGCACGCAAGAAACAAAATATTGCAGTTGGTACTGAATACAAGGCAGCAACACTGGTTCCCAATGTCTGCTCCACTTCTTCATCATGTGTACCTTCCGTTTTTTCCAACAGAGCCTGCATCTTCCTCAGCTGTGTTTGATAAGGTTGTGGATCATCAATACCCAAACTGCAAAACCATTATTTCAAATCAAGGGAGATGCATCTCTTATAAAAACTTCTGAAAATCAGAAACTTTTAAGAGGTTTTAAAGTTTTTTTTTTCAATGGATATGTGAGCAACAAGACCAAAATTGGCCATCAAGTCTTGAAATGTGAATTTCTTTGATCAATTTACAAGAGAGACCACACTATTAAAAAAAATCTGATGTATTACATTTGCATGACTTTCTCTACCCTCAATTGTTTATCAGTGGGTATGCAAACTATTCTTATGAAAGTCTATTTTTCTATCTACTTCATTATAATTACATAAACCTTGTGGAAAGTGCTACATTACAAATTTTGTTATAGATACAAAGAGAACAGCAATAGTTAAATGTTTAAAAACTGGACGCTATATGCTGGCCATAAAATACTATACACTTTCCATGCAATCGCGAGAAGCAACTGAAAATCGACAGGAGTTAAAAAGAATGACAAAGTATTCAACAATATGAACCATTAATATCTCGGAAATGGCTTATTTCACAAAAAAGTTATTTGAAATGAATTGTGTTTTAAAGACAGGCCACTGAGTGGAAGGAAGAAGACACAAGAAGAAACACGTGCTAGAGTCTCTGCTTCAATTGAACAATCTCCTATGAAGTCGACACGTAAACATGCTTCGGAACTCAGTATACCGAGAACAACAATGCAAGATCATATGAAAAAAACCTTTAAGCTCAGACATTTTCAACCGACGTATGTAAACGAGTTATCAATAAAGACTGGAATGAGCACATTCTAGCATGTCGTGCTTTGTTAACTAAATTTCCAAATGCAGTCAACTATGCCAAGGTTATGTTTTCAGATGAATGTGCTCACGTGCTAGATATATTGTTCTTTTGGGCCAAAGAGAATCCTCATTACACATTGAGTTAAAAAGGAACCTGCCTCGTGCAATGATGACATCACATCTGCTTGGACAGTACTTTTTCAAAGGAACTGTGTGAATGTCCCAAATTATTTACACATGTTACAAACATTGTTAATACCTCAGCTTGAGGAAAGGGTCTCACAGAACACACATGGTTGCAGCAAGATGGAGCACCTCCTCAATACGCTCTTGCAGTGTGCGAGTTCATAAATGAACACTTTCCAGGATGGTGAATATGTCGTGGTTCATCAGCTACACCAGCTCCCTTGAAATGGCCACCAACAAGTCATGCCCTCCTCACCACACCTGACAACTTGTTATGGGGAGACATTAAGGCACATGTATCTGCACGTTATGATACAAACGAAGAATTGCACAATGCTGTTGAGGATGCATTTCGCACTATAACACCGGACACGCTCAAGAATATGTCAAGAAGAACATGGAGGCATATGGAACTGTGTTTACAGCATGATGGGGAACATACAGATATATTGTACACTTAATACGTAAGCACTTGTGCTAAAATAAATCAATTACCATTCAATACTAGGAGGTATGGGGACTTCTCGCCCACCCTGTACATATCTGTATGCTTATTGAAAATGTGATAGAAGTATTCTTTGAGACAAGTTTCCTTATGTCTCTTAGTCTTCTTAATGTATACCTTGTTGGATTCTAATCAATCAATCTTGTATATGCCAGCTCCTTTTACTTGAGAAGGAACACTATCTACTTTGTTTAATTTAATTAAATTCCTGATGACGGTTGTTGTATGGTGCCAACGAGACATTATAATCATTGAAGAAGATTCGAAACTTGCTTATTGTCCAAGTGTGGTAAGTAAACTTTTTATAATATTCCATTTTTTATAAGAAGAGGTTCACTAATAGATCATACTATTGCAAACTGCTACCTTTTGCTTTCTTGGATTAAAACTGTTGGTTTTTATGTAATTAACTGTGTGCTTATATTTCCTGTGTATGTGAGCTTAGAATCACGGTTCCTGATAATTTTGAGGTCCAGAAAAGGTATCATATTGTCTTTTTCTATTTCAATGGTGAAATTTAATGGAAGATTCCTGTAAATTTAGAAGCTTCAATGTGTCTCTTTTTAAAATAGCAAAAATGTTGTCCATATGTCTAATTAAGACCTTAAACGCTTAGGAGCAAATAGTAGTAATATGGTAAATGCCAGCAGTTAAGGTAAATAAAGCCAATGACCTCAGAACATGGGGTCGTCCTCTATGGTGTAGTGGTTATCATGCTAGCCTCTAGTTCCCGAGGTCGCGGGTTCAAACCTGGCGGAGGGCGATGGAATTTTTCAGGCATAAAAATCCTTAGCATAGCTTGCTTCGGAAGGGAAGTAAAGTTGGTGGTCTCATGTTGTAGATTTACGGCATGTAAAAGAACCTCAAGCCAGATAAAGAGGCCTCTGAGCAAAATTACCGGTCTTTCATGCCCAATATAGAATGGGATGCTAAGGACCATAGCAGTTAAAGAGCATCCATAAATAAAACTCAATTTAATTTTCTTCAGAACATGGGAAAAGATCTTTATAAAGAAGTTTAACAACAAACCAGTAGAATGTAGTTTCTGGGCTTGTAGGCCATGGTCCAGTCGATGAGACATTTCCTGACATTTCACCCATAACTCCATCGGGCATCTTCAGTGACTCCTGGCTGGTTTACAATTAGCATAGTTGTTAAACCAGCTAGGAGTCACTTAATGGATTTATAGGCAAAAGTCAGATGATATTTCATTGAGTGGACCCACAGCCTATAAACCCAGAAACTACATTCTACTGAATTAACACCGGCCATGAAAGCCTAAGCATGTACATTTAACGACAACCTCGTGAACTTGAAGCCCTCGAGGATATTTTCAAGTTTATCAATTCTCCGCCAGTAGCACACAGGAGTTCCTATACCAAAAAAATATCAGTAGTCAACAACAAGCTGATGATGGCAGACAATAATCTGTGAAACATGTCCTCAAAATTTTGAGTCAGTTAAGTTAAGCAGTAAGGGTGTATTATGTCAACTCATCTATCTTCTATTAATGTATTAGTTTTCACTGTATTTAGTTCCTTCATCTTATGTGAAGTATATAAATGTTTATGGAGCATATGTCCTTTATATATAATCCTAGTCCTGAGCTGTGATCCTCTGACACACTTCCATGTCATTAAGTCTATTGCTCTCTGAAGACACTTCATTATCTCAATTAAACTGGAATTGGTTCATCCAATTCATAAACTCTGGAATACTGAATGACAACAATCTCATCACCAAATATATTCAACATGCAAGATGAATGTGAATTGCATCACTGGACCACAGCAGAGGATGAGAGTAAGACGTCCTCAAAACATGTATAAGTAAATATTTATTTGTAGTGAACTTTGAGTGCTAGGATCTGCTCCTTTTCAACTTAATGGTGAATTAATTTATTCGTATGAAAATAAGGCAACTTTACAGGCTAGTGAATACCTACCCTTCTTCATCTCCTTCTAGGTTAGACATCTTTTCTATCAGATCAGAGGAAAACTTTATCACATTCAATTTCTCAGCTGGATTTAAATACAGAGATTGGTGTATAGCAATTGCCTGTCAACAGAAAATTTTCATTAGAGAGATGAGCACAACATGCCTTAATAAAATATCTGCAGAGCACTAATATAATTTGTAACATTTAAGCTGTATGATGGGAGTTATTATTTAATTCAATGATTTTTTACTTTCTCTACTACGTATAGTAAGTAGGGGAAGTATTGTATTCCACCCAAAAATTCGATACCGAGATTTCACCGGAAATATATGTTTTGAGATCCCCTGAAGCCAAAAAAAGCATTTTTGGAAACATGTCCGTATGTCCGTGTGTGTGTGTGTGTGTGTCTGTATGTCTGTGTGTCTGTCTGTGAACAGCATAACTCAGAAACAAACAGTCGGATAAACACCAAACTTGGTATTTAGGTTCAGTATTTTCCAGGGATGCGACACAAAGGTTTTCAAGAAAATCCCCCCACCCCAGGATACCCTTTACATGGAAGATTTTTCGAAAATTTTAATTTTCTCACAAACGGCTCTAACAATTTTGATTAAAATATCATATGTTTAAGATATTTTCATCACAAGTAAAATGCATATGTTGAATTTTCTGGGAATGTCTCCAAAAGTGTTCTTCATTGTGAACAACTTTTGCATAACTGGTAAACCATAAGAGATAGACAAAATGTTACTACACAAAAAATGTAGATCGCCTAAAATACACAATTTATGTCATATACATTCTTTTTGTTGAGGGACCATTTTCGAGATATTGCTTGTTATTCTCTTAACTTTTTCAATACTTGTTTTCTCAAATGGGAATTCGTTATTCATTTTTTTGTCTTGGATATGCAAAGAGTATTAATCTGTGGCAAAGGGAATGGTGCTGCACCTAGCAACCAGCTATTAAGAGATATGTATATGCTTAAAGCCTACTGTATTTCTATATTGCCCTTGTAAATATAAATTCCCCTTACATCTACAAGAAAATTAGCAATAAGATAGAGTCTGCAAATGTTTATCTCGATTAACATGAAGTAGATGGAGAATAAGCGTTTGTAAAAGTAGTTTGTACAAGAGTAGAGAAAGTCATGTGAGTGTAACACATCAGATTTTTTTAAGCTGTTTCTATAGTAAAAATAATCTCTGTGCTTCATCAAAAGCTAAATGATTCCTGTTTTAGACTGTGTAACACGTCTTAAAACTGTGTACGGATATGCAAGCCAAACCTAACCATATTGCACTTGTTTGGATGGCACTCTGTATCATTCATGTGTTCCTGATCTTGCAAAATGGATGTACACAAAGAGATGCTTATCAATCCATATCTTCTTTATTTTTTCCACTGCATCAAAGGGTTCATGACAAGGAATCTTTCTTATGAACTGCTTTAATTCCAATGGGAGAATGCAGCCTTGTGAATCAATTACCAGTGAACAAACAATTCACTTTATAGCCATTGTTCCTTCTGGGTTACTCAAAGACTTTTAAGAGTGTCATTCCTCAAAGATACAGAATATGAATGTATGCTACCAGTAAATATCTCTACGCCAGGAAGCCATTTGGTCTCGAAAGAAAGTGCTGGTACATAGAGAGTTCAACAAACACACGCATGCAAGAAGAGCCAAAAAACTATGAACCAGCTGCACAGTGTTTTTCCTGTCTGCATCCTCAGCGCTCGTTGCCATCTGCCACTATCATAGAAAGGCGCAGATGAAACCATACAACATTTTTAAATCTACTTTTTAAGTTTATTTAAAGGTGAGTCGGAATTGTTACACTAACATCACTTAAGTTTACTCACTTAACATGTTTCGGGAAACGGTTGTTCCCATCCTCAGAAGTTAATTCGACTGGCCCGTGTTGTTTCCGTTTTTTGGACTGGATCCTGTGGTGGCATCTTGTGGTGGAGAAATGTTAATTCGACTGGCCCGTGTTGTTTCCGTTTTTTGGACTGGATCCTGTGGTGGCATCTTGTGGTGGAGAAATGTAAATCCAGAGAGGATTTGGTGGCGGCCAAATCCTCTCTGGAAGTACATTTCTCCACCACAAGATGCCACCACAGGATCCAGTCCAAAAAACGGAAACACCAACAACACGGGCCAGTCGAATTAACTTCTGAGGATGGGAACAACCGTTTCCCGAAACATGTTAAGTGAGTAAACTTAAGTGATGTTAGTGTAACAATTCCGACTCACCTTTAAATAAATTCAATACACATCACTGTTTCTAGCTTCTTTTCATTACAATATCAACGTACTTTTTAAGTCTTTACTTACCCACTTTATGAAAGGAGATGCTAAAACTGGCCATCATCATTGTCCATACATTTTTGGCACCCCTTTGGGAAACTATCCATCACTCGCCATAGTTCACATTGAGAAATGTTGGCAATTTCCTGGAGGATATTTTGTTTTAATTCTTCCAGGGTGTGTGGGTTTTTTTTGTATACTTTGTTTTAAGTTACCCCAGAGATAGAAATTGCAGGGGGTTAGGTCAGGGGACTAACAATTCTGTCCTCAAACACACTTTCAATTGTTCTCATCGAAATATTGGCCGTATGAGCTGTTGCAGTCTTGAAAAAAGGCAAAATCATGCTCCCTGTCTGTTACTTCTCTAAAAACAGGGGGCAAAACTGTATTCACATAAGCACAGGCATCAATTATTGACTCAAAAAAATTTGTGAGTTTTTCGTAGTGTTTTGGCTCTTTCTGTATATTAATATTACACTGAGTCTGGTTTAAATACACAAATTTCACTAAAACTATATATTTACCTTTTGTAAGTATAAAAATATATTTTTGGGCTAGTTACCCCTTCTCAGTAGTTACGACTACTACTTGAACTTCAATATAAAATCTTTTGTTCAAACCGGCAAGCTAAGATTTTTGTGCGAATAATTATGATCTCCATATCTAAGGAAAATCTCCGTCCAGCAAGCCATTTTTATTTTCTCTACTACCTATAGTAAGTAGAAGTACTGCATTATTCTCCTATTAGAGAAGGAATATGCCATTAACTGGTTTAGATATCGAATAGCCATGATCGTTAAGATGAGACAAAATGGACTGGCCATCCATTCAAAACTGAATGTCGTGAGTTTGAATCCCAGCAACTGCAGTCAAATGTGCTTCTGGTAAAGGATAGGGAGGGCCCAAGTAAAATAAGCAGTGTGGTGGCATGCATGGATGGTGACAGGGTTACACTTGACTGCAGTTGCATGGAGTTAGCTGTTGTTTAAAAAATACTACAATACTACTGAAATAAATTAATATATTTATGATACAAAATAGCTACAAACACTTATATTTTATTGTTATATGCCAGCATAGAATGAAAATAACAAAAAACACTGTTATGATATTCAAAAACTTTAACTAAACATCTTTGTTACCAAATAGTAACACAATGCATTAGAGGGTTATTAAGCTAATATGTACAGAGTTTTTTCCAATAGAAAAATTTAATAATGTACAATACACAAAACGTAGCAGTAATAACATTTATCCAGTTAGAAGCTCATCTAATGAATAATGAATGATAATAAAGAGAATCTGCCAACATTAAATAAAGAAAAATGCTAAAGAAATCCAGAAGCATTAGCTCATTTTCATGCACTTGACTGTACATATTGCAGTGCTATTAAAGTACAGTCTCAAAGCTACTTATGATAGGAAAACTTTGCTTACTTTGCAGCAGGAGTATACAGTGTGATCATTTAATGGTGAGGCCATGGATCGCACGTATGTGCGCTAGCACAGTCTATTACACTGGGTGTTTTTCATTTCATAACTCCCATGTTACTTGCTCACAAGTGAGACTAACATGCACTATAATGCGTATTAACCTCATTATAAATGGTGTTCATCTGTGTGAAGACATTCCTGGCATCTTCAAATTAAATTTCCATTCAATGCATAAGTTGTTCTTGCATAATGTTCACAATTTCTTTTTTTATATTGTCCTTAAGTTTGTATATGGCATGGGGATTGTTCCTATAAACGTTTTTTTAGGGTTCCCCCAAAATAGATGCACCAATTTTTTTCCTCGATCAGAATTTTGCTAAGAGGCCTGTTTATCTACGACATGGACCACCGGCTTTACTTCCCTTCCAAAGGAAGCCATGTTAAGGATGTTTACGCCCAAAAAAATACATCACCCACAGCCAGGTTTGGACCCACGACCTCAGGAACTAGAAGCTAGCATGGTAACCACTATATCACAGAGGACAATCCGTTTTAGCGATCACGTTGTCCTAAACTTATTAAGACATCTAATGTTTCTCAAAGCTGGAACTGGAATACCAGCAAATTTCTCATGAAAATGTCTACACACCTGTCTACATGATTCAGTTTTTACATTTGTATCACACATAAAAGCGTGAATTTTTTGGCAGGCATTGCAGTGGACTAATAACATGACATTAACATCTTAAGTAAATCACCACAATCACTTTGAGATGAACATAAACACCTACAGGCTCTGGACCGACTACTCAGTCCACACCCTCAGACCCCAGGAGTCACTGCTCGTAGGCCTTTTCCATTAGGGCAGCACCTATTTTATATTCTGCCCACCCTGCGTGGCCGAGATTGGGAGGACACCATCCTCCCCTCATCTCCTGCCACACAGGGATGGAAGTGAATACGCCAATTGCGCGCATCAGCCCAATAGGGAAGACTACTGAATAATCTCAGTGGGCCAACATTATATCTAGTTACTGTCTACCAGCTCTCACTCATGGTTGGTGCCAGAGAACATCTGGGCGTCTCACAACCCCGCCTGGGTGGAAAACCAGCTAAGCATACCCAATCTCCTATAGGTATGCCCTGCCGAGTCCAACCCAATCAGTAGGGGCTCGAATGTTCGGCCCGCCATACTTCTAGCAACGTTATGGGGACTTTGAGATGAACAAGCACAACTCTCCCTTACAGCACGAAAAACAAAGCAGTGCTGAAGCACAGATGATAAAGTTAACCTTGAATGCATTATGCTCTGCCAATTGCACATTGGAAAAATACAGAGGTCACTGCAGTACAGCCTGCTACGCATATAGCCGACCTGTGGCCTCAGCTTAAATCATCCACACGGTACTTTTCTATGAATTTTAGTTTAGGAGCAAGGTTTACAAATATGTATATGCATAGCAGAATAATTTAAACAGCTGGCCTATGTATTTAATGCTGCATTACATGACTAGTATTGAAAGTGTTAAATATCTTACTTGAAGTATTGAGCCATTGTAGCCTAGCTTGTTGGTATGTGTGAGTTTTGCAGCCAGTCTTGCCATATCCACCATGTTATTGTAATCCGAATGGAAGAACAGAGGAATTGGTGCCACTCTCATTGCTCCACCATTTCCATATGAACCAGATCCATTGAACTGTTCCTTTGCAGGAGCAAACGGATCAGCAAACTTTTGAACTCGGAGTTTATGAAAAACATCCACAACTTGTTGGCCATAACCTCTCCTCGGGTCCTGAAAATATTCCTTGACAAACCTAAGGCAGGACACAGGAAACTATTCTTAAAAAATGAGCAATTACATTGAGCCCTTAGTAGCAGTTTAGAGATAAGTACAGTCTGTAGTAATATGGAAAGCAAGCAAATGAAGAGTAGAGTTGAGGAGAAGAGAATTTTTATATCATAATTCATGTTTCACCTTCACCTACTAGAGGAAGTTGGATTTTTAACGATTTCAGAATTTTTAAATACAAATACTTTTACGGGGTTAATTGAAATATATGAATATCATCTAGTTATTTTATCATGTCTCTTTAAAATCAAACCTTAATGTTATAAGCTGATTTTAGAACATTACTCAGCAGAAAGCAATCATTCTACTTATGCTAACCTTTTAGCTAAATCCTCAGGATCCAATTTCTGTTGACTTATCAGCGATTCTGCAATGCATTTAGTCATCGCAGTATCATCAGTGTACTGCTTCACAGGTGCTAAGAAGCAAAAGAAAAATTTCTATAAATGTGTAATAATTGGTTGTTTTTTTTTTGCATACAATTACATATCTTAAGAGTATACACAACGAACCTTTAAAGTATGGTCCTTCCATCTTATCAAAGTACCTCTGGAGAACTATTTTTGAAACATGGTACTCTCCTTCGTATGGAGCGCCAAGACAATCTCCTAGAAGAGCCCCAAGTAAGCAGCCTCTAAATTTGCTGGCTAACACAATGCCATCAACTGCTGCCATTATTTATTTACTCTCAGCAAAAATTACAGTATGATTTGTGCTTAAAAGTATTGCTTTAAAACATGAATCGGTAATTAAAAGTTTCTTTTGGGCGGGGGAGGGGAGATTATAACCTGCAACACACTCCTTTATTGTACGAGATCAAGTTTCCTTTTGTGTTCGTGGAACACACACAACAATTCTAAAACACTTGCTGCAAATTATTGCTTCAAGGAATTGTTCAGCTCGTCACCTAATAAACAGAAAAATGCCTTCTTAAAGTCACTGCAAATGCATATGAGAGGTCTTACACCTCAAGGTAGAAGAAAAGCATGAAACTGAAGCCAACAAACGCTTTTCAGTTTTGTTGCTGTCCTCCAAAATGTTTGTCCCATAATAACATTAATTTTCACTTATTTTACACCCAGTCTCCAATATATTCAGTTTATTTACAGTCTTGTGGCGCGAGTATTTGTTCTTTTGTTTCTTCTCAGCTGCTCTCTTGGCAGCGTTGCCAACTGCTGATAGCCAAAAGCCACTAAATTTTGAATTCAAAGTTGGTGCTATAACAACATAACTACCATAATTAACCAAAAGGTATTTGTAAAACTATTTTGTAATTTTTAAAAATAAAATTCACTTATGTAAGCTGCAGAAACATCGTTCATTTCCAGCTTCTCCTCACCCACCTCCACTGATAATGGCTTTGAGGATTGCATTGAATTTCCACAGAGCCGTGTGCACGCTATTATTGTAAAGTTTTTTCTTTCTTTTTTAAGCTTAGCGTCCTTTAACCGGCTAGATCATATCGGACGATGAATGAGATGGATGAAATGATGCCCAAATGAGCCCCCGGGAGTTTTAAAGTTATCCGACATTCGTCTTTTCGTTACCTTAACCGGATAACTAATCCTAACCGAGGTTCTAACTCGGGATTTCTTGAATGTGAGGTAGACATGTTACCCCCACGCCACAGATTACGCACAACTTTTTCTGGGAGTTCGTACGAGAACACGCTTTTCCTAAAACCCTTAGAGCATTTCTGAAATGTTGTTCATTTGTCACATTGAGCACTTAAGCCGTTTCCTCAACTTTGTTTTGACAATTTTCAACCGACTAAAAACCCACCCTACCTCCGCATTGGGATTGCAATTGCAAAATTTAACAATTCTTTAAAGGGATTTGATTCCGCCGCATCTTTAATGCAGTCTACGATTGATAAATATGTAGTGGATACAGGGAAGAGAAAATACCAACCTAGACACTCTTCCAACGCATTATTTTTTTCCCCATGTCGAATTTAATTTCTTCTAACTTCTTTGTGATGTCGTATTTCACCTTTACATTTGTCTCGGACTTTACTGTGTCGATGCTAAAACCAAGTTCGGATTTAATTTTCTCCACTGCGTTCATTTCTTCCTGTACACTCTTCATTTTCGTCTACATCTTCCCCATTCTGGATAATAACTTCTGCAAAATTTCCTCCATCGTGGCTCTTAAATCCCACTCCTGATTCAGTGTGACTTAGACGGGTTTGCATACCATTAACCTTTCTCTGCACGTAGTGGTGTAATGAATCACACGCGATGCAGCCTTTTCTTCTTCCGCTTCACTAACCGGAGTGTCAAACATCGGACTCAACTTCTCTCGCTCCAGTAGGTAGTATTATCAATCACTCTTGGAACACACTGAGTAGCCAGCACTTTCTGTCGCATCAACAACAAAAGCTCATTCACTAACTCATTCCCTGTCGCGAGCAAGTTCGATATAATAAAGTCGCAGGATTCTTCGAAAGTTCGCGGGAGACGGGGGAAAGAAACATCCAGAAATGTCTCGTTCGCGATACCGCTTCTCGATTTCACGTCGCGAGAGAGCATTCCTTTCTCATCTTATCTCTCCAACCAACCAACTGGCCGGGCACTGAAGGAAACGCCCGCTAACCTGGCCCATAATAGCTCCGTTACAATATGATAGCGTTCACATTTGCCATCATACAGTTCACACATGCATGCTGCTTCTGGATCATGGATCATGCTTTAGTTTACATACACTCAGCAGCGCGCTATTGGGTTCCAAGGCTATCAATTTTGCAAAATTACAAGAACGACAAATGCCTAATGGTTTAAAAAAGCTTGGAATGTAGCTTTTTACAGCAATTACAGCAAAGTCATGTTATTCTTTAAATTGTTGCTGTGCATTGTTGTACCGCATGATAATTTAAAGCATTCAGGCTTGCCTAGCACAAAGAAAAAAGAAAGTAAAATGGGTGCTTTTATTTAACAGTCTTAGGAAATGCAATAAAACAAAGAAAAAAAGTGTATAAAACAAAATAAAAACGACAAACAATTGTTAACAATATATGTACAAAAGATAGTGAGGTGCATTTGTGTGTCTGTGGGGGGGGGGTCAGTTATTCAGCCACTTTGTGGTGTTGTAACCAATGTAAATTACAATCTATACAAAACACAAATGTTAAATTGTGGCATTTAAGGAAGAAAAAGAAGATAATAAAAATGTAGATTAATAATTACTGTTCTATATATGCAATGAAAGGTGCCATTTTTTTCTGCTGAAATAAGCACCCACAGAGAGAATGGTATTATGGTTCTCAACTGTCTTTGTTTATAGAATCACTTCCTAATAAGATAACATCTATACCTCTTCAACTCAATATTTTACATACCTACCATATAAATATATTAGAACATGCTTTATATACTATGGTATATAAAACATATATTGTAATTTGTAGCAACTGGCACTGTATCTCCATTTATTTTAAATTTTCTCATAAAATGCAAGAGAATATAGGATTAAGGGCTCTTCTTTCCTTTATGTCGGGCAAATTTTTTTTTTTTTTCTAAGTTCTGAACTCAGCTACGATATTGCATCTTATGAGAAATCACAAATATGATCGATGAATTAAAAATACCCCGTAATACTGCTTAAGAGGTTAGAATAATATTAACTGAGTTGAAATAAAATGAACAAAACTTAAGTTCAGAAGTTCTTAGTGCACATGTGCTGTTGTCAATAACCCTTGGTGCTAATATTTTTTCACAATCACGATAGTCTTTGTTGCCAATTTCAAAATTAATAAATTGAGTTTTCACGAACATGAACTACAATGCTATTGTTGTCATTTATCTAAACTATAAAATAAACACTCGTCTAAATTAAGCAAAGGTTAATCTAATGCACAGTTATACTACAAGGATGAATTTCCCAAATGTCTTTGATTAGCTCTTGAAAGGGATCAGCTATAGTCTTGTCTCAAGGTATTCTGCTAAATGCACATTGATTTGATTATGTCTGACGCTGTCCTGGATAAGCAATGCTGAAGAGATTGCCAGCACAACTCAATTTTGTTGGTGTGGGCATTTGTCACTAGGTCCACGAAATGCTGACTGTGGTTCACCTTAAGATAGGCAGAAAACTCCCAGCCATTAGTTCATTGTAATTGCCCCAGCAGTCTGTGTGGATTATGCTGGCGAACTCTGTATGCTCCTCAATTAAGGTAAAGAGGGTGGACACACCTCTGCTATTAATGGGGCGTACTGTCATCCTCACAGTCATTCCCAGGATCCACTTTCCTTCCACAAGTGAGCACAAAGGTATTTTCTTCATTCAATTTTGCACTCATTGATCTGAAAGATGTGGGCAGCTATGCCTATTTTGTATTTGGTGTCTATTGAAGATATGTACATCAGCTATTGTTCTGTAGCTTATGCAGGTGTCTCCAAGAGAACTCTGCACAACGGTTTGTTAAAAAGAAAATTTGTGCGCAAACCTGTCAGTAACTAGGAGCACTTGGGCAGATGGCAATCTAGAGTTCTCGAACCAAGTGCCCTTTGCAAGTGACTCCAAAAACTGCTCATGCCCTCTCCAACAAGAAAACAACTGGAATATCCAATCTCAATTCATAACAGGTTGAAGGGTGGCATCACATTCCTGCCATAACCTCTGCGCTCTTAAAGAACTTTCGTCATAAGGAACTGCATTCATTGTTCATTGTTACACAATGCTGAGAGATCAGTTATATTTAGGAACCTGGCCATTGTATTCAAACACAATTGCAATTTTCTTTACTAAATGGTAGGGATCCAACAAAAAGTTCATTTTCAGAATAAACAGTAAAATTAGTTCTAACAGTGAACACCTTTTCAGATTCAATATCTTTGCAAGACACATGTCTGAGGTTTTGATACAGGGGTTGGCAGCAAAGGCCATGCAATTATCGATGTTGCCTACATTGCAATTGCTAGTCTACTTTGGCAGGTTCCAGCAGCACTTGTGCATGCCAATCTGGTTTTCAGCTTAGAAAATAATTTTGGGGGACATAAAGGAAAGAATATCTGGATTAAGAAGGGTTAACTAGGAGGAGAATTTGAGAGCAGAATGTGCTTTCTTTAGGTATCATCCTTTATTACAATAGAACAAAATGAACATCATTACAACTCATATTTTACGATTTTTATAACAGCAGTCCATATAAAATTATATATCAACAGAATAAATATAAGAAGTAAAATGTCAACATCAGTTCTTAAAAAAGAAATCACAGTATCCAAAAATAGATTTACTACAAATTTATTTGCATTTATTACTGAGCACCTGTTGCTATTTTATGTAATTTATCTGCATATTCTATTATATTTTCTGCTGCTTCACAATGTTGCTGCAGACTGGCATTAATAACTCCATAGCCATAAAACGCACCAGCTATTGCTCCTGCCATACTAGCTATTGTATCCGTGTCTCCACCAAGAGAGATTGCATACTGGATTGTGCGACGAAATGGATTATCCGTCTGAAACACAAGAAATTATTTTTTGGACACCTAAAAGTAACAAAAATGCATTCCTGTTGCTGGTAAAAAAACAAGTTGAATGAACAGTATGTAACCATATACACTGAAGGTCCAAGACAGGTGTATTTTTGAACAACCTGCTAGTTTGCACTCTGTAATGTGTTTGTTTCCCACTCCACATCACCCCTTCAACACAAGGTATGCTAAATAGCATTTATATTATCCTTTTAAATCAATAACAATAAAGTTTGAAAACATCCTACAATCAGATTTCCCTACTATGATGAATAGCCTTCCAAAATTCTTGAACCATTGTCATCATCATAAGGTGTGATCCACTGCTGTTTTCTGACATAGATGTTGATGTTACCTTCAGTTGAACATATTTGGAGATAAGATCACCTCAAGGGTATGAGGGTAATCCAGGAAGTAATGATCATTTGCACATTCCCACTGTGCAGATCACTATTGGGCTTCTATCTAAGATCAAATGATTTTCTAGACATCCTTTCTCAGTGTTGTGTGAATACCAGTAGAAATAATTATTGTGTATCCTGTGATTGTTCAAAATTAACTATGTGGCACAAAGTCAAATTTAGCATTGAGTAAAGGAAGTATATGGTGTTACAGTAATGAGCAAAAGAAATGTGCGAAAGCAGTGTGAAATGTTCAATGGACAGTCAAATGTGCATGACAAAACTTGATCCGGATCTCCTTCACTCATCACAGATGATTTGAAGAATCAGATTAATAACAAAATCATACAAGACATCCTAGACAGGTTACATATTTCTTTTTCACACAATTCTCGTTGACTGCTTGGTGAAGTGTTCAAACATCTTGGCTTAATGGACTGGCAGCAGCAAATTATAACACAGGAATTCTAAAGCTTATGGATGGATAACAAAATCCTTAAATAACGGAAGTGTAGAAATAAAGTAAGGCTCAATTTTATAAGTGACATGTATTTTTTAATAAAATACCTTTTTTTTTTTTAACTTATTTCATCGCATAATTCATTATTATAGTAGTGATGAATTCATTTTGCTTTGTTATTCAGTACCAAGGGGTGGCCTGTTAATATGCTAGCATGTTTGTACAACCAAAAATGCTGGCTCTCCCTTTAATGTAAATAACTTATTCTATTAATACATTTCCAACCTTGTGGAGGGTACTTTAACAAGTGCTATATTGTTTGCAGATGCCAAGTAGATGGTCATATAATGGCTGCTTATTTGGCATGATGAACCAACAGAGCACACGGGCATGTGGGAGGGCGAAGTGCAGGGCTGCAAGTTGTTGCTTAACCCAGAGGGATTTTAATTGCCAGAGAGCATGGAATAGGATGATTGCTTTGACTTTTTCACATAAACAGCCCATCTATTGGTTTCACATACACATCAGTATGTTGCTTGTACAGGTAAACTGTGCTATAGGGTAAACAATTAATTCCATTCAACCTCATTTGGCGCAATTCCCCAATACTAAACTTGGAAAAAAATAATGAAATTGAATGTCTTAGTAGACGCAAACCAAATCTAATTTTCACTCAGCTAGTTAAAACAGAAACAATGTATTTTAACAGGAATTTTAACAATGATGTATCTGAGAAATATGACTGGATGTGTGCTTCTGATGTTAAAAATGCCATGTTTTGCTTTCCTCAAGTTTTATTTGCTGGTGAAGATGTACTTATGATCTATAGATAAGATATAGTGTGAATGATTTACAGCATCTTCATGATCTCCCTTAAAAACACAGCTTATAATAGCACAGAAGTTTATAATGAACATATTGATAGCATTTGTAAAGCCTAATTCTAAGAATTAATATTTATAAAGCAAAATTGATAGTATAGTGTGTAATGCTTTAACATATTCAAATGCAGTGATAGCTTGTGGACCACCAAAGTTCTGTCACCAGCTGGCACTGCTCAGTAGTTTGTTGCTACTGCATCATCCCAAATAGCTTTATTTAGGTATAAATTTAGTCATTTTGTAATGATAATAATAACTGTAAAGTATAAAATTTTGTAATACTGCTTCAGGCACTTTTAAAAATGTTGAAAGTAGTAGCTTTCAAGATGCACTGGATCAATGTACATGAGCATATGACCGCTGAAAACAACTGTAAACTTACATACTGTGAAAAACCTTCCATAAATGATTTTACACATGTGTCATATTGTGTATGGCATTACTTACTTTTTTCTTTCCTTTTTTTTAACAGTGATAGTGAATGAGACAATACTGTTGGATGAGGGAAGGAACATGTGGATAAAGAAAAACTAAACAGGCATATCCTCCCTTCCCACTCTCTCTCTCTCTAATTATGCTTTCCCCAAGCCGCCTTTATGTCTGTTCTAACTAGTAAGGCGACAGATACAATATGATCCTTGACCCTAATATTTTACTTACAGTACTTAGCTGTTCTTGTATCACAAAAGCTTAGTTTATAAATAGCTGCTGCTTAATATATTTCTGCTTAAAGATATGTAATGAACTTGGCCTGCTACATAATTCAGATAGCCTTCCAAATATAGAGTTATTCAAGAAGAAGGAACAGAATTTAAATATTAACATTTTTAATGAACGACAAAAGATAGCAACACATACAACATATCATTGAATAGAGGAAATTTCCAAGTTTTAAACACCACCTATTAGTTCCATTCAGTGCCTATAGCAGCATTGGGTTTGTTTATGAGAAAATGGCAATGCCACAGGAAAATTCGTTTTGTGTGCTGCAGTATGCAAAGAGTGAATCCATTGTTTCATTGCAGCGTGCATTTCATTGCAAGTTCAACAAAGAGCCACCTCATCATAAAAAATTTACAGTTGATACAATAAATTCATAGAAGATGGTGCATATGCAAACAGAAAAGCACTGGTCGTCCTTGCATAACAAATGGTGCTCATTTTGAACACATAAAATAAAATTTTGAACATTCCTCTATTCAGTGATGTATCGCATGTGTTGCCATCTATTGTCGTTCATTAGAAATAGATATTTAAAGTTGTTCCTTCTTTCTGAATAACCTTGTATTGTGCTGATTTTATACACTACTCTTTTTATTATCTCAATTTTATTTACCTCTATTTCTGGGATGGGCTCAGTGGCACGCAAGAAACAAAATATTGCAGTTGGTACTGAATACAAGGCAGCAACTCTGTTTCCCAATGTCTGGTTCACTTCTTCATCATATTTATCATGACCTTTGCGAAGTATATATTTACGAAAGATATTTACAAAGGCCCCATGTGTACCTTCCTTTTTTTTCAACAGAACCTGCATCTTCCTCAGCTGTGTTTGATAAGGGTATGGAACATCGATAGCCAAACTGCAAAACCATTATTTCAAATCAAGAGAGATATGTTCCTTACAAAGACTTCTGAAAATCAGAAAACTTAAGAGTTTTTAAAATTTGCTTTCAATGGATACGTAAGCCACAAGACCAAAATTGGCTATCAAGTCTTGAAATGTGAATTTCTTTGATCAATTTATAAGAAAGACTATACTATTGAAAAAGCTTCAAGGAAAATTATTGCCCTTTACAGTAAGGTACATTTTGGCAATCAGTCATTGTTTGAAAGCAAAATTTATGGAATAAAACTTATTTAGATACAATAATAAGATGTTCTATTTCCTCATCTGTCAATAGGAACAAAATTCTGTATGAATTTGTGAACTTAAGGCGACCATTAATCAAAAAGAAAATTCTAAGAATAATTAGCCTTAACAAAGGTTACGATATAACAGTGAATCACTTAATACATATTGTAAGACACATTGGAGTAATGCAATAAAGTGGAAAAAACAACTAGATTTAAACACTTCAACTTCAGCAAGTAAATTAAGAGAAGATAGATGAGATGACCCAACACACTCTTACTGCTTCGTTTACTCAAAATTTTGAGGACATGTTTCATAGACCATGTCTTCATCATCAGTTCATTGTCAACACCAGCAGTGGATCTTTTTTGATGAGCACTGCTGATGGATACTTGATGAACTTTAAAATCATGCTGCCCTCAAGGATATCATAATTCATGAAATTGTTGTTGAACTTCTTCTATTGTCACGATGCATTGGTTATTATTAATATTTTGTAGTTATTCACAGAAATTGTAAGCTTTGTAAATTATGGAAGTAAATGCTACCACATATGAAGCAGAAACCCACTACATGGAAGTTGCAATGTCAGGAATCACTCACCCTTGAGACGATCGAGTTTCTGCTGAGTCAGATCAATTCCCCCAGGCAGCGATGTTCTGCTGAGCTGTGCAAGATGTGACTTTAAATACTTAAAGTTTTAGACCTCAGCGTGATTGCTCAGGAGTTGCCAGTTGTTGGTCGCCATTTTAAAAGTCCATGTGGAACAAAGTATCATTTTACAATGAAAAGACACAATGCATTGAACGTCATCTTCTGTGACTCAGGTAAGCCTGTCATTTCTTTAAACACTGATGTACCTTAGCTAATAGCAAGCACTTGAAATGCCTCATTAAAAAACCCTTTTCTAACTTAGTTGGGCATACTATGTAAGTGTTAAGTATTATCCTGTTCATATCCGTACCCTCCTCTCACAAGCCTTGATTAGTTTAGAGCCCCAAAACCTATGCATGTCCTGATTCCCCTAGTCAAGCAAACCATCCTCTGCTACAAGGGAGTGCACTCTTAGCAAGTACCTGAGGTCCACGAGTCAGATCCCCTCTCCACAAGTTGCTCCTCATGTGCATGGTGGCACCAGTGTTTAGAGCCACCCCCATAAGTAGAGATAGTAGCTGAAGCAGGTCACTGTGACAAGTGGTGAAGATACACAGGTCTCTCTCCACTTTGTGGTAGTCACTCCTAGTAAAGAGACCCACCCTTCCCAAAACCCCCGTGGTAATATAAAAATCTTCCTCCATGTGCTGAGATCAAAGGCCTTATTTATTGGTTTCAGTAATTGAATTTCCCTGCTGATCTCATGGTTTCTGTCCCAGAAATGTGTTAATATGACTGATGTATCTGCATGCTTATTGAAAATGTATCAAACACTCTTTGAGATGAGTTTCCTAATTTCTCTTAGTCTTCCCAATTGTTGCAATCTAATCACTCAATCTTGTATATGCCAGATCCTTTTTCTTGAGAAGGAACACACTCTACTTTGGTTTGTTTAATTTAATTAAATGCCTAATGCTGGATATTTTTATGATGCCAATGAGATGTTGTAATCATTGAAGAAGATTGATTGCCCAACAGTGTGACAACATATCCCTATCTGAATACTTTTGATGCCATGTCTAATATTTCCATCATCAATGAATATGCTGCTGGCTGTCACAGTGGTAAGCTATGGAATCTTATATGAGGGTATGCATGGATGGGTGTGAGGATAGACAACACCAGTTAAGTTGACTGAGAAATTTAATGGAGGCTAATACATTAGCTATTTGAAGCAAGTTGGTGACAGTTTGAGGATGAAGAATTAAACTGTTTCTGAATCTAAATGTGAGAAACCATAACTATTGAAGTATTATATCCGCTAACTTCTTAAATATCAAGAAATTTACAATTTAAAATAGCTGTTTCCATAATAACAATGGGAAGCATAAGTTGCCATGAATCACTGAAATGCTATACAGTGAAACCCCTTGCAGCTACTGTTAACCCATGCACGGTCTTTAGGCACTATGGATCGCCAATAATCGATCACAGTAAAACACTTCTGTAAAGTGTAAAAGACTGTAAGGCTGGAAGACTGTAAAAGATGCTAATTTTAGAAATACATTCTCTTTCATTAACTTAAGTCCCATCTACTTTATGACTACCCCACCAAAGTTCCTACATCCTACGTTATACATTACCAAATCTTAAGCTTCCCATTCGCATCTAAAACACAACTTTTACTCTTTGACTTGCTAAGTTCCAAGAATTCTTTCCCTTTGTAATTTTCAGAACTAATGTATGTGCATTTTCATACAACTCTCTAATTGCTCAACATATTGAGTTCTAATTGCTTAAACCTTGAGCTAGTGGATTTGTTGTTGATTGACTTTACTGGAACATTGCCTTAGCTACTCTGACTTCTAACTAATTGCTTTGCCCAAACTCGTAATTTGCCTGGTTAATGACTTCCTTATCCACTTGCAAAACTGTAACCTGTTCTTCTTACATTATGCATTGATTTAATATGTATATGGGAATTATTTGTTGCAATTATTTATCTGTCTCCCTATTATATATTTATAAAATTATTAAGCATACAAGTTAATGATTCTGGTATCGGGTGATAAGTAAACTTTTTATAACATTCAGTATTTTTCCAAGCAAAAGTTCACTAATCTTTGACACATATTATTGCAAACTGCTTCCTTTTGCTTTCTTGGATAGAAACTGTTGGTTTTTATGTAGTTAACTATGTGCCTATCTTTCCTGTGAATGTGAAATTTGAAAGAATCACCATCCCTGATAATTTTGAGATCCAAAAAAATTATTATATTGTCTTTTTCTATTTCAATGGTGAAATTTATGGAAGATACCTGTAAATTTAGAAGCTTCAGGGCATCATCTATATGCCTCTTCCTAACAGTAGCAAAAATGTTGTCCACATATCTAATGAAGACTTTAAACACATAGGAGTAAGAAGTAGTAATATAGTAAATCCAATAAATAAGGTAAGTAAGGCCAACAACCTCAGCACATATGAGAAGATCTTTATACAGAAATTTAACAACGATCTTGTGAACTGTGACATTCCTGAGGATATCATTTTCAAGTTTATCAATTCTCCACCAGCAGCGCGCAAGAGTTCCTATACAAAAAAAGTTATACAATGCCAGTAGTCTGCAACAAGCAATGATGCAGACAATGGTCTGTGAAAGATGCTCTCAAAACTTTGAGTAAGTTACACAGTAAGTATCTATTACATCAACTCATCTATCTTCTATTAATATATCAGGTTTCACTGTGTTTAGTTCCATCATCTTATGTGAAGTAAATGAATGTTTACTGGAACGTATTTCAAGGACATACAATCCTAGTCCCAAGTTGTGATCCACTGATACACATTCATATTGGTTGAATGTACATTTTCTCCCATGTCATTAATCTATTGCTCTTTGAAGACATTTCATTATCTCAGTTAAATTGGGATTGGTTCATCCAAATCATAAATTTTGGAATACTGAATTACAGCAATCTCATCACCAAATATATTTTACATGCAAGACAAATGTGGAATTGCATCACTGGATCAAAGCTGAGGATGAGGATAAGATGTCCTCAAAAGATGATCAAGTAAACATTTATTTATAAGGAAGTTTGAGTGTTTGGATCTATTTGTTTTCAACTTAATGTTGAATTAATTTATTCATATGAAAATAAGACAACTTTACAGGCTCATGAATACCTACCCTTCTTCCTCTTCTTCTAGTTTAGACATCTTTTCTATCAGATCAGAGGAAAATTTTATCACATTCAATTTCTCAGCTGGATCTAAATATAGAGACTGGTGTATAGCAATTGCCTTCAACAGAAAATTTTCATTAGAGTAATTAACACAAATTGCTTTAATAAAATATCTGCAGAATGCTAATGTAATGTGTAACATTTAAGTTATATGTGGAAGTTCTTATTTAATTATTTGATTTTTTTAAATCATTTCCATGGTGAAACTAGCTTATCTGCTATATAATAAGCTAAATGTATTATAAACTTTAAATGGTTCCTGGTCTAGACTGTGTAATAATTCCTAAAGCTGTGTAACGAAGACTCTGTATCATTCTTATGTTCCTTGCAAAATGGATGTGCACAAAGAGATGCACATCAATCCATATCTTCTGTATTTTCCCCACTGACATGGATTCTTAAGGATTATTTTAATTCCAGTGGGAGAATGCAGCATTGTGAATCAATTACCAGTGAACAAAAAATTTACTTTATAGTCATTGTTTCTTAATGGTTACTCAAATGAAACAGAAACTTTTGAGAACACCATTCCTCAAATATGAATGAATGAAGCCTGTTGTGTCCCCTTAAGGGCAAAGGCCTCCCTGTAGAGGGGTAAAGCTCTTTTACATATCTCTCATAGTGAGCTACTCTGTAAGAAGTAATCATGGGTCATGGATATTTGCCTGTTACACTGGTATCTGTCTGTTACAATGACTGTTTTGTGTCTATGTAATGCACTGTTACATTGTCTGATATAATGTAGTGCACAACTGACTCTCCATCTCTCTCCAACTCTTCCTGCTTCTGGCAAATCTGGACCACTGTGCCCCTGCCATTTCTTTGAAGAGGTACGCCCATCTGTATCTTGGTCTTCCGCGGTGTCTTGTGCTTGTGTATGAGTCCCATATGGTTACTTTTTCGTCCACCTGTCATCCGTTTGTCTTGTGACATCCCGCCCCCACCTCAATTTTTTCCTGGTGGCTTGTTGTGCGGAGTCTGTTGTTGATGACATCTTTTGGAGAGTTGCATTTGAAATTTTTCCCTTCAGAGTGATACCTAAGATTTTCTTCTCCATTTTCCTTTGGCATACTTGGAGGGTTTAGTTTAGCTTGGCAGTGAGAATCCAAGTTTGGCAGCCGTATAAGAGAGTTGGAAAAATGCAGGTTTCTAGTATTTCAAATTTAAGCCTCTGGTTGTGTGACCTGTTAAGCAATATGAATTTCAGATACCTGAATGCTTTCCAAGTGAGAGCTATCCTTCTGCTTATTTCTTTCTTTATTTTCATACATAATTACAAAATATGCTACTAGATATCTGTATGTCAGGAAGGCATTTGGTCTCAGCAGAAAGTGTTATCATATAGAGTTCAACAAACAAATTGTTTCTTGCAATGTCTTCCAGAGATTTCTAAGTCAGCACAAAGTGATGCACCTTCTAAACATCTGGCTATCGTTCAGCGTCCTGTGTTTCCCTTGCACCTATGATATGTGTAATGAAACCATTTCTGCTAATATTTATCTAGATGAATACAAAGTAGATAGAAAAACAACCTTTTGTAAGTATAGTTTGCAGAAGATATATGAATGAATGAATGAATGAATGAATGAAATTTATTTGTCATTAACCACATACATTTCTATCCTTAAGAGTTGTTTGTTTGTTCCTTTAGACCTTGTACACACTAACACCCTGGTTATTGGTGTACAAGAATCCTGTTTAACTAATGCAAATTAATTAATCCTATTCCCCCCATAATTTAATTTCTTCCTCGTTTCATTAACTGACAGTTCTATATAATTTCTCATGTCTTTTCTTACTCTCTCTAATCCTGTATCATTTATTTCCTTTGTTTCTAAATTCCTGTCCCTTCTAATAAACACTCGTATTCCCCCTGGTACCCTGCCTTTCATTTTCTTTTTCACTCCGTGTTTTCCAAAATACTCATAACCCTCCATGTGTTTTTGGTTAAATAAGTTTCCACCATTGCTATAGATCACCTCACATCCACACTTGAGCCAATTCCCTTTATTAATTTTGACTACCTTCCACATTCCAGCAACCACCACCAGGGGAGACTCATCCTATGCTGAATTGGTTCTATTTTGTCTAAATTGTTGTAGTTTTGCTTTCATTCTTGTTAGTCTCCCCTCCTGTTGTGTCTGAATCCTCTTGTGGTCTTTTACTATTAAGATACTGCCTTCGGGTGTTGACACTACACTCATACCTTCTCCGTCTTTCCATACGTCAAGTCCCACTGACGCCGCTAATATGTCACTCCTGCTTCATCTACCAGCTATTCCTGTGGACTGACCTTCTTCAATGGTGACGTCACCACCCTAGTTGGTTCACTGCTCTCCCGGTCCTTCCCTTGAGGCACGCTTACTTCTTCTCCCCTCCTTTCCTCTCTTCTGACTGAAGTTCCTTGGCCTTGGTGCTGAGTGAAGGGAATTCCATAGATGTATAATTGCAAGCCTTGAATGAAAGCTCTCCTTCCTTCATTTGTGGCTTTTTTCAGCTCTTTTAGTAATTCATGTCTTATTTCTCGTTCTTTTTTCCTGTAGTCGTTTTGAATAAATATTCTGGTGCCTTTCAAATTTTTTGTATTGCTTAAAATTTTCTACTTAAAATTCATCTTTGCTAGTTTGACCAAAATAAGTCGTGGTTTCCAGGCCCTTAGTCCAATTCTAAAGGAGTCTATAACCTCCCAACCTGCAAGTTTGATGCCGAGCTTCCCTTCTATAATTCCTTCTACTTCTTTCCATGTCCTTTTGCATCTTTGTTCTGCTAATCCAAAGATCATCACATTCAGCTTTCTATTTGCGTCCACCGATTTCTTCAGTTGGACTATTCTGTTTCTAGATTCCCTTAGTTCTTGTCTTGTTTCTTGCTCCATTTGGTTTATGCTGCATTTTATTTCTTCCATGTTCTTTTCCATTTTTTCTTCCATGCTCTTCTCTTTGAGTTTGATAACTTGTATATCTTCTGCTATACTTTTCAGCAATGCCATTATCTCGTTAATCCTCAGCCCTGTCTTTTCCGTATTTACAAGTGTTCATGTTATACGTCTGTTCTCTTTGCACTCACACAAGCAACTCTCATAATCAGTAATGGTTAGAGAAATGCATGTAAATGTATACATCAGATTTTTATTTTAAATTTTAAAATAATTGTTACTACATTAGGTTAGCTTCCTGTTCATGTAATTTATTTTGATGCATTAGAAAGTGTATTTTTACTATGCAGGGACTGGAATTTCTGCAGGAGAGTGGCATATGCCCTGCAACAGTGCAGGCTATATCACTGCAATTGCCAATTTACCTTTTGATGGCTGAGTTCATTAACACATTCAATACTATAAGCTTAAATTAAGGTATTAATGCATAAAAAGCACTGAAGGTTAGTATTTTTTGAGCTTCACCCAAGGAAGACTTGCTCAACTAGCTTTACTGTTTCCACAAGAGGTTTTGAATATCATAAACAACTGTTATATACAATTACTGTTTAATCTTGTTAATGGGTGGTATAAATAACAGCAAGCATTGGCTGATATCTCACTAATTCCAAGAAAATGCTCAGTTTTTGTACAAATAAAAATTTTCTCCACAACCACCTCGCAAGCAACAGTTTGCTGATCTTGATCGCTGAGCTATTGCTCACAGTATGGTATAAATAAAAACAAGCCCTATTTGCCTTTAGTAAGCATTTACTTGCTATTTCTTGATATACCCCCATAGGTACAGTTTGCTCAACTGTATTTTAGTACCACGGTGGAGTTGATCTGGTTCCTGAGTGGAAAATAAAATCTGATGTTTTGCATTCACATGACTTTCCCTACTCACTCTTCTACAAACAATTCTTACAGGTTTTTCTTTTGCTAATCAAAATAACCTTCATTACACATTTACACATTTCATTGTAGGGATAAGAAAAGTGCAGTCCAAGTAATCGTCCAATCTTTTAAAAGTGGTTCGCTATTTGATGTATTTGAAATTCCATTTTTTTTTGGATGATCGCTAAAAAAATTCTTATGTTACATTCACATGGTTTTCTCTACTCATTCTTGTACAAACTATCCTTACAAAAGCTAATTATTTTAGCTACTTCTTATTAATACTGATAAACTTTCAATTTACATTTACACACTTTGTTATATGACATAGTATGTAAAGTGAGTCAGAACTTTAGAGCATGTAGCTATATGAGGGCTTTGAAATTCCATGCTCTTTGCATGACCATAAGAAAAAATGCACGACTTCCTATTTGAAAAAATTATAAGTATTTGAAAATTCAGACCAATAAGGAATATCTTAAAAATGGTTAACTTCACAAAAAAAAAATGCTTTGACATAAATTGTGTGCTTTAACAAGACCAACATTTTTGGTAGTAAAATTTTGTCTATCTCTTATGGTTTACCAATTATACAAAAGTTATTAAAAATTAAGAGAACTTCAGAGGCTACTCCCAAAAAGTCCAATAATACATTTGACATTAAATAACTTAAACATATGGTACTCAATTCCAAAGAGAGGACACTAAATTTGAACTGATCTTTTGGATTATGCTGTTCTTTCTCACTCTCTCTCTCTCTCTCTCTCTCTCTCTCTCTCTCTCTCACACACACACGCACGCACGCAGCTCTTTTTCTAAATTTTTTTTTGTTTTTTTTGTTTTTTTTTACTTAGGAAGTTTGAAAACGTGTATTTCTGCTGAAGTCTTGATATCAAATTTTTTAGTGGAATGCAGTACTTCTACTTATATATCTAAGTAGTAGAGAAATTAAAAATTGATACAAGATGCAGGAACTCAGATGTGAGCAGATATAAACAATTATATTATTTTAAAAGAGAATATATAGAATATCTTGTGCAACATTTTCTTCCAGAGACAAATGAAATGGGAGGTAGACCTTTTAACAATGCTGAAAAGATAGTATGGTGTTTTTTCATTTTACCTGGGTATGATAGCACTAAACAGAATGTGAGAGAGGTCAAAGCAATCCGCTTTCATTACCAGAAGGGTGATGATAGCATAATCAAAGCAATGTACAAATGTGGGCATGTAATTAGAGCAGAACGTTTGCACAAATCAAAACCAGTTTATAATTAAAGAATTTCCTATAAACCGAACATAAATTTGACTTTCAACAAAATGCAACTCTTTCATCCAGTATAGCTTTAATTCATGATAACACCTTATAAAACTTTGGAATTACTTATTATGTTATTTTATATAGATGCATAGGATATTAATATAAAGGCACAAAAGCTCTCTGCAGGGCATTACAGCCCTTGAAGGGCTCACTATCCTGCCTCACTATCAAAACCCATTCTCTTCTATCATGTGCCTTTCTTCTCCATCCTCTTATACCCAGCTCATTTATATCCTCCTCAGTGTTCTCCAACCATTTCTTTCTTGATCTTCCAAAACACCTCCTTCCTCCTGGTTTCTCTTTCCATATCCTTTGTAATAAGAATCCCTCCTCACGCCTTTCTATGTGTTCTACCCACATAAGTCTTGCACACTTGATGGAACTCTCACAATTTGGAGGTCACCATAGAGTTCATAGAGATCTTTTTAGTTCTACTTCTCCATTCCCCATTTTCATACTTGGGTCCATATATTCATAATATAAGGTGCAAAAACACAAGTACAAATAATCTACTTTCAATATATCAATTGGTAAGTGACAGGTTTGTAATACTATCAAATTAAGGAAACAATAGATTGAATTTAGAAAGGGGATGAATGTTATCTATTGAAAATTGGGTTTATCTCAATTTCTATTTCATTTGTCAAATCCTTAATTACATTTGTGTTATTTAAAATCTGTATCTCTATTAGACTTTTAAACGAGAGTATGTTATAATGAACAAGTATATGAATATTTAAGTGCAGCAAAGACTTAAATCGCCTCCTGACAAAGGAATAGGCATGTTTGTTTACTCAGTTGACATGCTGTGATGAAGGTCACTGAGCAATTGCTTGGTAGATGATAGCAATAGATCAACAAAGAGGGGAAATTTTTATTTACACCAAACCACAACCTCATGCTTGAATCTCAGCTTGCTTGCAAGCTGCAGCTCACAAACCAGTGCTAATTTTTATTTATATCACCTATCAGTCGCCTTTTTATTCTTAAATAAAGCCACAATAGTGCAAAAAGCTTGCTTCTCTTTTCATGTATAGTCAAGTACAAGTAATCATGTCGATATAATGCACAGTGAAAAATTAAATTGAGTTTTATTTATGGACACTCTTTAACTGCTGTGTTCAGAGCGATCAATGTTCAGCTGTGCCATCACTAGACACACACAGAAAAATGGGTTAGGAGACATGTGGAGAAGGAGAGAAAATAACATGAAAAAGTTTTGGAAAAAGGCGAGGAAAGATATAGAAATACAAATCATGTTCAGTGAGATTGTCGAAAAGAGCTCATTAGTTTGTTATAGGCCAATGAAAAATAAATAGGGTAGGGAAATATATATAGACATAGTAAATAAATAAGAGAGAGAATCTATTGCATGAGTAAGAACCGGAGCATGGAGGCTAAGAGGGTTAAGACAGGGTATTCCTCAGAACCAATGTCCGATATGTGGTGGTAATGAAGACATTGAACACATAGTATTTAAGTGCCAAGGAACAGAAAATTGGAGAAAAGAATTTTTTAATAAGAAGTGATTGAAGGGGGATAGAAATACACTTATGATCGAAATGATATGCAAGGACGCTAGGAGCATTGGACAGTTTTTTGTGTAAAGAAAAAAATAAATGGCTTTGGACAGTGGAAAGAGAAAAGTAAGAGGTGGCGCATCTTACTTTGAATGGAAAACTATAGTGAATGTGTGATGGTTAAGTAATCAATAAATGAAAAGTGAAAAACAAGTGGAAATGGGACATGGAAAAAAAAAAACTGAAAAAAAAAGCAAGCAAATTTTTTGACAAGAAATTGTAAAATTAAATAATCTGTAGTGATTGTCTACAGAATGCATTGACGGGAAATTGTAAAATGCAAATAAAGTGTAGTGATTGTCTACTGAATGAGTGACCAGGGTCAAAGTGCAGTAGGCAATCAAATTGTAAAGCTCATAGGATAATAAATACAAATAAACTGTTGTGGTTCTTAGTATCCCATCTATATTGGACATGAAAGACCAATAATTTTGCTATGAGCCCTCTTTATCAGACTTGAGGGTCTTTTATGTGCCATAAATCTATGACACGGGACCTTCCGAAGGAAGCCATGCTATGCCCGAAAAAAATCCATCGCCCTCTGCCGGGTTGGAACCTGCAACCTCGGGAACTGCTAGTATGGTAACCACTACACCATGGAGGACGACAGAATGCACAGTGGTTTATGTTGTTAAGGAAATACTAAACCACATCCACAATACTCTAGCCCCCACCCCTTACCTGGTTTTCCACTCCGTTTAATGTTGTCTTACTAGCCCCTCTTTCCCTTTGTTCTGAATTTGTAACCAACATGTGTTCATAGGCTAATGCTTGAGTACCAGGTTTTAATATCAAACCAATACAAGACAGAGGTTGGGCTGGTGAGGACCATCATTACCAAGCATGCCTTCCAGCCACTCAGGCAAAATGTTCTCATACTCCACCCTTTTTGCTACTTCACCTAGTCCAAACCTTTGTTCATGGCTAGTGTATGAACTTCAATTCAAACCAATAAGAGATTGGCTCACCAGGACTAGTATGGAACACACATAATGAGGAAATTCTGCCAAAATTAAATAAAGAAAAACACTACAGGAAACCAGAAGCATTGGTTCATTTCCATGCACTCGACTATACATATCACAATACTGTTAAGGCACAGCCTCAAAGTTACTTATGACAGAAAAATGTTTGTTTCTTCAGCACAAGGAATATACTTTTCTATGAATTTTAGTTTAGGAGCAAGGTTTATATATATAAACATATGCATACAAGATAGCAGAGTAATTTAAACAGCTATGTATTTAATGCTGCATTACATGACTAGTATTGAAAGTGTTAAGTATCATCTTACTTGAAGTATTGAGCCATTGTAGCCTAGCTTGTTAGTATGTGTAAGTTCTGTAGCCAGTCTTGCCATATCCACCATGTTATTGTAATCTGAATGGAAAAACAGAGGAATTGGTGCCACTCTCATTGCTCCACCATTTCCAAATGAACCAGATCCATTAAACTGCTCCTTTGCAGGAGCAAACAGATCAGCAAAGTTTTGGTCCCGGAGTTTATGAAAAACAACCACAACACATTGGCCATAACCTTTTCTTTTTTCTTCAAAAAACTCCTTGACGAACCTAAGGCAGATACAAGACGGTATTCTTAAAAAATCTGATGTGTTACACTCACATGACTTTCTCTACTCTTGTACAAACTATTTTTACAAACGCTTATTCTCCATATGCTTCATGTTAATCGAGATGTTAATCTTATTACTAATTTTCTTGTAGGTGCAATGGGAATTGGTAGACTTTAAGCGATAGTCAAATATTTTAAGAGCTGGTTGCTATGTGGAGTATTCCATTCTCTTTGCATTACCAGGACAAAAAAAAATGAATAACAAATTCCCATTTGAGAAAAAGTATAAGTATTGGAAAATTTAAGGGAATAACAAACAATATCTCAAAAATGGCTAACTCAACAAAAAAATCTATATTACATAAATTGTGTATTTTAATGCGATCTACATTTTTTGTGTAGTAAAATTTTGTGTATCTCTTATGGTTTACCAATTATGCAAAAGACGTTCACAATGAAGAATGCTTTTGGAGACATTCCCAGAAAATTCAAGATATACATTTTATTTGCCATAAAAATGTCTTAAACATATGATACTTTAATCAAAATCATCAGAGCCATTTTTGAGAAAATTAAAATTTTTGAAAAATGTTCCATGTAAAGGGTAATCTGGGGTGGGGGGATTTTCTTAAAAACCTTCGTGTCACATTTCTGGAAGATACTGAACCTAAATACCAAGTTTGGTGTTTATCTGACTGTTTGTTTCTGAGTTATGCTGTTCTCACACACACACACGCACGCACGCACGCACGCACACAGTTTCCAAAAATGCTTTTTTTGGATTCAGGGGGCCTAAATACATATATTTCCGGTGAAATCTCGGTATCAAATTTCTGGGTGGAATACAATACTTCCCCTACTTACTATACATAGTAGAGAAAGTAATAAACTTTAGTAAGATAGTTTGTATACCCAGTAATATGATAGAGGGTACAGAGTGTCATGTGAATGTATCACATCAGATTTTTATATATCATGATTCATGATGCCTACCAGGAGGAAGTTGGAGTTTTATATACGATTTCAGAAGTTTTAAATACAAATACTTTTACTGGTTGATTGAAATATCTGAATATCATCTAGTTATCATATTGTGTCTCATTAAAATCAAACTTTAAAGTTATAAGTTGATTTTAGAACATTACTCAGCACAGAATAATCACTGCTGCTTATGCTAACCTTTTAGCTAAATCCTCAGGATCCAATTTCTGTTGACTTATCAGTGATTCTGCAATGCATTTAGTCATCGCAGTGTCGTCAGTGTACTGCTTCACAGGTGCTAAGAAGCAAAAGTAAACCTTCTATAAATGTGTAATAATTAGTTTCTTTGTATACAGTTGCATATCTTATGACTATATATACAACAAACCTTCAACGTATGATGCTTCCATCTCATCAAAGTACCTCTGGAGATCTGGTTTTAAAACAAAGTGCTGTCCTTCGTAAGGAGCACCAAGACAATCTCCCAGAAGAGCCCCAAGTAAGCAGCCTCTAAATTTACTGGCTAACACAATGCCATCAACTGCAGCCATTATTTATTTACTCTCAGCAAGAATTATAGTATGATTTGTGCTTAGCAGTATTTTTTTAAAACATGAATCTGGGATTAAAAGTTTCTTTTGGCTGGGGGGGGGGGGAATACAACTTGCAAGACACTCCTTTACTGTAAGAGATCAATGTTTCCTTTTAAGTTCGTGGAACACTCACAGCAATTCTGAAATACTTGCTGCAATTTATTGCTTCAAGGAATTGTTCAGCCATCACCTAGTAAACAGAAAAAGTCACTGCATTTGAGAGGTCTTACAGTTCAAGACAGAAAAAAGCATACAAATGAAACCAACCAACACTTTGCAATATTCTTGCTGTCCTCAAAATGTTCGACCCATAATAACAATAACATTTCTTATTCTATACCTAATCACCAATATTCAGTTTGTTTACTGTCTAGTGAAGTGCTGCCTATTGTATACTTAGAAAAAACCCAGACTGCCTAATGAATTAAGCCTAGATTTAAAATCACCAATTTTATATTAAAACAGTCAGAAACTGGTTTCAGTTTAAAGTATATAAATGCTAAATTAACAATATAAAATACCAGCTGAATTTAAAATAATGTATTCATATTCAGATACTGAACTTGCTGTATTTTTATATGCCAGGATCCCACTCTTCTTCATCCAGTTTAGATTCTTCTGGACCTCCTTCGATCGTGATTGTTGCACTAGCTTTCAGGGCTTCCATCGCTTGCTTATATGCTTTGGCACCAGCCATTAATCATGTCCTTATTAGTTCACTATTTGGTTTCCCCAAATTGCACGTCACACCATTTCCAATAGTAACAATTTTTGCAAGCAGGCGATTATTTTTCAGTTTCAGCTTTCAGATTGATGTTTATTTTCACATGATTTATTTGTGAAAAAACTCTCCACTGAAGCTGAAGAGTGAGGAAGAACTGTCAAGTTTGTCATAACTATAATAAGAAATTATACTTTGGTTTGTTTAGACCATCCTTTATATTGCATAATTCATACCAATATTCTGCAATGCTTTTAGCTAAATGGTTACACTCCTTTAGGAGTTGAAATGATCACCATTCATCATCAAAGTCATTAAGCCTACTCTTTGAGATAAGTATTGGAAAATTTAAAGCTAACTTTGAAATTGACATAGATGAAATGCTAAGATTGTGAGCTACTTCTGGATCAAGAATATTTAAGCTTGCAATAATTCCATCCTCATTGAGGTAAATCTTATTTGCATACAGACTTCTATAAAGATATTGATAAGGTCTCTCTTAAAACATTTGCCACATTCATTTAAAGGGTTTTGAACCATATGTGCCATAGCTCTTTCTTTTAGATACACCTCTTCAATATCTTTGTGTAATCTTGAATCACTAGAATCTATATCACTTAATTTACTTGACTGCAAAAATGTTTCTTTGCAGAAACAGCTTAGAATATCTCATATTCCTTTGAAATCCTTGGGTATAAGGCATGTAGTCTGCAATGTTAAGACTGAAATTCAATGTACAAGGCATTCACTTTATGTAAAAATAAAAGCAAATGTTTGGTTCCCCTATTTCTTGAAGTTTCATAATTTTTACTTGCCCCATGGACTTTGTCAGTCTTAAATTCAGAATGAAAATAAATTCTTAGAGTATCCCACGTTTTAAAATAACATATTTTATATTTTCCCATGAAAGGACACCTATTCTGTAACAGTTTTGGAATCTTATGCTGCACATCTTGAATTAATCTGAAGTAACTTTGTCTTTTACTACTATGGTAAATATACACGTTACATCTTTCAGAAATGTTTCCAATTGGGAAGTAACTCTGAAATGTCCATCTTTCCATGAATGCCATCTTGTATAAGATAAATGAGCTTCATTTTCTTCATTGCAACTTTTTCATGTACCTTACTGTCAGGAAATACTTTTTAAAAAAAAAATTCTAGAAGATGATCTACAAGATTGAAAGGAATGTGATGTTCAGCAAAGTAATCAGTGAATAATAATAATTCTGCTTTTGCAATATTTTCATTTTCCAACGGTTGTTGATCTTTAAAAATGTGTCTAATTTGACACTAGAATTGGCATTTTCGAAAGACATTTTGTTTATTTGTGTTCTTGTCTGCTAAAAGCATCAATTTGTTTGCATTTTTAGAAAGATGTTGCAACACATGCAGTAGCTATAACCTTTACTATTAGTATCCTAGCACGAACAATCTTTAAATTATGGAAGTGGTAACCACTCCTGTTTGAGGTTTTGTTAATACCATTTTTGCTTCACCAGCAGCGATATTATTTCACTAATTTTAAAATTTATAATGTTACACATAGTAACTAAATATAAAGAAACAATTGCAGTATCTTTAAACTTTAAAAATTATCACTTAAATAAACATAAATTAGACACTACACACTAACAAATGAAATAAGTGTCACTGCTTGGGATTTTGACTACTGGCACTGACTAATTATGCAAATATAGGCATTTTTTATGTTAGGAAACCTAGATATCGTGTGCAGCGGCTATGGCTCAAGGTTATCGAGTGATCAGCGAGTTGAGTCGGGTTGCTTCGGTCAGTCAGTCAGTGAGCGAGCGAGTTGGCGAGTGAGTTTTCCGTGCGATTCTCCGAGGAAGTTAGTAACGACTGTTGTGGCGTGCAGCGGGTGTTGCTGAGGGGTGAGGGTTTGTGGATGCAGGGCTTATGTTCGACTCTCCATCGAATGAACTGTCCGGAAGAGGAGGCTACTAGAAAGTGAAGTGACGGAGAATTTAACTAGTTCATCTTAGTGAAGTGACAGAGTGAAGTGGACTCCCAGTGAAGTTGAACTAGATAAAAAAAAATCTGATGTGTTACACTCACATGACTTTCTCTACTCTTGTACAATCTATTTTTACAAACGCCTTTTCTCCAAATGCTTCATGTTAATCGAGAAATCGAGATGTCAATCTTATTGGTAATTTTCTTGTAGATGCGAGGCGAATATGGTAGCTTTTAAGCGATAGTCAAATATTTTAGCACTGGTTGCTATGCGGCGAATTCCATTCTCTTTGCATGTATAGGACATAAAAAAATGAATAACGAATTTGAGAAAAAGTATAAGTATTGGAAAATTTAAAGAAATAACAAGCAATATCTCGAAAACGGTTCACTCAACAAAAGCAATGTATATGACATAAGTTGTGTATTTCAACGCGATCTACATTTTTTGTGTAGTAAAAGTTTGTCTATCTCTTATGGTTTACCAGTCATGCAAAAGTCGTTCATAATGAAGAATACTTTTGGAGACATTCCCAGAAATTTCGAGATATACATTTCATTTCTCATGACATTATCTTAACCATATGATATTTTCAACAAAATCGTTAGAGCCATTTTTGAGAAAATTAAAATTTTCGAAAAATGTTCCATGTAAAGGGTAGTCTGGGGTGGGGAGATTTTCTTGAAAATCTTCGTGTCGCATCTCTGGAAGATACTGAACGTAAATACCAAGTTTGGCGTTTATCCGACTGTTAGTTTTTGAGTTATGCTGTTCACAGACACACACACACAGACACACACACGGACATGTTTCCAAAAATGCTTTTTTTGGATTCAGGAGGTCTCAAAACAGGTATTTCCGGTGAAATCTCGGTATCGAATTTTTGGGTGTAATGCAATACTTCCCCTACTTACTATACGTAGTAGAGAAAGTAAAAATCCGATGTGTTACACTCACATGACTTTCTCTACTCTTGTACAATCTATTTTTACAAACGCCTATTCTCCATATGCTTCATGTTAATCGAGATGTCGATATTATTGGTAATTTTCTTGTAGATGCAAGGGGAATATGGTAGGTTATAAGCGATAGTCAAATATTTTAACGCTGGTTGCTATGTGGCGCATTCCATTCTCTTTGCATGTCCAGGACATAAAAAAATCTGATGTGTTACACTCACATGACTTTCTCTACTCTTGTACAATCTATTTTTACAAACGCATATTCTCCATATGCTTCATGTTAATCGAGATATCGAGATGTCAATCTTATTGGTAATTTTCTTGTAGATGCAAGGGGAATATGGTAGCTTTTAAGCGATAGTCAAATATTTTAACGCTGGTTGCTATGTGGCGAATTCCATTCTCTTTGCATGTTCAGGACATAAAAAAAATGAATAACGAATTTGAGAAAAAGTATAAGTATTGGAAAATTTAAGGAAATAACAAGCAATATCTCGAAAACGGTTCACTCAACAAAAGAAACGTATATGACATAAGTTGTGTATTTTAACGCGATCTACAGTTTTTGTGTAGTAAAATTTTGTCTATCTCTTATGGTTTACCAGTTATGCAAAAGTCGTTCACAATGAAGAATATTTTTGGAGACATTCCCAGAAAATTCGAGATATACATTTTATTTGTCATGACAATATCTTAAACATTAGATATTTTAATCAAAATCGTTAGAGCCGTTTTTGAGAAAATTAAAATTTTCGAAAAATGTTCCATGTAAAGGGTAGTCTGGGGTGGGGGGATTTTCTTGAAAACCTTCGTGGTGCATCTCTGGAAGATACTGAACCTAAATACCAAGTTTGGTGTTTATCCGACTGTTCGTTTTTGAGTTATGCTGTTCACAGACACACAGACACACAGACAGACACACAGACACACAGACAGACACACACACGGACATGTTTCCAAAAATGCTTTTTTTGGATTCAGTGATTCTCAAAACATGTATTTCCGGTGAAATCTCGGTATCGAATTTCTGGGTGGAATACAATACTTCCCCTACTTACTATACATAGTAGAGAAAGTAATAAACTTTAGTAAGATAGTTTGTATACCCAGTAATATGATAGAGGGTACAGAGTGTCATGTGAATGTATCACATCAGATTTTTATATATCATGATTCATGATGCCTACCAGGAGGAAGTTGGAGTTTTATATACGATTTCAGAAGTTTTAAATACAAATACTTTTACTGGTTGATTGAAATATCTGAATATCATCTAGTTATCATATTGTGTCTCATTAAAATCAAACTTTAAAGTTATAAGTTGATTTTAGAACATTACTCAGCACAGAATAATCACTGCTGCTTATGCTAACCTTTTAGCTAAATCCTCAGGATCCAATTTCTGTTGACTTATCAGTGATTCTGCAATGCATTTAGTCATCGCAGTGTCGTCAGTGTACTGCTTCACAGGTGCTAAGAAGCAAAAGTAAACCTTCTATAAATGTGTAATAATTAGTTTCTTTGTATACAGTTGCATATCTTATGACTATATATACAACAAACCTTCAACGTATGATGCTTCCATCTCATCAAAGTACCTCTGGAGATCTGGTTTTAAAACAAAGTGCTGTCCTTCGTAAGGAGCACCAAGACAATCTCCCAGAAGAGCCCCAAGTAAGCAGCCTCTAAATTTACTGGCTAACACAATGCCATCAACTGCAGCCATTATTTATTTACTCTCAGCAAGAATTATAGTATGATTTGTGCTTAGCAGTATTTTTTTAAAACATGAATCTGGGATTAAAAGTTTCTTTTGGCTGGGGGGGGGGGGAATACAACTTGCAAGACACTCCTTTACTGTAAGAGATCAATGTTTCCTTTTAAGTTCGTGGAACACTCACAGCAATTCTGAAATACTTGCTGCAATTTATTGCTTCAAGGAATTGTTCAGCCATCACCTAGTAAACAGAAAAAGTCACTGCATTTGAGAGGTCTTACAGTTCAAGACAGAAAAAAGCATACAAATGAAACCAACCAACACTTTGCAATATTCTTGCTGTCCTCAAAATGTTCGACCCATAATAACAATAACATTTCTTATTCTATACCTAATCACCAATATTCAGTTTGTTTACTGTCTAGTGAAGTGCTGCCTATTGTATACTTAGAAAAAACCCAGACTGCCTAATGAATTAAGCCTAGATTTAAAATCACCAATTTTATATTAAAACAGTCAGAAACTGGTTTCAGTTTAAAGTATATAAATGCTAAATTAACAATATAAAATACCAGCTGAATTTAAAATAATGTATTCATATTCAGATACTGAACTTGCTGTATTTTTATATGCCAGGATCCCACTCTTCTTCATCCAGTTTAGATTCTTCTGGACCTCCTTCGATCGTGATTGTTGCACTAGCTTTCAGGGCTTCCATCGCTTGCTTATATGCTTTGGCACCAGCCATTAATCATGTCCTTATTAGTTCACTATTTGGTTTCCCCAAATTGCACGTCACACCATTTCCAATAGTAACAATTTTTGCAAGCAGGCGATTTTTTTTCAGTTTCAGCTTTCAGATTGATGTTTATTTTCACATGATTTATTTGTGAAAAAACTCTCCACTGAAGCTGAAGAGTGAGGAAGAACTGTCAAGTTTGTCATAACTATAATAAGAAATTATACTTTGGTTTGTTTAGACCATCCTTTATATTGCATAATTCATACCAATATTCTGCAATGCTTTTAGCTAAATGGTTACACTCCTTTAGGAGTTGAAATGCTCACCATTCATTATCAAAGTCATTAAGCCTACTCTTTGAGATAAGTATTGGAAAATTTAAAGTTAACTTTGAAATTGACATAGATGAAATGCTAAGATTGTGAGCTACTTCTGGATCAAGAATATTTAAGCTTGCATAAATTTCATCCTCACTGAGGTAAATCTTATTTGCATACAGACTTCTATAAAGATATTGATAAGGTCTCTCTTAAAACATTTTCCACATTCATTTAAAGGGTTTTGAACCATATGTGCCATAGCTCTTTCTCCTAGATATACCTCTTCAATATCTTTGTGTAATCTTGAATCACTAGAATCTATATCACTTAATTTACTTGACTGCAAAAATGTTTCTTTGCAGAAACAGCTTAGAATATCTCATATTCCTTTGAAATCCTTGAGTATAAGGCATGTAGTCTGCAATGTTAAGACTGAAATTCAATGTACAAGGCATTCACTTTATGTAAAAATAAAAGCAAATGTTTGGTTTCCCTATTTCTTGAAGTTTCATAATTTTTACTTGCCCCATGGTCTTTGTCAGTCTTAAATTCAGAATGAAAATAAATTCTTAGAGTATCCCACGTTTTAAAATAACATTTTTTATATTTTCCCATGAAAGGACACCTATTCTGTAACAGTTTTGGAATCTTATGCTGCACATCTTGAATTAATCTGAAGTAATTTTGTCTTTGACTACTATGGTAAATATACACGTTACATCTTTCAGAAATGTTTCCAATTGGGAAGTAACTCTGAAATGTCCATCTTTCCATGAATGCCATCTTGTATAAGATAAATGAGCTTCATTTTCTTAATTGCAACTTTTTCATGTACCTTACTGTCAGGAAATGCTTTTTAAAAAAAAAATTCTAGAAGATGATCTACAAGATTGAAAGGAATGTGATGTTCAGCAAAGTAATCAGTGAATAATAATAATTCTGCTTTTGCAATATTTTCATTTTCCAACGGTTGTTGATCTTTAAAAATGTGTCTAATTTGACACTAGAATTGGCATTTTCGAAAGACATTTTGTTTATTTGTGTTCTTGTCTGCTAAAAGCATCAATTTGTTTGCATTTTTAGAAAGATGTTGCAACACATGCAGTAGCTATAACCTTTACTATTAGTATCCTCGCACGAACAATCTTTAAATTATGGAAGTGGTAACCACTCCTGTTTTAGGTTTTGTTAATACCATTTTTGCTTCACCAGCAGCGATATTATTTCACTAATTTTAAAATTTATAATGTTACACATAGTAACTAAATATAAAGAAACAATTGCAGTATCTTTAAACTTTAAAAATTATCACTTAAATAAACATAAATTAGACACTACACACTAACAAATGAAATAAGTGTCACTGCTTGGGATTTTGACTACTGGCACTGACTAATTATGCAAATATAGGCATTTTTTATGTTAGGAAACCTAGATATCGTGTGCAGCGGCTATGGCTCAAGGTTATCGAGTGATCAGCGCCGGGCAGTCGGAGTAAACAATATCATCGCCAGCATAAACATCGGGCGCGCTATCGGCAGATAATTAGAAGTTTCTTCCCTCTCCTCCAAAACGTGCGTCGAAATAGTTCTAGAATGTTCTGTGGAAGATTCCACTGGCTATATAAGCGAGCGTTCTAGCAAGGTCAGTCAGTTGAGTTAGTTGAGTCGGGTTGCTTCGGTCAGTCAGTCAGTGAGCGAGCGAGTTGGCGAGTGAGTTTTCCGTGCGATTCTCCGAGGAAGTTAGTAACGACTGTTGTGGCGTGCAGCGGGTGTTGCTGAGGGGTGAGGGTTTGTGGATGCAGGGCTTATGTTCGACTCTCCATCGAATGAACTGTCCGGAAGAGGAGGCTACTAGAAAGTGAAGTGACGGAGAATTTAACTAGTTAATCTTAGTGAAGTGACAGAGTGAAGTGGACTCCCAGTGAAGTTGAACTAGATAAAAAAAAATCTGATGTGTTACACTCACATGACTTTCTCTACTCTTGTACAATCTATTTTTACAAACGCCTATTCTCCATATGCTTCATATTAATCGAGATATCGAGATGTCAATCTTATTTGTAATTTTCTTGTAGATGCAAGGGGAATATGGTAGCTTTTAAGCGATAGTCAAATATTTTATCGCTGGTTGCTATGTGGCGCATTCCATTCTCTTTGCATGTCCAGGACATAAAAAATGAATAACGAATTTGAGAAAAAGTATAAGTATTGGAAAATTTAAGGAAATAACAAGCAATATCTCGAAAACGGTTCACTCAACAAAAAAAAATGTATATGATATAAGTTGTGTATTTTAACGCGCTCTACATTTTTTGTGTAGTAAAATTTTGTCTATCTCTTATGGTTTACCAGTTATGCAAAAGTCGTTCATAATGAAGAATACTTTTGGAGACATTCCCAGAAATTTCGAGATATACATTTCATTTCTCATGACATTATCTTAAACATGTGATATTTTAATCAAAATCGTTAGAGCCATTTTTGAGAAAATTAAAATTTTCGAAAAATGTTCCATGTAAAGGGTAGTCTGATGTGGGGGGATTTTCTTGAAAATCTTCGTGTCGCATTCCTGGAAGATGCTGAACGTAAATACCAAGTTTGGTGTTTATCCAACTGTTAGTTTTTGAGTTATGCTGTTCACAGACACACACACACAGACACACACACACACAGACACACACACACGGACATGTTTCCAAAAATGCTTTTTTTGGATTCAGGAGGTCCCAAAACATGTATTTCCGGTGAAATCTCGGTATCGAATTTTTGGGTGGAATGCAATACTTCCCCTACTTACTATACGTAGTAGAGAAAGTAAAAAGAAAAAATCTGATGTGTTACACTCACATGACTTTCTCTACTCTTGTACAATCTATTTTACAAACGCCTATTCTCCATATGCTTCATGTTAATCGAGATATCGAGATGTCAATCTTATTGGTAATTTTCTTGTAGATGCAAGGGGAATATGGTAGCTTTTAAGCGATAGTCAAATATTTTAACGCTGGTTGCTATGTGGCGCATTCCATTCTCTTTGCATGTCCAGGACATAAAAAAATGAATAACGAATTTGAGAAAAAGTATAAGTATTGGAAAACTTAAGGAAATAACAAGCAATATCTCGAAAACGGTTCACTCAACAAAAGAAATGTATATGACATAAGTTGTGTATTTTAACGCGATCTACATTTTTTGTGTAGTAAAATTCTGTCTATCTCTTATGGTTTACCAGTTATGCAAAAGTCGTTCACAATGAAGAATACTTTTGGAGACATTCCCAGAAAATTCGAGATATACATTTCATTTCTCATGACATTATCTTAAACATATGTTATTTTAATCAAAATCGTTAGAGCCATTTTTGAGAAAATTAAAATTTTCGAAAAATGTTCCATGTAAAGGGTAGTCTGGGGTGGGGGGATTTTCTTGAAAACCTTCGTGTCGCATCTCTGGAAGATACTGAACCTAAATACCAAGTTTGGTGTTTATCTGACTGTTCGTTTTTGAGTTATGCTGTTCACAGACTCACACACACACAGACACACACACACACACACAGACACACACACACGGACATGTTTCCAAAAATGCTTTTTTTGGATTCAGGAGGTCTCAAAACATGTATTTCCGGTGAAATCTCGGTATCGAATTTTTGGGTGGAATGCAATACTTCCCCTACTTACTATACGTAGTAGAGAAAGTAAAAAAGAAACAGTGACAGTGAGAACTGAGAGAGTGACGGTTGAAAAACTGGAAAAGTTACAATATTGTATTGAATATTGCTGCGATAAAGCAGGCCTGGTGTAGACAATCAGTGTAACCAACATCAGCGGTTTCCCGCTGATCCTGGTGGTTTTAAGGTAGGTAACATACTTTTTCTCAAATGGGAATTCGTTATTGTTGTTGCTGTATTTTTACTTTCTCTACTACGTATAGTAAGTAGGGGAAGTATTGCATTCCACCCAAAAATTCGATACCGAGATTTCGCCGGAAATACATGTTTTGAGACCTCCTGAATCCAAAAAAAGCATTTTTGGAAACATGTCCGTGTGTGTGTCTGTGTGTGTGTGTGTGTCTGTGTGTGTGTGTGTGTCTGTGAACAGCATAACTTAAAAACGAACAGTCGGATAAACACCAAACTTGGTATTTAGGTTCAGTATCTTCCAGAGATGCGACACGAAGGTTTCCAAGAAAATCCCCCCACCCCAGACTACCCTTTACATGGAAGATTTTTCGAAAATTTTAATTTTCTCAAAAATGGCTCTAACGATTTTGATGAAAATATCCTATGTTTAAGACAATGTCATGAGAAATGGAATGTATATCTCGAATTTTCTGGGAATGTCTCCAAAAGTATTCTTCACTGTGAACGAGTTTTGCATAACTGGTAAACCATAAGAGATAGACAAAATGTTACTACACAAAAAATGTAGATCGCGTTAAAATACACAACTTATGTCATATACATTTCTTTTGTAGAGTGAACCGTTTTCGAGATATTGCTTGTTATTTCCTTAAATTTTCCAATACTTATACTTTTTCTCAAATTTGTTATTCAATTTTTTTATGTCCTGGACATGCAAAGAGAATGGAATGCGCCACATAGCAACCAGCGTTAAAATATTTGACTATCGCTTAAAAGCTACGATATTTCCCTTGCATCTACAAGAAAATTACCAATAAGATTGACATCTCGATATCTCGATTAACTTTAAGCATATGGAGAATAGGCGTTTGTAAAATTAGATTGTACAAGAGTAGAGAAAGTCATGTGAGTGTAACACATCAGATTTTTTTATATTCTGGACATGCAAAGAGAATGGAATACTCCACATAGCAACCAGCTCTTAAAAGATTTGACCATCGCTTAAAGCCTATCATATCTCCCTCAATAAGATTAACATCTCGGTATTTCGATTAACATTAAGTAAATGGAGAATATGCGTTTGTAAAAATAGTTTGCACAAGAGTAGGGAAAGTCATATGAATGCAACACATTAGTTTTTACTAACTACTACATTTTAATTCAAACAAACCTTTAAAGAAATAGTTACATCACATATTTCGTTATAGTTACAAAGAAAAAGCGACAGTCAAGTGTTTAAAAACTGGACGCTATACGCTGGACCTAAATTTCCATAGTTCACGAAAAACAACTGAATGTTGACAGGACTTAAAAGAATCCAAGTAATGAAGAATTAGAACCATTAATAACGGATATCTCAGAAATGGCTTATGCCACAAAAAAAACTAACTGAAATCAATTGTTGTTTTAAAGAGATCTCCATTTCTTGTGTAGTCTATCGCTTAACGTTTACCAGTTACATAAGATTATACAAAATTCCTTCCGGATGAAGAGGACTTCACAGGCTATTTCCGGAAAATTCAAGATATGCATTTTATTTGTCATGTAAATATCTTAAATATATTATTTTAATCAAAATCGTTAGACATTTTTTAGAAAATTAAAATTTTCGAAAAATGTTCCACGTAAAAGGTAGTTAGGTTTGGGGGATTTTCTTGAACATCTTCGTATCGCATCCCTGGAAGTTACTGAACTAAATACCAAGTTTGGTATTTATCCGACTTTTGGTTTATGAGTTATGCTGTTGACAGGACACACACACACGCGCGCGCGCGCGCGCGGACATGTTTGCAAAAATGCTTTATTTGGATTCAGGAGACCTTCCAGTGAAATATCGATATCGAATGTTTGGGTGGAATACAATACCTTCTCTGCCTAATATGTACGTGGTAGTGAAAGGAGAAAGTAAAACACGGGGAAACATACACTATGTGATCAAAAGTATCCGGACACCTGGCTGAAAATGACGTACAAGTTCGTGGCGCCCTCCATCGGTAATGCTCGAAGTCAATATGACGTTGGCCACCCTTAGCCTTGATGATAGCGTTCACTCTCGCAGGCATACTTTCAATCAGGTGCTAGAAGGTTTCTTGGGGAATGGCAGCCCATTCTTTACGGAGTGCGGAACTGAGGAGAGGTATCGATGTAGGTCGGCGAGGCCTGGCACGAGGTCGGCGTTCCAAAACATTCCAAAGGTGTTCTATAGGATTCAAGTCAGGACTCTGTGCAGGCCAGTCCATTACAGAGATGTTATTGTCATGTAACCACTCCGCCACAGCCCGTGCAGTATGAACAGATGCTCGATCGTGTTGAAAGATGCAATCGCCATCCCCGAATTGCTCTTCAATAGTGGGAAGCAAGAAGGTGCTTAAAATATCAATGTAGGTCTAGGTCTGCGCTGTGATCGTGCCGCGCAAAATAAGGGATGCAAGCCCCCTCCAGGAAAAACACGACCACACCATAACACCACCTCCGAATTTCACGCTGGCAGATGACGTTCACCGGGCATTCGCCATACCTACACCTTGCCATCGGATCGCCACATTGTGTACCGTGATTCGTCACTCCACACAACGTTTTGCCACTGTTCAATCGTGTAATGTTGACGCTCCTTACACCAAGCGAGGAGTCGTTTGGCATTTTCCTGCGTGATGTGTGGCTTATGAGCAGCCGCTCGACCATGGAATCCAATGTTTCTCACCTCACGCCTAACTGTCATAGTACTTGGAGTGGATCGTGATGCAGTTTGGAATTCCTGTGTGATGGTCTGGATAGATGTCTGTCTATTACTCTTTACGACCCTCTTCAAATGTCAGTGGTCTCTATCAGTCAACAGACGAGGTCGGCCTGTACGCTTTTGTGCCTTACATCTCCCTTCACGTTTCTACTTCACTATCACGTCAGAAACAGTGGACCTAGGGATGTTTAGGAGTGTGGAAATCTCCCGTACAGACTTCTGACACAAGTGACACCCAATCACCTGACCACGTTCGAAGTCCGTGAGTTCCACGGAGCGTCCCATGCTGCTGTTTCACGATGTCTAATGACTACTGAGGTCGCGGATAATGAGTACCAGGCAGTAGGTGGCAGTATAGTGCACCTAAGATGAAAAACGTATGTTTGTGGGGGTGTCCGGATACTTTTGATCACATAGTATAAAAGTATCGCACGTACAAAAGTTTCGCAGAGTGGTTCAACAAACGCAGTGTAAAAGACTGCATATTGAAGTGGTAGCAGATTCTACTTGATGCGCTGCCAATTTTGTAAATGTAATTTGAAGGAAAAACTGTGAAACATAAAAAAGCTGTTGTACCATCTAGTGCAAATTACACACACACACACACACACACACACACACACACACACACACACACACACACCAAAAACAAAAAAAAACTTCCCTAATGCTGCCATTAATATGGGCGTTTCTGTCGCCCTCCGTGGTGTAGGGGCTACCTGTTACCCTCTAGTTCCCGAGGTGCGGGTTCAAACCCGGCGGAGGTCGATAGATTTTTTCGGGCGTAAAAATCCTTAGTATGGCTTGCTTGCTTCGGAAGAGAAGTAAAGCCGGTGGTCACGTCGTAGATTTACGGCACGTAAAAGAATCTCAAGCCTGATAAAGAGGCCTCTAAGCAAAATTTCCGGTCTTTCACGCCCAATATAGAATGGGACGCTAAGAACCATTGTAGTTAAAGAGCGTTCATAAATAAATAAAAAGCTCAAGGCTCGGTGTTTCTATAAGTGAAGCTGCACTACCTCTTTTTACTGCTTTCCATAAAGCAATACAAAATATTAATCATCTTAACCTGTATGTAATAAACGTTTCAAGGGTTGCGAAACGAAACTTCATCGAACAAAGTGTAGTGCAGTGATAACAAATTTGATGTGATACATATACATGACTTTCTCTACCCTATATCTTTATTAGTGGGTATACAAACGCTTCTTACTAAAGCTTACTTTTCTATCTACTTCATTTTAATCCAAATAAACCTTTGCAGAAATAGCTCCTGCACGTTTTCAATGTGACGATACACAGCTCTTGCACGTTTTTAAGTGTTCTCAGATGTACAGCGTCAACATATTGCAATACTTATTTACTTTATTAGCAGAACGTTTGTTAGTGTATAAATTAAAACTTACACAACGCGCTACGTATAGCAAAGTCTACTTATATTTGAGCTTTGTTAGTATATGAAGTTAAAGCTTAAAGAATACGCTATTTCTAAAACTTTCAATGTGACATGAAAACTAAGATAAGCATGATTTTTTTAATAAAAATATGATGTGTTACATACACATAACTTTCTCTACCCTCTGCCGCTTATTAGTGGGTATACAAGTTATTCCTAAGAAAGTTTATTTTTTTATCTGCTTCATTTTAATCGAATTTGTAGAAATAGCTATACAGGATGAATCACCTAAAACTTACACCGCAAATATTTCGGAAATGGAAAGTGCTATTGATGTGCAGTTTTCACAGCATTGATTGCTAGTCAGGGGCTCGTACATTTAGCCTATAAACAGATTTTAATAATACTGAGAAAGTGTATTGTTTTTTAGCAAACATACAATTTTTAAAATGGAACAATGCCTAGTTACATCAACAGAATAAAGGTAGGATAAATTAAAATGTCAGTGGCGTTTGTTACAAGATTCTAGTGCGAGTGGTTTACGAGAAATCCTATTTTGAAGCTTTTACGCCGACAATTATACAACCTGTGGTAGCACAAACCAAAGAAAACCAAAAGGGAATTACAATACTCCTATGGATTCTTACAAGTAAAGAGAACATAGCCCTTCAAAGGTTGTGTTCAAAATAACCACCGGCAGCCTCAATACACGCTTCCAGTCCGCTATGGAAAGATTGCTGCACACGTTCTAGCATTTCAGTGGAAATTTTAGAGCAGGCAGCAGTAATATGTCGTTTCATATCGTCTGCTGTAGTTGGTACATCCTTGCAGCCAGTGTCTTTCAGCCTTCCCCACAGAAAAAAAGTCTAAAGGGATCAGATCCGGTAAACGGGCCGGCTAAGGTACAGTTCCTCTTCGTCCAATCCAACGATTTGGAAACAATTCGTTAAGACAAGTTGCAGTACTTCGTGCACTATGGGCTGGACAGCCATCATGTTGGTACCACAGGTTCCTCCTAGTCTGCAAAGGAACGCTTCTAGCATCTGTGGCAGATGGTCTGTCAGGAGGCTGCGATATTTGTGCGAGTTCATTGTTCCTTCTATGAACAAAGGGCCTATGAGCTGATGGTTCACTATCCCACACCACACGTTTTAACTCCATGGACGCTGACGCTCCACCTGACGAAGCCAACGGGGATTGTCAACAGACCAACAGTGTATGTTTCTGCAGCATGATTAGTAAATGTTGCCTCATCACTAAACAAGATACATGATGAATCTGGAGTATCATGTCTTAATGCCCATGTACAAAAGTTAACACGATTCTCAAAATCGTTTCCATGCAGCTCTTGATGGAGAGAGATGCGATAGGGATGGGACCTATGTCGATGGAGAATGCGCAGTACACTTGCCTGACTTATGCCACTTCCACGTGCGATTGTGCGGGAACTAATTTGTGGATCTACTGCAACGGCAGCCAAAAACATTAATTTCTGCCTCTTCTCCAGTCACTTGTTTGTTTCTGTTACGTTTTATAGGGTTACAGTACCACTTTCACGTAATTGGTTGAAGAGGTTGATAAATAATTGCCGAGATGGTTGACGTCTATTGGGATACGTTTCCGCATACACCGTACAGGAACGAACTGCATTTTTTCCTACACTCTCCATACACCATGAGCATGTCGGCTTTTTCTGCATCAGTAAACCCCATCTTCCACTCACGACTTAGTGCTTGAACTGTCACAAACTAACTGACCAGAAAGTCGCAATGGTTTTCAAGAAAATCCCCTCACCCCAGACTACCCTTTACATGGAACATTTTTCGAAAATTTTAATTTTCTCAAAAATGGCTCTAACGATTTTGATTAAAATATCATATGTATAAGATATTGTCATGAGAAATGAAATTTATATCTCGAATTTTCTGGGAATGTCTCCAAAAGTATTCCTCATTGTGAACGACTTTTGCATAACTGGTAAACCATAAGAGATAGACAAAATTTTACTACACAAAAAATGTAGATCGCGTTAAAATACACAATTTATGTCATATACATTTTTTACTTTCTCTACTACGTATAGTAAGTACGGGAAGTATTGTATTCCACCCAAAAATTCGATACCGAGATTTCACCGGAAATACATGTTTTGAGACCCCCTGAATAAAAAAAATCTAATGTGTTACACTCACATGACTTTCCCTACTCTTGTACAATCTATTTTTACAAACGCCTTTTCTCCAAATGCTTCATGTTAATCGAGAAATCGAGAAATCGAGATGACAATCTTATTGGTAATTTTCTTGTAGATGCGAGGCGAATATGGTAGCTTATAAGCGATAGTCAAATATTTTAGCGCTGGTTGCTATGCGGCGAATTCCATTCTCTTTGCATGTCTAGGACATAAAAAAATGAATAACGAATTTGAGAAAAAGTATAAGTATTGGAAAATTTAAGGAAATAACAAGCAATATCTCGAAAACGGTTCACTCAACAAAAGAAATGTATATGACATAAGTTGTGTATTTCAACGCGATCTACATTTTTTGTTTAGTAAAAGTTTGTCTATCTCTTATGGTTTACCAGTTATGCAAAAGTCGTTCACAATGAAGAATACTTTTGGAGACATTCCCAGAAATTTCGAGATATACATTTCATTTCTCATGACATTATCTTAAACATATGATATTTTCATCAAAATCGTTAGAGCCATTTTTGAGAAAATTAAAATTTTCGAAAAATGTTCCATGTAAAGGGTAGTCTGGGGTGGGGGGATTTTCTTGAAAATCTTCGTGTCGCATCTCTGGAAGATACTGAACGTAAATACCAAGTTTGGCGTTTATCCGACTGTTAGTTTTTGAGTTATGCTGTTCACAGACACACACACACACACACACACAGACACACACACACACACAGACACACACACGGACATGTTTCCAAAAATGCTTTTTTTGGATTCAGGAGGTCTCAAAACATGTATTTCCGGTGAAATCTCGGTATCGAATTTTTGGGTGGAATGCAATACTTCCCCTACTTACTATACGTAGTAGAGAAAGTAAAAAAGCATTTTTGGAAACATGTCCGTGTGTGTGTCTGTGTGTCTGTGAACAGCATAACTCAGAAACGAACTGTCGGATAAACACCAAACTTGGTATTTAGTTTCAGTATCTTCCAGAGATGCGACACGAAGGTTTTCAAGAAAATCTCCCCACCACAGACTACCCTTTACATGGAACATTTTTCGAAAATTTTAATTTTCTCAAAAATGGCTCTAACGATTTTGATTAAAATATCGTATGTTTAAGATATTGTCTTGAGAAATGAAATGTATATCTCGAATTTTCTGGGAATGTCTCCAAAAGTATTCTTCATTGTGAACGACTTTTGCATAACTGGTAAACCATAAGAGATACACAAAATTTTACTACACAAAAAATGTAGATCGCGTTAAAATACACAATTTATGTCATATACATTTCTTTTGTTGAGTGAACCGTTTTCGAGATATTGCTTGTTATTCCCTTAAATTTTCCAATACTTTTACTTTTTCTCAAATTCGTTATTCATTTTTTTTATGTCCTGGACATGCAAAGAGAATGGAATGCGCCACATAGCAACCAGCGTTAAAATATTTGACTATCGCTTATAACCTACCATATTCCCCTTGCATCTACAAGAAAATTACCAATAATATCGGCATCTCAAATAACATGAAGCATATGGAGAATAGGCGTTTGTAAAAATAGATTGTACAAGAGTAGAGAAAGTCATGTGAGTGTAACACATCGGATTTTTACTTTCTCTACTACGTATAGTAAGTAGGGGAAGTATTGCATTCCACCCAAAAATTCGTTACCGAGATTTCACCGGAAATACATGTTTTGAGACCTCCTGAATCCAAAAAAAGCATTTTTGGAAACATGTCCGTGTGTGTGTGTGTGTGTGTGTCTATGAACAGCATAACTCAAAAACGAACAGTCGGATAAACACCAAACTTGGTATTTAGGTTCAGTATCTTCCAGAGATGTCACACGAAAGTTTTCAAGAAAATCCCCCCATCCCAGAATACCCTTTACATGGAACATTTTTCGAAAATTTTAATTTTCTCAAAAATGGCTCTAACGATTTTGATTAAAATATCGTATGTTTAAGATATTGTCTTGAGAAATGAAATGTATATCTCGAATTTTCTGGGAATGTCTCCAAAAGTATTCTTCATTGTGAACGACTTTTGCATAACTGGTAAACCATAAGAGATACACAAAATTTTACTACACAAAAAATGTAGATCGCGTTAAAATACACAATTTATGTCATATACATTTCTTTTGTTGAGTGAACCGTTTTCGAGATATTGCTTGTTATTCCCTTAAATTTTCCAATACTTTTACTTTTTCTCAAATTCGTTATTCATTTTTTACTTTCTCTACTACGTATAGTAAGTAGGGGAAGTATTGCATTCCACCCAAAAATTCGATACCGAGATTTCACCGGAAATACATGTTTTGAGACCTCCTGAATCCAAAAAAAGCATTTTTGGAAACATGTCCGTGTGTGTGTCTGTGTGTGTGTCTGTGTGTCTGTGTGTGTGTGTGTCTGTGTGTGTGTCTGTGAACAGCATAACTCAAAAACTAACAGTCGGATAAACACCAAACTTGGTATTTAAGTTCAGTATCTTCCAGAGATGCGACACGAAGATTTTCAAGAAAATCCCCCCACCCCAGACTACTCTTTACATGGAACATTTTTCGAAAATTTTAATTTTCTCAAAAATGGCTCTAACGATTTTGATGAAAATATCATATGTTTAAGATAATGTCATGAGAAATGAAATGTATATCTCGAAATTTCTGGGAATGTCTCCAAAAGTATTCTTCATTATGAACGACTTTTGCATAACTGGTAAACCATAAGAGATAGACAAAATTGTACTACACAAAAAATGTAGATCGCGTTAAAATACACAACTTAAATCATATACATTTTTTTTGTTGAGTGAACCGTTTTCGAGATATTGCTTGTTATTTCCTTAAATTTTCCAATACTTATGCTTTTTCTCAAATTCGTTATTCATTTTTTTATGTCCTGGACATGCAAAGAGAATGGAATGCGCCACATAGCAACCAGCGATAAAATATTTGACTATCGCTTAAAATCTACCATATTCCCCTTGCATCTACAAGAAAATTACAAATAAGATTGACATCTCGATATCTCGATTAATATGAAGCATATGGAGAATAGGCGTTTGTAAAAATAGATTGTACAAGAGTAGAGAAAGTCATGTGAGTGTAACACATCAGATTTTTTTATGTCCTGGACATGCAAAGAGAATGGAATGCGTCACATAGCAACCAGCGTTAAAACATTTGACTATCGCTTAAAAGCTACCATATTTTCCTTGCGTCTACAAGAAAATTACCAATAAGATTAACATCTCGATAAACATGAAGCATATGGAGAATAGGCGTTTGTAAAATTAGGTTGTACAAGAGTAGAGAAAGTTATGTGAGTGTAACACATCAGTTTTTTTTATGTCCTGGACATGCAAAGAGAATGGAATGCGCCACATAGCAACCAGCGTTAAAATATTTGACTATCGCTTAAAACTTACCATATTCCCCTTGCATCTACAAGAAAATTATCAATAAGGTTGACATCTCGATATCTCTATTAACATGAAGCATATGGAGATTAAGCGTTTGTAAAAATAGTTTGTACAAGAGTAGAGAAAGTCATGTGAGTGTAACACATCAGATTTTTTTATGTCCTGGACATGCAAAGAGAATGGAATGCGCCACATGGCAACCAGCGCTTAAATATTTGACTATCGCTTAAAATCTACCATATTCCCCTTGCATGTACCAGAAAATTAGCAATAATATTGACATCTCGATATCTCGATTAACATGAAGCATATGGAGAATAAGCGTTTGTAAAAGTAGTTTGTACAAGAGTAGAGAAAGTCATGTGAGTGTAACACATCAGATTTTTTTATGTCCTGGACATGCAAAGAGAATGGAATGCGCCACATAGCAACCAGCGTTAAAATATTTGGCTATCGCTTATAACCTAACATATTCCCCTTGCATCTACAAGAAAATTACCAATAATATCGACATCTCGATTAACATGAAGCATATGGAGAATAGGCGTTTGTAAAATAGATTGTACAAGAGTAGAGAAAGTCATGTGAGTGTAACACATCGGATTTTTACTTTCTCTACTACGTATAGTAAGTAGGGGAAGTATTGCATTCCACCCAAAAATTCGATACCGAGATTTCACCGGAAATACATGTTTTGAGACCTCCTGAATCCAAAAAAAGCATTTTTGGAAACATGTCCGTGTGTGTGTGTGTGTGTGTGTGTGTGTGTCTGTGAACAGCATAACTCAAAAACGAACAGTCGGATCAACACCAAACTTGGTATTTAGGTTCAGTATCTTCCAGAGATGCGACACGAAGGTTTTCAGGAAAATCCCCCCACCCCAGAATACCCTTTACATGGAACATTTTTCGAAAATTTTAATTTTCTCAAAAATGCCTCTAACGATTTTGATGAAAATATCATATGTTTAAGATAATGTTATGAGAAATGAAATGTATATCTCGAATTTTCTAGGAATGTCTCCAAAAGTATTGTTCATTGTGAACGACTTTTGCATAACTGGTAAACCATAAGAGATAGACAGAATTTTACTACACAAAAAATGTAGATCGCGTTAAAATACACAACTTATGTGATATACATTTCTTTTGTTGAGTGAACCGTTTTCGAGATATTGCTTGTTATTTCCTTAAATTTTCTAATACTTGAACTTTTTCTCAAATTCGTTATTCATTTTTTTATGTCCTGGACATGCAAAGAGAATGGAATGCGCCACATAGCAACCAGCGTTAAAATATTTGACTATCGCTTAAAAGCTACCATATTCCCCTTGCATCTACAAGAAAATTACCAATAAGATTGACATCTCGATATCTCGATTAACATGAAGCATATGGAGAATAGGCGTTTGTAAAAATAGATTGTACAAGAGTAGAGAAAGTCATGTGAGTGTAACACATCAGATTTTTTTGTCTTGGATATGCAAATAGTACTAATCTGTGGTAAAGGGAATTTTGCTGCACCTAGCAACCAGCTAGTAAGAGATATGTATGTGCTTAAAGGCTACTGTATTTCTATATTGCCCTTGTAAATATATATTCCCCTTACATCTACAAGAAACTTAGCAATAAGATAGAGTCTGCAAATGTTCATCTCGATTAACATGAAGTTGGTGGAGAATAAGCGTTCGTAAAAATAGTTTGTACAGGAGTAGAGAAAGTCATGTGAATGTAACACATCAGATTTTTTTTATGTCCTGCATATGCAAAGAGAATGGAATGCGCTACATAGCAACCAGCGTTAAAATATTTGACTATCGCTTAAAAACTACCATATTCCCCTTGCATCTACAAGAAAATTACCAATAATATCAACATCACGATTAACATGAAGCATATGAGAATAAGCGTTTGTAAAAATAGTTTGTACAAGAGTAGAGAAAGTCATGTGAGTGTAACACATCAGAGTTTTTACCATCCGCCGCCTTTGGATGATAGCATAATCAAAGCTATGTACAAGTGAACATGTACATAGAGCAGAAGGTACAAATCAAAACCGGGTTATAACTATCGAATTTCCTATAAAATCGACCTTGAATTTAACTTTCGATGAAATGAAACTCTTTCATCCAGTATAGTTTTAATTCGTGGTAACACCTTATAAAATCTTGGAATTCCTTATATATAGTGATATTTTATATAGATACAGAGGATATCAATATAAAGGTGCAAAAACACACAAGTAAAAATAATACTTTCAATATATCAATTGGTGACAGGTTTGTAATACTATCAAACTAAGGGAATGGAGGATTAAATCTAGAAAGAGGATGAACGTTATCTATTGAAAGTCGTGTGAAAATGAATTTCTATTTCATTTCTCGAATCTTTAATTATTATTGCATTTGTAACAAATAAATTTTGTATCTCTATTAGGTTTGTTAGATGAGAGTATGTTTAACGTGATTTAGTATATGGATATCTAAGCGCCGCATATATTGAAATCACCCCCTGACAGAAAAATAGGCGTGTTTGTTTACTCAGCTGATTTGCCGTGTTGAAGGTCACCGAGCAATTGTTTGGTAGGTGATAGCAATAGCTCAACTAAGAGGGGAAAATCTTATTTATACCAAACCACGAGCTGCTTCTCGAATCCCAACTTGCTTGTTTTTATTTATATCACCCAATGTCACAGACATGGAGAATGTGACTGGGGGAAGTAACTTCTAGGGATGGGATAGCAGAACTAACACCCGCTAAAGCAGTCACACAAAATTGATTACTCTAAACATGATTATTAATGCTAAATACATAACAATCTGGTTACCACCTTAAGAGTAGTTCCCGACAGTTCAAGACTGAGTAATTGCCTCAGCCACAGATAAGTTGTTTTTATCCTGAAGGGGTCTACAATACAGAATTCACAACAGTAAGTTTTCCCGCACGGGGCTTACCTTCGGTGATGTCCAAAGAACGGTCGTCAAAGAGGACCCCCGCTGCGCTATGGGGGATCTCTTCATTTATGCGTAGGATTTAGCAAATATGGTGTCTACCGCACTAAGTTTGAATTAACTCAGCCAATAACAAACTAGTACGTGGGTTTTCGAGAAATTTTCCTGGTGGCGCACGACATGCCTAGGTTCAGCTTGGTTCCCTGTGATTCTGCACATAGCTAGGCGGAAGCTGATGCCATGGTAACATCCTTAGGGATCGTTATAGGAAGTAGTTAATCCTTACGCTTCGTTTCATACTGCGAGATGCTACATTTAGCCACTTTAAAGTGGCAATTTGCCTGAAATTAAAATAATTCTGTAATCCCAAATAAATGTCCGTAATGTAACATAATTCATTGCACCTCTCGTCAGTATACGTGACAAATCCCCGACGGCTAAAATCACCCCCGCCCTTAGCGAGAATTATTATAGAAGAAAGCAAGAAAGAAGGAAAGAAAAACAGAATAATATTTAGGCAACATAATGAAGTGACAATACTAACCTACCACGAAGTGGAAGGACCGACCAAAAATTACAACAAAAAATTAAAAACATACAGGGTGAGTCAAAAAACTACGAACCGGCTGCACGGTGTTTTTCTTGTCCGCGTCCTCGGCGCTCGCTGCCGTCTGCCGCTATTATAGAAAGGCGCGGATGAAACCATACAATATTTTTAAAACTACTTTTAAAGGCTTACCTTACCAACTTTATAAAAGGAAATGCTGAAACTGGCCATCATCGTTGTCCATGCATTTTTGGCACTTCTTTAGGAAACTATCCATCACTCTACGTAGTTCGTGTTGAGAAATGCTGGCAATTTCCTGACGGATATTTTGTTTTAATTCTTCCAGGGTGTGTGGGTTTGTCTTGTGTACTTTGTTTTAAGTTACCCCAGAGATAGAAATCGCAGGGGGTTAGGTCGGGGGAGCGAGGGGGCCATAAATCTGTACTAAAAATTCTGACCTCAAACACATTTTCAATTTTTCTCATCGAAATATTGACCTATAAGCTGTTGCAGAGTCTTATTGAAAAAAGGCAAAATCACGCTCCCTGGCTGTTAATTCTCTAAAAATGGAGGCAAAATTGTATTCATGTATGTACGGTCTTCAACTGTTGACTCGAACAAAAATTGGCGAGTGAGGATGGTTTCCTAAAGAGGTGCCAAAAATGTATGGAAACGACGGTGGCCAGTTTTAGCATCTCCTTTCATAAAGTTAGTAAGTAAAGCCTTTAAAAGCAGTTTTAAAAATGTATGGTTTCATCCGCGCCTTTCTATGATAGCGGCAGACGGCAACGAGCGCCGATGATGCGGACGGGAGAAACACCGCGCAGGCGGTTCGTAGTTTTTTGGCTCTCCCTGTACATATGCTGTTGTAAATATGACCATAACGCAAACGCAGCACCCGAAAGAAACAACATATTAGAGAAAGTGAGAATAACGGGGAGGAAAAAAATCCAGAATAAAGAAAAAAAGACTAGGGGTGAAAAACAGTCCAGAGGTTTGAGTTTTAAACACCATTAACACAGAAATGCAGTTAGTCTATCCAAACACATCGAGCGCACCACCAGTAAGAGTACCGTTCATCAAGTTCACACCTGCCGAACGCAGCCGCCATGTACTGCACTCCGAACGCGGCCACACACAAGCCGTGATAAATACTTGCACACATCCTACAAAGCACAAACATCCCGTCAGGATGTCCTCGGGCAGGAAGGATGTCATAACACACAATAGGCATAGTTCCGAAGTAAAATAAAATGTTCCAATCATTTGTCCAAAGCTGGGGCTGGTTCCTTCTGTCCAAATAGGATACAGGTTCCAGCGAGTATTAGTAAAGAATTTCGAGGTGTTAAAACTCGTAAGGCGGACTAGAGGCAAGCAGCTAAACATGCTGTAGATGTAGGGCCTCCCTTGCCTTTGTTTCATTTTGTATATAATACGCCTTATTTTAAATGTCCTGTATTCTATGTAATATTTATGTATATATGTAACTATATTGTGCATTTCCTTGACACCCATATACAGAGAGAGCCAAAAAACTATGAATCGGCTGCGCGGTGCTTTTCCTGTCCGCGTCCTCGGCGCTCGTTGCAGTCTGCCGCTGTCATAGAAAGGCGCGGATGAAACCATGCAACATTTTAAAACTACTTTTAAAGCCTTTACTTACCAACTTTATGAAAGGAGATGCTGAAACTGGCCACCGTCGTTGTGGCCAGAAAGAGTTATAGGGCCAATTTTTTTCGAGTCAATAGTTGAAGCCCGTGCATACATGAATACAATTTTGCCCCCTGTTTTTAAAGAATTAACAGCCAGGGAGCGCAATTTTGCCTTTTTTTCAACAAGACTCAACAGCTTATACGGCCTATATTTCTATGAGAACAATTGAAATTGTGTCTGAGGACAGAATTATTAGTAGAGATTTGTGGCCACCTCGGTCCCCCGACCTAACAGCCTGCGATTTCTATCTCTGGGGTAACTTAAAACATTAAGTGTACAAGACAAACCCACACACCCTGGAAGAATTAAAACAAAATATCCGCCAGGAAATTGCCAGCATTTCTCAATGTGAACTACGACGTGTGATGGATAGTTTCCTAAAGAGGTTCCAAAAATGTAAGGACAACGGCGGTGGCCAATTTCAGCATCTTCTTTCATAAAGTTGGTACGTAAAGCCTTTAAAAGTAGTGTTTAAAATGTTATATGCTTTCATCCGCGCCTTTCTATGATAGCGGCAGGCGGCAACGAGCGCCGAGAGCGCGGACAGGAGAAACACCGCGCAGTCGGTTCGTAGTTTTTTGGCTCTCCCTGTAGTATGTTTTTATTTTATTCTAAGTGTTCTATATTCTGTGTAATATTTATGATTATATGTAATTTTTGTACATTTCCTTGACATGATCTATGTTCACACGCCTCTATGGCTGCTAGAATATAATCTTATACTCACAGAATGCAATGTAATCCAATAAAAAAAAATCTGATGTGTCACATGAATTTTTCTACTCTTGAACAAACTATTTATAGTTCTTCACATATTATTTGCAAAATCAGTGCAAATATAAAGGTTATTTGAGGTGTACAATATAACTGGGAGGAAATCTGTATAGGAGGAAATAATGTTTACACAAGCATATGTAGAAAAAGACATATTTTATTTGCTTAAAAGATTTTAAAATAACAATATATTTAAATATGTATCCCTTATTTAGTATCTTCCTGTGCTGCATTTTTTTGGATGTCATAGTACGGGTTTTGTGCCACAGCTTGGATGTTATTAACCAGCAAATATGAACGTCATAAAGTACCCATTTATTTTTTTATTAACGATTTTAAACAGTGAGGTGTTGTGCAAGTCAGAGGTTTTTAACACATCACTAAAGTTTTATATGTAACATATTTGGAGAGTAGCTTCTCTCCTATTATCAATCACCTGCCAAGTCAATAATGGTTGATAATGGAAGTGGAGCTGTTGTTGAAAAGTTCCACATTAGCTTTAGTCAGTAATGTGTTAAAATATTTTACTCACAAATTATATACCAAAAAGTATTTTGATAAAAAATAAATTTTGGAAACTTTGCAATTACATAATCTTGACTTTCATTATTCATGGCGCATTAGTTATTTGGCATTCACCAAACCAACAAGAAAACATAATGGATAAAAAATCACTTCCATAAGCTGAGCAAATAACTCTTTGACCAGAATTCGTACTAACCCTTAAGAGATTAGACATTCACTGCTATCTGAATCTTAAAGACTGGCAGAAACAAGGAAGGGTAATGCATGCGTTTGCTGCTGGCTTACTAACAGGGAGATTCATGAACTGCATTTGATGCCTAGGAATTTTATTTTCAGCCAATTAACATTGTAAATATAGTTACATCTCAATCATCTTCCTTGTGGCAGCAGTAGTTCTGCAACATTGGTAAACTTATTATAAACATTCTGAGGAATAAGTCTACAAATCATAATTTTTTATGAAGCGCTCTGCATAAATAATTTCATTCATTCATTCATTCATTCATTCATTATCTGTTTACCCTCCTCTTATGTAGGACTTACACCCCCCAGGACTTACAGGTGGGTGCCTGGGGTCAGATGCCCGTCGAGGAGCAGATACTCATGGATCAGACAGAACATCCAGGATGGGTGATCAGCCCGATGCCTGGTATGAGATGAAGGAAGTAGATGAAGCGAAATGTAGGTGAAAGGATGAAAGGAAAGGTGATGATGGAGCAGTTCGTGGAATGAATGGCAGGGAAAACTGGAGAACCCGGAGAAAACCCGCCCAGAGGCCGCTTCGTCCACCACAAATCCCACATGCAGATCCCTGGGATTGAACCCGGTCCGCCTTGGTGGGAGGCGAGCGGTCTAACCACTCGGCCACAGCGCCGCCTCATCAATTTCAACCAATAAAATTTGTTAGCACATTTTCTTCAAACTCTTACTTATAAACTTCGCCTGAAATTCTATATTTTTGGGAGGCTCTCCAACTATTTTGAAATGTATTTACAAATATTCTTTAAATTGTTATGCACAGGGTGGAAGGGGATAAATTATTCTCTTTTCAAAGGACAATTCTTGGTAATAAAGTGTACCAAACGGTGTAATACTAGGTACTTCCATATGGTCATAAATTAAAAATTTAATTTAATTATTCCTACATTTATGCCTGTACTACCATAATAGACAACAACTGGGTGTTGACTATTTCTCTGTATTTTATTTCAGGAGGATGTAACAAATTTCTTTGTTTGCACAGAAGTTAGTGTCACATGCATTATGCATGGAAAAGCTTTTGACAACACTAGGTAGAATTCTATCATTGTAACATGTACGAGGGTCATCCAAAAGCTAAGTCCTGATCGCGTCCAGAGATGGCATCACCAGTTGGATAGGAATGCACATGTGCAGGAGTAGAGAGGAAGTATGTGGGAATAATGCAGTACAGTTTCAGCCTTGTGATGGCAGTGGTTATCTCACAATGCTCGGAGAAAATGGCAGCTCCAATATTGTCTCCCGTCAACTGCAAGGTTCATGAAATCATCCGATTTTTGCACACTCAAAAGCAATCTCCAGTAGAGATCCATCGCCAATTGTGCTGTGTGTATGGACACGACATTATATGTGACAGTATGGTATGACGATGGTGCAGGCAATTCACTGAAGGACAAACTAATATTCACGACGAAGATCGTAGTGACCAACCATCCCTGGTGATGCCAGGACTGATGGAAAATGTGTGGCAACCAATTGTGCTGAAGCGGCGCTTCACAATTTCAGAACTCTCTTGTCAATTTCCCCAGATGTCTCGCTCACTTTTGCACAAAATTGTCTCCCGGTGGCTTGGTTTTCACAAAAGATGTGCAAGATGGGTGCCAAGGCAACTGACTGATGAACACAAAACGAAACATCTGGCCCCAGCATTGACATTCCTACAGCAATATGCAGAGAAAGGGGATGAGTTTCTCGACAATAAAGTCACTAGGGATGAAATGTGGATGTCACATGCCACTCCAGAGACAAAGCAACAATCAATGCATTGGAGGCATAATGGCTCACTATGAAGACCAAATTCAAGCAGACAATCTCTGGCAAAAATATCATGTGCACCGTCTTCTTGGATCGATGTGGTGTCCTCCTGTGTGAGTTTTTACCACGAGGGGAGACCGTAAATGCTGATTGGTATTGTCAGACATTGCATAAACTGAGGAGGGCAATCCAGAACAAGAGACGCAGGATGTTGACAAGAGGCGTTATGTTATTGCATGGCAATGCAAGACCCGGTACAGCCAACGCCACATGAAATGTGTTGAATCAGTTTGGATGGGAGATCTTCGGCCATCCACCCTACAGCCCCAAGTGATTTTCATCTCTTTCATCTCATGAAGCATTTTCTGGCAGGAAAACGTTTCCACAATGACACTGAGGTGCAGAATGAAGTGACTTTGTGGCACCGGACATTGGCGGCAAACTCCTATGACCTGGGCATACAATCGATGGTGCACCGTTACGATAAATGCCTCAACAAGTAGCCAGTGAATCTAAGTAATTATTCCAATAAATATCCCATACTTAATGATGATTTTGTTCTCTTTATTGCTCATCGGGACTTAGCTTCTGGATGACTCTTGTATATGTGCTGCAAGTTTTATACCAAACTTTTTGGTTATGTGGCTTACATGCTATGTGGCATTGTAACTGAGTCAGCATTATTAATAACTTCAAAATTATGGAAGATAGGTATAATAAAATTGATACCACTGTTTTTGTTCCTCTGAACCTCCCAGCCTGTATAAAATTTTCAATTATTTTCTTCAAGTTCTTATTGGTGTACAAAAGATTACTTTGTGCCTGCAGTAATATGCAAATTGCTTAATGTGCACAGACACATGAATATAATGAAATAATACATGTTTTACAGAGCCTTTTAGGAAGAAATTTACTTTGTCATTCATGATTAGGCAGCTGTCAAAATCAGGGTGAATGGTAAACAATTGCAATGTGCAACAATAGATGTGCAATTAACCCTTTCACTGCTGAGGTATTAGCAAGCACACAGAACCTCCTTGCTGAGTTAACTTAAGTACACATTAATTAGCATATTCTATATATCGTGCAGAATTAACATAAAATATCTTGAAACGCTCACCAACGTTGTTGTAGATGACTGCTAATGTCACATGTTTACAAAATAAAGAGTTTTAAAATAGGAAAAAAATACTACACGCAACACACTTTACAAACGGTTGTCCATGGGATAAAAACAGAAAACATTAATGGAAAGCTGTTATACAATGTTCTAAATGTTGGGGGTCTTACTTTTTAAGTTATACTTTGCCAAAATATTAATGAATAGAAATTGATTAACAATTCAGGGGTGTATAAACTTTAATACAGAAAGAATTCTTTTTACAAGTATGAAGCAGATATGGCTATAAATTATACAGATTAAGAAATTAGCACCTTTACATAATACTTTCAAATCTGACTTGGATATGGTACATTTTGAAGCAGGGGTGTAAACATAAACTCACGTCGCATTTGACACACATGTACTTTGTCTCTTTTCTTTTTTTTGCCCAAGGACGGTGTTGGAGCATACATGACATCTTCTGGCAGGCTTTCTTTTATTTGGTGTTGCTGGTATAATTGAGATAAAATGCCTTTCAGTCAGTCTTAGGGGTTGGTCACCAGATAAAGGTCTCCCAGGTTTACTGGTTAGTCTTGATATATGCAATTTTTGGAAAAGATCCGTAATTACAGTAAGTTGAAAATCATCCGATGGGATATTCTTACCAGTTTTTACGTTGTGCGAGTATAGTGAGAGAAATTTACGAGTCATATCTAACAGATGGAAGAAGTATTTTCTGTACCATTTCAAAGTCTTCCTTACACACTCGAAGGAGCCTATCATCATGTCTGTTCTGTCTACAGCACCCATATTCTTATTGTAGTCCATAATGTAGTCAGGTTTCATTATTTGCATGTTTGTCTTTTTGTCAACTTTACCTGTCGGTCTCATTGAGTCTGTATGGGAAGCAGTTAGCATCTCCTGTCTGTCCTTCCACTTTAGTGCTAACATATTATCCGTATGTGCAGATTCTGTCTAATTTTGCTGCCAGTCTTGGTATTTCTTTTCTGTTCCTTCTAACAGTGCCACAAGCATTTGTTCCATTTGCATGTAACCACTTACAAAGAAGAGGACCAGTCATCTAACCACAAGTTGTACCCTTTATGCAGGTACTCTGTAATGAGAATTTGTACCACAGCCCCAGACACTCCAAGTTCATGGTCATCAACAATTTATGTGGCGATATCTCCTGTGTACACAATGAAGTCCAGTATGTCCCAGTCTCACAGTCACAGAGCACAAACACTTTTATGCTAAACCTGTGTCTTTTGGTAGGGATGTATTGTTTGAACAAAGGGCGACCTTCGAATATCATAAGGCTTTTGTCAATGCACAGATTTTGAAAAGGTGTAAATAACTCGCTGAAAGTACGTCTGAAATGCTCAATAACAGGTCTCAACAGTCTGTCTCCTTTAGCCTATGTTTCATTATCATTGAAGTGCAAAAGCCTTAGAATTAAAGATATCGATCCCTGGACATGTAGTTCGAAAATTGCGGAGTGGCAAGCAGGGGATTTTTTGTCCAATATCCTACTATTGTATGTTTGTTTATTCTGGTGATAAGCACTGTCAAGCCAAAGAAAATGTAAAGTTCTTCAGGAGAAGTATCTGTTCAAGTCTGTAAATGAGAATGGGGGCTTGGTGGTAATTTCTCATACAAGAAAGTAAAATACTTATTACTCTTATTTGCAACATGATGCATAATATGTAACGGACAGAATAATTTGAAAATGTCAGCCACTGTGAAATTTTCGTTCAAAGCTGCTTGCATATCTGAATTATCATCAAAAGCATGAACTACTGGCCTGTACCCTGTTGCCACTGAAAGGAAGAATTAATGCATCTTCTTTTAGCGTGTTGTGTGGGTTCTGATTGTACATCACTGCTGTCACTCTCACTATTTATAACATTATCTTCAATACAACTTTCACTTTCACTATTATTAAACTCAAAATCTGAAAAATCAGATGATAAGGCTTCAAATTCTGCCAGTAAATCCACATCCTGCACAATACGCATCTGCTTGCTGGAAGAACCCATCATTTTGACATCTGTGATTCCCAGAGCCACGTGATGGGCTTCTACGCCATGCAAATGTCAGGAAGAAAGTTACCATGCATAGCTTTGGATTTTCTGCTGTAGATTGCACCACATGGCAGAAAAAGAGTTGTAGTTCGAGTAAATACAACCCCAAAATACGGCAAACCAACACTGTTTAGAGAAGACTGTGTTAGACCGCTTGCTCTTTATGCACAGCAAGTTGTTTTGTTGAGGATCAACATGTCAGCAATGCTACGTCATTCGCAAGGGGAGCAGTGATTAGCGCTGAAAGAACTGTTCTGACATCTGCAGTGAAAGGGTTAATAATTTATAGGTGACCTGGAGTTTATGTGACTGGAAATATAATTTGGTGTGCACAAGTCTTTGTATGCATCTGTGAACACCATCATATTCAGCAACATGCTTTCCTCTGCATAGCCATACTCGTTGATTTAACGTTTTCAGGTATCTGTGCAGTTTTCTGACAAACATAGATGTGCCTCTAATAGATATGATCTCATGGCCCTTTGCCCCTTATACCACTGATTCTTCCCATTATCACCAATGGACTGTTATAACGGATTTGATTTAAGCAAACTGTTTGATACAGAGAACTCGCTCTTGCACAGGCCAATGTTCCATGGATAACTGAACGCAAGACAATGTAACACACAATCAGTGTTATGAACCCTGTTCTTTCACCACCTACACAATTTTAACAGCTGAAAATGGGAAGCATTAAATGCTAGGCCTGTAATTAGCAGCTATGTGAAATACAAAATTCCATGTCACATATTGCTTTTCTGGAAACACTTTTAGATTTCTCCTTTATACATTTATGAAAATATCTATGCATTATTTAAATATTTCTTTCAACTGTGAATGATACAGAACATCATGAAAACACATGATTAGCAGAAAACACGTGTGGGTAACTAAAAAGTAATAGAATTCTTCAAGTTATAACTTTTTCATTTATGATGCAAAATAAAATTCAGTAAGAATATTTCATAAGCATCCACAGAAAATTCATAATTTACATTTTATCCATGATACTAATGTATTTCAAACATAACTTTTAAAATCAAAACGTAGAGGCATTTTTGAGAAAATAAAAAATTTAAATTATTCCATCTAACAAGTTGTCTGTGAGAATATTCTTAAAATCTTTGCCATGAATCCTTAAAAGGTGTCATTAAGTTTGGCTTATCCAAATTTTTGGTTTAGAATCCTACTGTTCCCCAACTCTCTCTCTCATTGGGGTGGGGATTGGTCAAGACCAGGGATGTGACAAACAGTTATTTTCCAGTAATGGTTATAACTGTCGCAGTTACAGTGTGTTAATAGTTACCAGTAATGATTAAGTTATTTGTTTTCATGGTTTTCACATTCCCAGTTACATTACATTAATGGTTACCAGTAATGATTAGATGTAACTGTGTTTCAATATCAGCGATGTCGATACAGACTTCCTTTGTTACTTGATGCTATCTAGCTGTGTCAATGCTTTGACTACTACAGCGGTTTATAATACCAAAATACATTCGCACTTATGTACTTCTACATTCTTGCACATACCAATACACACACAGACACAAGACGTATTCCTCCGCGTTGCTTTCTCCTATTGGCTAATCTATTTGTGCCATAAGGGTGCCTCTCTTAGCACATGCAGATGAGAACAGTCTTGAGTAAATGAAAAAAATCTGATGTGTTACAATCGCATGGCTTTCTCTACTCTTGTACAAACTATTTGTACAAACGCTTATTCTCCATATGTCATGTTAATCGAGATGTTAGTCTTATTGCTAATTTTCTTGTAGATGCAAGGGGAATATGGTAGGTTTTAAGCGAAAGTCAAATCTTTTAAGCGCTGGTTGCTATGTGGCGCAATCCATTCTCTTTGCATGTCCAGGACATAAAAAAAATGAATAACGAATTTGAGAAAAAGTATAAGTATTGAAAATTTAAGGGAATAACAAGCAATATCTCGAAAATGGTTCACTCAACAAAAAAAATGTACATGACATAAATTGTGTATTTTAACGCGATCTACATTTTTTGTGTCGTAAAATTTTGTCTATCTCTTATGGTTTATCAGATATGCAAAAGTCGTTCACAATGAAGAATACTTCTGGAGACATACCCAGAAAATTCGAGATATACATTTCATTTGTCATGAAAATATCTTAAACATATGATATTTTAATCAAAGTCGTTAGCCATTTTTGAGAAAATTAAAATTCTCAAAAAATGTTCCATGTAAAGGGTAATCTGGGATGGGGGGATTTTCTTGAAAACCTCCGTGTCGCATCTCTGGAAGATACTGAACCTAAATACCAAGTTTGGTGTTTATCCAACTGTTCGTTTCTGAGTCATGTTGTTCACAGACTCACACACGGACATGTTTCCAAAAATGCTTTTTTTTGGATTCAGGGGGTCTCAAAACATGTATTTCTGGTGAAATCTCGGTATGGAATTTTTGGTTGGAATACAATACTTCCCTTACTTACTATACATAGTAGAGAAAGTAAAAATTGTTACATCCATGCAAATCAAGGTTGGGGGTATGCAGTCGTATAATATTAATAAATAATATTCAACTTACAATTATGGTGTGTTTGGTAATGAAGCAGCCTTTTCAGCTTCAGATTTGGTTTGGAAAATATTGATTAAAACCTGTCATATATCTGTCAGTCATCCATTGTTCTTTGCCATGCAAAGTAAAAGGTGATGATAACAAATCCAAAAGAGCAGAAACACACTTTCACATGTGCTTTATGAATTTGAAATTTGGAGAAATTTCTAATTTCTTTAAGCAGTCTTAGAGAGAGCAGACTTATTGAAATTGTTCAACTCTGAATGTTAAAATTTATGTACCGTTGTTTGAACTTAGTGCCCCACACATATTTTGTTACAAAACAGCATTATTTATTCATACCCATCTACTTGCAATGTATACAAACTCGTGCACTTATAATCGTATGCAAACAACCCATTTTAATTCAATGCAGCTTTACTGCCTGAGTGCTGATTCACTTGACATCTATGTAACCTATATTCAAGGCAATAAGCAATACACTGTGATAAATAAATATGTACTTGCAACTCCATGGCAGGATGACTCTAGTTGTAAACGAGGTGAAGTAACTAGTTCTCGATAAGTGAAAACCAATGCTGCACACATGCAGTGAATGATATCATGCAAGCTCGGTAACTGTCTCGTTACTTTAGTAACTGTTAACATGATAACTGTTTTTGTTATTTTGGTGACGATTATCACATAACTAGTTACTTTGGTAACCATTATTGAGTAACTACTTTGTATCCATTACTTTAGTAACTGTGACATTAGTTTTTGCCCATCCCTAGTCAAGACATATCAAAATGTGTATAATTTCAGTCAAACATAGTATACTTCCTCTGAGAGCTCTTCCAAAAAAATGATTTAACATTCCATAATAAGTGGGTTCTAAGTAAGAGAAATTAAATTTTCATAAAAAAAAAATTGATCACAGCTAATGAACCTCCCTTGCAAGCCACCATACTTCATATTTATTTCCTTGTTAGTTCAAGCTAATTCTGGACAGCAAACACAATATTTATCTCTTACTAAAGTGACAAAATGTTGTACGTTTTCTCAGGTGGCATTTGGTTTTTAAACTCCAAACTGATAACTTCCTGGCTACTGTGCCTTGATATATGTTTTTCTAGATTCTTCTTTTTGGTGTAACCAACTCCACAGAGTTTGCATGTATAACGTTTCAAACCAGAATGTGTTAGGGCATGCGTTCTGAGGTGCGATCGTTGCGCATAGTTTTTGCCACAAATGTTGCACACATAAGGTCTCTGTCCAGTATGGGTTGCAATATGAATTTGTAAACTGTTCTTCTGCGAAAAGCTCTTGCTGCAAAGTTCACAGCTGAAGGGCTTCTCCCCTGTATGAATCATTGTGTGTTTCATCAGTCCACCAACTTGGCTGTAACTCTTCCCACACACCTCACACATGTGCGCTTTCACTCCTGAGTGCACAAGTAAGTGTGTCCTGCAAATCAAATGATTAATTAGTAATCTAAATGAAAAGCAACAACAAACACTCTTCTGGTGTCAAGTAGTCCCAGGTTTAATTCCTGGCTAGAGCAGAATTCTTCTTTCCTTAGAGTCTGGAAGAGTGAAAGCAAGAATGATTCAAAAGTAAAAAGAAATACAAACCAAAACTAAGATTCACCATAAGCAAGTTAACATTATGTGATTCTTTTTAAAGGCAAAGCCACCAATGTGATGACAATATCAAAATTAATTATAAAGGGATCGACTCGCCTAACATACAGGGAATTGAAGCTAGAATGGAAAGGAAAATCTATGTAGAAAAAAGGAGATAAAGCAACCAGGGAAAGAATTATAATGGACTAGAACAAGGATAGTAAAATTGAAAGGATTAAGAGGGAAAAGAAATTTAGATGCAATTCTTGAATGTCAAGAAACTAAAGTAATGAGAGAAAATTTACGGTTGGAGAAATGGGTAACTTACCAATAGATATAAAGGGGATTGTTGTAATTAAAATAAAATAAAAATATTAACCCTCTAATGCATAGCATTGCCATTTGTCAACAAAGATGTTTAGTTAAAAGGTTTAGAATATCCTAACAGTGTTTTTTTTTTGGTATATTCATATTATGCTGGCATATGATAATAAAACGTAGTATTTGTAGCTATTTTTTATCAAAATACCTATATTAATTTATTTCAGTATTATTGTACTGCTTATTTGTATAGCAAAATCCATGCAACTGCAGTCAAATGTAACCCCATCAGCATCCACGTGTGCCATCACACCAGTTGTTGTCCTCCATGGTGTAGTGGTTACCATAAGGTCGTGGGTTCAAACATGGCGAAGGGTGATGGATTTTTTTGGGTGTAAAAGAACCCTTCCCTTCAGAAGAGAAGTAAAGTCGTTGGTCCCATGTCGTAGATTTATGACACGTAAAAGAACCTTAAGCCTGATAACGAGGCCTCTGAGCAAAATTACCAGTCTTTCACGCCCAATATAGAATGGGGCACTAAGGACCACAGTAGTTAAGCATCCATAAATAAAACTCAATTTAATTTTTTATCATGCTGTTATTTTGCGTGGGCCCTCCCCATCCTTTACTACAAGCACATTTGACTGCAGTCACTGGGATTTGAACTTGCGATATTCAGCTTTGAACGACCAGTCCATTTCTTCTCGGCTTAACGATCATAGCTATTCGAATCGCTTACATTAAGGTGCCTTTGACAGGGATATCTAGGAGAAAGAGTGGCATATGTAGCAAAATAATTCATGCATTAGGGTTTGGTAGTCATTTAGGAAAGGTAAAAACAAATGGATGAAAAAATTAATCGAAAAAGATGAAGTACATTCTATGGAAATAGGGAATGGGTAAATATTTTGTATAGATGACCTTGGTAGCAGGATAACTGCAATGTTAAAACTTGGGACCAATAGCGTAGTCAACAACATGCATGAGTGGGTTACAATGTATTCAGATAATAAGAGTTGCCTTATTTAATAATAACTAGAATAATGTGTAATAAGGTTATCCAGCTGAACATTAATATGTATGTACAGTAGACTTGCAATCATCTGAGCTAATTGGGACCGAGATTACTTCGGATAGGGTAAAACTTGGACACAAAGATTGTGCTAATAAGTTGCAAATAACAAAAAAAATGCTTAAAACTGTATAGTAATTATTTATTATAACGAAATCCTTTAAAACTTACACTGAATACTTGATATGGTTTAATTAATGGCTAAACAGACTACAGTATTAAATGAGAAGATTACTTTTTGAAAAAGTCTTTCATAGCTTTTTGGGCTTTGCCTCTCTTGGATGCTATGATGTAACACCAATGCTGTAGGGACAGTAGATCAAGTGGTGTACACCCTTCTTATTGTTCAGTGTAGGCTATAGCAGCTTTGATAACCTTTAGTCCCTCAGAATGTGATATTTTCGGGGTGCTCTCATCAGTGCCATGCTCCTCTTCAGGACTGATGGCATTATCAATCATACATAGGGTCCCTCCAGAAGTTTTGAGAATGGACACAATAAGATATTAAAAATTTAGATCTAATCATTGCATCTTTTCAAAATATTCTCCACTGCATTCTATACACTGTCTCATCCTTTCAAACCATTTTTGAAATGCTGAACACCATTCTTCTTTGGAGAGAGTGCAAATACATTCTTCATAAGCAGTTACTGTGGCTTCAGGTGACTCAAATCGTTGACCTCAAATTTGTTCTTTCATTTTGGGGAATAGAAAAAAGTTGCATGGGGCCAGATCTGGCCTATAGGGAGGATGAACAAATATATAACTTCTGCAGAGATTGCATTGTTTCTTGTGCAGTGTGGGCAGAGGCATTGTCATGGTGCAATAAAATTCCATGCAGACCAGTCTTACGATGCTTTTTTTCTCAGTTCATTGAATGCTTGTGGCAGACATTTTGTGGTGTACCATCTGTCAGTAACAGTCTTTTGTCCCTCAAGCAGAATCATCACAATGTGGCTACTTGCTGAGAAGAAGGAACAAATCATCCCCTTGCCAACACTTCTCGTTCGCTTCACTTTTGTTGGGGGATCTTCACTTTGAAAGACTGTCGTTTAGTTTCTGGGTCATACTGGTAAATACAGCTTTCGTCACCTGTTATAATCTTAAATATGTTTTTGGATCTTCCTCCATTAAATTTTTAAATAATTTCCTGGCACCATTGCACACTGCTTGTTTCTACTCACTTTTGAGGTGGTGGGGCTGCAGAGATTCCTGACATGAAGCTTTTCTTTCAGGATTGCTTTCACTGCTGCCAATCCAATAATTAGGGCTTCTTGAATCTATGTGCAATGATGATCTTCCTGCAACATGCGCTCTGCTTTCACCACATTTTCATCCATTGTTGCTGTAGCCGGCATCCTGATCGGTCTTCATCTTCGAGGGAATCCCTTCCTCTTCTAAGCTCAGCATACCATCAATAAATGGTGGATTGGGTAGGGTAAACATCCCCAAATGTACGATGCAGTCTTTCAAGGCATCCTCTCTCCTCTAAACCGACTTGAAAGTCATAGAAAATCACAGCATGGAAATTCTCTCGCTCAATATCCATCCTGGTGTATGGTGTAGCAACACCTGCTATACATACACACACGGTGCTGACAATGCACATTGTTAGAGTGCACACAGACTTGTACATGTTGCTATCTGAGCTTCAATCTGAAGTTAAGAAAAGCTGGTTTGGCTTACTACTACACATTGTTGCCAATTCTCAAACCTTTCAGAGTGACCCTCGTAGCATTGTCATCCAGTTCCTTTGGTTGATCATTTGTTACACCATCGGATACAAAAGATGTGTATGTTTACTTTCCAACAACTTCAGTTAACTCGGAGCCTCGGTTAATCGCGAGTCTACTGTATATTAAAGAAACAAATTTTTATCTTATCTCATAAAGAAATCAGTACAGTGAAGCAATTGTATAAATTCATAAAAGTTTGAGTTTTGTACTTTCACACTCACTATTCACCTTCACTTACAGCTGATTATCAGTATATGTTTCGAAGGTTCTTGCCCCCATCAGCAGCTTAAAGGCGACTGTCGGTGCTTGGTTGGGCTTGGGTCCAATTCCTACTCTGTAGCTTTTTTGGAAGATGGTGTCATTGATTTTCAGAACATTGAATTCATGAGGAACACCTCAAATTTGTTAGCATAAATCTTCTCCCAAACATCCAATTCTGTATGTTTATCAGTACTTTTGATATTGTCTGCCCATTCTGTTTCAAATAGAACAAAGGTAAAGCAAAAAGAAATTTGGGCATAATTTAAAGAGCCTTGGAGGTACATTAAATATAAACAAGCCATTGCACACCGACTGGGGGTTGAATGCAGTAATGCATTTTTCCCCCCACGGGTGGAGGGGGGGGAAGTAGACAAGTCCACAGTCACAGTCCATTCTATGACAAAAGCCATGAAAACATCTATTCAGATAAATGTATACAGCTAGTGTTTGGGAGATTTATATTAAAATATTTGAAGTATTCCACACAATGTCAACCTCCTGGAAGATGATGATACCTCTTTCAAATTCATTCAAAAACCTTCAGGGGAACAACAAGAGGCCCGAGTAGGAACTGCACTCAAGCTCAACCTAGCACCAACATGCAACTAACTGAAACATGTACTGATAAATAATGACAAGTGAAGCTGTGTAGGGAGTGGTAAAGTGCAACTGAAACTTTTATGAATGACCAGAGTAACTAAAGGTGGTTATATAGATGAAATAATAACACAAAAAAATATATATAAGACGAAGAAAACCTATTACATTGGTTAACTAATATAATAAGATTCTTAAAAGTTTGACAAACATACTGGGCACTTTGTTTGGAGGGCACAGAAAATAAAAAAAAATTGACAAGAGTTTACAAAACGCTCTACTATGAATTCCATAAAGTAATTTTAAAACCTGTTCTGCTTTTCTGACAACATTGCTTAAAGCTGTAATGATACAGCTTGCAAAAGTTTCACTTAGCTTCGACATTCCAACCTTTTGAACTCACAGAATCTTCTTGGAATCAATTCCTATGGCAGGTCAGTTAATCATTAGTACGAAGAAAGAAGAGGGGAAATATAAAGTACAGAGATTCTACTTTTTGTTTTTTTATTCTTTAATTTAATTCATTTGTTTTTTTTTTTCTCTGGAGCAGCCATGGAGCCCCTAGGAAGTGCACCCTAAGGGCTCCATAGAGCACAGGTTGGGAAAATTTAAGATTCTGGTAACAATCAATGTGCCAGATTTTTCAAATTCTACACTTATGTTCATTTCATCGATAGCTGTCAGGGCACCACCTGGGTTCAAAGGCAACCCTTGCTCACATTTGTTTGTTAATTAGGAGATAGCACTGCTAACATGTTTGTGACAGTGTTAAATTGACTAACAATTAAATTTGTTGCATTGGTAGTCAAACTGGGGACAGAATTGCAAACTTTCCACTTACCCAAATCTTGCTGGTGCTTCAAGACGCATGTGTTCCAACTCTCATGGTCCAGTGTGGCAAGTCTATCTGTTTAGTGGCATAGTGTATACAAGCAACTGTTTTGAATGTAATCTAAACACTGCAAAATGCCATAGTTTTCCAATTGTAAAACATTTCAAAATCAGTTGTAGCTGCATAATTGTACCAGCAAAGAATTCCTAGGAGATGTTGCCCAAATACCAGGACATTTGTACTAATATGCAGCCTAAACATGAAGGAGGGTGGCCAAAGAATACCTATAGGCAGAGGAAGAGCTTTTAAATCTTGCCCATGATGATGCCAAGAGGAGACATGTATAATTTGGTTTATTTTGAATGAAAACAAGTTATACCAGGTTTAAATTGTTAAGGAATTTAAATTTTCAAACCGATATATAATTTACAATAAATCTTAAGAAATGCAATATTTTATTTGCAAAAAGCTAACCAATTCATTAAATCAAATTAAAAATTGCATTAAGGCTGGTTCACAATAACCGGGAATAGAAACCAGATCAAGAATAATAAGCTTAAAATGTGTGTATTATTAATGTGAGCATTCACAATTAACAGGAAGCTTTCCTGGATCTGGAAACAGGAAGCTTTCCTGGATCTGGAAACAGGAAAGAAGGCTTGGTCAATTTTAATGTTCTCGTTCTCGGGCATGGCACATTAGATCCATATTGTGTATATTACACTCTTCACTGTAGAAATTATTCAATTTGGGCGTGACATAAACATCACTACAGCTCTCTCTAGATGCAAGCTGGGAAAATGTGCATCCTGACTCCAGATCCATTGAGCATTGGTTCTTCTAGAGAAAGCATAATCTATTGTTTATTTATAGTTTTATTCTCTACTCTTGTACAAACTATTTTTACAAACACTTATTCTCCATATACTTCAAATTAATCAAGATAAACATTTGCAAACTCTATCTTATTGCTAATTTTCTTGTAGATGTAAGGGGAATATATATTTATAAGGGCAATATAGAAATACAATAGCCTTTAAGCACATACATATCTCTTAATAGCTGGTTGCTAGGTGCAGCACCATTCCCTTTGCCACAAATTAATACTCTTTGCATATCCAAGACAAAAAAATGAATAACGAATTCCCATTTGAGAAAATATGTATTGAAAAATTTAAGGGAATAACAAGCAATATCTCGAAAATGGTTCACTCAACAAAAAAAATGTATGTGACATAAATTGTGTATTTTAATGCGATCTACATTTTTTGTGTAGTAAAATTTTGTTCTATCTCTTATGGTTTACCAGTTATGCAAAAGTCGTTCATAATGAAGAATACTTTTGGAGACATTCCCAGAAAATTTGAGATATACATTTCATTTGTCATGCAAATATCTTAAACATATGATATTTTAATCAAAATCGTTAGACCCATTTTTGAGAAAATTAAAATTTTCGAAAAATGTTCCATGTAAAGGGTAATCTGGGGTGGGGGGATTTTCTTGAAAACCTTCGTGTCACATCTCTGGAAGATACTGAACCTAAATACCAAGTTTGGCGTGACTGTTCGTTTCTGAGTTATGCTACACACGGACATACACACACACGGACATGTTTCCAAAAATCCTTTTTTGGATTCAGGGGATCTCAAAACATATATTTCCGGTGAAATCTCGGTATCGAATTTTTGGGTGGAATACAATACTTCCCCAACTTACTATACATAGTAGAGAAAGTAAAAATTACAAAGGAGAGTAAAAGCTGAAATGAACAAAACTACAGATAATTTTAATCTATGTCATTAATAAAGGAATGAAGCTTGGTATGACTAGAGGAATTGAAAATAGTAATGGATCTGCATTTAGAAAATGTTCATTCTTATCAAATTTTGAAATTGGCTCATCTGCATTACATTGCCTGAATTGGAAGCAGGTGAAAAATATCATTAAGTCAATTATAAACAAATGATATCCTAATGCACAAAATCAACTTCCCACTTTGCTATCAATATGATCACTGATATGCATTTCTATTTTTATTCCCGATGTACTGCAAAACCAAACTGCTGTATACTGTTTTCTTTGCCACTCTGGTTTCATTCTCGGGTTATTATAAACCAGCATTTAATCAACTGAAATAAAAGTTGGAACTTGAGAAATCTAAATTTAGATACAGGAAAATGTTACATGGTGTTTCCTTATGTTGGGGTTTCACTGTAGCTCACACTTCTTTGCATAGGATACATTTTACTTACTTGAGATGTGCTGCCAAAGTAAATCGCTTCCCGCAGATATCACATACATGCATGCGAAGACCAGAATGAGATAACATATGCTTCTGCAGGCCACTGCTATCAGCAAAACGACGTCCACATTCACTGCACACATGTGGTCTTGCTCCAGTATGCCGCCTCAGATGCTCTCGTAGTTGCTTTTTAAGCTTGAAACGTCTCCCACACTGTTCACATTCTAATACTTCAAGGTCCGTCTTTTCTGTTTCATTTCCTTTGGTTACAGCACTCTGGTGTCTCGAACCTACGAGATATTATTGCTGTTTTGTTCACCAAAACTTGGAATTTAATTCCAGAAATACATATTATGCATTTGGGCATAACTAATGATAACTGAAATTTTCCTCTGCTCTAAAGACATATCAACACAAAAGGCTTACTAATGATTTTTATTAGGTTTGCCACAATTAGCCCCAGGGGAAGTTGCTTTACTAGAATTAAGTGGAAGATATAGAACGACAAGAGATATGGGGGGGAAGCCTTAAAGATAAAAAAATCATTAAGCTTTTATAAATTGATAAAGAAGGATGAGGAAGAGAGAGGTACATTGATTCCTGTAATAGATAAGAAAGGGAAGGTTTAGCATGGATGAGAATGGGATCAATGTATTTAAGAGGGATGAGAGGCAGCGGAAGAAGGATATGCAAGTTGTGTGGGGAAAGAGAAAGCACAGAATATTATATGGCAGAATGTAAGGAAATAAGGAGCTAGAGGGAAAAAGTTTGGGAGAAGAAATGAAAATCAAGGGCATGGGAGAATTTTTAATGGTCTAGAAAAGTAAGAGAAACAAGGGCCCCTCAGTGAGCGATAAGGCCTGGAAGCCAAGTAATCTAAGTGGCTCAATAAGAAAACAAGCACCAGGCAAATTGTACATAAGATATAGGGGTACAGTGATATATTAATATACATTGTATATATTGTAAACCAAATTGTAGAACAAATTGTACAATAAATTCAAATACTAGAATTAGGAAAAATAAGAAGGAAAAGTATAGTGCTAGACAGAATGGCAAAATTTTGGTATAAATGCTTGACAAGGAAAGAAGAATATATATTAAGAAGTTGTGTGTTACAACAAAAGAGTATAAAAAATGAGAACAGTTGGGGAGCAGGATTGAAGAAAGTGTTGGAAGAAATAGGAATGAAAGATATATGGTTACAAGGGGAAAGGGTGAAGTATATCAAAAGCCAGGAGATATGGGGAAGCATAGAAAAAAAAGTGTTTGAAATTCCACAGGAAAATAAAAAAGGAATGGGATAGAGAAAGATATAGAGAGCAGTGTGTAATAAAAGAGAAAAAGAAGGGTTAGCTTGGATGAAAACGGGAACAATATTTTTTAAGTGGCTTAAGAGGTAATAATTAAGGAATATGTGAATTCTGTGATGGTGAGGAAAGTATAGAACTTTATCTAACTGAATGTGAAGATTTAAACAAATGGAGAGAGAAAATGTGGGACAAGAAATGGAATAATATGGGGAGGGGGGGGTGATTTATTCACATTGAAAATGTTAACAAGCTAGCAGGAAGAAAGAAATAGGAAAGTAAGGGATTTTTTAATAAAAATGAAAGAGAAATGGATGAGAAAATTCAAAGAGAAAAAGAGTGAGGGAGAGGTAATACAAACTGAGATAAATTGTAATGAGACTTTAGCAAACAGAAGTAAATGTTGCACAGGAGTGCTGAAGGCCAGGGAGCTACATTACTGTGCCACACAAAAGTAGGGTACCAGGGATGTACATACTAAAGTAGAAGCTTGGAAATAAATGTAACAAAATTTGTGATTTGTAACCCCAAATGTGTACAATAAACTACAATAAATAATAAATAAATACTAATGATTTTATTTATAAACATTACACATTTTATGTTATATACACTCTAATAAATATAGCAAAATTAGTAACTTCTCACTTCTTGAAAAATGCAACATTATGACAATACTAAGATTAATTTTAATCTGATATTTTAGTTTTAAAAATAGTTAAAAACTGCATGTAGCATTTTATGAATATTACAAAAATAATTATTCTTTTATCTCAAAAGAAGATTTGGTTCAATATTCTGAAATAAAGGGTTGTAGAGTTATGAGCACTTAAAATGGTACAAACTTTTTGTTCAATATTTTGACAACCATTAGGTTTTAGATGCTAATATTTGATATATATGTTTTCCTTAGCACCCTTTATTAATAGCAAAAATTATAAGATTTTTTGCTATTCAATTTCGCATGGAATGCCCCATGCACAGATGCCATTGTTGTGCTCCATTTGTTAACCAGGTTACTTACAAACCCACTCTCACATAAAATTTAGTGACAGAAGAACTTATTTCCTACCGTATTTTGTCTGTGTAAAATGTCATTTCATGGCACCGTGGCCAAGTGGTTAGGCTGCTTGCCTCCCACCGAACTGACCTGGGCCAGGGGCCCGCATGTGGGATTTATGGTGCACAAAGCGTTGTCTGGGTGGGTTTGCTCTGAGTTCTCTGGTTGTCCCCGCTACTCATTCCACCAATTGCTCCATCATCACTTCTCCTTCCATACATTTCACCTTCACTCGCTCTCATAACTGGCTACAGGCCAATTCCCCATTCTGAGTTCTCCATTCTCTGATTCAATGTTTGTCTGCTCCTCCACATTTCAGTTACTAGGTCTCTGATCCTAGTTACGGTTTTAACTCCCATGGAGTGTAAGCCCTAAATGTGAGGAGGATAAGCTGACTAAGAAGAAAAATGCCATTTCAGTGCTCCCTTGAGTTCATCAAACACAGATACCTACCTTCAACACTAGAGGCTTTCTCGGTTTTATGACCATTTTCCCACTCCTGATTATCAACTGGGTAATCTATTACACTCATAGCATCATCAGATTCAATCTTTATGCTGTCCCCAACATCATCATTTCTGAAAAATCATAAATGTTATCTGAATCAGATTTAATATCTATCCTTTTAAGTCTTAAGATATCAATGTTTACCTACAAAACAGATAATATTATGTTTTTTACATATTTTATTTTATATGATTTAATTAAAAGTAATCATTATTGGTGAAGAGGGCTATAGATGCCCATAGATTAACTGATGATTTTTCCACAGTACCCTGAATATAATGTCACTTCTTTTTTCTGAAAACTATTTAGTATACAGCATGCTTAAAGCCCCTTGTACACGATCAAACTTTTGTCAAATCTAATACTTTACAAGACCTTTAAAGAGTTGTCGCAACTTTACAACTTTTCTTGTCAAATTGCTTCCAATACTTTTAAACTCTTTGAAAGTCTTGAAAACAAATAAGGACATGCTCTAAACGATCAAAGATTTGACAACGATTTGATGGCTTTAGCCAATAAAATGCGACTAATTACAGTGCATCACGAAATCTGCAACATGGCTGAAAGTGAAAAGTAAACAAAAAGACTATCTGGCCAAGGTATGTCGTATGCGAACTGATTAGGTTATACATAAGCTGGTCATGTTCGTATGTCTAGGACTCCGTGGATTACCATACGATGAAGCAGATGAAGAAATAATTGCCAGGCAGATTTCCGAACTGAGTATACATTAATGCAATGTTATATAGTGTGGTTAACCTATCAGTTGGTGTTATTTCCATTGTATTCCATAATCGTAATTTGATTTCATTGGATATAATACGTGAAAGTACTACATAATATTGGTATAGAACAGTATTTCATTGCAAACTGTTATACCGTGATGCAAATAATAAATTGCTTTGTGCATGATTATTTATTAGTGTGCTCTGAAGTGTTTCAGTTTGAAAAACAACAACTTTTAAACACACATTTATGACATTGTCAAGTCTTGTCCAATCTTGTTACATATTGAAAATTGTTTGACAATTTTTCTTGTAAACTCTTGAATTGAAAAAAAAAGTTTGATCGTGTACAAGGGGCTTAAGACTATCAGTAGTTTAAAGAAGTAAAACCAACTTTTCCTCTTCAACATTTTTTGCAGAAACCACATTTTTCACATAATTTATCATTTAGGATGAATGATGATTCAAAGATGATTTGTCATCTTGTGTTAATATTCATTAACATTCATTCAAGAAAAACAACTATAGGCTGATTTTTTTCATCATGACATGCTTATCTGTATGTGCAGTATGTAGCTGGACGAGTCCATTTAACTTCTGGGAGGGGTTTTGGGTCAGTAGCAACAGAGCAAAAGGTGTGTATACAACATGAGATAAGGTGAAATCACTCATGCATTCCGAGTGAGTGTTTGTTCCACGCAAGGGGAATACTGCCAGCCGTATCTCCCATCCTTTCTCCTCCCCTGTATTTCTGCCTTTTCAGGACGAAAAAATTTACCTGTACTCCCAGTTATAAGCACAGTAGAACTATAAAGCCAAAATTTGCTCAACACTACATCAACTATTTGTTGATAACCATATGCAAGGTAATGCTTTACAAATTACTTCTAGTGTTACTTACACATTTAGTTCAGTTTTACATTCGATGAACCCAGAATTACATGGAACATTGGCATCTTCTGAACAATTATTTTGCTCACATACTTCATTGCTATTTGCAGTGCCCTGCAATAAAAAAGCCACACTATGCTATATACCATTGCTCCCTCATTATACAAATCATAAATCACTATTGCACTGCCAATTTGAAGGTCAGTGAAATGTGACCTATGTTACACATAATTATGAAAGAATCAGTGCATAACACTTTCATACAATTATTAGCAAAGAGCAGTTTTCCTACTTTTCTAACAAAAGCTTTAGCTTAAGCAAATGTTATTCCATGAAAAAGTAATAACTTTGAGGCTGAAAAGTCATGCTGAATCATTAACGGTAATCCATCTGACATTTTGTCCATTAATTTGGTAAACTCTTCAAAGACATGAATTCCAAGGCATAATATTACACTGAGACCCAAAGTTTACTAAAGGCTGGTTCACAAGAACCAAGAACGGTAACCAGAATGACAACAAAGTTAAAATAATGTATTTTAATGGGAGCATTCACAATGGAAAGCTTTTCTGGGCCCCAGGGATGGCAAAGATGACTTGGCCAAGTTTTAACTTTCTTGTTTCCGGTCATGACATATTACATCCATATTGTGCATATTACTCTCTTCACTGTAGAGATTATTCTAGGCAGCCATGACTTGAAACAGCCGCTAGTGCTCCCTGTAGTTGCAAGCTGGAAATATGAAACTGGAAGAAATTTTACATATGCGCTTCGTAACCTCAGATCCTAACATCCACAGATCCATTGAGCATCAGTTCTTCTAATAAAAGGGTCATATGTAGTTTGTTTATATGCAACTCTAAAACAATAGCAGAAACTACAAAGAACAGCAAAAAATGTTAAAAAACAACAAAGAACAACAAACAACTTTAATGTATGTCATTAAAGAAGGGAATGAAAGCTTGGTACACCTACAAGAATCAGAAAAGTAATGGATCTGCACTTAGATAATGTTTACTCTATCGAATTTTGACATTGGCTAATCCACATTAGTTGGCTGAATTGGAAGCATATGAAAAATATCATTGGTCAGCTAAAAACAAATGAAATCCCAATGCGCAAAATGACTTTCCCCTTTATGATCGATATGATCAATATGCATTCCTGTTCTTCTTACTGAACTATTGTTAACCAAAATTATGTATGCTGTATTGCTTCCCATTGCATTTCTGTTTTGGTTACCATTCTTGGGTTATTGTGAACCAGCCTTAAAGCTACTTGTTTACCTTGTATAACTACAGAAACATGTTTTTGAGGTAGTTACCCAATCCTCAGCTATGTTTCAATTGGCACATCATCCTCTCCTGTTGCTAAAAATAAATAAGATTAAGTTTTATTTATGGACACTCTTTAACTACTATGTTTTTTAGCGTCCCATTCTATAGTGGGCGTGAAAGACCAGAAATTTTACTCAGAGGCTTCTTTATCAGGCTTGAGGTTCTTTTAGGTGCTGTAAATCTACAGCACGGGACCACCGGCTTTAGTTCCCTTCTGAAGGAAACCATGCTAAGGATTTTTACACTCGAAAAAATCCATCGCCCTCCACTAGGTTTGAACTCACGACCTCCAGAACTAGATACTAGCATGGTACCCCTAGACCATGGAGGATGACTCTCCTATTGTTAGGCTACTCTCTGGTGGTAGTTGAAAGAAGCTTGCTTGAAGTTAAAATCCTTTAATTGTGTAGGTCATATCGGACAGTGAATAAACAAAACGGTTGAAATGATGCTCAAATGGGCCCAGTGATTCAGAGGTTAGAGTTACCTAAATTTGTCCTCTCAGGATAAGGGAAAACCGTGGAATAAAAACCTCATGCAGGTTAACTCACCCTAACCAAGATTCAAACTTGGGACCTCTTGAATGTGAGGCATACACCTACCCCTACACAACAGAGGTTGGAGTTGGAAGAAGCAACTAATTAGGTCCCCCCTTAGGGATTTCAAGCCACCGATGGCTATTTCCCAAAATGAAAATCTTCTCCCAAATGGTTAATTCATTGGGGTGGTCTATGCCTTTGAGTAAAGTGATACTACTTTGAATGTTGTGGCAATGAGAGGATGATGCAGCAATTGAAACCTGGCTGAAGATGGAATAACTAATCCAAAACATGTTTCTATCTTACACAAGTATATGTGTAGTTTTACTGAAGTTTGTGTCAGTACATTATTATTACTCATCACTTTATATTATAAAATTTCCATATATGTATAGCCCAGACACGATGTTTATAGGAAGCTTACTCACATCTTAGATACCTTATAAATTTCAAACCATTACTTCCAATAAAAGAGAAGTATATTTAAAATTTTGATTGGGACATGAAAGCCATAGCATTTACACTAAGACATAAACAGACTAAGACATCTTGGGACAATTGGGCAATAGCTTCTTTTTTACCCCAAAGATTTTAGCAGTGTAACATTGAATCTGCTTACAATCGGCTTTCTTTCCCTACATTAAAAATCTGATGTGTTACACTCACATGACTTTCTCTACTCTTGTAAAAACTATTTTTACAAACGCTTATTCTCCATATGCTTCATGTTAATCGAGATATCGAGATGTCAATCTTATTTGTAATTTTCTTGTAGATGCAAGGGGAATATGGTAGCTTTTAAGCGATAGTCAAATATTTTATCGCTGGTTGCTATGTGGCGCATTCCATTCTCTTTGCATGTCCAGGACATAAAAAAATGAATAACGAATTTTAGAAAAAGTATAAGTATTGGAAAATTTAAGGAAATAACAAGCAATATCTCGAAAACGGTTCACTCAACAAAAAACATGTATATGATATAAGTTGTGTATTTTAACGCGATCTACATTTTTTGTGTAGTAAGATTTTGTCTATCTCTTATGGTTTACCAGTTATGCAAAAGTCGTTCATAATGAAAAATACTTTTGGGGACATTCCCAGAAATTTCGAGATATACATTTCATTTCTCATAACCTTATCTTAAACATATGATATTTTCATCAAAATCGTTAGAGCCATTTTTGAGAAAATTAAAATTTTCGAAAAATGTACCATGTAAAGGGTAGTCTGGGGTGGGGGGATTTTCTTGAAAATCTTCGTGTCGCATCTCTGGAAGATACTGAACGCAAATACCAAGTTTGGTGTTTATCCGACTGTTAGTTTTTGAGTTATGCTGTTCACAGACACACACACAGACACACACAGACACACACACACACAGACACACACACGGACATGTTTCCAAAAATGCTTTTTTTGGATTCAGGAGGTCTCAAAACATGTATTTCCGGTGAAATCTCGGTATCGAATTTTTGGGTGGAATGCAATACTTCCCCTACTTACTATACGTAGTAGAGAAAGTAAAAATGTCACAGATTGCATTAAAAAATTAGTCAAAATATACCAAATAAAACCATTCAAAAAAATCCATATGTTACTAAAATCCTTTACAGATATAAGGGCCCTTTATGCATTCCAAGAGCAAACATAATACCATGTGTTTGATTTATACCCCGGCCACAAATTGCATATATGCATATTCGCTTTCACTGCAGTGACCTCTGTATTTTTCTGCAGCGCACTAGCAGTGAATGACCCGCACAAGGCTACATTTATCAGCTGTGTTATACTGTGTCAGTTCCTGCATTCAGTTTGAACTGTAAAGACTAATTTGTTCATTATGCACCTCAAAGGTGAAAGTTTATTCAAGACATCTGTGTTGTATGTGAATTACTTTAGAGTAGTCTTATTATTGTTGTTGTTATTGTCTTGGTATTAATCCATCGAAAGGCCTACCAAAAAATTAATGCTTGAACAAGAATTTTTACACACAATACTTACATAAAAATCTGATGTGTTACACTCACATGCTTTCTCTACTCTTGTACAAACTATTTTTACAAATGCTTATTCTCCATATCTTTCACGTTAATTGAGATTTAATCTTATTGCTAATTTTCTTGTAGATGCAAGGGGAATATGGTAGTATTTAAGCGATAGTCAAATATTTTAAGAGCTGGTTGCTATGTGGCGCATTCCATTCTCTTTGTATGTCCAGGACATAAAAAAAATGAATAATGAATTCTCATTTGAGAAACAGTATTGGAAAATTTAAGGGAATAACAAGCAATATCTCGAAAATGGTTCACTCAACAAAAAAATGTATATGACATAAATTGTGTATTTTAATGCGATCTATATTTTTTGTGTAGTAAAATTTTGTCTATCGCTTATGGTTTACCAGTTACGCAAAAGTCGTTCACAATGAAGAATACTTTTGGAGACATTCCCAGAAAATTTGAGATATACATTTCATTTGCCATGGAAATATCTTAAACATATGATATTTTAATCAAAATCGTTATAGCCATTTTTGAGAAAATTAAAATTTTTAAAAAATGTTCCATGTAAAGGGTAATCTGGGGTGGGGGATTTTCTTGAAAATCTTCGTGTCGCATCTCTAGAAGATACTGAACCTATATACCAAGTTTGTTGTTTATCCGACTGTTCGTTTCTGAGTTATGCTGTTCTCTCTCTCTCCCTCCCCCCCTCTCTCTCTCTCTCTCTCTTTCCGGTGAAATCTCGGTATCGAATTTTTGGGTGGAATACAATACTTCCCCTACTTATTATACGCAGTAGAGAAAGTAGAAACCTAATTACATAAACAGGTGTGTAGACAGTTTCAGGGGAAATTTCCTGGTATTCAAGTTCAAGACAGAGAAACTGTTAGATATCTGGTTAAAACTAGGAAAACAGGATCGCTAAACCTAAGAAGCAAAAAGACATATTCTAATGGAGGAAAAAATTGACAATATTGATGCTTAATTCGAATGTTATCCAAAGAAATGTTTAAGGTGTGCAGCAAAACAAGTGGTGTTTCAAAAACCTCTGTTTATAGTGCTACAAAACTTTTAAAACTGAAACCTACAGAGTGACTAATGTTCATGAATTACAAATGAAAATGCCAGGAATGGTCAATGCAAATGGACACCACTTTCAACATAACTTATAATAAGGTTAATACTCATCATAGTACATGTTACTATCACTCAAGAGAAAGTAACGCAGGAGTTTTAAAATGGAAAACCCAGCAGTGTAATAGACAAGCACACATACACGTGATCCGTGGCCCATAACAAATGCAATGTATAATGTTTCACTGCCTATGGAAAGAGACTTACTCTTTCCAAAACGAGAGAAGATCTAGGAAAGCATGCTGACATTGGAAACCAGATACTGCAGACTATCTCTGTGGTCTGGTGGTTAGCATGCCAAACTCCCAAATCCAGAGGTCTCGGTTTGGATTCCCGGCTGGAGGGTGGGAATCTTTCTTTAGCACCCTTAAAGTCTGGAAGTATGAATGAGAGAGAGAATTTAATGTAATAACCAAAGTAATACCTACCCAAAAATTAACACCCTGTAAGAGAGTGAACATCATTGCTGAAGAGCAATTGTTCCAAAGGCCAAAGGTAAAAAGCCGCCGATATGACCTTAGATATTAAAGGTGGCATATAAATAGAACAAAAAGAAAAAAGTGAGAGATACTGCAGTTCAGGGAACAGATTTTGGGAAATAATGAAAGCATTCTTTCCAATGGGGTGGTACAATAAGCCTTTTAGTCTGACGTGTGGGAGGTCGATACAACTCCAACAAAAACCCCTGTCATCTAATCTAATCTACAAATTGCAATCTTTGAATATGTTGTGGCAGTGGCCCAGCAACAATGGAGACAAGTTTATGTTTGTTCATCTTTATCTATGGATAATCCAGGACCTCTGTGGAATGATAGGTCTCCCAAAGAGGCAATTTTTTATCATACAAGCGACGTTGTCTGATGTGTTGTTTAGAAGCCACATGATTGAGCAAAGATTCAGAGGTTACATAAGCTCATTTTATTGCTGTAGGAACAATGCAAATTAAATGAAAAGTAATTCAAAGAAGGCTTTCAAAGTGTCCACCTTTGACTCCAATGCATTCACGATGTTGTTCCATTGACTGACAAACCTTCTCCAACGTGTGACGAATGTAGTCAAAGGCACATATACACAATCATTTTTTGCCTACTGTCAATGAGGTGGCATACACGACACTCTGACCATTTACAAATGTACCACCAAAAGAAGGCGGGTGAGGGGAATGTACTACATAAACATTTTCTACAGTCCTCAAAATGTTTATGCACGCTAGTAGCATAACTCACCCATGGCTAGAAGTGCAGCATGATTGCACATGCACACACGCAGGCTTCATAGTAAAAAACTCTGATGTGTTACACTCACATGACTTTCTCTACTCTTGTACAAACTATTTTTACAAACGCTTATTCTCCATATGCTTCATGTTAATTGAGATATCGAGATGTTAATCTTATTGCTAATTTTCTTGTAGGTGCAAGGGGAACATGGTAGGCTTTAAGCGATAGTCAAATATTTTAAGAGCTGGTTGCTATGTGGAGTATTCCATTCTCTTTGCATTACCAGGACAAAAAAAAATGAATAACGAATTCCCACTTGAGAAAAAGTATAAGTATTGGAAAATTTAAGAGAATAACAAGCAATATCTCGAAAATGGCTCACTCAACAAAAAAAAATGTATATGACATAAATTGTGTATTTTAATGCGATCTACATTTTTGTGTAGTAAAATTTTGTCTATCTCTCATGGTTTACCAGTTATGCAAAAGTTGTTTACTATGAAGAATACTTTTGGAGACATTCCCAGAAAATTCGAGATATATAATTCATTTGCCATAAAAGTGTCTTAAACTTATGGTATTTTATTCAAAATCGTTAGAGCCATTTTTGAGAAAATTAAAATTTTCGAAAAATGTTCCATGTAAAGGTTAATCTGGGGTGGGGGGGATTTTCTTGAAAACCTTCATGTTACATTTCTGGAAGATACTGAACCTAAACACCAAGTTTGGTGTTTATCCAACTGTTCGTTTCTGAGTTATGCTGTTCACTCACACACACACACGCACACGCACACGCACACATGGACATGTTTCCAAAAATGCTTTAAATGCATTCAGTGCACCTCAAAACATGTAATCTCGGTATTGAATTTTTGGGTGGAATGCAATACTTCCCCTACTTACTATACATAGTAGAGAAAGTAAAAATAGACTAAGTGAGCAGTTAAACAATTCAAGCCCCTCTCGCCTTCTTCTGGTGGTTTCAACAGTAACAGATCCTCCTCTTCCTATTAACTTCTCCCTGTACGTGTTGTTGAGAAGCTCTCTTACAAAATGGTTGAACTGTGGAGGAGCCCTATGCTGAAATCTCTTCATGTAGCAAGGGGCACATTCACCATGAGCATGTGGCTCCTAAACAACACATCAGCCAACATTATTTGTTTGATAAAAAATGGCCCATATGTGAGATCTACCATTCCACAAAGTTTGTTGCAGGGGTCCTGAATCACCCTGCATTTCATTTTAATCAATTTCAAACTTAAGTCCTTTTTGCACAAGCAACTGCAATTCCATACATTATTTGGCTGCTGTATTATATGTGTGATGTATACCCATTTAGATTGGCAGTCTAGATGCTGGGTGCCAAGATAGCTGCGAAGGGTGACTTCTGTTGCCTCACACTGTATTTTGAAGCTATGGAATGAGTTAATATTATGGATGCAAAGCTGGCATATCTGAGAGGGCAGTCCATCATCTGCTTCAATCTGCAAAGTAAAAGTAATTCGGATTACCAATCATTCGTTTCACAAGCTGCACAAGTTATTAAAATGCCATAATGCTCAAACTTCTGGTGTTGCACATACCTGGGTGTTTCAGTACCCTTTTATAAGGCAATAAATGCATTAGCAATCACTAGTGTTAAATTGATTTGTGGTGTATGAGACACAAAAGTATAATATTAACATAAGCATACACATTTCCAATAATAATTAAATTACAAATATCCATTCTTTCCCACTCAAAAGGTTTCAAGTTTAATGTATATTTTCCCCATTCCATACACAAGGACAAATCTAGTTATTCTGTCACTGTTGCTCTGCCATGCAATGTATGACAAATACCCACAACAATTGCATGTTGAATATGCTGAGAAGAGTCAAACTGTGTGAGGGCATGTAAAAAAGGAACAATGTAGCTATTATATTTTACCACTGCATTGTCGAATGTAAAATTAATATGTAATGCTTCAGACCATTGATCAATAATGTGGGGTTAACATGTTATTTCCTACAAAAAAAAAAAAAAAAAAAAGTTCGCTAGGCACAATCCCGAGTGTAGAGCGCGTATTTCCTAAGGTTAAAAATGTTCAATCGTGTACATTATGGTGTACTCAGCATTAAGTACAGGTTTAGAATTTTCACGCTATTCCATAAACTCACACTTTCTCATTAACACTGCAGTGTTACTTGACACAGATATAAAGTATTAGTATTTTCAGAGAAAGCATGATGCTAACCTTTATTAGAGGCAATAGGTTCATTATCCTATTCGGTATATTGTCGTTATCCTTATATAGCGACAGGAGTGACTCAGATTGGGACATGCAAAGTCTACATATATTGGAAAACTTTAACGACATATTCGCACACATAAAATACTGCAATCCCTGTCAACCATTAATGTTTTCTGCCTTTTAAAAACATTAACTTTGTAAACAAATATCATAACACACCATCATTGATCAAGTGCAACAACCTGAAAAACACGGTGAATTATGTAAAAAGCAAAAACATGTTTTGTTACCTGTATATATAAAGTGAGCATGGGACGTGTAGAAGAAATTGTGAAGTTAATCGTTTGTTTTTTAACCAGCTATTGGGAGACAAATATTTGCTTTTATTGTAGCTGTACTGTCACATCTGATGTATTTACAAATGAAAGTTATAACCTCCAGGTGTTATTCAAATCAACATTATAACCCCCAGGTATTACTCAAGATTTCGTTTATAAGTGCGGTTTTTATGTAAATATAAGCTTATCTATTTTACTGCATTATTTGCACCGAACGTTAACACCTATTCATACCGAGAAATATTCATAGATACGTTGATTAAAATCTATACAAATATGTAAAAGCTTGAGCATATTTTATTTCAAAAATTTTTAAAATGACAAGTAGGGTTTTTACATCAATTTAAGGTCATAACTGTACATTATACATTTTTCGTACTTTAAATAAATTCCGAATAGCATAGAACGCTAATAACATTAACATCAACTACCAACTTTAATGTTGGCGACCTTGTACATGTCATTCGCAATGTCGGCAATCCACAAAAAATAAATGGAAAAAAAACTATCAGGCAGACGCTACGAAATGGGCATCTTTAAGATAGTTTCTGTAAATTATATATTATCTTCCTATTAATGTCCAAGATCACAATTTCTTTTAGTTTTAAAACCTTAGACAGTTAAGCTTTGGCCAAGCCTATAAAGTGTTTAATATGCTTTGGTCATCCTGTTTGAACAATTGAAACGGAAAAAAGGCGCGAAGTGGAAGCCGTCATGGAAAACAGAAATGTAAAAGTGTTATTTATCGGAGATGAGGATGTAGGATCTTTGATAACCACAGTTGAAGCTCGAATAAACAATAAATCAGGTAGTTATTGGAATATAAAGCGTTTTATGATCGCTATAATTCTTTAGAGCTTTGTAATTTTAGGAGATTCAAATAAGGGTTAACCCAAGTTTTTTCAATATTTTGTCACTGGTATTAAAAATAATTTTTTTTGTAAGCAAGATTAGATGATAGGTCTTATTTTTTCATACTGAAACAGCAGCCATTGGTTATGTTTTTTAGGTAAACGTAAAGAAGGCAGACTAAGAAAGCGTGATGCAGCCAGTGACCATAATGATTCAGTGGAGGATGCAACAAAAGAAGAAAGTCACAATATTGAAAAATCTGCAGGTAGATATTATGAGCACTGCATTAAATTCAGTTTACTGCTGCATTGTAGAATAAAGGAGGAAATCTCCAATGTCATTTTCAGAGTTTCTTAGAATGTTCATGCTGTTAAACTTTTAGGATCCCAAAGAAGGAAAAGTTAATTATTCGCTGTTTTTAAAGATAAACCTAAAGAAATCCATTTTTAGTGCTTATATTATTACTTTAATTGGTTTTCATGTGAGTTAAGTCATATATGAGGTTTCCGGGGTTAGCATAAGGACAAGAAAATTTCAATATCTTTCTTCCTCTTTTGTACCCCTTGATTGTGAAGTTGAATTTCATTTACCACACAAGAGTCACATTGCATTGAATTAAACCTAGGTTCTTGCAAACTTCTGGTTTTTGAAAGTAAGAAAAGAAGATAAAGGTAAGGAGATGCTTAATAATTACAGTATTGGCAAACTCATGACAATTTTATGACATTCTGCTCTTAGAGCGTCGTCCACAGCGATGAAAATGATGTGTTATATGTCCAACATATGTCACTCTATGTCATACGCTAGCTCTAACGCAATGCTGGCAACATATGAATAATTAATGCCGCCTCAAGGCATAGCCGAGAGATTGAGGGCCCTCAGCCTCAAAGCGTAGCTGAGGGATATGCGCATCTAAAACTCGAATGATTCACGTTCGCAGAAACAACAGCACATCGCATATTTAGCGGATTTCACTTTTTATTTAGGTTGGCAATTCCCATTTTGCATGTGCTTTAGTGAAAAAATGGCTACGTTTGTTGTGTTCATAACATGATTTTCCTATAAAGGTAAAACACCTGAAAGGGGCGGGCAGGTGAGCACCAGACATTGGAGAGATCGCATCCACTTGTAAACTCACTCCTAAGGTAATTTATTCACTTTCCTTTTGCTTTTATAAGCATTTTCAACAATGACACTAAGAGCAGATTTGCCCAATTTCAAATTGCTTATTTAGACCTAATATTTACATTCACCATTTCCACAACTATTCCCTCTCTCGTAGAGAGATAAAATTTATTGTTGCCTATTAAGTCAAGTTCCAAATGAAAGTGCCTTAAATTTTGTAGAAAAAGACGGGATTTGCTCCCAGACTACCTTTCATAATTAGTTCAGACTTTGGCTAGTAGCAGGCACTTTGTGGCTGTGCAGTTCATATGGAAGAGCCCCAACTTCTGAGTGAAAACTACAGCAAGGAAAAAAAATGAGTATGAGGTGAATGGTGGCCATAGTAAGCCGCAGTAAATCAACAGGGTCCTCTGGTTTCAAGATTTGCACAAGGTTAGGTTAAAGTAGGTATTGTATATAATTTGGTTTCAAATAACGCTATTTTTGCAGATTGTGCTCAGTACACTTAAGTTCGCAACTTCTGCTCATGTGCAGTACAACTGGAGTAATTAGTTGACATTTAACAATGAATGTCGTATGTAAGAAAATGTCTTAAAAAGGTAAGGTATGTAGGTTATAGGCTTTCAAAGTGTTTATGTCTCTTATTTAACGCTATGATAAGTGCAATTTTGTTACTTAAATCTTCTTTCATTAGGATGGTATATATGGAACCATTATTAAAAAGAGCCGTGACTGAAGGAATCTTGCATGGTTTAAATGAAACATATTTTAATCCACATTAGTTTCTTTTATCAGCTGAAAATTGTTATCCATCCATCTGCAAATGTATTTATTTCTGTGTCCATGAAAGAGTCTTTAAACAGTTTGAAATTAGCTAATATTGTAAAACATAAATTCATAATTTCCTTCCTTTCTTTTTAAAAAAAGGGGGTGTTTTTCCTCATTTCAGTACAATGTACGCTTTTGTAGCAAGCTTCTTATATTTGTATTCATTGTTAATGATTCCATGTGTAAACTAAAGTGTAATATAAATTAACATCAATGTTGCTTGTATTTGCAGTACTCAATGAAGAAGGTGATTTGCCTGGTCATTGCATGTTTGGATTTCAAACACCAAAAAGGAAAACTGCCTTACTGGTGCAAAAAACCCCACAGTCCACAGGCAGCAAAAAGTGTTACAGCCCAAGAACTCCTAAAACTCCAAAATCAGCAAAGAAACCTCCATCAGCTGCTTTACCACCTAAAACCCCATACAGCTTCCGCAGAAGGTTAAAGGAGAGTAAGTATGAATATCCAATGCCTTGGAGTATTGGAAAAGGACTTGATCACATAGCCACTTGAACTTCATTAGGTTTTTTTTTTAAATCAGAACATGTTTCAGGATCTTTCAAAGACTTTTAAGAAAATCTCCCACCCCTCAAAATTTTTTATGTTCTTAAAAATGGCTCAGCAATTTTTATTAAAATGCCATATGTTTCAGATATTTACATAACAAATAAAAATATATGGCCTGTGGAGTACTCTTCATTCAAAATGAGTTTTGTATAATCTTGTGTAATTAGTATATGTTAAGTGTTAGACAAAAATGTAGCTCTCTTTAAAACCAACAATGTGGTTTTTCAAATTATTATTTTTTTTTGCTATAAGTCATTTCTGAGATATCCATTATTATTAATGGTTCAAATTGTTCAATACTTTGTCATTCTCTTGGCCTTCTTCAGTGTAATGTCACATGGACTAAATATGGTCGAAATTTGGTCGACAGCCTGGAAGTTACTTGGCTGAAATCCCGACAAGTGATCGTGTAAAATATCAGAGTTATATGCAACAAAAACATACATAGAATAAAAAAAGGTTTATTTCTTCAATAAAAATATGTTTTGTATTAATTATTTTCCCTTGCTATTTTTTAATTAAATTTTTAGTTAAATGTCCTGGAAACATATTTTGTGCATAAATTTAACATGATATGAAGTATTTAGTTAAATTATGGTTAGAGTTGCAGATGATAATTTATAATAAACATGTAAATATTAAAAAAAAAAAAGAAAGAAACACTATTAACTGTGAATTATTTTCATTTTGATTTAATTTTAAAATATGAAAGATTTGTTGCTCACACTTAAAACTTCACTTATGTCAAATTGTAAAATCTTGGAACATGTATAGAGACATTTGTCTCCGTCCTCAGCATGGTGGCAACTAAAGGTTATCTCTTCTTTCTCCCTCAGCTTCAGCATCCAACTTCTGCCATCTGGAGGTAAACTTAATTGCTAACTGGCGGGACCTCAACATTTAGCAGTCTCTTGGAATTTTTAAAAATGAAGATCTTTTCCAATGTGATGAGTTCCAGACTGTGATTGTCTGTCCAAGCATTTAGTTAATTTTGTTAGAAATACCACATTAAATCTATTGTAATTTTTTTAAAAAATCTGATGTGTTACACTCACATGACTTTCTCTTCTCTTGTACAAACTATTTTTACAAACACTTATTCTCCATCTACTTCATGTTAATCGAGATAAACATTTGCAGAGTCTATCTTATTGCTAATTTTCTTGTAGATGTAAGGGGAATATATATTTACAAGGGCAATATAGAAATACAGTAGTCTTTAAGCACATACATATCTCTTAATAGCTGGTTGCTAGGTGCAGCACCATTCTCTTTGCCACAGATTAATACTCTTTGCATATCCAAGACAAAAAAATGAATAACGAATTCCCATTTGAGAAAATAAGTATTGAAAAATTTAAGGGAATAACAAGCAATATCTCGAAAATGGTTCACTAAACAAAAAAAATGTATATGACATAAATTGTGTATTTTAACGCGATCCACATTTTTTGTGTAGTAAACTCTTATGGTTTACCAGTTATGCAAAAGTCGTTCACAATGAAGAATACTTTTGGAGACATTCCCAGAAAATTCAAGATATACATATTATTTGTCATGAAAATATCTTAAACATATGATATTTTAATCAAAATTGTTTGAGCCATTTTTGAGAAAATTAAAATTTTCGAAAAATGTTCCATGTAAAGGGTAATCTGGGATGGGGGGATTTTCTTGAAAACCTTTGTGTCACATCTCTGGAAGATACTGAACCTAAATACCAAGTTTGGTGTTTATCCGACTGTTTGTTTCTGAGTTATGCTGTTCACAGACAGACACACACACATACACACGGACATGTTTCCAAAAATGCTTTTTTTGGATTCAGGGGATCTCAAAACGTATTTCCGGTGAAATCTCATTATCGAATTTTTGAGTGGAATACAATACTTCCCCTACTTACTATACGTAATAGAGAAAGTAAAAATAAGTTTGAGTGTGGCTATTCTTTGGGTTTCAAATTTATTTGTTTTATTCTTGGCAGAAATTGCAGATGCAGTAAGAGAGAATGGCAGCTCAAGCGAATCAGAGGACAGTGATTTTTCAGAAAGTGAGAGTGACTTTAAACCAAGTTGCAGTGAGCAGGATTCAGAAGAAAATGAAGATGAGGACCAAGAGAGAGAATCTCCACCAAGAGAGCCAAATAAAAAATCCAAGCCTATTGTCCTTACCACACCAAGGAGAACAAGACGGAAGGATGTAGAATATGTAAGCTACTGATACACATATGCTTTTCAAATGCTCCTTTACTTGAAGATGTGTACAGTGATGTAATTACACTGGTATGCAAAATCTAAGGACAAAAGTAATCTTCGCATGCTGTGACACTGCTAAGTAACATAGCTCAATGAAACTTGAATCATACATGGAGGGAACTGCTACAGTAGGCAGCTAAACGAAATATGCAATAAGATGAACAGAAATGCCACTTTTATTCATAGACCATAGCCTACACTAAAGTCAATACAACATATGATGGCTCTCTAGATTTACAGAAACAGATACATGGTGCTTAAAAGGGTGTATGATCACCACGGGCAGCAATGCATGCTCTGCATCATGTTCCCATGCTGGCCACAAGGTTGGTAAGCAGTTCTTGTGGTAGAGCGTTCCATACCTCCACTAGCGCTGTTGACAACTGTTGGATGACCGTTGGTGCATGTGCATCTCCCCAAAGCATCCCACACATGTTTGATGGGATTTAAATCAGGGGAACGGGCAGGCCAGTCCTTTCGCCGAAATCCTCCACCTGCGCTGTTCGATGCAGTCACACATTGTCATCCATAATAATGAAGTCAGGGCCGACTGCACCCCTGAAAATATGCACATGGGGAAGGAGTACAGTATCACAATAACGTGAGCGTACCGTATTCAAAGATTTGGAGGTTGGTGCATCCATGCAATATTATGCTTCCCCAAACCATAACATCCGGACCACCAAAACGATCATGTTCAAGGATGTTCCTGGGTTCATTACCGGTTCCCACCTCTTGCCAGATGAGAGTACATCGAGAATCACTACTTAGACTGATTCTGCTCTCATCTAAGAAGAGCACGCGACCCCGTTCCTCGTTGGTCCAATTTTGATGCTCTTGGGAAATTGCAAACCGTGCCGCCAATGTGTGGATGCCAATGGAACACAACGTATTGGCCGTCGGGCAAAAAGACCACCTCTGTGTAGTCGCCATGCCACTGTGAGATTGCGTGCCTAGCTGTCCTGTTAAATGCAGTTGCATGCTGTTTGGCGTGGATCCCTTCTTGCCTGTTGCACAATGTAGCAGTCATCTGCTGCTGTAGTTGAGCGTGGTCGACCACCACCTCTCCTTGGGACAGTAGTGCCTATGGTTTGGAAGGTTCCCCATGCACGTGAAACAATGCTGTGAGCAATTCCAAACTCCTGAGCAACACTTCGCCCTTCTTCCAGTTTCCTGATGATTCTTCCCCGTGTGAAGTCATCCAAATGGTGTCTATGGGCCATGTTGCAATGAAGAACACCACTACAGTGCACCGTAACAGCTCGCTAATTGCCACACACTGTCTTGTCCTGTTTCGTCAACTGCCCCGTGTTGCAGGACCAGACCCATTTGGCACTATAGGCTCGCTACACTCATGTCATGTGAGTCCAGCTTTCTGTGTATGTGTGAGAGACCTATGGCTCCCACACCATCTACTTCCACCAAGTAGTTCATTTGTTATGTTACTTTACCCATCTCGTCCTTAGGTTTTGCACACCAGTGTATTACCAATGAATAGAAATTGAATTGAATTAGATACACAATACATCACTTAATACTTTTTCTAAATGGTTATGTTTTGAAATTGTTTGCTACTCAGTATGTTTATGTTTAGTTGTGAACAAGAGGCATAGTAGTATAGTTGTTCCGACCCAAGAATGGGTCTGACATAAACAAATGCACATAGTATCTCTGCATTTGTTATCTCATGAACGCATGGAGGAGCTTCATTGTCCCCAACTGTTTACTTTTTTTTGCTCAAACTACCATTGTTACCTCCCAATTTTATATTAACCATCTGCTTTCACTGCACCAGCAGTGAGTGTTAAAGAAATACAGTGCCTTATTTCTGACTCCTGGCTGGCTGCTTCATGACCCGCTGCTGCTGGCTGAGTTGAATATTCACAGACCCTGAATTCAAGTGCATAGATTTACTTGCATACAATAACCACATACCTTTATACCAGAAGGTATTGGAAATGACGTCCTTGTGCTGCCACACATCTCTCACAACTTTTAAGAAAATTTCCATTAACACGTATTAATTCTTCTTCTGAAATTATAGTAATTTCTCTTCTGATATTGTGTTTCAGTTCTTCCAATGTTAGTGGGGGTTGTTCTAATGCACTTTATTTTTTAAGTTCCCCATAAATAAAAGTCGCATACTTCAAGGTCTGGGGCACACAGTGGCCATAGTCCTTTACTGATGACCCTTTCTTCAAAAATTTCTGCAATTAATTTCAACTAGAGATCAGCTGTATATGCTGTAGCAGAGTCTTGTTGAAAATATGCCTGCGTGTATTCAATGGCTCACAAATATTCCAGGAATGGTTTGATTATTGTATCCCTGTACCTCTGTCCATTAACTGTATCCTCAAAGAATATAACCCCTATAATTCAGTACACATTCACAGCACACCAAACACTAATTTTCTGGTCATGCAATGGCATTTCAAGTACAATATCAGGTTTTTCTGCCCTCCCAGTATCTGTTGTTTTGTGTCGACACATGGCCATTTAAAGAAAACCATGCTTCATCTGTGAAAAAAAATTCACAGCACACCAAACACTAATTTTCTGGTCATGCAATGGCATTTCAAGTACAATATCAGGTTTTTCTGCCCTCCCAGTATCTGTTGTTTTGTGTCGACACATGGCCATTTAAAGAAAACCATGCTTCATCTGTGAAAAAAATTAACTTTAGGCCCATAGAGCTATCATTAACTTTACCCGACACTCAATGCAGAAATTTACTCTGCTCACAATATCACATGGTTACAGTTCCTGAACTACGTTTATCTTATAAGGTTTTAATTTTAAAAGTTTAGTGGCTTTCCAAGCTGAGAATTGTGAAACTCCTGTTTCATATGATAACCTACTCAGAAACTTTTTTGGGCTATGTTCTAACCTTTGTCCTATCTCATAAAGTTTTTCCTCTGTAAGAACAGTGAGTTACTTTGGGTTTCTTATCAAGAACAGAACCCATTTCTCTAAATCGATTTACAAGATTACAAACTGTTTCTCGTGAGGCACACGGATTCCAGGGAATCTGCCTATAAATAACTGTGTCATTTGTCTACAAGACTCTGTTCGCACATAGGAATCATACATGAATGCGTGGTGTTCTAAAGTAAACACACTTCTTGGAATTATAACAGGACTATCACTTTAACCTTAAAGAACAAAACACGAACTCGCGCTAGCAACAGTCGCATATACACTGACGCGGGGGAGTGAAGGGAGAACAGCTGGAGCCAAACTAGTTAGAAGTACTGTGCGCATACAGCTACATCTGCAAGCTGCTGCCCATGAGTCAAAAATAAGGTACTGTACATGCCCCTATACTTGGCAAACAAACTAAATGTACCAATGTACTAATTCAAGAATGGATGAAAAAATGTTATGAAATATACGTTATTACTGTTTACTGGAGGAAGCACCTCATGGTAGGATATCATTGCTTAGAAAAACCTGTTTACTTTGTTAAAGTATGGCATTTTTCGCAAAGTTATCCACTTTGCCTAAAACACCACATTGATTCCTTTATTTTTTCTTTTTTTTTCCAGGGTTTTCACAGTTCCCACCTTCTCTACATTTGCTTTACTCTTCCGCATTGGAAGAAGCATTCATAGACATACAAGTTGCTTCTGATGTTGGTTTAATGACATCCTTAAAACAATAACACTCAAACAAAAAGTTGAACACATTTCAAAAGTATTGTTTTTTACCATTTTAAGGCTTTGTCACTTCTATGTACAGTTACCCTCTCTGGCCTGCCATGCACTCGGCCATGATTGCAACATATGAGGTCTGTTCAAAAAACTCCGGAACTTTGTCCACAACATTTTTCTATGCTTAGCTTTTACTTATTATGCATGGTCTCCTTTGAAATACTCTCCTCCACAAATGATATACCGCTCCCAACGCCGTTTCCACTTCCAGAAGCAGTCTTGGTACATTTCTTTCTGGATCGCGCAAAGCGCCATCTGTGAATTTTCTTTTATCTCGTCTATTGTTGCAAATCTTCGTCCTTTTAATAGAGTTTCATCTTTGGAAATAAAAAAAAGTCTGCAAGGGCCAGGTCTGGAGAGTATGGAGGATGAGGCAGCACAGTGATATCGTTTTTTGTGCAATAGTCACGCACCTACAGGGATGAATGTGCAGGTCCATTATTGTGATGCAAGAGCCGTGAATTGTCTCGCCACATTTCAGATGGTTTCCTTCTCATGTTTTCTCACAGGTGTTGCAATACTTCCCGATAGTCTTCGATTGGCATGTACATGAGCGTCGTCAGTAGATGTCGAAGGGCATCCAGAATGAGGGTCAATTTTAACTTCCATCTGGCCATGTTTAAACTGCGTAAACCATTTGTAACACCGAGTATGGCTTAAGCACTCATCACCATAGGCTTCCTGTATCATTTGGTGTGTCTCTGTAAAGGTTTTCTTGAGTTTCACACAAAATTTAATGCAGATGCGTTGTTCCTCTAACTCTGCCATCTCGAAATTCGCAAACTGTATGACACAACGTTCTACTCAATACAGCAATGAACAATAACTAACAGACATAGAATAATGAAACTTCCGTAAACACAGGCGTGTGCAGGGATGCCAACCGCATTTTGCTCCAACACTCCATTGGCGCAAAATTACGAATGTTCTGGAATTTTTTGAACAGACCTCATAAAAAATACTGCATTAGCACAACCATTGCTTTGCGCCAATAAATAATACAGGAACATCAATGACCGCATAGCCATGCTAATAAACAGAAGCTATTTAAGTTATGTTTAAATGAAACAGTTATTAAAATATCATGCTTATTCACCACCTTTATTATTTGGTGTACAAAATGTGTGATAGTACATCTAGTGAACTAACAAACTATTTTTATTCACTTGAAAGGTATGCTACAGCAATGGTACATGTGTTTGTTTACATCAGACCCTTTCTTGGGCTGGGTTGAGTATATTGCTAATTGAAAGTGTAATAAAATGTCATTCAGTAATCCATAGAGATCTGTAAAATTTATGAGAGGAACTTGAGAGCTGAGAACAGAATAGATTGATTGGTAACACACTGTAACAGTAGAGCTAGAGACAAACATGTATAAACAAAACCATATGAAAAATGAAAAACCATAAAATTACAGCTTTTCAGTATAACTATGTAAGTAGATATTCATTTCTGAGTTGAAATTTGTAACCTAAAACATCACTAAAAGTTAATTATACCTGACATGTCTTGAGGCTTGTTTACCTCATCGTTGGTATTTTCCAACTGGTGCAATATTTTTCCTGGTGGTTTTGGAAGGCATTGGCTTTGATGCATTTGGTGCTTATGTTATGAATTTCCAGAAGGTACAGTGTGGCAGCAAATCAAAATTTAGGATGCTGTTTTGGAATTTTAAGATGTGGATTTCTTACCAAATATTCAATCTTACGGGCTTTATGAGTGTTATATTGCATGGGTGCATGACCAGAAGTGGTGAGCAATGAAGGATTTATCGGCTCTTAGACGTTCTTTCAATCTTGTTTCCAGATTTCTCTTGGTATTTCCTATGTAGAGTTTCTTGCATCACAGTTGCCAACTAATTCAAAATGTATCACAGTTTCTAACTTTTGTATACAAATTACATGAATTATGTAACATTAATTAGCAGATTATCACCAAAATCATTGTGACTCTCGAAAACTTGGGTATACTGAATTTTCAAGATCATCACCTGTCACAGATTATCCCTAAAATGTGCAATGTTCACTCAAAACAGGATAAAAGAGTGCTTCAGTTTCGTCACATTTGCTATAACCTAATCCAAATTACCACCTATTTACAGCGTTATTGTACATGTAAAAGATTCATTCGCTGTATTTTGTTTGATTCAAAAGTATTATTAGTTCTTTCTACAGCAAAATTACATGTTCATTTCATATTTTTTTTTTCTTAAGGAAAATTACTCAAAAGGAGTGAAAAATCGAAAAAGTTATGCATAGTAGAAAATTATACAGCAAAGTGCAGTCAGAATGAACCTAGCAGAATTTCAATTTTAAGTTATTTACACATTTGGAGTCTGTTAGGATTGACCCTGGCCAATTGTACTCAAACCTCTGATATTACATTCTGGTTATCTCTCTTACAATTCTACAATCTTCCTCACTGTCTTTTCACATACTATTTCCAACTTCTCTCAGCTTTCGATTTCCTTCTCACATTCCACAAAAATTGTACTAGACCTCTAGCTGGGATCGATCTAAAAACATTTTATTTATTTTTATAATGGTATTATTTTTAGCCATTTCTCTCTAATAACTCTTATTCTCCATTCATTTGTTCCTTTACATATCATCGGAATGTGTATTCCATCCTCAATTTCTCCACATATTGGACATATTCCTTGTATAACATTACCTCCAAGTTCCCTAAATTTCCATACCCCTAGCCTAAACCATGCTATTGCTTCCCGTTTTTATTACAAATTTCTATATACTTTTCTTTTCCTAGTTCTGTCTTTATCAATTTGTAAAATACCAATGATCTCATTTCATTATTCCTTGCCTTCAGCTCGTGTTTATCAATGTCCTCATATCTTTCTTTGGCAATTTTCCAGAATCCCTGTATCATCTCATATCTTTGTTCCCATATATCACCTAGCCCTACTCCTACTAAGAGCTTTTTTTAGTTTTACTTAACTAACATTCATGGTTCAAATCTTTTTCTTTGTAATCTAAACATCTTTTCAAAATATTATCTCCTGACAACTGGCTTATCTTATAGCAGTACTTCAATATTCTTTCCATCACCATTCCTCATTTCTAATAATGGCCGTACATTAGCTATGTTCTGGGGCACACCAAGCATTAACTTACAAAATGCTCTTAAGATGATACATCCATTTTCTCCCACTCTTCTTCTACTCCCCATATTTCTATTCCACACATTCATCTTGCTTCTACAAGTGCTGTATATAACCTCTCAAACCATTCTACCCACCATGTGGGCAGTATAAAACATTTTCTTACTAATTTCAGTGCTGACTTTCCTTTTGCCAATGCCTTTTTTTGTTGTTGTTTGTTTATCCCAGTCCCCTTTCCTGTTTAATTTTACCTCCAGATATGTAAAATCCTCCATTATTTGGATTTCTTTCCCTCTCATGATCCAATTTTCAGATTTTTTCAGTTTCTCTCTTTTTTGAATACTAAAATCTTTGAAATGAACATAGTAGACTTTTATAATGTTCTTATTTATGTTCCATAAGAGGTACAATGAAAATTCAACTTCTTTGGCAAATTCATGTCTAAACTGAAAGCTATTGAGTAATGGAATACAAAATAATTTCCAGGAAAACGTGTAATTCACAATAGTCCACAATAAGTCAGAGTCTCAAAGACCACACCACATTAATTAAAGGCTAACTATAAAGTCAGGAAGTTTAAAGTACTTGTAACATTGTTAGTTACATATAAGGTATGATACCTTGAAGTATTTGAGTTCGCCTCTAAGGCCCATCAGGATAGATGAATCAAATGGAGAAGTTTAATATGGATTTGGTCATCTCACCATGGTAGCTTAGTGTTAGAGCATTGGTACAGAAAGCTTAAGCTCTGTGGTTCATATCCTGGCTGTAGCATTGAATTTTTCAAGTCTGATCAACTCTGCAGAAAGTAAATTGTTCTAGGAGAAAAATCTGTTAAAGAAAAGCATTCTTATGATGCAAAACGTGAAGTCGGAGTAGGATGTTAATTATTGTTGCATTTAAACAAGAGCTGGAGGAGCATAAAAAGTGGGAGGATGAGCCAGAATAATACTTTTTATATGGGACTATTCAATGCAACAAAATGATAGTCGCAGGAATAATGCATTGGGTTTCACCATATAGATTTGTATCTTAAGGTGACCTACTAAAACCGTGCTACAGGTGAGCAACTTGTGGATTATGATAATAATTTCATTGGAGAAAACCAAAAAGCAGGTCACTGGCGTTTGTTAAAAAGTCAGTTGTTGATGTACTACATGGTAACAGGACCTTGGCATTTATTGCTTCTGCTGACAATTTTGTAAAGATAAATAATGCTATCTTCTTTTGCAGCTGTTTCTGGTAGATGCAGTTTTGAGGGTTAAACTAGGGTAGTAATACCCTACATACAATGTTGCAACTAATTTCAATCAATACACTTCCTTTGTTTTTAGGGTTTTTTGTTATTTGTTTGAAAAGAATGTTTGCATATGTGTTGTTTCCCAGGTACCAGCAGCAGAAGAATTTTTCACATCTCGGTCATCCTCAAAAGCAGTAACATCTAATCACACCCTCAGTCGTTTGCAAGGTCCACGTCTGGGAGAAGATCAGCTGCTCAAGATGATGGATGATTTGAGTCTCAGTCATCGTCAGGCTTCAGCAACCCTTTATGATGACCATACCCAGCTCTTTGACAAGTGGATGTTTTTGTTAATGTAGGTTATTAATTTAAACCTATAAGTTTTCAAAAATATTTTAATACCTACTTGTGTGCTGTTACTCTCCCTTTACAACATCTATTACTCCCTCTCAGTGTTAGGAGTTCAAGCACACTTTAGTGGTGATTCTTTGAAGTTAAAAACTAATTCATAAACTTCTCTGCCTAAATAAAATTTGTAAATAATTTTACTGCTAGTATTTTAATATTCCTTTGTCATTTTCTTCCGGCATTTGCTTTGTTAGATGTTAAAAAGATAAATAGTTTTGCCTTTACTATTTATAGCTAAAGTGACTTCAACTATGTTTATTCCAGTAGACTTTTTATTTATACAGCAGGCACGGATGTGTGGGAAGAGAAATAGGTCAAGCTTTGTTAAAACTTTGCATTCGTACAGTTAGTACTCTCTTAACCCTTTCCCTGCCAAACTAAAATGTTATGCTACTGCTTAAACTGCCAGCCATAAGGAAGGTGAAACAAGGTTATCATTGCTAATCAAAATGTTAATATAGCTTTTCACTTTCCAGCAATGCTGCCTCAGTTTCCTCCTCTGTCAATGACTTTTTGTTGTAATATGCTATTCTGTGATTGACTAATTTTGAAGATTTAGAAGCTAGTAACAGTGATGTGTCATAATTTAAAATAGAGAGTTGAGGGTTGTTACACTACATCACTATAACATTCTTACTTGAACGCGTTTCGGGAGACGGCTTGTTCCCATCGTCAGCATTTTCTCTCAACTGAGTTGGGAACAAGCCGTCTCCCGAAACGCGTTCAAGTAAGAATGTTATAGTGATGTAGTGTAACAACCCTCAACTCTCTATTTTAAACTATTCTGTGATGTTCAGTAAGTAAAAACCACAAGAAATTACTGTAAACACCCGAAAAAACAAGCCCAGCACGAAAAAACAACAATACATGCTATTCTGTTTGGCATGCTGCAATAGTCAGTGCATGATAACCTCACAAAGAAAAATTAAACAAACAGGAAAATTGCTGCCAACAGGCAATTTAAGTATCATAGATTAGTTCCTTAGTTTACTTACCAACTTTATGAAAGGAGATGCTGAAACTGGCCACCATCGTTGTCCATGCATTTTTGGCACCTCTTTAGGAAACCATCCATCACTCGCCATAGTTAGGTTGAGAAATTCTGGCAATTTCCTGGCGGATATTTTGTTTTAATTCTTCCGGGGTGTGTGGGTTTGTCTTGTACACTTTGTTTTAAGTTACCCTAGAGATAGAAATTGCAGGGGGTTAGGTTGGGGGACCGAGGGGGCCACAAATCTCTACTAATAATTCTGTCTTCAAACATACTTTCATAAAGTTGTTAAGTAAAGCCTTTAAAAGTAGTTTTGAAAATGTTGTATGGTTTCATCTGTGCCTTTCTATGATAGCGGCAGATAGCAACAAGCGCCAAGGATGCGGACAGGGAAAGCACTGCGCTGCCAGTTTGTAGTCTTTTGGCTCTCCCTGTACCATATGCTTTGTGCGTAATGCCAGCAACTAATATCTCTGCTATCTGCATTTTGACATTGGGTGTAAACAAATACTGCTGTTATTCTTGCTTTACTTATGATTCAGTGGTAGCAGAATGTGCTTTGTTTATTGTCCTCTGTATAGTAGTAAGTGACCCAGTATAACAGCTTGTGCAGTTTATCATCAATAATTTACATCTGATTAAAAACATTTACAATAGTTTAAAATAGCATATCACAACATAATTCATATGTTTCAGATTGTTTATATGTGCGTTTGTGATGTGTAACTTCTATATTTAGCAAAATTGTTTCATCACTCATGGTTGCGATAAATGTGCTACAGAAGTAGACAAAAGAAACTATCTGTGAAGGCAAGTTTGAAAAAAGTGTGCAGGTGTGGCTCTGCTTGTTAATAAACTTTAAAATTTTAAGTAGCTACGAGGGTCGTTCAATAAGTAATGCCCCATATTTTTTTTCTCAGAACATATTTATTCTTAAGAGTCAGAATTTTGTGACACTATAAAACAACATTTCTTGTCCATGTCCTATTTTTCTACGTAGTCTCCATCACGTTCTACGGCCTTACGCCAATGTTGTGTGAGAGCATGTATTCCCTGCCGGTAAAAGCTCTTGACCTGTACATATAGCCATGTTTTCACTGCATGAATTACCTTTCATCATCTTCAAGTGTGTGTCCCATAGGGAATCTTTAAGCGGCCCAAAGAGATAGTCCAAGGGTGTCAGGTCTGAACTATATGGTGTGCGGTGGTATTTCTTCTTGTGGATTGTGGGCCCCATGTTAGCACAACAATTTGCAGTGGTATGTCGATTCTGCGGTACAGGATTTGTAGGGATGGTTGGAAATGGTCCCGGGTTCGGTACTAGCTCAGGGTTCTTTGCATGGATCTTGGATCTCGGGTTAGTGGTGAATACGACTGTTTGTTTTCCTGCTCGTTTATTTACCGTCACCGTTTTAACATTTGATTCCTGCTATTTATTCGACACATACATGCACGCTTTCTTATTTGTTACACTTCATATCATTGCGCCTATCCACTGTCTTCTAAACTTTTCTGCCAACCATCTCTAAGGAACTACCATGACCAAGTGTGTATTCTAAATTTTCCTACACATTTTCCTAACAAACATCTCCAAGGAGCTATAACGGCCAAGTGTGTATTCTAAACTTTTCTGACGACCATCTCCCAGGAACTACCTCTGCCAAGTGTGTATTCTAAAATATCCTTTTTCTCTATTTCAAATGTTCTATACCTCCCCATTCCACTATCGCCTGATTTCTAGCTTCTTTCATTGGAGGCCTAAGGGCTATCTGTCTTTTGGCGAACATTGACCCTTTTCTACACCTCTGCGTTCCAGCAACCTAACGGGACACTTAACAATAGAGGGAAATACCACCCGTTTCTGGCCGCTGATGGCACTGTCTAACCTGCTCATTTAGTAATATTCGCTTCCCAGTCTTTTTCAATACTATTCCTAGTGTTATTGATATTTATTTTTCCTATGATTATAATTTTATTTTACTACTCAAAACATACTGCTTCAGGTGGGTGAGACAATGATGTCCAGCCCAATTTGGCAATGTGTTCCTGTGTTCTCAGACTTGTGTGTGAGCATGTATTATCATGTTGGAGCAAGATTTCTGCTGGATTCTTGTCAGACCAAACATGTTGGAAGCGATTCCTGAATTTATTCAGGCTTCACGTATACCTCTGAATTAATGGTTGACCCTCTTGTCATCACATCCACGAGAATGATGCCATCACAATCCCAGAAGACTGTGATCATGACTTTTCCTGCAGAGAGAGTTGCCTTGAATTTCTTCTTTTGTGGTGAATGAGGAATGATGCCACTCCAGGGACTGCCTTTTTGTTTCTGGCGCAAAGCGGTGCACCCAGCTTTTGTCCCCCTGTAATGATCCATGACAGAAAGGCCTCTCCATCAGTCTCAAAAGCTACAACAATCCAGATGAAATGGCCTTTCTTTGAATCTTGTGGTCTATTGTTAGCATTCGTGGAACCCACGTGAGCACGTCTTTGAATATCCAAGAGCCAATTATCGAATTGTGATGCGCCGGTCTGTTTTAAGAAAAATAATGTAGCATCAGCCAGACATTACGGATAATATTGACACTGGCCCAGCAAACCTTTGAGAGCATTAAATATTAATATTTTTCTTTCTTCTTTATTTCAGGGGAGGTTTTAGTGTGTTGCTGCATGGCTTGGGCTCAAAGCGCAATCTTCTTCAGCAGTTCAGTTCAGAAATGCTTCAAGATCCAGATCATCTGATTGTGGAAGTTAATGGCTTTTTCCCAAGTCTAACAGTAAAAGAGGTGTGTGCTCAAAAGACCAGTTCCTTCCTAAGTAATAGGTTTTAAATTGCAGAACTTTACTCTTTATTAAATAATCCATAATGTTAAAAGGTCCATTCCCTCAACCTTTTTTTTTCATTTCATTTATACGAGGGTTGGAACGTAAATAGTGGCAACTATTTATTTACAGCCGATACAAAAGAGTTGCATGTTATCAACCTTTACTGTCCTTCAACGTAGTCACCAGCATTGTGTATAACCCATTGCCAGCGGTGTGGAAGTCGTAGTATACCTTTAGCAGAGCCTGTTCTGTTGATAGTGCGACTGGAGAGGTCTACTGTCTAACGAATCTCTGGAACAGTTCTGAAGCGAATGCCACGAAGTGGTTCCTTCATCTTCGGAATCAAATCAAAGTCACAAGGACTTAAGTTCGGGGAGTATGGTGGATGGTACAGCACTTCCCCATCCCATCGACCGAACACATCAGCCACAGCTTGCGCTGTATGCACCCTAGCATTGTCGTGCAAAATGATGGATGGATTCTGCAGAAAGTGTTGCCGTTTCTTTCTCACAGCTGGGGTCGCAGGTGATGCTCCAAAAACGAACGGTAATACTGTGCATTGACCGTCTGCCGTGGAGGAATGTAATGCGTTAGGATAACACCATCACAGCCATACATGAGAATCACCATAACCTTCATATTGCTGGGGCTCTGAGGAACTTTCGATTTTCGTGGCGACCCATAATGATGCCATTCGTTCGATTGACGTTTCAGTTTTGGCTCTTACGATTTGGCTCATGTCTCATCCAGCGTTATATGGCGTAAGAAAGCCTCTCCTTCGTGCTCATAGTGCTCTAAGTGCGTCCTAGCAGCGTCCTAGCAGCGTCGTAATGCAACCATTTCTGCATTTCCGTCAAATCATTCGGAACGCATCGTGATGCAATTTTTTGCATGCCCAGGTGATTCTTCAGGATGTGAAGCACAGTCATATGCGCTAATCCGGTTTCTTGGGCGAGCTCGCGAATCGTTTGGTGTTGATCACTGTCCAGCAATGCGACAAGAGCATGCACTTCTTCACTGATGCTAGGACAACCTGCCCAATGCATGTCTGCCACAGTTTGCCGACCATCGTTGAAGGCTTTTACCCAACGTGCCACTGTTCTGTAAGGCAATGCAGATTCCCTGCAAGACTTTGATGACACTGTCGTGCTGTACGACCTCTGGCACATTCAATCTTGATCCCACTCCATTGTTTCTGTTTTGAAAACGTCGTGACAACACTACGTTAGACCGCTAGCTCACAAGTGACTCTGGTTCTCTCGACTGTGCGCATGCAGGTGAAGTGGGAAGGGAGAGTCCATTTGCTCTAGGTAATGTCGGTATGTAACTAACATGTGCTATCAGCGACAATATTGGATTCCATTGCATAGCGTCTCTACAGCAGTGTTGCCACTATTTAAGTTCCAAAATAATATCAAAATAACATTTCCTAAGGAATGAGTTTTACATGTTCAATACTAATTTGAGTTACCCAATTTCAAATTGTGAACTTTTTCACTTGAAATATTGTAATTTGCATGATAATGTATTGCTCACCTTATTTTTAACAACCCCCCCCCCCCCACAAAATGGTGTTACTATCACATGGCTTTTTCTAACCAATATAATTTACTTACATGTCTTTCTGCAAACGATTCATAAATCAACGTATTTCTACTTTGGTTAGTCATAACAAATATTTTACAAAGTGGCTTCAAATAAACATTTTTTGTAGCTGCATAAAAATATACAGTCATAGCATAACAGTTAAATACATATATATATATATATATATAAAGAAGCTCACTGTGTGTATACGAAATTTTTATTTTGAATACCTACTGTTTGCATGGTCTGATGAAAAACAGAGCACGCAACATTTCAAAAGTATGTAGCTTGAAATTCTAGGTAGCTCCAATCAAGAACTGGAAATGTCTTGTAAATGGCTAAAGCTACAATTGTATATTTTAAGAAGCTCTAAATGTTTTCTCTCACAGAACATCCAAGATATACATTTTATGTATGTAAATATGTCAAACATATGCAATTTTAATCAAAACTATTAGTCATTTTTTTCCATGTTTAGGGTGGGGAATTTCCTGAATCTTTGTATTGCATCCTTGGAAATACCAATCTTAGTATTTATCCAACTTTTCATTTTTGGGTTATGTTGCTCTCTCCCTCTCTCTGTTTCTTTCCCTCATTCTGATCTATTTCTAAAAATACTTTTTTTTTAATGATTCTGTGGTTCTCAAAATGCATGTTTCCAGTGAAATCTTGATATCCAATTTTTTGGCGTAATATACTCCTTCCACTATCTACTAAAGGTAGATGGTAGAGAAAGAAAAAAAAATATATATTGTGTTACATTCACAAGACTTTCTCTATCCATCATTCAACAAGCTATTTGTACAAACATGTTAATTGAGATAAACATTTACAGAAATGGTTTTATTACACATTTTCTTGTAGGAATATATAGTATAGTATTTATAGTAGGATTAAGTAATAGTCAAATCTTTTAACAATGGATCACTATGTCATGACTTTGAAATTCTCTTCTTTTTGCATAACCACTAGAAAAAACGAATAGTGACTTTGCTGTTGAAAAAGTATAAAGGCAATTCAAACCAACAATAAAGAGTATCTTGGAAATGGTTAATGCCACAAAGTTTTCATTTGGTGACATAATTTGTGTAATTTGATGAGATATACATTTGTTTGTTTAGTAAGATTTTATTCGTCTCTTATGGTTGACAAGCTATAAAAAATTCATTCAGAATAAAAAGGACTTCACAGGGTATTCCCAGAAAATTCAAGAAATACGTTTCATTTGTCATGAAAATATCTTAAGCAGTATTTTAATCAAAATTGTTAGAGCCATTTTTGAGAAAAAAAAAAGAAACAATTTGCCCATGTAAAGGATAGCCTGGGCTTCCATTTCCATTTTCTTGGAAATCTTAATTCCGAAGATACTAAACTTAAATACCAAGTTTGGTATTTTAATATTTAACTGACTTTACGTTTTTGAGTTGTGCTGTTTACACACACACGCATGCATGCACGCACCCCCCTTCTTCCAAAAATGCATTTTCTTGGGACTCAGGGAGTCTCAAAATGTGTATTTCCATTGAAATCTCTATATCAAATTTTTGGGCAGAATGCAATACTTCCTCTGCTTACTATAGGTAATCAGTAGAGAAAGTAAAAATATATTATTATTATAATAATAATAATAATAATAATAATAATAATAATAATAATAATTAAAATAAACTTAAAAGATGAAAAGATAGAATTGGCGTTACATCATCAAATTGGTTTAGGTTTAACCCAGAAGCTAGTATGGGAAATTTTCTACTTCAGAATTTGCTATGTCATTCTCTAATGAACACAGTAATTAGAGAGGCAGATTTGCAAATATGTAGTAATCACCATCATCACCAGTATTATCTCTGCTTTCAGTAATTCATGAGATAAATTTGCAGCACTATTGTCATTGTCATTTAGTGAGAAAATAACTGTTTGCTTAGTAACGATCCAATTGCAAATTTACCTGATATTAAAATCAGCAAAATAAAGCATTTTAGCACGCAATTTATTTGGACTTTTAGTTATATGCATATCACCTTGCATATTTGAGTTAAATGAGTCCAATGTTCATTTATCCTTGTTTATTTTCTGTTTACTACATTTTGACAGATCTTGGACTGTGTGGCAGATGTGCTAGAAATGGAGAGTCGACCATCGAATGTCATGGAATGTTTAGAAGAAGTTGAAGAGGATCTGGAGAATAATCCAGAGTGTCATTTGTTTATCCTGATCCATAATTTGGATGGTCCTATGCTAAGGTCAGACAAAAGCCAAGATATTATCTCCAAATTGGTTAGGATTAACAGAGTGCATTTGCTGGCTTCAGTGGATCATGTTAATGCTCCTTTAAGTAAGTACCCTGTGATTCAAATTTTCCCCACATTTGCATAACAGTGTGTTGTGGTTTGTTTTTTTTTTTTTTTAATCTTCTAAGTTTAAAAATGTGACTATGGCCCAAGGTTATTGGGAGGTGTGCGCTATGCAGTTGGAGAGATAGCAGAGATAAGTAGACACGGAAGAGCTGTCGCACAGTGTAAATACCAGAAGCGCTATTGACAGATAACCAGAATCATTTACAAGTTTCCCTTTCCCTGCCTCCAAATGTGTGTCCAGAACATTCTAGAAGATTCTGTGGAAATTTCCAATGACTATATAAGCAAGCGCTCATGCAAGTAAGCGAGTTTGAAAGTGAGTGCATTTCTGGTGCGACAAGAAGTGCTGTTCTCCAAGAAAGTTTGCGATGACTGCTGTGATGTGCAGTTTGTGTTGCGGAACACTCGCTATTATTCAGCCATGACATCAGCTTCAAAGAAACCGAAGTTTTATCTACAATTATAAACTACTATGCTCGACTACAGAGGGAGGCCATTGAAATATATAAACACAAACAATTTTAACTGGAAAGAAGAAGCTCCCCGTGTGCATAAAGCCTGGACACCTATCTTGGAGAAACAGATACATAGAAATAGCAGACATAATAATACCTCACCAAACCCACCCACTCCCAGAGACGCGAGCCAATCACTGCACAGGACCTCACAGCAAGCCCCGCCCACCCCCACTATATAAGAGCGCCATCCTCCGGTCTCCACATTCAGACTCCGACCACCGCAGACACTGAATCACTTCACCCTGAAGATGCCAAGCACTGAACTTGACGAAACGTCGTTATCCACGATGCCTTCTAGACCACGGCCTACAAGCCCGGATAGTTGTAATTCATTTATTAGTTAAAATGGTTTATCGTTTCTGCCACATCCTGTATATCTCTAAAAGAATCCAGATGGAATAATCAGTGCTTTGAAGTGGAAAATACGACTGGAAAAACATCCAAGTCATATGCAAATTGTCATAGTAGGCATGATATAAAAGTATGGATAAGTATACCGAACTTAGCTTTACCAAAATAAATCAATGTTCTCATCAGCTGCTATTAAAATTAAAAAGCTTTTGAAAATAGAACATCAGCATATTAAAGTATATTTAAGGATAAATATTTAAACATGCCCTTCCTGGATCCTTTGGAAACTTGATGTTTGGTAATCCAGGACGTTACTCTCTTGTTCATTTTAAAATCATGAATTTGCTCCTCCTCCTGCAACCAATATGGCTGTGGCAGTAATGAAGAGTAAAAGACTTGTACATGGAATAATGTTACTCGGTGATGAAACTGAAGGTGGCTGACTGAAAAGGGCCGCTATACTTACACTTATGACATATTGGCAGTCTCTGCTGTTGTACAAAATTGTACTTAAAGGAAAAGAAACATTACTGCTGCGATAAGCAAGTAAGTTTGCTGGTCATTGCTAACAATTGATAAATTACTGATAGGAGTCCATGACTTCACAAATAACAACCGACACACCAGTTGCCAAAATTCTGTGCCTCACTCATGCTAACTCATAATAGATAGGGCTTTCATCCAATGCTACTACAAAGCTCATAAGTCCATTGACCAAACTTACAGCTAGCCAAAACACATTAACATTCCAACTTCCATTAAATGTTGAAATACTCATATCCATAAGCTTCATCTTTGTAAAGGGAATAATAAAGTTGGAATTCTGGGGATTTTGTAGCTTTTGGCTATTTTCTTTGTGAAGATTTTGTGTCCTCTGTAATATCTGTCCTCTAGTGATCTGGATATGTATAGGTCATTGTTTGCTGGATCATTTCCTATGGGATTGTTCCTTATATTTGTTTTAAGGATACCTGAAGAGTTGCAATATCAAGGCATGCATATTTTACTTGCTTTTTAAGAGTAGATTGTCATGCCAGACTTTTTGATGTTTCTAAATATCTCTTAACAGCATAATGAAACCATTTCTGGCCAATATTTTTCAGAATTAAAAGGAAGTACATAGAAAAATAAGCTTTTTTGTGAATAATTGGTAGAACAACTATGAAAATAGTGCATTAATACCGATAATTCCGCTCTGGTGAAAGTTACATTTGAAAGCCATACCCAGACATAATTAATCTTTCAAATGTAACTTTCACCAAAGCGGAATTATCGGTATTAAACCTTGGCCTAAAAACATGTGTTGGCTACACAAAAACAACCGATGAAATAGTCGCAGACATTGAGATTGCTACTTACAACCTAAATGAAAATAGTAAAATCACTATAAAAAAAGAATGTGAAATGGTTCTCCAAGAAATACAAGCAGATAAACATAACAATTTCCCAACCAAACATGTGATCAAAACCAGTAGTATACACAAAAGCTGACAAGGGAAATAAACTAGTTGTACTGCAAAAAGATGATTATATTGCCAGAGTAGAAAATATGCTGCAACAAGAAAATTACATACAAATTCAAGAAGACCCATTAAAATCACATTTAAAAGCCTTCAATCAAACCATCCAGGAAAGCAAAACTATAACAGACACTGATAAATCTAGATTAAAACCAGACCGCCCCACTTTACCAAGAATGTATGCTCTACCTAAAATACACAAACCGGGTAATAAGATGAGACCAATCATCAGCAATATTGATTCTCCTACCTACAAACTGGCAAAATGGTTAGTACAGAGATTCTCTTCACTACCAAAATTCAATAGCAAAAACATAATGAATTCAGAAGATTTAATACAGAAGATAAAATCCCTGGAACTCGAACCAGAAGACAGATTAGTTTCCTTTGATGTCACTGCACTATTTCCAAGTGTCCCTACAGATCAACTCCTGCGTCAATTAAAGAAATGGCTACAGCAGACTAACCTACTTGAAGAAGAAATAGAAGACCTCATACACCTTACCAAGTTATGCATTGCACAAAATTGTTTTAGTTTCAATAAGAAGTTCTATCAACAACCAACTGGTCTAACCATGGGCAACCCACTTTCACCCTTCTTGGCAGATTTATTTATGAGCTACTTAGAAACACACATAACAACTTCCTTTCCACACATGTTTAAAGTTTGGCACAGATATGTTGACGACATCTTCGCTGTTGTCCCTAATAGGTTCATACAAGACTCCTTAGCCTTACTAAACCTACAGAACCAATCAATAAAATTCACCATAGAAATAGAAAAAGAAGGCATGGTACCATTTTTAGACCTAAAATCATCAGAGAACAAAAAAACCTAACCTTTGGCATATACAGGAAGCCAACACACTCTACTAATTACATAAAAAATAAGAGTTTCAATCCACCACACACAAACATGCAGTACTAAACAGCCTAACACATAGACTGGTATATACCCCCTTAAATAAAAAAGAATACCAGTTAGAATACCAGCATATAGTAGACACAGCAATACATAATGGGTACAACAAAGCAACTATTGACAAAAAAATTGCAAAATTCAAACGACAGATGCACATCAGAAACACAACAAATCTCATCCAGCAAGATAAAGAGCTAAAGTTCAAGAAATTCACATACCACCCAGGAACATTTCACAAATTTAAGAAGATTTTCATGAAACATAACATCAGCCTAGCTCCACAGAACAAATTTAACATAGAGAAATTACTTTGTAACAAGTTAAAAGACCCCATTCCACAAGACAAAAAATCTGGAATCTATAAAATCAATTGTTCAGATTGCAATAAAGTATACATAGGTAAGACAAAAAGAAACTTAGAAACTAGGCTAAAGGAGCACATGAGATGTATTAAATACAAACAAATGGACAAATCTGCAGTTTCACACCATTTTTGGATCACTAATCACAACATCAAACCCAATATTACATTAGTCAAACCAGCCAAATTTGCAGCCGAATTAGATGCATGGGAGAAGATCACCATTCTAAAACACAACACAAATCTAATGAATTTTGATTTGCCGCCACCAAATCCTCTCTGGAAGTACATTTCTCCACCACAAGATGCCTCCACAGGATCCAGTCCAAAAAACGGAAACACCAACAACACGGGCCAGTCGAATTAACCTTCTGAGGATGGGAACAACGGTTTCCCGAAACATGTTAAGTGAGTAAACTTAAGTGATGTTAGTGTAACAATTCCGACTCACCTTTAAATAAATATGGAAAACCTTTAATCAATTATTTTTAAATTCCACATATATATCCATTCTGAGTCACGAAATAACGCGACATTAGTTCTATATCGCGAAAATGCGAAATAACACCGTTATCAAAAAAAAATGTGAAAAATAACTCGAAATTTTTCTCTGTCTCTCTCCTTTTTTGGCGTTTGTCTCTCCTTTTCACATAAACAATCAGATATTTGGCTTATCAATCATTTACGGATACGTGTATTGTCATTCGCTATGGCCATGCTGCACGGTGTTGTGTGCTGTATGGCACAGAACACCAAAGTATTCACCAAACTGCACTGTGATTTAACCAGAGCTTCGGCAAACATCGGTACTGCTTCGACTACCTCGTCCCCTTCACCCTTCACCTATCGCATGCACAACAAAAGGAATGCCATGTTTATCGGAACTCGGCAACACCACATCAGTGACGGATTTCTCATTTCACTCAAATTATTCTTTGGATTTAAATGACAATACTACCTGCAATTTTTCTCTAATGCCGTATTTTAACGATTCATGCTTGCATCGCCCCATTTCATGCCGGCTGGAAAAGACTCGCATAAGTATCGTTAAATAATGCATGAATTTCTAAGTCTGGTTCAAGTCAATTCTGACAGTAGACAGCCTCTTCTACCAATCACTGTCTCCGTTTCCTGTACCCTTCGCACGAAAATTGTTGCTGTCTCGCGACGTTGCCGTAATGTGAACGCATGTCTAGGTATATTTTATGTCCGCTATACTGAAAGATTCGTTTGGAGTCAAGTTATATTCTTTAAATTACGTTACAATTTAGCGCAAGGATTCTGTTTACCTTCTGCTCTGAAATAGAAAAGGAATTATGCGATGGAGCCACGTTTCAAATTAAGCTAGCGCATGCACAATTCAGCTGACGGTGGAGTTGGCAATGTGCCGTTCGCGCACCGTACAGACAGCATGTGCAAGACGTTGCCAGGTCAGTTTAGTTTTGCGGCACGCGGGAATTCAAACCGATTCCACAGTAGTACTTTAATACAGTCTCAAAATATAATAAACTGCCAAGCATCTTTCCTTCTTGAACACTGCAAAGACACCATTTGCCTTATTGAAGTGCTTGAGAGACCTAAATATCCATTTGTTCATAAACTATATAGCAAACTTAAAGATATATGAAATGGGCTCACAAGTAGTTGTGGGCTTGTTTGGAGAGAAAACTTCAAGTCTTCTTCAGAGACTGCCAACCCTCAAGAAGTCTTATGTTATCAGCCAGTTCAAGCAATTGGCCATAAAGTCAGTTACCAAGCTGAATTCCTTAATGTCAGCTGATCCAGCTGATGATGATATTCATTCTGCAGGTAAATTGTTTGAAGTACGAAAAATAGTATCAAATGAGGCATCTACTAATATAACTATAGAAAAAGCAAGAAGAATGTTACCTTTTCTGCGAGACTTGCCAGAGAAGACATTCGAGGAGGGATATGCTGCTCTGAAGAACATAGTGTGTGAGAAATTAGATGATGCTGCTGAAGTGAACATACTGGATTTACTTTCTGGACTTCAATGTGATCACTTGTGTTTCAGTGAGAAGTGTATGTAACTACTGTGGGTACCCATGTCCAATGTGGACAGTGAAAGACTTTTCTCTGCATATGGGAACATCATGACAAACTTAAGAACAAATCTTAAGCCAGAGAACACCGAACTTACGGTGGCTTTGTCTCTAACAAAGTAAATCAGTTGAAATGTATACTATGTAAATATTTTCATGCTCCTCTTTTTTAAGTTACATGTAAGGTGCCCTTTATTCCACAATAAAATAGTTTAAACTGTGTTTTTGTTTTTTTCCTTTTTTTTTGCACGAGATAACACCGTTAAGCAGTTTTATTTACCGCCCAAAACACCGCTCACTATAATATTTTTACACCGATATTACATTATTTTATTTACCGACAATCTGGGGTCCCTAGCTATTGGGAATGTTTATAATCTCTGCAGTATTGTCTAAAATTCACTTTGCTTGCTGATAGAGCGTCTAGCTTACTGATGTGAAATAAACAGTAGAAAACAGCTGATGTGCTATGACCTTGATAATAACCTCCTGCATTTCCTGCACGGACCTCATTTCCCTCAACTGAAACCCACAAAGCTTATTACTTTCTGCACATTATTTGGAAAATATATATTGTGACAGCACCATCAGCACCTCACTAGATGAGATGGGGATGGGGTGTAGTTCAGGTTTTCATGTGAGAGGGCTAAGGGGCGGCAGGGAAGAACTCTTGTTAAGGGTGGCAAATTATTGATAGTACATGTCAGGCAGAGAGAGTGTCATTAAAAAACTCTTAACTTTAAACACCAGAGAACATTAATTTAATTGAATCTTGAGTCGGTGGATACTCTAAAACTTCACTTACATTAAATTAATGGAGCATTTCGAAAGCACTGCTTGCTTTCATCTTCAGCTTTTTTGCGACTGAACATACTTTCTATTAACCAGAGAACATGCTGATCTTGTGCTTTCTATAGCACTGATGTAAGTGGTGTCAGCATGATTTGCATAATCACCATATGTGTCGATTCACTCTGAATATTCAGAAAATGTTCTTAAGAATTTGCGATATAACCCCTGCTTACATAAGCATCCAGGAATTAACTTGCCAGAATTTCTACAGCTGATGTCATTGTTCTGGGCATCCTAGTCTTATAAAATTATGTTTATCACAGTCTTGTAAAATATAAATAAAACCATCACAATATCACGAATGTAAGGTGACTTATAGTTTTCTACATAAGTATTTTGGAAAAAAGCATTGTCTTATATTTGGAGAATGCAGTAAATGGTATCTGGTAGAGAAAGTAGTGTGACTGCTACACATAATATTTTTAACAAAATATGACCATGTAATTTGTATAGATGCTGAACTCCAGCACTGTTTTGATTTATCATTTCTATACAGTTTATTAAGTGTGTGAATTTATTTAAGGTGTTATTAATACAACCTATTCAACAGTAGCTAACTTGATTTTTTTTGTTCCAGTTTGGGACCATGCAAAACTGAGCCGATACAACTTTCTTTGGTGGGATGTTACTACCTTCAGACCATATGTGGGAGAGACACAGTTTGAAAGTTCACTGCTGGTTCAGCGTTCTGGTCAGCTTGCTTTGTCATCGCTTTCCCATGTGTTTAATTCTCTGACCACTAATGCGCGCAGTGTCTTCCTCATCATGGTACGCCACCAATTGACCAACAAAAATGATTCCACTTATAAAGGTAATTTCAAAAAAATTCATATGAATAAAAGTTTATGAAATGTGAATATTACAATCAGCAGAAAAAATGATCAGTAAAAGAAATACAAAGTAATGAACCATTAAAGAAGCTAAAATTAATTAGTGCTTTCAATAAAACCAGAGCCTAATAAAACAATCTTGAAGCCTTAATGGAAGGAAAATGTAAAGTTTGGCAGCTGGAGTCAAGGTAACATCCCTAGTGTCTAGCACAGAGGCTAATTGTAAACTGCCACATGCAAATAACAGGATTTGTACATAAATGATATGAAAAAAGATAATGAAAAGATTAGAATGATCAAACATTGCAAGTTTTTGTGAAATTGCTACTTGTTTCCCTATTTGTAAGAGATACCTGTTTGGCAGGAACGAAATTCTACTATGGATAAGTGAACAAATGCTAAATTAACTTTAAATGGATTCATTTATTTTTAGCAAAAAGATCATGTTTTAATTTTAGAAGCATAACTTATTAACAAATGTCTATATTTGTGCAGAAGGGGGAAAAAAAAATTGAGGGACCATATGATACTAATGGAACTAGACTTAACCCAGCCACATATGAAATTTATTTAAATTAGGTAAAAACATCTATGTGTTGTGTTCGCATGATTTTCTCCACCCACTATTGTATTTTTTATCTCTTTTCTGCAAACTACAAAAAGCTTATTTTTCTATTTCATGCTAATTGAGATAAATATTTGTAAAAATGGTTTCATTCCAATTGAATCAATTACTATAAGTATGAATGCAGATATAGCATATTGTTACAAATTCTTGTGGAAATTATGAAATGGGCAGAGTAGGGAAGGAAGGCAGTATACAGCGATATTCCATTAGTTGCCAAATCACCGCTAGAAAAGGAAACTTGTAATTTCTATTTTGACTAAAGAAAGCTTTTGTGCCAATGAGAATATTTATAACCCTCAAATATAGTATGAAATCAACTAAACGTATTTGTAAACTGCTTAACTTACTGATAAAAATGAAACACATAGAAACCAGCTGTTACAAATAACCTGATGGAAACCGTCAGCATTCCCACATACATCTCATTCCCTTCACCCAAACCCATGAAGTTTGTTTCTGCATACTATTTGCAAAGTATGTATTGTTAATGCTAAATGTTCTTGGTTTTCAATGTAAATATTTGGGGAGGGGGTGCGAGTCTCTTAAACTTGGAAAAATGTGATGCTTGTTTCCAAGTTTGTCAAAGTGTAACTAAGTAAGATGCTGTGTAATTGTTTACCTGTTTCTGATAATATTTTGTAGCAACTTCTTGTTCTAGAAATGGCTATACATGGTATCATTTCTTTGAGTAAGCTGTTGATACCAACTAGCTGCTGCTTCTCCTCCCCCTATAACACAGCAGCCTCCATACTACAGTATTAGGGCACATTTCACCAACAACAATAATCCTATTTAACTCAGGTAAAAGGTGTTAAAACTGAGTTTTGGTAAAATGATGCTTCAGTAACCAGTGTAATGGTTTCCAAAGCCTACAAACCCAGTTAAACCAGTACCTGCAATTTTCCACTGTTTATGGGTCGAAATTGAAGTTAGCGAAGCAAAAAAGCAAAATAGTGCAGCAATGAGTAATGGATTTGGTTTTGAAGTATGACAGATATAAAAGTTGTGGTTGTTTGCCAATGGCACTGGGGATTAATTGATCTGCATCATTTTCCCTCTGGCTTCCCAATATAAAGTCTGTAAGTTATCACTTTTAAGGCCTTTGCATTTGGCGAAATGTTTGTTCAGGATGACATATTCTTCACAGAGAGTGCACTTGGGTGTAGATAGGCATCGTATCCTATACAGATGTTCTGCGAGGCAATCATGGCCAGTTGCCATCCTAAATAAGGCCACTGCAGTCTTCCTTGGCATTTTTTGTATATCAACTCTATCTTTAATAGTCTTATTATCTTTATCTTGTAATTTATCTTCTTCATCAAGTCTCTGCTTCTTTTGAAATGTTGTTTAATGTTATTTAATTGTTTATTTATTTCTATTTGTCCTACAGTTTTATTTGTTGTATTGCACCTTTCTTTGCTAATTGATCTGCATGTTCATTGCCCAAAAGTCCAACATGAGCTGGGATCCATTGTAGAGTGACATGATTTCTAGGTTCAACTACTTTTATTAGGCTTCTTATTTCTTTAATATTTCTTGTTGTTTTATTATTGTAATTTACTATTCCACCAATGGCTGATTTTGAGTCTGATAAGATGACTATTTTTTGTTTTATGTATGGTCTATATAAAATGTTCTGTAATGCTGCTTTTATAGCTGTTAATTCTCCATCATAGTGGTTTGACGTTTCATCTAATGTTAGATACTGTGCAAAATGTTTACAGTATACTCCTGCACCGGCATTTCAGATATAAAAGTAATGATGATGAATATGTGCAATACCAGAGAAATAGAAGGTGACTAAGCTGGATCAGAGAGCGAAGCAATTATTTCAATGTATGTAATGATGTAGATTTTGTGATATGGTTTTGCACCACAAAACAATCTCTACTCCCTATTTTGAAACAAATAGAGCAGGAATTGGAATTCCATCCAACATGTTAATAGTTAATTCACAAGGAAATGAAATTTCACTAATAAATTAAAGATTTGTACACCACAGGATCGATAATTGTTATTTTTTGCATCACCTCACTTAAACAATTTGCATCATTTGATGACCAGGGCTCGCACACACTTTTTTGGCATATGAATCGTATAACGAGCTTAGCTCGCAAAGCAGCATTGCTCTACATAACATGTAGTTTAGGTTCCTTCTCACAGATGTCATTTGTATACATTTAGAATGAAGTGCTGACGTATGATGTTAGTAATTCCTGCAGTATGACCTCACCAACTGTTAACTAATTTTGAAGATTTAGAAGCTGGTAACAGTGATGTGTCATAATTTAAAATAGAGAGTTGAGGGTTGTTACACTACATCACTATGCTATTCTTACTTGAACGCGTAAGTAACGCGTTCAAGTAAGAATAGCATAGTGATGTAGTGTAACAACCCTCAACTCTCTATTTTAAACTCACCAACTGTGTTTCAACAAATATAATTTTATTCCACCTAGACTCGCATCAGTAGTCATCATGGGCACAAAAAGAATCTGTGTGTATGACAAGGAGGGTTTGAGAAAACTGATACAAGAGAGTGATTGTAAAAGTGATGATTTTTCTGAATATGAAACACAAACTGAAGAAAGTTTTAATGATGGTGATAATGAATCTAGTGCAGAAAGCAGCGAGGAAAATAATTATGAAACCAATGGTGACAGGCCAGGCCCTTAAACACATTTGTATTATGATGCAGAAAAAACAGTGTGACTGGAATTGGACTAAAACTGACAATAACCCCATTCTCTACCCTTTTACTGCAAATAGTGGTGTTTGTAAAGGCTTACTGAACAAGCATGCACAGATACCACCTGTGCTTTCAGTTTTTTATGGAATACATGAAACCATTGTTTGACAAAACGTGTTACGAAACTACTGCTTATGCAACAAGGCAGTTAAACAATCCGACAAAAAAATGTTGAAAGACGATGAAAAATGATCTAACTCTGTGGTAGATGAAATTAAGGCCTACATTGCTATTTTGATGTGTCAATGCGAAAATTGCATATTTAATTGTACTCGCGCAAAAAACCGATGCTTTGATACCCCAAATATAAGTAAAAAAAAACAAAACATGTTGTTCTTCATTTAGAGAACTGTTTTGAGATCTGTAACACACAAGATTACTAGGACAATTTATACTTTTAATATTGTACACAAATTTTCAGCAAAAAACTCTTATTGGCTGATTTTAAAGGACTTTTTAAGCATTAAGCTGTTACATTAATATTTGAAAAGAAGCTAGAAACAGTGATGTGTTATTGAATTTATTTAAAGGTGAAAATGAAATGAAATTGAGTTGTATTTATGGACGCTCTTTAACTACTATGGTTCTTAGCGTCCCATTCTATATAGGACGTGAAAGACCGGAAATTTTGGTCAGAGGCCTCTTATCAGGCTTGAGGTTCTTTTACGTGCCGTAAATCTATGACATGGGACCACCGGCTTTACTTCCCTTCCGAATGAAGCCGTGCTAAGGATTTTTACGCCCGAAAAAATCCATCGCCCTCCGCCGGGTTTGAACCCGCGACCTCGGGAACTAGAGGCTAGCACGGTACTAGTCCATGGAGGACGACTATTTAAAGGTGAGTCGGAATTGTTACACTAACATCACTTAAGTTTACTCACTTAAAATGTTTCGGGGAAACGGTTTGTTTGTGTCCATTTGTTTGTATTTGATACATCTCATGTGCTCCTTTAGCCTAGTTTCTAGGTCTCCTTTTGTCTTACCTATACATACTTTATTGCAATCCAAACAATTGATTTTGTAGATTCCAGCTTTTTTGTCTTGTGGAATGGGGTTTTTTAACTTGTTACAAAGTAATTTCTCCATGTTAAATTTGTTCTGTGGGGCTAGGCTGATGTTGTGTTTCATGAAAATCTTCTTAAATTTGTGATATGTTCCTGGGTGGTATTGAATTTCTTGAACTTTAGCTGTTTATCTTGCGGCTGAGATTTATTGAGTCTTTGATGTGTTTCTGTCGTTTGAATTTTGCAATTTTTTTGTCAATTGTTGTTTTGTTGTACCCATTATTTATTGCTGTGTCTACTATGTGCTGGTATTCTTCTTTATTTAAGGGGGTAAATACCAGTCTATGTATTAGGCTGTTTAGTACTGCTTTTTTGTGTGTGGTTGGATTGAAACTCTTATTTTTTATGTAATTAGTAGGGTGTGTTGGCTTCCTGTATATGCCAAAAGTTAGGTTTTTTTGTTCTCTGATGATTTTTAGGTCTAAAAATGGTAGCATGCCTTCTTTTTCTATTTCTATGGTGAATTTTATTGATTGGTTCTCAGGTTTAGTAAGGCTAAGGAGTTTTGTATGAACCTATTAGGGACAACAGCGAAGATGTTGTCGACATATCTGTGCCAAACTTTAAAAATGTATGGAAAGGAAGTTGTTATGTGTGTTTCCAAGTAACTCATAAATAGATCTGCAAGGAAAGGTGAAAGTGGGTTACCCATGGTTAGACCTGTTGGTTGTTGATAGAACTTCTTATTGAAACTAAAACAATTTTATGTAATGCACAAATTGGTAAGTTGTGTGAGGTCTTCTATTTCTTCCTCCAGAGTGTTAGTCTGCTGGAGCCATTTCTTTAATTGACACAGGAGTTGATCTGTAGGGACACTTGGAAATAGTACACTGACATCAAAGGAAACTAATCTGTCTTCTGATTCGAGTTCCAGGGATTTTATCTTCTGTATTAAATCTTCTGAATTCATTATGTTTTTACTATTGAATTTTGGTAGTGAAGAGAATCTCTGAACTAACCATTTTGCCAGTTTGTAGGTAGGAGAATCAGTATTGCTGATGATTGGTCTCATCTTATTACCTGGTTTGTGTATTTTAGATAGAGCATACATTCTTGGTAAATTGCCGAACACGTTCACAAACACTTTTACAAATTGATTTAGATACTCGCCAAACTGAAACTGTTTGTAATAACTTCTTATTTATCACTTTTAACTCGCATACTTTAGCTTTATGTAATTTTTTTTTAAATGTATAATACTTTATAATAATTCTCGTAATTCTGCTGCGTGTAACTTGGCGAACTGAAGGACTGGCTGACGATGTGTAGTGTACACGAAATTTTGATGAACTGAACGGCAAGCTACCTCGGGCCTGGCTTATTTATACGCTTGCCTCAAGATACGCCTAAAGATTATAAATGAACTGCTATTGGCTAATAAAATGCGCCAACATTAGCGTCTATTTTAATATCCAATGAAAACCACGAATACATATTGCTTTAGGAAATGTTCTAGAAGCTTCTACCGAAACCGCGCGAAACATTACGTAACTTCCTTGTTCCCAGTAATGATAAACAACTCACCCCATCGCTGCATTATTGCGTTATTGTTGACAGTTTCAGTAAAGCCGTATATTATTATTTACCAATAATAATTACAATTAATAAACATCTGAAATCAATGTCACATAAAAATACATATTCATATTACTATCATTAATTACATCTGAGTAATTTGTGATACAAATTACCGTATCATATGCCCCACTAGAAACATAATTATAAATATTTATAACTTGTTTAGAAATTTTAAAATTGTGTTTTTAGTCTCCTAAATCTTGGAACACACGCTATCACTTTCACTAAACACTTCACACGCATTTAACACACGACATATTTTATCTCGCCACTACTTACTGGCTCTGGTTTAATTAATTTAGATATTAATCTGACATTACAATTTTTATAGCAAATACTTTACCCTAAATTATTTAATCACTGTTTCAAAATTGTTTACTCTCTTACATTGTTGACAAAAATTTATACATTTAAGATTTTTTTAATTATTACACATATTTACCAAAATATTCACCCTCTACACAAATATTTACATCTCTTAAATCTAGGCACTGTTTCACATTTTCTGTTTGTTACTACATAAGTATTTGTTTTTTTAATTATTTTTACCCATTTTTGTTATTTTGTACTTTATAAATATATTTACATCTCTTAAATCTTGACAATGTTTCACCTTTTCTGTTTGCTACATAAGTATTTGTTTTATTTATTTTTACCCATTTTTGTTATTTTGTACTTTATTTTAACAATGTTCTTGGAATTGTATTTACGTACTTTTACTTTACTATCATATTGAGTTTTAATTATTACCTTCTTCCTTTCAAATACTGTTACAGTTACTAAAAAATGTTATTTTTTTCTTTTAAATATTTATTTCTTTTTATTTTTCTATTTTTTTTTTTTTTTTTTTTTGAATTTATTTCTGTTTTCTCATGACATATATATATATTTAGTTAACCCTCTTACGTTCCAATACATTTCTCTGCAAGTCATCTTTAACTATCCAGCATTTACTTTACATCTCATTGCTATTTACCCTCCTGGATCAAATTGTGTGTGGCTAAACATTACTCGTAGCCGTAACCTAACCTTCAAATTTTTGTTCATGAATAACCTCTCGTATTCATATGACATTTCGTTCCATGATAACATTTGAAAACAATCTACAGTTTCTTGAACAATACATCTTTTAACAACTTTCATTTTCAATTCTTCTGCTATTTTTTTAATCTGAGAATACTCTGACAAATCTGTACTAAACTGTACTGGACTGGAGTTTTCATTTTGAACATCTTGGTACAATTTATTTCTTTGCATTACTGTCTCATTCTGTATTTCTGATATCTCCCTTCTGAAATTAACTTGCGCCTGATTTACATCTACATTCCTAACCTCTTTTATCTTTCTTAGCTCACTTGAAATATTACTCACTTGACTTCCTAACTCTATACATTCTACATTAACCTCACTTTTAGTATTAACATCACTTTCTTTATTACCTATTTCCATGCTCATGTCTAGCATTTTCTTTGAAATTTCTCCTATCTCACTTGCTATTACTTCCTCATTTTCATCTCTCATTTCTGGCATACTACTATCTAGCTTCATAACTTTCTTTTCACTTTCTTCACTACTTTGATCTACTTTTTGCTCTAATATCTCATTACTCCTACCAATATCTTTTCTGTTTTGTTCAAAGCTCCTACGAATATCTTCCCTTAATTCTCTCTGACTCTTTTGCATATCTTCCCTGTTTAGATCTATTTTCTTTTCCATATTCTGAGTTAGTTTTCCTAATTTCTCAATATTCTTATTCATATTTCTCAGAATTTCCATCATTTCCTTCATCATACCAGCATCAATAGTAATATATCCTGCTATTTTATTCTTACTTTCTGCACTAACATTTTCTCCCTCCAATACTACATTGTTTGAGCCTTTTTTTGTAACCTGTATTGACTTACAGTTAACTGTTACACTATCCCCTTCCATCATTGTTTCTTCTGTATTACTAGCAGCCATTGTTTTTGTTTTCTAAAAAAAAAATTACGATACCTTTGTGATGCTTTCTGTTGATGTAGCTTTGATGTCCAGCGTTCTGCCCCATTCTCCTAGATTTGTATGTCGCTTCTGCGTTGTGTTGTGATGACTCTACGTCGTCTTGTTGCCTTGTAATCTCAGAATTACGATGTCCAATCATCCATGTAGTCTGTCGTTCCTTTTATTGTTTCTGGAATCTGCGTCTTGTAGATCATTTCACTGCTCCATTCATTCTACTTTCCTGGTTATTCTTGTTCCTTTCCTGGTCATCTTGCCCCATGTTCTGGGTGCCAATATGCAACGGTATTAATGTTACATATTGTATGTTGCAAATAAATGTTTGTTTACATAACTTTAACTGCCCCATGTATGGGAGCCAATTTGCGACGGTAATTAATGTTACAATGTGTTTAACTTTATTATAGCACCACGTTTGGATGCCAATTTGCAACGGTATTACAAATAATGTTGTGTGTTTACTTCACGCGTTGCCATCTTGTGACGTCATTCTTTGTTTTGTAGCTCCATCTGGCGTAGCAATTTGTATCAATTAGTTTCCGAAAGAATTTAAAGTTTTGTATATTGTCCTCCGGCTAGCTGTTTAGGTCGACATTTAACTCTTGCAGGGTGTGAATCGGAAAGGAATCTTTTATCCAGAAATGATAATGATGAAGAAATTGGTTTTATAACTTTTATTGCCGAACACGTTCACAAACACTTTTACAAATTGATTTAGATACTCGCCAAACTGAAACTGTTTGTAATAACTTCTTATTTATCACTTTTAACTCGCATACTTTAGCTTTATGTAATTTTTTTTTAAATGTATAATACTTTATAATAATTCTCGTAATTCTGCTGCGTGTAACTTGGCGAACTGAAGGACTGGCTGACGATGTGTAGTGTACACGAAATTTTGATGAACTGAACGGCAAGCTACCTCGGGCCTGGCTTATTTATACGCTTGCCTCAAGATACGCCTAAAGATTATAAATGAACTGCTATTGGCTAATAAAATGCGCCAACATTAGCGTCTATTTTAATATCCAATGAAAACCACGAATACATATTGCTTTAGGAAATGTTCTAGAAGCTTCTACCGAAACCGCGCGAAACATTACGTAACTTCCTTGTTCCCGGTAATGATAAACAACTCACCCCATCGCTGCATTATTGCGTTATTGTTGACAGTTTCAGTAAAGCCGTATATTATTATTTACCAATAATAATTACAATTAATAAACATCTGAAATCAATGTCACATAAAAATGCATATTCATATTACTATCATTAATTACATCTGAGTAATTTGTGATACAAATTACCGTATCAATTTAAATCTTATTTCTTGGTTTGTTGAGTACACATATAAATATGACACAATTGGGTTAACCTCTATTTCTCTACTGCATCATGTACTGTCACTACTGGTACATGTTCCACTGCTCTTTACACACCACAAATGTTACTATATCTTGTCATATTAATTGTTTTATTCTCGACATATTTTGTGATACAATTAAATGTAACTGAACCTTTTAGTTTCCACCTCCTCTCTTCCTTCCAGTCTGTGTGACTGTTGTAATTTTTCAGAAGAAGAAAGCAATTAAGCATAATTATTTTGTATGTGATAACCTGAAATTTCATTCCTAAACATTCCATTTTATTCATATAAGCAATTTCCAAACTGCAGAGTTCAAAAGCAGAACATGGTTTATCTGTGCTTCAGTCAAACACGGTTTTGGTTTTCAACATACACAGTAAAAGGTGCCAACAAGAAGCACCAGACAGCATTTCTTGCTTGTTATATACAAGATATTGCTGGCTCATATAATACGCATAAACCAAAACTACAATTTGCTTACCTGGATTTGCAACTGCATGGTAAAATGTGCTTCTGTGTTCCAGCAATAAAGACCTGTGTTTACGTAAAACAAAATAACAGAAAAAATCTGATGTGTTACACTCACATGACTTTCTCTACTCTTGTACAAACTATTTTTACAAACTCTTATTCTCCATCTATTTCATATTAATCGAGATAAACATTTGCAGAAACGATCTTTTGACATTCAAAGAGAATTACATTTTACACATAGTGACCAGTCCTAAAAATATTGACATATCTCTTAATAGCTGGTTGCTATGTGGAGCACTATTCTATTTGCCACAGATTAATACTCTGCATATCCAAGACAAAAAAATGAATAACGAATTCCCATTTGAGAAAAAGTATATTGGAAAATTTAAGGGAATAACAAGCAATATCTTGAAAATGGTTCACTCAGCGAAAAAACTATATATGTCATAAATTGTATATTTTAACGTGATCTACATTTTTTGAGTAGTAAACTTTTGTCTAACTCTTATGGTTTACCAGTTATGCAAAAGTCGTTCACAATGAGGAATACTTTTGGAGACATTCCCAGAAAATTCAGGATATACATTTTATTTGTCATGAAAATATCTTAAATATATGATATTTTAATCAAAATCATTAGAGCCATTTTTCAGAAAATTAAAACTTTCAAAAAATGTTCCATGTAAAGGGTAATCTGGAGTGGGGGGATTTTCTTGAAAACCTTTGTGTCGCATCTCTGGAAGATACTAAACCTAAATACCAAGTTTGGTGTTTATCCGACTGTTCGTTTCTGAGTTATGCTGTTCACAGACACACACACAGATATGTTTCCAAAAATGCTTTTTTTTGGATTCAGGGAGTCTCAAAACATGTATTTCTGGTGAAATCTCTGTATCGAATTTTTGGGTAGAATGCAATACTTCCCCTACTTACTATACGTAGTAGAGAAAGTAAAAATTATTGGTGTTGGTGAAACTGGCCCTTAATCACATTAAAAGAGACTGGAGATTTGTAACATCAGGTTTTCTGTCCTAGTTTCCTTGTCTTAGGGCCATTAACTTCAGCTAGTTCTTAAGTCAAGGTTACCTAAGAACTGCTTAAATGAGTCTTTCCAAGTTTCCTTGGCTAAAACTGTCATAGGAATATTCTCATATTCATTACTCTGGAAAAGAAGTTAAATAGCATACCTGTACTTTCTTTTTTGCTTTTACAGGTATGCATTTTAGAGACTTATATTGGTCAGCAAGAGAAGCACTTCTTGTAAGTTCTGATCTTGCGCTTCGTGCACATCTGCAGGAATTTATTGACCACCAATTGGTTCGTCAACGTCGTAGTGCTGACGGTTCAGAGATATACCACATCCCCATAGATGCTTCAGTGCTACAACATTTCGTGGAAGAGACAGAAAGTAAAGAAGAATGAGCATCTATTAATGGATGTACTACTGTTGTTATATTTTTAATTACATTTGAAAACTGTAGCTTGTTATCGCCAATTAAAATGTTTTAACAGAATATTCTGTTTTCATACTTTCTTCATGAATTGAGAAATGGATGTGTGAATTATTATTGAGAATAATTTGTTGAACAGTGTGCCCTCTATTGCAAAGACAGCAGTTTGTCAAAATCCCTGTTGATGTTGGCTTTAGACAACTTCAGTTTAATTTCAATTTGTTTAATAGAATTTGTAATCAGAAGTTAGAAATAGTGATGTATTAGAACTTAATTTCTTTTGCAAGTTAGAAGTGTAACACTAAAAATCTGATGTGATACATTCACGTGACTTTCTCTCCATCTATCGTTTATTAGTGGGTATACAAACTATTCTTACCAAAGCTTATTTTTCTATCTACTACATATTGGCCCGAATAAACCTTTGCAGAAATAGTTACATTACGCATTTTGTTACAGATACAAAGAAAACAGTGATAACCAAATGTTTAAGAACTGGACAATTTTGAAATTTACCCTGAAAAGGGTAGCTGGGGTGGGGGATTTTCTGGAAAATATTTTGTGTCGCTTCCTTGGAAGATAGTGAACTTAAATGCCAAGTTTGGTGCTTAGCCAACGTTTTGTTTTTGAGTTATGCTGTTCACAGATATACATGCACACTTTTTTCTAAATGCTTTTTCTGGATTCAGGGGCCCCAAAACATGTATTTCCGAAGAAATCTCAGTATCAAATTTTTTACCTACTATTTATGCGGTAGAGAAAGTAAAAATTACCACTTAATAATGTTTTTAATTTTACAATTCCAACTCACAAAAGAAAACTAATTAGATTGTTTGACCTTTACTTCTATGGTCATATCAGGGGCTTTGAATTTAGAAACAACTGATGGTGTTGACTATTCAATGTAGGTTTTGTTCATTTTTACCATAAAACATCTCGCCTTCAGTTCCACATACATACTTCCAAACCCTGCAGAGAGTAAGGAATGGTTCCAGTTAAAGAAATTTTTCCCTGTCCCACCTAGAGTTGAACCCAGAACTTCTTGACTACACATGTAATCCAATTAAAATGTTTTTGTATAAAAATATTTCCAAGAGCACTTCAAATCCATTCTGGAAATTTGCAAGTATCAGCAACTGCATCTACACATTCTGTTTGAAGGATATTAAAACAGACACAAGTTTAACGTAAAGGGAAGAAATAAAATAAAATGGAAATTGCATTATGACAAAACTATGCTAGTTTGACATATTGATATCAATAATAAGCACAACTGAATGGACAGTTGTTAAAAGTACAGAAATCTACAGGAAAGAATTTGCAGTATTAATAAAGACTAATTTTTGTGCATATCTTGCAGATCTTTTCATTATTACTCATTTAGAACATAATATTTTTCTTACATTTAATGATCATTGGCTTGACTTATCCAAACTTAATGATCTTTTAACAAATGTAAAAAAAAAAAAAAAAAATTAACATTAAAATTTCAAAATATATTTACTGATTTTATAAAGACATTAACACATACTAGCAGTTTGGAAAAAGTTTAAAAGATGAATTTGCAGTAAAATCTATTGCAGATGCTCTTTCACTGATACGTAATGGATTCTGTAGTGATTTTTTTTTTCCTCAGCAAGACAGCTATACTTGTAGTTACTTTTACATGTTGAAGTTAAAACTACAGAATATGAAGATTAGCCACTCTCTGGCTATACCAGTTTAAATATTCTGAAAATGGCATAGTCTGTAAGCATCAAGGAAAATAATCTCAGTTGTTAATTATAAATAACATTGAGTAACTCCTGATATTTCAGTAAACACAGTTTTCTCTCTTAATGTAATTTATTAAACATGCACTTGTAATAAATCAAAACTTTCTTGCATATGGGTTATTAAATAACATATGTAACTGGTCACAGTTAATATCTGTTAATTTTTAGTTTGACCAACATTAATAATCACAGATTAAAGAAAGACTTACTCAATTACTCAAAGTCTGACAATATTCAGGTATATGCCAAATTGTTCATGTCAAAGTGCTGTCTGTAAAATAGAACCATTATCTTGCCATGTTTTCTTCAGATGCATTCTTCCCACAGACAACACAAATATTCTGAACCACCTCCGCTGCCTTTAGTCTATTAAACTTACAAAAATGCACCAGACCCCCCCCCCTCCACTTGACACTTATCTTTAGCTAACAAACAGCACAAACTTTTTGTTGAATTGGGACTGAGGTGCACTATCTTTACTCAAACCTTCATTTACTAAGTTATTAAAACTGGAACGTTTTCGAGGGCATTTGTCGTCATCATCTGCAGTTAGGTGACTGAAGCATATTCCTCCTCCTCTCCTGGCTGGGTTGGATCCTGCTGCCATCTACTGGTGGAGTGACAAAGCTCTAACAAACTACTTGGCAGGTTTTCAAAATTTACATTATCTTTATTCTTGACAGTGAATATTTTCTCCCAGTCAGTCAGTTCTAGTGATGAGGAAACTGGTTTTAACAATTTTATGTTTGACCAATGTTGTGGTTCTCAGACCAAAAATGGCATGATACAGTCGATTTGTCTGTTTGTTTCTGTTTTATATTTCTCTGGTGTTCTTTCAATCTGATGCTATTTTTCTCTTGGTTTTACCTATATAGAATTATTTACAATCTTCACAGTTGATCAGGTGGATTCCTGATTTTAGTGTAATTGGGATTGTGTTTTTGAGCAGGCTGTTTTGAGGAGTTAATCAGATGCTTAGTAAGTATTTTTTTTAAATTTTCTAAACTTCCATGAATGACATGAACTTTTTATATTTCCAGTTGACTGAACAAAAAATGAGATTAAGACAAGGATGCAAATTGAGCCCTATATTATTTAATATATTTATAGATGACATATTAGAAAGAGTGAAAGAAAGAAATGCAACTGTCCCATAATAGTAAATAGATACCAGATATACTATACACAGATGATCTTATGGTTGGGGCTATAATGGTAATTGGGTTGCAGAAAGCAATCAACGAAATACATGAATTCTGCGAAGAATGAGGAATTAAAGTAAATATAAATAAATCAAAAGTTATGGCATTTAAAAGAGGAAATGAAACTAAAAAAGGAAGAAAAATGGCAGATGGGAGGTTTAAAGTTAGAAGTTGTCAAGGAGTTTGTTTATTTGGGGGTGAAGATGAGCAGTAATGGTGAATGGGGAGCTCATAGTAGGAAGGTTATGGCTAAAGGAAAGTTGGCAATGATAGGAGTAAGGATATGCAAATACAAATTGGAAATGCCAACTAAATGGATAGAAAGAATGTATGAAGCATTGGTAGAAGCAAGAATGCTATATGCAGTAGAAATTGGGGGGAGGGATCTAAATTAAACAAAAAAATAGATCAGAGCTATAGAATGTTTTGTAAAGAGCTATTGGGGTTACCAAGATCAGCGCCGGGGGAAGTAGCATTAGTGGAATTAGGAAGAACAAGAAGAAAGGGAGTGATACTGAAATTTTGGTTTAGATGCCTGAGAAAAGATAAGGGGAACAACAAAAGAGTATGAAAAATAAAAATAGTTGGTGGATAGGGGTAGAAAAAATTATGGAGAAGATAGGAATGGGAGATATTTGGAGAGCAGGAGAAAGAAATAGTAATGGCTTCTGCATAACAGTAAGAAATAGAGTGGAGGACATAGAAAGACAAGAGATCTGGGGAAGCTTAGAGAATAAAAAATCACTAGGATTTTATAGATTAGTAAAAAGAAAATGGGGAAGAGAAGGGTATGTGGATTATTGCAATAGAGAGGAAAAAGAAGTGTTTGCATGGATGAGAACAGGATCATTGTATCTGAGGTTGGCTAAGCGGTATAAAAAACGGAATTTGTGAATTATGCGGAGGTAGTGAAACCACAGAGCATTATATGACAATGCTAAGAATTGGCAGAATGGAGAAGAGAAGTATGGGAGGATAAATGGAAAAATAATAGCAATTAAAATGTTAACAAGAAAAGAAAAATAATAATATTGGGTAGTTTCTAAAGAAAGTAAAAGGGAAATGGATTAGAATAGTAAGAGAGAGTAGAAAGGCAGAAGCGCAAACGGAGGAGGGAGTGGGCCGGTAAAGGGATAAAAGGCAGCAAGGCATGTTTAGATGAGCCAGAAGGCCAGGGTGCCAGGCAAAAGAAGTAGTATAGCTGGCAAGAAAATTTTACAATAGGTTAGGTTAGTTTTTAAGTGAAATATTGTAAAAAAGATTGTGTATGAAAAAATGTACAAATAAAGTACAAATATATCCAGTTAGTGTCACTGGTGTCTCAAGAGTAGTTATTTGGGCTATTTCTTTGAGTTTACGACTCTGTTTAAACATTTTAAATATTGAACCTGGTTTGAAGCCATTTGCCACTGCAATGTCCAGTGTATGCTGGCTTTCTTTTGAATATTCTTCTTTGCTTAGAGGGAATGTTGTTTAACCTATGGATCAGACTTTTGAAAACTGCAACTGGTGTGAGATTGGATTGCAATCATTCTTTTTAATGTAATTATGTACATGTGTCGATTTTCTGTAGATTCCAAATGTAAATTTCTCCTGGTCTCTTTAATTATTTTGAGGTTCAAAAAGGGTAATAAGTATTATTTTTTTCAATTTCCATTGTGAATTTTATACATACATCCTGTAAATTTAGCAATTTCAAAGTGTCTTCTTAGAGTCTATCTGGTAAGAGTGCAAAGATATCATCTACATATCTGAGCCAAAATTTGAAGATGTGGGGAAAAGGCTTTTACTATGTGTGTTTCTAAGTGGCTCATGTATAAATTGCTATGATGGGTGACAGCTAGTACAAACTTTCTCGAAATGTGAAGTTTATGGTATTATTATAATAATAATAATAATAATAATAATAATAATAATAATAATAATATAGTAGTCATACCACAATGATAATCTAATAATACTCATTTTATAATAATGATAATATAATTACATATCTTAACATCTCATGATGAAATTAATTCACATCTCTTTTTATTGTCCATAACCATTTCTGTTTTACTTTGAACAGGTACTCTCCTACCTGTTTATTATCCTTGTTAAACATCTTGCTTAAGGCTACTTTCCTGTCCAGTTTTAACCATTTCCCATTTATAGCTTGCTTTCTCCAATGCTGTGTTCCTTTACAATCAAACACGATATGTTCTAAATCTTCTCTTTCCCCACATATTGGCCATTGATTCTGTGGGAACCCATTTCTCATTCCTAGTAGTCTCCATACACCTGCTCATACCCAAGCTATACTCTCTCTTTGTTCCTTATTTGAGTAATCCACTTACTGTTCTCTAGCCCATACATGTTTTATTAATATATATGATTCCAAGGAATTTTCTTCCCAATGCTACTAAATGCATTTTGTATCTCTATATCTTCAAACCTCCGCCTAGCTTCTTTTCAAAAACCCTTAACATTATTTTCTCTCCTCCAAATTTCTCCTAGACCACTATTTTCCAAGTTAGTTTGTATACTATAACTCCACCCATTTTTCTTTAAGCTCCTTTCTTGAAATTCCAGACACTGCCTCAACAAGTTTTTCTCTTCTAAATTTAATAGTCTATACCAATATTTAAGAGCTCCCTCCATTATTACCCCTTTTCTCCCCACTCTCTGCACTTTAATTGGAGTAAATTCCTTTACTGTGGCATTTGGCAGGCCTAAAACTTCTCTACAAAAACTCCTCTGTACCATATCTATCATTTCCCAGCCTCCTCCTACTCCCCATATTTCACTTCCATATAACATTTTTGCTTCAACTACTGTGTTATATATTTTCTCTAGCCATTTAACATTTATACTGGTATTCTATATTTACACCCTCTAATCGCTGGCATTGCCCCTTTACCCTTCCCCAATACCAGTTTCTTTTGTTTCCCCCATTTTTCAACCCCATCCATTTTGACCCCTAAGTATATGCAATCTTTGACCACTTTATATTCCTTCTCTCCACTCTTCCACTTTTCCTACTTGGCCAGTTTGACACCTTTCTTAAACACTATGATTTGAGTCTTCTCTTGGTTTGCTTTCAGATTCCATTCATCACAGTATTTATTCATTTGCTGTAGGGACTGCTTCAGACCAATCGTTGAAACAGATCCTAACACTAAATCATCAGCAAATAACAACCCAGGAATTCATACCTTATTTATCACAGGCAAACAATTATTATTTCTTCCTATCTCCGTGAGGATATCATCATATACAGATTAAATAACACTGGACTTAGCTTACATCCTTGTCGTAGCCCCTTCCTTTGATTTACTTCTTTTGTTACCAATCCTACTTTCACACAAAAAGTGTTCTCCTTGTATAGAGCTTTAAGTAAATTCACCATCTGTTGGCTTACTCCATTCCTCTGCGGTCGTACGCCTTCTCCAAATCAACACATGTCATGTACAATTTACCCCTTTTTTCTTTTAAATACTTATCCACCAGAGTTTTAATTATGAATAGGTTATCTACCGTTCTCCTCCTCTTACGGAAACCCATCTGAAACTCCAAGAGGATATTATATTCCTCTACCGAAGTTTGTATCCTATTTGCTAAAATCCCTGTGAAAATCTTTCCAACATTTGATAGTAATGCTATTCCCCTGTAAGTATTGGGCTTATCAACGCTCCCCTTGCTTTTGTAAATAGGTTGAATTATTGCTTTCCTCCAATGCTCTGGTAAAAAGCCTTTAGTTTTTGTTACATTGAACAAGTCTGTAAACATCTTTATTCTCACCACTACACCATTCTTTGATAAACTCTGGAGGAATTCCATCTATACCTGTTGCCTTATTATTTTTAGGTACCATATTTTCAAGCACAACACTCAAAATAAAAATCTGATGTGTTACACTCACATGACTTTCTCTACTCTTGTACAAATTATTTTTACAAACTCTTATTCTCCATCCATTTCATATTAATCGAGATAAACATTTGTAGAAACGATCTTTTGACATGCAAAGAGAATTACATTTACACATAGCGACCAGTTCTAGAAATATTTGACTGTCGCTTAAGGCGTACTATGTTCCCCTTGTTTTGTATTTGCAAGGGCAATATAAGCCCAGACATATCTCTTAATAGCTGGTTGCTATGTGCAGCACCATTCTCTTTGCCTCAGATTAATACTCTTTGCATATACAAGACAAAAAAATGAATAACGAATTCCCATTTGAGAAAATAAGTATTGAAAAATTTAAGGGAATAACAAGCAATATCTCGAAAATGGTTCAATCAACAAAAAAAATGCATATAACATAAATTGTGTATTTTAATGCGATCTACATTTTTTGTGTAGTAAAATTTTGTCATCTCTTATGGTTTACCAGTTATGCAAAAGTCGTTCACAATGAAGAATACTTTTGGAGACATTCCCAGAAAATTCAAAATATACATTTTATTTGTCATTATAGTATCTTAAACATATATTTTAATCAAAATCGTCAGCCATTTTTGAGAAAATTAAAATTTTCGAAAAATATTCCATGTAAAGGGTAATCTGGGGTGGGGGGATTTTCTTGAAAACCTTTGTGTCACATCTCTAGAAGATACTGAACCTAAATACCAAGTTTGGTGTTTATCCGGCTGTTCGTTTCTGAGTTATGCTGTTCACAGACACACACAGGGAAATGTTTCCAAAAATGCTTTTTACTTTCTCTACTACGTATATTAAGTAGGGGAGGTATTGTATTCCACCCAAAATTTCGATACCGAGATTTCACCGGAAATACATGTTTTGAGACTCACTGAATCCAAAAAAAGCATTTTTGGAAACATGTCCGTGTGTGTGTCTGTCTGTGTGTCTGTGAACAGCATAACTCAAAAACGAAGTGTCGGATAAACACCAAACTTGGTATTTAGGTTCAGTATCTTCCAGAGATGCGACACGAAGGTTTTCAAGAAAATCCCCCACCCCAGACTACCCTTTACATGGAACATTTTTCGAAAATTTTAATTTTCTCAAAAACGGCTCTAACGATTTTGATTAAAATATCATATGTTTAAGATATTGTCATGGGAAATAAAATGTATATCTCGAATTTTCTGGCAATGTCTCCAAAAGTATTCTTCATTATGAATGACTTTTTCATAACTGGTAAACCATAAGAGATAGACAAAATTTTACTACACGAAACGCGTTAAAATACACAATTTATGTCATATACGTTTCTTTTGTTGAGTGAAGCGTTTGCGAGATATTGCTTGTTATTCCCGTAAATTTTCCAATACTTATACTTTTTCTCAAATTCGTTATTCATTTTTTTATGTTCTGGACATGCAAAGAGAATGGAATGCACCACATAGCAACCAGCGTTAAAATATTTGACTATCGCTTAAAACCTACCATATTCCCCTTGCATCTACAAGAAAATTATCAATAAGATTGACATCTCGATATCTCCATTAACATGAAGCATATGGAGAATAAGCGTTTGTAAAAATAGTTTGTACAAGAGTAGAGAAAGTCATGTGAGTGTAACACATCAGATTTTTTTAGATTCAGGAGGTATCAAAACATGTATTTCCAGTGAAATCTCGGATCAAATTTTTGGGTGGAATGCAATACTTCCCCTACTTACTATATGTAGTAGAGAAAGTAAAAAATGACATGACAAACTGTAAACAGTATCAGTAATGTAGTATTATGATGGAGTTTGGTAAAACAATTTAAGTGTTTATTCGACTCCAATGTAGCATAAATTGTAATTTTGCTTCACTGTATACTGCTTAAAGTGTCAGTTCTTCTGCCACATATGAATAATTTCATGGAAACCACAAAGAAGCAACTTTGAAGAGCATGCAAGATAAATCTGCAAGAATTGTTTAAGAAATTGGAGTGAATCTTACCAGTGATATAAACAGTAAAAGTTGATGTATTACAGACCAAGAAAAATGTGCAGCTTCTAGCTGGCTTTTCCAACTATGCAATGGTGGCTTTTTAAACCTTGTGATGATGAAATTAATTTAATTTTATCTCCTCCATATTGTTCAGAAATTATTGTACTTGATCTAGAAGATTTTTTTTTTTATAGAGAATCCTTCCCTTTACAGCTTACGTAGTTTTATAAAGCTGGCAGATGTTGTATTTCTGATTATTTAATCTCGGACAATCTTACAAGTTTTGGAAATGCTGTATTAGCCTATAAATAAGTATCTTTTAAGGATGAAAGATTTATAGGAATGGTCAAGGAATTTTAGGTAAATTGAAGTAGTAAATCTGTAGCTTCTCCTTGGTCCTGCAGTTATTTAATAACACATGCTCCACAGTTTCCACACACCCCTGACATCAGTATTCAACAAAATAGAGGCAAAACCACTTAAGAAAATGCCCCCCCCTACAGGCTGAACTTAAATATTTTTGAAATGACACACCATCAAGAAAAATTTGGCATCCAGGAGATTCATTACACCTGCAGAATTAGAATAAAATTTTCTCAGGTGTTTTAATCGTAAATCCTGTGAATACCTGCAGCATCTAAATATATCAAAGAAATAAGCACTGCATACAACTATTGAACCGTTATAAGCAGAATTTGATTGTCTTTTGTTTTTCTGTGTATTGTTCTCTTAGACAAAAGCGTGACCATCTGTATGCACTGCTTGAAATGAAACGTGTGTGTGTTGTTGTTTTTTTTTAATGCATTTTCTGTGCAGTAACAACTATATTTTTCCTTTTTATGTAAAATCAGTTTTCTTTACAAGTATATTCTTTTGGAATTGAAAGTATAAGATGTCTTATAACGTGTGTCTGTTGGGAAGAACAGTGCTTTTCAGTGGTGGTGAAAGAATGATTAAAATTGGTTCAACCATTTCAACAGTATCCTACACACATACACAAATTCTCTTTATATTATAGATTAACCTAAGGGTGACCAACCCATTTTTGAGCTTGGTTCAGTAGATTAATAGAATTGTTTTGAAGGGCCATTTAACTAAATTTATATTAATAACTATTTTGAACAAAAGTATTACATAAGTATTAGTAAAGCATTAAGGTAAGAGTAGTTGTAGGCCGATAACTTAAAACATTATGCTTTAAGTCAGTTATCTTATTATTCGCTCTTTTATTTAAAGAACATCACATAAATTTTTCTCATTTTTTAAAATGATCATAAAATCATGCCTGTACTCAGAAAAAAAATTTGGGAGAGGGGGGGTTCCTACAAGTAGATCTAAACTTAACAGTACCGCACACAGTTACCATGTACCTACTCCGTAGTATATAGACGTTACATGGATAAGAAAATTTCTTGGAGAGATTATATAGACCAGAATAACTCACCAGAATGAAGATATTCCACCTTACAGCACAAAACATGGAGACTGCTTCAAAAACCGGGATGTATGGTCACCTTACCTATGTAAGGCGACGATATTGAGTTTCCCTTTTTCTTGTAAATGTGCTACTAGCAATAGACTTACTGTTATCTAATGACATTTTCCCATATTGGTTTGCTATGAATTTAAATAAATAAAACTGTCAGAAGTTTCGGGGGGGTTTGAACCCTAGAAACCCCCCCTCTAAATACGGCACTACATAAAATGGAACACATTGAATTATAATGGAAACACTCATTATACTATTTAATAAAAACATTCCAAAGAATTTTGAAAGATGGCAATGAAAATGTTCATATACCTAAAAAAAACAAACCCTATCCATTTTAACAACTTGAAGTGGGATCTTTCTTTTACTTTTCCTTAAATCCTTCAAATCTATTGAACGATGCTCGGCAGCTGTGACAGGATTAAAACATTTACCAAAAAAAATATTTTATTTTCATTTAAAAAAGAGTATGAATTGCAACATATTTCAAATTTACATTATATTTTACTAGTAGTAGTAACTTTTTGCACTTTGAGACAATTTTGCATGTTCAAACCACATTGAAAACTGGTTTACTGGTCATGAAAATACAAGCCTTTATAAACATTTTGTATATATCGTATTTGCAAAGAATCACCATCCCTACCCATTGGAGAAGTTTGAGGCCACTGCCATTCAGGGCCGGCTCCAGGGATTTTGTTGCCCCCCCCCATGCTTTTATTTGCAGTGTTAGTCCTTCATGACTACTTATTCTCACAAAGGTATATGTTTGATGGGTGATCAATAAATAAAATTCAAGAAGAGAGAAATAACAAGATTGTTCAGGCAAATGATACAAGCAGGCAAGATCACACTAATAATAACGTTCAAATTTGTTACCACTTCATCAGGAGATTAAAATATTAAAAACATATACAAAATCAAAACGTACTTGATGGTTGACTGCACTAGTTAATAATAATCTTTATTGTAGTGTATACTTGAGTACTGCAACCGACGAGAGATCTATTGTGGCTAGCTATCACCTCATAGGAGGCAGAGATACTACAGTGATGCTGTCTAAAAATGTGATGCTTATTGTTGATCACCTGCTGTGTGCAGGATGTTTTGATGGCAATCATCAATGAGGCTATCCAAAATTACCAACTCTTGGCATTTCATTTGTCACCAGTTTCATAACAAAAAATCTCCAGAAAGTTGCAAGAATTTAAGCATGATGTAATCCCATCCTATTTTTAAACATCTTGTTCATATTTAAGATTTTGCCACCCCTAAAACCCACTGCTCTGGGCGGAGCCATGGCTCCCCCCTTGAGCTGGTCCTGTTGGCATAGTACAGTTTATGTTCCAAGTATAATTGGAGAAAGAAAGAAAGAAAGCGTGGAGTGTTATGTTGCTATCTTACAATTATAGCTACAATCTGACCTGTTCTATTGTGGATTTACAACACTCGGTATATATGAATTTCTATAAGAACAAGAGGCATGCACACTTAATGCACAATACCACAAGACTGCTGCTGTAATAGACATACCAGCATTATGTAGCATACATTCAAATTCTACTGTTTAAAGCATATCAACAATTAATGATTCTAAGGAGCAATGCTTTCATGAAATATAACATCTGATGTTTATTGCTTTCCTGGATTTAGCATTAAGGCTACTTTTCTTTGGAATATAGTTGTATGACTGTAGCAGTAATTTATTTCCTGGAACATATGCACTCACTGTTTTCAGAAATAAAAGAGAGAATATAATATTAGTTAAAACAATAAAATAATACAGCAAATATTACATGATTTTCGGACGCTAGATCCAGAAATGTTGTTGGAAATCTCAGGTATTGCACCTAATGAAGGATTAAACATTACTATTTTTAAGTTCATAATATTATTTTCCTTTTGCAAGTAAAGTGAAAAGGATGTTAAAGAAAACTTAGTATTTATTGCTTTGTTATACATTTCCTTTATTGTTTTAATCTTAATTCCTTACATAAGTTAATTTGCTGCCTACTGTAAAGGTGCATTAATAATATTTTGCAATCTTATCCGTATCCAACATTATCTTTCCTAATTCACCTGACCGAAATGCACTTATGAAGTGCCGTGCGGCCAATGAGAGATCAGGCCTAACCATATAACTTCCACTAGCAACATCACGTACTCGTTGAGATTTTCCTAGCTTTGCAGCACATTTTGTCAACACAGTGCCAATATTATCTGTAGGTTCCTCTAAACCCATTAATGGCACATATTTAAAATGATTATGCTTATTAAGCCAGTAAAGCAAATAATCAGCTATTATCTCCTCTCCTACTAGATGATCTTGAAGTGTTGCACACAATGCCAATCTTAAGCCTGTCTCGATATCCTGCACATTTGGTGCAAGGATACCAGGAGTGTCCATCAAGTAAATTAACGGTTTATCTGAGACTTTGATACGATTCTGAACACTTCTTGTTATTCCAGCTACACCTCCAACAGCTGCTGCCTTAGCCTTTCCAAGATGTCTATGTCGCAATGCATTAATAACAGATGATTTGCCTACATTTGGAACACCAATGATCATCATACAATAATCCTGCTCTTCACTTCTGTTGTATCTGTCTGAAGATGCAATAAGGTCAACAGCTGTGGGAATAAGCTTGCGCATTCCATAACATTTTGGATCCTTTGCATTTGTGAAAAAAATACGACTATTGCCTTCTTTTTGTAGTCTTTCTTCAATTTCATTCTGCTTACTCATATCTGACAGGTCTTTCTTGTTCATCACCAAGATATGTGGCTTTATTCCAAGAACGGTGTGCTTGAAGTTCGGATTACGCCCGGATAAGGGAATTCGAGCGTCATGCACTTCTACTACGCAGTCCACCAGTTTCAATTTCTGCTGCATCTTTCTGAGCCCCTTACCCATGTGTCCTGGGAACCAACGAAGAGCCTCTTTGTTGACCACGCGAAATGCATCACGAAAATGATAAACTGTATTTGTCACTCTCTGTGCCATACTTATAGGTAATAAGTTTTAGAAACTGTTTTCTTCTCAACATCTGCTCCAACAGCTACATTCCTCAGCAAATCTTGCACTGTGGAAAAAAAAAAAAGCGCTTTAAAAATGGCGTTCATTTTTATTAATCAGGAAGTAAATGTAAACTTGTATTATTACACTACATAATTATGTACAAACGTTTTTCCGAAACACTTATGTAATCATTTAAGCTGAGGTTCATGCGTACATTGATTAGTATAGATACTGGATGAACAGTATATGTGCCAAACATATTATGTTCTGCTGCTCATTGAAGTTTTCTAATTGCTCTGTACATAGAGGTTATAAAGTGTTCAACCATCTGTCTAGAAGACAGATATATCTGTATCAATGGACTATCAGGAATTCAATTTTTGGAAGCGTACTTTAAGCATAATCCCGTAAAACTGGAAACAGAGCCAGATTTGCCGCTACATATATCTATAAGCGCCCTTAAAACTTAAACAGCTGATTTATCCGGTATTCTCGTTAATCAAGTTCTTCCTTTTAAAACAATACTCAACATATGTATCTAAATTCGTGTGTAATGAATTTAAACCTACTAATAAACAGGCCTCTGAAAATCCAGGAATCCAACTATATTCTCTTTAAGATTCAGTTTTGTAAACAAACTCACACCACATATTTCATGACAGTAAATGTAAACACGGTTCAAGTTATTGAGCTTACAGGCATGACAACTGCAATTAACCACTTGCAAGGTCAAATAAATATAAATGTAATGACAGTTACGTTTTTATCGCGATATATTATTGGAATTTTCATCGTGTAAACTTTTTTTTAACTTTAATTCCAATACTTATTTTTATTCCTCAACAATTGTATTTTTGTAATGAAATATTTAAAATATTTCTTTAAGTTGGTTATCCTGCAAAATCCAACCAAAAATATTGGCATTGCTGTTGCTGCTTATATTGTGTGAAGTGAATGTGTTTGGTGTAAAAATTAATTTTAAACATCAATATGAAATACTTAATGAACATGAGGCCTCCAAATTACCTTTTTTAGGTTTCAAAATATTTTAAATTACTATGATTGCTGCGTAAAAGAAAAGTAAGTGTATTATAGATCGTTTGACAAAAAGGTTATCTTTTGTCTCATAGAGATGGCCTGAAGTTGAATGTCCTTGACTTTTTGATGGCCATAAGTGGAAATTTCAATTTCTTACCCACAATGCGTGAAAATCGTTGCTAAAATAAAACGTGATCGCATTAAGATGACTTTATCTAGTGTTGTATGACAGTTTAAAGTGAACTTCTGAATAATCTTATGCTGTCCCTGATATATGTTACTTTGAAGGTCTAGTGTACTCAGCCATATGGCCATACGGTTGACATGGAGAGTGTAACAAAAGTATATTTAGAATTGAGATTTATAATGCTCTCATTAATTTGCCTAGGGACCCGCAGTTTTTGTCCGGCTGCTTGAAATCTTGAGCAGCAGCCATAACTGGGCTTGCTGTATTCCCTAACAATTACTCTGCTGGCAGCTTCATGAAACTGCGTCTATGTTTCGGTAAGTTTCTTCAGTTGTGTTATCTCACATTTGAAAATATTTCAATGCTTTGACTTTTGACAGATATCATCGTAAAATGAGTTGTTAATTTAGGTTATGTAAGGACAGTTGCTTTAGAAATGTAGTGTTTTCTGTATGAAATTGAGTATTTTAGAAGTGTGTGTGCATTGAATGATATCTTCATAAATGAACTTTGTAGTAACATAATGTTAGATGAATTTTGTATTATAGTAAAAGTGTGTACTCTTTTGAAAAGTTACTCGAGTAGATGTTCTTGTAGAACAACACTAACCAATATCATGTTCTACACAGAGTTCTGAAACAACATACCTAAATTATGGCAATAATTGATATTTAAAACAACAAGCTGTTGCATAAGTTGGTAGCGAGCAGTGTTACCAACTATAGACTTGTTTCTCTTCTAAGTATTTAGAAAGATATGTTAGATTAGTTTAAAACTCAATGGGTGATACGGGTGATCTTCAAACCCATTGTTTTAGAATATGAATGTGAAGCAGATGCTTTGTGGATATGAAATGTAAATATGCTTTGAAGGAAGAAGCTATCAACTCATTGCAGAATAGATGAGATGAGCATAGAAAACTTGAGATATAATTCTTGATCGCAAGAAAAGGATATTAAAACATTTTTAGGTCTTATGAAACCTTGATCTGAAAATCTGTGCTATGTATAATGTAATTCTTAAAAATCTGATGTGTTACATTCACATGACTTTCTCTACTCTTGTACAAACTATTTTTACAAACGCTTATTCTCCATATGCTTCATGTTAATCAAGATATCGAGATGTCAATATTATTGCTAATTTTCTTGTAGATGCAAGGGGAATATGGTAGGTTTTAAGCGATAGTAAAATATTTAAGCACTGGTTGCTATGTGGCGCATTCTATTCTCTTTGCATGTCCAGGACATAAAAAAATGAGTAACAAAGTTGAGAAAAAGTATAAGTATTGGAAAATTTAAGGGAATAACAAGCAATATCTCGAAAACGATTCACTCACCAAAAAAAATGTATATGAAATAAATTGTGTATTGTAACGTGATCTACATTTTTTGTGCAGTAAAATTTTGTCTGTCTCTTATGGTTTACCAGTTATGCAAAAGTCGTTCAGAATGAAGAACACTTTTGGAGACATTCCCAGAAAATTTGAGATATACATTTCATTTGTCATGAAAATACCTTAAACATATGATATTTTAATCAAAATTGTTAGAGCCATTTTTGAGAAAATTAAAATTTTCAGAAAATGTTCCATGTAAAGGGAAGTCTGGGGTGGGTGATTTTCTTGAAAACCTTCGTGTCGCATCTCTGTAAGATACTGAACCTAAATATCAAGTTTGGTGTTTATCCGACTGTTCGTTTCTGAGTTATGCTGTTCACAGACACACAGACAGACACACACACGGACATGTTTCCAAAAATGCTTTTTTTGGATTCAGGTAGTCTCAAAACATGTATTTCCGGTGAAATCTCGGTATCGAATTTTTGGGTGGAATGCAATACTTCCCCTACTTATATACGTAGCAGAGAAAGTAAAAATATAGGTGTTCATTTAAAACATTCTAGCGCTCCTCAGAATTAATCTTAGCACCTTAGAATCAGTGTGTATTTGCAGCCAGTCGTAGCCTATTACAGAAAAAACAGTTGTACAGCTAATTCATTTAGTTTCATTTCAGGCTCATATGGAAGCAGTGTCAAAATGATTGAACTTCCCTAATGCGATATTCCTATTCTGTATGAAATGAAATATAAATGTTCTTGAGTAACTCATTATTCTAACTTTATGGCAGCGTTAGATGCTACTTTATATCTTTTGAACTAATGTATTTAGTACCTATCCACTGCATGGAAAACAAGTCAGCAATAGTTGTCTCTGGTCGATTCTGCTGTTTTATATGATGAGTGCAGGGTAAGCAAGCAAGGTCAAAGACTTTATGAAAGTGTTCCTGAACATACTGAGGAATTATCTGTATAACCAAACGGCTTCAAAGTTAGAAAAAAATTTATTTTGTTAATATTTTTATATTTTCTGTACTACTTACCTATAATAAGGTTCTGTGAATCCAAGAAAGCACACAAGAAAGTCTGTGCCTGTGAACAGCATAACTCAAAAACTAAAAATCAGTTTAGCATCTTCCAGAGTTGTAACAAGGAAGATTTTCAAGAAAATTTCTCCTGCCGCAAACTACTCTTTACATAGAAAATTTTTCATTATTTTTTATTTTTCCAAAAATGGCTATAACGAATTTGATTAAAATACTATATGTTTAAGATTTGCATCGCAAATAAAATGTTTATCTTGAATTTTTGTGAATAGCCTATGAAGCCCTTTTCATTCTGAATTAATTTTGTACAACTGGTAACCTATAAGAGATAGACAAAAGGTTATTACACAGTTTGTTTATTTTTTGGGAGGACAGTAACATTTCCAGATATTCTTTCTTATTTTCAAATCCCAACACTGTTTTCAACTGTTGCTATTTATTTATTTGTTCTTTTCTCTCTCATGGTCATGCAAAGAGTGGAATTTAAAAGGACGATCACATAGCACCCACTTTTTAAAGGTCTAACTATTGCTCAACATAGCTGAGGAAGTAGACAACATGTCTGTGAAATATGTTCTATAGCAACAAAGGTCAGTGAAGCTAGTTAAGTGTAAATTTGACTCAAATAGTGTTCTATAAATGATCATTTCACTTCACTTTGTACTATTTCGAGTTTTAATTCATATTGTAATATCTTTGGTTATTGGAACTTTTCTCAAAATAATGTTACCGGAGCATTTATAAATAAAGGAATTTAAAGTACAGAGAAAATCATGTTTGAGAAAGTGTACTAAAGTAGATGAGCATGTGCTTGCTGTGATGTAACAAAATTGTTTTGTCAGTCATGTGCATTATTTGTTAGCACAAAAGGTAAGAAATAAAGTTGGTTTCTTTGATGTAAAGAATACGAGCACTGAAAAGATACACTCAATCACAATCTCAATTGCTCAATCACACACATTTTTACCAATGCAATTAGAAAATATTTAGCTCATCAAGAGTGAATTTTAACATATCTAAGTTTTAACTTATATACTAAAATATATTGTGTGGTGTGAAGGGACCTGGGCTTGGTTATTAAATTAATTTTCTTCTGCTGGAATACCTGATATTGCTTTACCCATTCTCATGGAGTCTTTCGGTACCAATTGAAGAGAACTGCTTTGATCCATAAGTTTTCTGGAATAGGATGCTTGCTGACCACAGGCCATTCCCACAAAGCACTTTGCCCATGGTGCCTTCTGTGAACATAGACAAAGATTTGACTGACTGTAAAACATTTAACTCAAATTTGTGCTCATAATTCTCTACAAGCAACTCCTTCTGACAGAGTGCAGTGCTGACTTATAAGAACTTACAAACTTGAAGTATGAGCTGAAGCTTTCTTTAACATTAATGTTGTTTATCTCCACTAAAAGAACCAGAACTTATGTTATTGAGAATATCCAGAAAATCATTGCTTTCTCTCAGAAGAAATTACCAAAGAATGTTTATTAGAATATTCCATACTTGCTAACTTTTACAGTTCTTCTGTAAAAGTGGAAGCAAAGGCCTTTTTATGACTTTACAGCAAAACAGACATTTTTAAGCTACATGTGTGGGCAGGTTAAAGATTTTCACCATGGTTATAACAAAACTTTAAATTCTTTTGCACTCTATTGTAACTTAAGATTACAGACTTAATATACCGTGCTAATTAATATACAGTGTTATGATAGGCCAGAGCTTATCGTGCATCTATCCTTCATCACGATCATGGTTCCCCTTCACAGGGCTGCAACAGAATGCATATTACACAGATTTAAAGTTTTATTGCACTAGTGACTTCTAGTGACCGATGAGTGTAAATTGAAGTAACATTCAGTAATGGATGATGTGAATTGTAAAGTCAATTCCCTTACATAAATAGTTTATCTTATTTGCATTCTATGGCTGTGGGGTATGTTTCCCATTTTTGTATAAATTTTTGTTTATAGTTCATTATGAAGAGTAAAACATGGACTAGAAATCTGTGTTTTGTTTAGGAACTGGCATTCTTTGCTTTAATATGCGTTTATTGGGTACTAGGAAGAATTATTCATAAATATTTCTATCAAATTTCTCTCAATCAGAATTGCACACTTGCTATGTATACTACATGGTCTACACTTTATGCATGAATTTCACCTCTCCTACGGGTTGTCAAGATTTAGTTTTTGCTGATATAGCGGGACAGCAGTTTTGACTAGTAATATAAAACTTGTGTTGTGGAGATTTAGCCGATGGTATAGACACAGGAAAAAGTAAAATAAGAATGTTAAATCACAATTGTGATTTTTTTATGGTACTGTTGATTTTTCACCCCATTAATTATGAAGCCATAGCATGGTTTCTCTGTGGGTGTGATACAAGTTGCTCAACATTAGAGGGATGACCTTAGCTTCCAGTCACCTTATTGTACAAACTGCTGTTGAAACAATAGATGGCTTTCAGCTATACTGCTTTACACTGTTTTCTATTTATTTAGGCTAGCAGAATTGTTTCATATAAATTTTAATCAAGAAATCATTTACAGGAAAGTGCTCTTACCAAATATGCAAGTAAAATGATTAGAAAGAGTAAATGGAGCAAGAGTAGAGAGTAGAATTATGTATGGAATAGAAATCTGGGCCTAGACAAAGGATGGAAAGCAATAAATGCAATAAATAGATTATTTCTAGTGTCATCCTAGGCTTATTCAAATTTTCACTAATGAGGTTTCTTTAATAGAATCTGGAAGACTGGGCCATAAAACCAAGGTAATGGAATGAATGATGAAATATTGGTCTAGAATTTGAAACTATAGGAAGATAACATCATGAAACAAGGTTTAATTACACAGATAGGACTAAACGGAAAGATACTCGGATATATAAAAGCCAAAATACTTTACAAGTTGGTATGGGCTCTCTTCAGAACTTAATTAAAAACAAAAATATAAGAAGGAAAACCAAGATTAGACTATACCAAACAATAATTAAGCTGGTGCTGACATATGGATGTGAATGTTGGATGTTATCTTGTACCTCTGAGAATATGTTAGGTACATTTGGAAAAGAAAATACAGAGAAAGATCTATGGACCAATACAAGAAATGGAAGGTGGCAAATCAGGAATATATGAACTCTATAAAGATATAAAGATTAGGATATTGGGAATGATTTAAAGATAAAGAGGCTGATATGTGTCCACCATGTGAAAAGGATGCCAGATAAACACACTCACAAGAAAATATTGGATGGCAAATATTACAAGACTAGACCAAAATGAGTGCCACGGAATAGATGGGAAGATACTGTAAGAAAAGCTGCATCACAACTGCTGCGTGTTAGGATGTGGAGAAGAAAGGCTATGGATAGGGAGGAATGAAAGCAAAGACTAAGGAAGGCTGAAGCCACAGTGGGCTGTAACACCTAGAAGAATGTAGGCTTACACAGATTATAAATTTTACATCACTCCTTTTATTAATGCTTGACACGATCAAATAACACTTCATTTATATCATTCATAGTTAATCAAAATCATTAGAGGTATTATCTGTAAAATTCAAAAAATAATGAAAACTTTTCCTTTTAAAGGTTTGTTTGGGGTGTTGGGAAATTCATAATATCTTCGCTTTGCATCCTGACTTACATATAAAATATATCTGATATACAGGCTTTTTCAAAAACATGATTTTTTTTTTAATTCAGAGGACCTTGATTTATCTATTTCCAATCAAATCTAGATATATCAAATTTTTCGTCAAATGCAATACTTCTGGTAGATTAGGAAACTAAAAAGTAAAGTGAAAACTAACTGCAATTTCAACAGCAGGATCTTCAAATTGAAATTCAGGACAGCTAACACAGTAGTGGTTTAAATGCACATCCTGCTTGTTCTCATTGCGATCTTAAAGCAGGCAGTCTGATCTATCTAATGCACATGATATATAAATATTGCTTGCTTGCAGTTTAAATGGGTAATTTGGAGCTTAGTGTCAGAAACTTCTATGCAAACTGACATCTAATTTTGTGTATGCTATCTTTTTTATAATAGATTGTTTTTGTTACCAAAATTTTTATGTAAATTTCAACAAGAAGGGTTTAATATTTATCTCAACAGCTTAGCCTGCAGCTACAAAGCATTGTTTGTCCAGCGAAGAAGAAAGTTAATGTGATGTTGGTAATATTGCAAGATTTGACTTAAGACGTATGAAGTTTGAAAACAGTAATGTTATATGCAATACAGATTAAAATCAAATGTAGAAGTGTAACACAAACATTCATTGTGAATAAATTGTTATAAATAAAGGGATTCACTTCAGTTTTGCTTACTGGCTTAATTTTGCTACTACAGATTTATCCTAAATTTAAGATTTTCTTTGTTGAGCAAGAAAAGTAGGGATAAAAGAAAGAGAAGAGCTACAGCACATTTAGGTTTCTTCAGCTGGTGGTATTTTGTTCCAGAATTTGAAGCATTCTTCTTTTATCAGCTGTATAATTATATATTCATTTAAAACTGGCCTTACTTTTTAAACATATCTATCCATAAATATTTAGTAATGATTTATTATTTTCCTCACTTAAGTATCCTTTTAAATTAGAAAATTGTTTGCAAACTGAGTGCTGTGATTCAAAATCCATAAACTATTTTCACCGCATACAAGATTATGATTTGTAGACACTTTTATTTTTTAAAAAAAAATGTGATTAACATAGGATTGTCAGATGAGTTTCGACAAGTTCTGATGAGGCCGACGCTCACTCTGATTCTCCATAATGCTAATATCTGTGATCACATATGCTTCTGTTTTGAAATTACTTTTTTATCTTTTTACAAGAATTTTAGCCTAAACGTTTAAAATCCACCTTTCAGGAAAAAAATTATCTGTGTTTGCATGTATGAATTTTAGCTATTAGGATTCAGTTTCTAGATGTTCTTAATGAAAAGTAGATATTTAAGAAAGTTTAAAATCTTGGAAGTAATTTTATAAACATACTTTGACGCATTAAATAATGAAAATGTGCTTTCATTACTGATGGAATAAGGTATTCTCATAGGTGAAAGTCCTGCAACACCTAAATATCTTTTAAGGTATGGCTTTAATTTGTTTAAGTTGGTATGTGATAGTAACTAAATTGAAATCACCTGTTTTGTGTCACTCTAGGTTTTACCAAAAGTGACTCCAACTCTCTTTTCTTAAAACAGAATTTCCAATATTTTTTTTTTTCACGTGATCAAATAATATTCTTATTGTAGGTTTCAAAAATATGTCATTTATCAGTAATCTAACTTCACAGAATACATTTTAAAGCAATGATATATTTGAAAGATTGTATACAGTAGTGCCTAAACATTTGAGAAAAAAATCTGGTGTATATCAGTCACACAAGTTTCTTTAACAGATATATTTTTTTTTTTATCTTTTCTACAAATTATTGATACAAAAGCTGATTTTTCTACCTATTTCCTGTTGTTATAATGAATATTTGCTATTATAGAAGTGATTTCAAAATTACATACATTTAAAATAATGCTGACGAATACCAACTTGATGTTAAATATTCTTTGCATGAGAAAAAGGAAATGAAATTTTTAACATTTGAAAATGCACTTCCTAAAATATTTAAACAAACAGTAGTGACTTTATGAAATTTACAAGAAGAGTTGTTGTTGGCAATTTTTTTTTTTTTTTTTTTTTTTTTGGTCTCTCTTATGGTTTCCCAGTTATAGAAAATTCCCTAGACTTAAAATCAACATTTATCATGTAGATATCTCAAACATAAGATATTTCAATAAAATGTGTTATTTGGGAAAATAAACTGTAACCAAATATGTTCTGTATGAAGGGTTACTTGCAGTAATGTCTTGTGAATATATATTTTGGATGTTCACAAAATTTTAGTTGGACAGCCCTAAAAGTGTGAAATACCATTGTAGTAGTTATGATTATGAACAAATTGATAAACTGGAGCTGCTCCTAGCAACAATAGCAATAATAATAACAATAATAATAATAATGCATAACTTGTCTGACAAAAGTTTTTTTTATGTTTGTTGTTGTGTGCATAATTAAGTACACATGTTAGGGCAAAACAAAGGAATATGTAAATTAAATTGTAGTTGAGGTTATGGATGGTATGGAGAAAGCGGGAGAAGTTTCCAGCTTGTGAACGTTACCTACTTCTGCTACAGTGACACTAGCTTCTGCTATAGTGTGCCACCATCTAGTGGCATTGACATAAAATTATAGTGGCAGTATGGAAATAGAGTGCGGGAAAAGCTTTGTATCTATTTGGCCCCATAGGATAATACCAGTTGCACATGCACAGAAGCTCCTTAAAACGTGCACAAGTCAGTGCTAGCGACTCTGTTGCCATGTCTCATTGAGCTTAGAGGAGTAGCACAGTACATTAAAATGCCATAGATTGTAAATTACTGCATATAGGTTACGTTTAATAGGATTCAAAGAAAAAAATAACCAATAAATTCGCAAGGTGCCGAAAGCTAGGGTGTTCACTTGCTCTTGAGCTCGTATGCAGCAGCCACCACTGGTTGCTTGAATTGAAGGGGAATTCCTGAAAAAAAACTTTGCATTGCACCTTTAGGATATTTGACAGGGATGAAGAATAAGATGGTTTTGGACAAGTGTATGTTAACTGAAAGGATCAAAAATAGCTTTGAACAACATATTTATATGTTTGAGTTACAACGGGTATAAGGGATAAATTTTTTGAAATAAAATAAGAAATAAAGATTAAAGAGAATAAAGGGGATGCAAAAAAGACTTTAGTAAACTTGGGCAATTCCTATGCAAAGTAAAAAGTAAGCGGATATCAACAGTTAATAGGAATAATGAAGATGTGAGAATAAGATGTGGAGCCATTGCTCAAATTTCATTTGAACTGATTAATATAAGCTTTGCTTGCTAATATCAGATATTTGAGAGCATAGTTTAAGTAGAATTTAATAAATCAATTATAATGAAAGGTAAATTAAAAGTGTTGATTTGACATTTTCCAGAAGTAAGAAGATTGATTTAAAGCAATAATATTTTTATGGGTACTTTAAGGAAGCAGCTTTGCAGGAATCCTTGGAATCACTTTTACACTTGCATTATAATGTAAGATTCCAGAAAGGATAATTTTAACAGTTAAATTATGGAAGATCCCTGGTTCAAATCCCGACGATGGCATTGAATTTTTCAGTCGTCTGATAATGCCTTTCCAACCTTGTCCGTTACATGGCTTATGTGGAAGAACAATTAATTCCAAATTTCATTTCAATTTCATTTATGCATATATTTGAATTAATCTGCAAAAATTGTGCTTATCAGTGTAAGAGGGAGGCTGGGTTTAGCATAACTTCTCATCTTGCCATCCAGACATCTCAGGAGTGGCTAAGAGCATTTATACAAATGCATGTTCGATTATTAGCTGGATTTTATTCCAAATGTAGAAGTATGAAAGGGGCTAGCCAAATTATTTCCCTTAATTACATGTTCACACTTTTTCATATTCTTAACTCTTTCCCTTTACTTCACTACTAATAATAATAAATGGGAAGGTAAACTCATTGTTCTCATATATCTCCCCCACCCTTCTTCACACAATGTGTTGTAGATTCAGCACATCCCTGTTAAGAAACCAGGGTCAGAGCATGGACTGTATGGAAAAAGTTTCCCTTTTTATATGCAAATGCCCTGACACACATTCGCGCTAATAATTGTAAAATCTTTTTTAGATTGGTACTTTACATGGCATTGTATGAGAATCCAATCATTTGTATTTCTACTTTCAAGTTTCTGACTGCGCATCTTTGTCTCTTTCTTTCATCGGTCCTCTTCATATAAGCTATTATTTTTTTGAATTGCCTGTGCTGGTAACGTTGAGACAGTAACTATGATTATATATATGCCATATATACAATAATGTGAATTGTAATGTGAAATGGTATTAATAAGAAAAATACTTGTTGTATAAATAGAAGTTAAGGCATAAGTTTTATGTATGTGCAAGTCTAGCTGGAGCTGTGGAATTCTTGTTAAAAGCCGACAAACATATCTGTGTGTTAGAATTAGGGCCCAGGCAAAAAGGACTTTACGGGAAGGTCATAAAAGCCAGACCTTGAGTCTTTGTGAAATAGAAAATGCGACAAGCGAAAATAACATATGTTTGTAGAGAGGCCACATGCTTGCAAACGTAGAACAATAGCCGGGTAAGTCTTCTGGAAGGTTCCAAGCTGAACGAAGACAGACAATGAAATTTTAAGGAAGAATATGTTTAAAATCTTTAAGGGAAGAAATGTTAGTTCTAACGTCTCATCAGCCAGGGCGGTTGAGTATAAAGTGCTGCGATGTGAATAAGATACATGTAAGCTCTTAGAAGCAGGCGATATTATTTACTTCTTATGATGTAGTAGGAACGGTGAAAGGTTATCAATTTAAAGGTCTATAGGAACGTGTGATAAATATTACAATTATTTCTAGAGCACGTATAAAATACTTCATTGCTCAGCGACCGCAAGTTTGGCTTACGAACGTGGTAGGGCTCGACCGTTCTACAACTCCAACTAACTTAAGAACTGTGTAGATTATTAATAAGACAGTCAATGCGTGTGCCATTAAAGCATAGTATTTTTCAATAACTTAATCTATTGTTAGAGTTGTTACTTATTGCCTTCCTTCCCGTATCACACCCTGCAAAGTTATACATGCTTTACCAAAAACCTAAATAACAGCAGCCGTGGCAAGAAATAAAAATAAACAATAAGAGTAACAACTAAAACATCAGATATTTAACAACATTACCATAGTTCATATATTAAACAATATATTAATATATTGGACATACTGCGAGTTATGCTCTCCCTCCACGAGTATACCCCAACGTCCACTTGTAATTGTTTTAACTTGCTAGTTTGCTTTGCTGTCCAGTGTCTTTTTTTAGAATATTCCATACATAAAATTATAAAAAATTTTATCATCTGGTGTTTACAATATTTACAGCATTTCTACTATTTACTTCTGTTCCCCTTTCCTAGCTATTTCCCTTTGAATATATTTTCTTTGCTATTAATTTCCATATCATTTATTTACATATCTGTCATTCTGTATATTAATTTGTACATATTAATTATGGGGTAGGTGTTCCCCTATATCATTATTTCCAAGAGTCGCCTGGAAAGGACATAATATATTAATATGCTTAATTCCAGAACTTATAATGATTCCATGTTTATACATGTGTTGGCATTACAGTTTTCTTTTATTGTTTGTTCCATGTATATGCTGCTTATAACATCTAAGGCCTTAAAGGGCTTTGATAAAATAAGTTAATAAAGATCCATGAAAAACAGCCTACTAAAATCATGTGCACGTCAAGTAAAATCTCAAATGTTTGGCAAGTTTCACATGGATAAAATCCACACGACTTTCGCTATCCTTGTTCCTTATTAGTGGGTTTACAAATTATTTTTAGAAAGTTTATTTTCCCATCAACTTCATTATATATGCAAAAGGAAATAGCGATAGTCAAATGTTTTAGAACGGACCTTATACACTGGCCTTAAAACTCCATACTCTTAACATGACATTGCGAGAAACAACTGAAAAACAACAGGACTTTAAAAGAATAGTTAAACATTGAACAATTTAAACCATGAATAACGAGTATCTTAGAAATGGTTGATGCCACAAAAAAGGTATTTGAAATAAATTGTTTGTTTTAAAGCGATGTACATTCTTTGTGTAGTACGTTTTTGTGTATCACTTAAGATTTATCAGTTATACAAGGTTATACAAAATTTCTTCCGAATAGAGGACTTCACAGGCTATTCCCAAAAGATTCAAGGTATTAATTTTATTTTTTCATGTAAATACCTTTAACATATGGTATTTTAATCAAAATCGTTTATTTCCGAAAATTCAGATAATTTATTTCAGAAAATAAACAATTTCGAAAAATGTTCCATGTAAAGAGTAGTTTAGGGTGGAGAGATTTTCTCGAAAATCTTCGCGTCACATCTTTGGAAGGTATTAAACCTAAGTACCAAGTGTGGTATTTATCTGAAATTTCGTCTTTGAGGTATGATCCACACACACACACGCACGCACACACACGCGGAACTATTTCTAAAAGCGTGTTTGTTGTTATTATTATTATTATTGTTGTTGTTATTATTATTATTATTATTATTATTATTATTATTATTATTATTATTATTATTCAAGGCTACATTGGGTAATAAAGTTAAGAATGTAATACAGGATTTAAAAATCCACTCATCCACAAATACAGCCAAAATCAATTGCTTTTTTTTTTATCCTATGTTACCGTTTGAAAAGTTTTTATTAAATGGACCAACTCCTTTAATATTGGTAAGCGATTACAGACTGAATTATAATCTGCATTATAAAGCACTCATTTGCCTATTCATGGTGTTAGGGGTTTTTAAATCTACTCCTATTTCCTATTTATGTTCTATTTTCATATCTATGCAATATTCAATTTATTTCTTCTGTGTCTTAATAACAAACCCATTTTGGGTCAGATTCTTAAATAAAATATGACTAAATAGTAAGGGACAGGGTGCACAACCTGAATGTAACATTTTAAAGTATGCATTTGATTTAGTTGAAATTTGGTAGAGATACCCAGAGGCAAGGAGTTTAAATATGATATTGTTAACTGTATATAATTGTTTTATCAGCAGCACCCCAATTCTCTTCTAAGGGAACCCTCCAGTTAAAATTGAAAATTAATCGAAAAGAGTAAAACTCTTAATCTTAATTTCTGCATTAAAATAATCTTAGACCTCCTCCTTCAAAACCTGTAACAATTGTTTACATCAGTCCGTTACCCTTTTAAAGTACAAATTAACTCTCATTTAGTTTGTTTTGCAGCATTTCAAAATTATTTTCTTTGCATTTGTATTTTAAAATCTCCTACATGAATCAGCCTTTTACATATTTGTTCTTCATTTTTACAACAGCTTCCTTGTTGCAAAAGAAAACAAAATATCTAATTAATGTTGTGTAATATTTTGTCCTCAAGATAAATCATTTCAAAATTATTTAATTTTGAAGTAATTTAGGGAATAAAAATGATATTGCATCATTTAATTTGTGTTCTTTTAAACAAAAAGTTTAAAAACAGAAAATTTATGTGCTAGATTATAGTTTTGTACATTAAGGGACATATATTTTAGTTATTAAATCTTAAGTTGTCCGAAATTTAGCTTTGTCATATATATTTTAAAGCATCAATTTATTTAAAAAGTGATTTGCGGGAGTACCCAAATAATTTGGTACAAAGGTACATGCTGACTTTCTGTAACCCCAAACCTCATTATTTTAAATGGAACGCATGCTTCAACAGAAATTTAGATCATGCCAAGCTGTTAATAAGCACTGTTTTTGAAAAGCACTTTAACACAGTTAAAAAAATCTGATGTGTTACACTCACATGACTTTCTCTACTCTTGTACAATCTATTTTTACAAACGCCTATTCTCCATATGCTTCATGTTAATCGAGATATCGAGATGTCAATCTTATTGGTAATTTTCTTGTAGATGCAAGGGGAATATGGTAGGTTATAAGCGATAGTCAAATATTTTAACGCTGGTTGCTATGTGGCGCATTTCATTCTCTTTGCATGTCCAGGACATAAAAAAAATTAATAACGAATTTGAGAAAAAGTATAAGTATTGAAAAATTTAAGGAAATAACAAGCAATATCTCGAAAACGGTTCACTCAACAAAAGAAATGTATATGACATAAGTTGTGTATTTTAACGCGATCTACATTTTTTGTGTAGTAAAATTCTGTCTATCTCTTACGGTTTACCAGTTATGCAAAAGTCGTTCACAATGAAGAATACTTTTGGAGACATTCCCAGAAAATTCGAGATATACATTTCATTTCTCATGACATTATCTTAAACATATGATATTTTAATGAAAATCGTTAGAGCCATTTTTGAGAAAATAAAAATTTTCGAAAAATCTTCCATGTAAAGGGTAGTCTGGGGTGGGGGGATTTTCTTGAAAACCTTCGTGTCGCATCTCTGGAAGATACTGAACCTAAATACCAAGTTTGGTGTTTATACGACTGTTCGTTTTTGAGTTATGCTGTTCACAGACACACACACACACACACACACACACACACACACACACAGACACACACACACACACACACAGACATGTTTCCAAAAATGCTTTTTTTGGATTCAGTGGGTCTCAAAACATGTGTTTCCGGTGAAATCTCGGTATCGAATTTTTGGGTGGAATGCAATACTTCCCCTACTTACTATACGTAGTAGAGAAAGTAAAAATGGATATTATATTTAAAATAAAGTCGTGGTCATTTCAAGTTAATTTGAAATGTTATAAAATTGGCATTATCATATTATTTCAATTGCTATATGTTTAATACCACATACAACTTTGAAGTAAATGAAACTAATACTTTTAAAAGATACTTGATATGATGGGTATTTTAACTAGACCTACAATTATTTATTTATTTTATTATTTTCTCTGCCACCTATGTATAGTAAGAGGAAGTATTATATTTCACCAAAAAATTCGATGTCGAGGTTTCACTGGAAATACACGTTTTGAGACCCCTGATTCCAAAAAAATATATTTCTAGAAAAAATACCTGGTCTGTGTCTGAACAGCATAACTCAAAAATGAGAAGTTGGATAAATACCAAAGTTGGATAAATACCAAACTTGGCATTTAATTTCAGAAGCTTTCAAGAATGTGACACAAAGGTTTTCAAGAAAATCTCCCACCCTAAACTACCGCTTACAGGGAAGATTTTTCGAAGTTTTCGATTTTCTCAAAAATGGCACTTAACGGTTTTGATTAAAATACCATATGTTTAAAATATTTATATGCCAAATAAAATTTATATCTTGAATTTTCTAGAAATAGCATGTGAAGCCCTTTTCATTTGGTAGGAATTTTATATAACTGGTAAACCATGAGATAGACTAAAACGTACTACACAAGAAATGTAGATCTCTTTGAAACACACACTTTATTTCAGATACCTTTTTTTTTTTTTTTTTTTTTTTTTTGTGGCATCAGTCACTTCCGAGATATCCGTTGTTATTGGTTTGAATTTTCAATACTTGTCTTTTTTGGTGCTGTGCCTTTCAGTTGTTACCATGGAAACAGTATGGAATTTGTTGGCCAGTATATACTGACTCGATTGACTGTAGATTCTGTGTCTATCTGCCTCGTCTATCAATGAAAATGTGTAATGAAAATATTTCTGCAAAGGCTTTATCTCAACGCGAAGTAGGTAGAATAATAAGCTTTAGTAAGAATAGTTTATAATAGCTATTTAAAAATAAACTATAGTAAATAGAGAAAGTCATGGGAATGTAACATAGATTTGTTTTAAACCGTGGCTAAATGTATATACTTCGCTAAATATGCTTACGCGCATTTATTTCTGTATGTTAATTAAATAGCATTGTAAATACAAAGTCTTTGTTTAGAAAAAGTACCGAAAGGATACTTTGGAATGTGTTTTTCCAACCGTATAAAAGAAATGGAAGCTAAATCCATTCAGTTATTTGGGGTGCACCTGAAAAAAGCACATGGCCTGCTGAAGCAACCTTAGGCCGAGGATAATAGCGTTCGTGACGTCCTTCTGAAGCCTTAAAGAGTCTCGACAAAGGAGCGAGGGTTCTGTGCATAATGAAATGAAAGTTTTCCTTCACTGCGGGGTAGGGACCTTGAGAAACCTCCTGGAGACATGCTCCGACCTACTTCGCCAGCTTTTGAACCTTTTATCTCGTCAAAAACCAGGCTCATCTTTCCTCAAAGTAGGTCATCCCAGCCAGGAGGGAAGACGCACCGGGGCATTATCATCCAAGGTTGAGTAAACATAGCGTTATGGCCACGGGTTGCCATGGAAACATAGGACCTTGGGACGCTCCACACGCACGGGCGTAGGCAGACAACATGGAGGTCATGAATTTGGACTCTTCCCTTTTTAGGTGCGGTCGCCCTATACCATTATTAAGTTGCTCTTATTGTTGATTACCAAGTTTTCATATTCCTCATGAGCGAAGTACATCCTTCCTTTGACGGCTCTAACACTTAAATAGCAGCAGCGCTGCTGCGATCGATAGTCGACAACAAATGAAGATCTGCAACGTGATGCGTAGCTTAGCATAGTAAGTCGACTTCCTAGAGCGCTTTCGTATTATCTCTTTCCACAAAAAGGGCTAAACATTTAGTCAGTAGATGCTTACAAAATAAAAGTCATGTTAATTGTTCTTCCACATATGCTGTATGCATTATAAGCTAAATTTGGAAAGGTAGATTCAGACTGAAGAATTCAATGCCATAGCCGGGAATTTGAACCATGGATATTCAACTTTGCTCTAACCAACTGAGCTATATATCATGGAAATACGCCGTTCGACACTAAATTCTCCAACTCGCTCACATTTCATTTTTGAAATGTTCAAATCCTGGCTATGGCATTGAATTTTTAATTCTACCTTTCCAAAAATCATGTTGACGTTGTGAATGCGTTGGATCCTTATACAAAACTCAGATTAATACGTTCATGTGGGGCATTGAAATCGTTTTGAGGTCACTTTCCGTTAGCGTTATGGATACTAGAGAACAGGCTCGGAATGAAGACGGTACCGCATTTTCGCGGATCGTACTGAATTTGCGTTGACAATTAAACGTCATCCATTTCTTGTATAAAGCGCTCAGCGTGCCCCATTGATTCTGTGTTTCATTTACTGAAGGTACTCGAATGTAAAATTTCAGTCAAAGAGCGGAATCAAAATATCAGTTCGTAACCAAATTACTTTTAAATGCGGATGGCAGTGGAATTTTGTTAATGAGTGGGTTTAGTTAAACAAAACGGGAAGCCACGTTTTGTTTATATTACCGTTTGCAACAGCATGACAACATGCTCCTTGTTTTGTTTTCTTATACAGAGAGAGGCAAAACACTACGAACCGGCTGCGCGGTGTTTTTCCTGTCTTCGTCCCCGGCGCTCGTTGCCGTCTGCCGCTATCATAGAAAGGCGCAGATGAAACCATACATTTTTAAAACTATTTTTAAGGGATTTACTTACCAACTTTATCAAAGGAGATGCTGAAACTGGCCACCGCTGTTGTCCAGTTTGGCACCTCTTTAGGAAACTATCCATCACTCGCCGTAGCTCACGTTGAGAAACGCTGACAATTTCCTCGCGGATATTTTGTTTTAATTCTTCTAAAGCGTGTGGGTTTGTCTTGTACACTTTGTTTAAGTTATCCCAGAGATAGAAATCCCAGGGGGCCACAAATCTCTACTAATAATTCTGTCCTCAAACGCACTTTCAATTGTTCTCATAGAAATATTGGCCGTATAAGATGTTGCAGAGTCTTGTTGAAAAAAGGCAAGACCACGCTTCCTGGCTGTTAATTCTCTTTAAAAAAAGGGGGAACGAAATTGTATTCACATATGTACGGGAGTCAACTGTTGACTCGAAAAAAATTGGCTTCCTAAAGAGGTGCCAAAATGTTTGGACAAAGAGGTGGCCAGTTTCAGCATCTCCTTTTATAAAGTTGGCAAGTAAAGCCTTTAAAAGTAGTTTTAAAAATGTTATATGGTTTCATACGCGCCTTTCTATGATAGCGGCAGACGCAACGAGTGCCGAGGACGCGGACAGGAAAAACACCGTGCAGCCGGTACGTAGTTTTTTGGCTCTCCCTGTACAATCAAGGATTAGACTACTGCCCGTTCCGGTCTAATATCAATCCGGCGTTTCCTAGGTCGTCCCAATGGCCTATGTCCTGTTGGTTTATGTTCCATTATTTGTTTTGAAATTTTTTCAGGTGTCATTCTTTCCAAATGTCGAAGCCAGTTCTCTGTGTATCTCAATAGTTTTTCTATAATGGATTCAATGTTTTAATTCATTTATGTCTTCATTTCTGAACCAGTCTTCTCTTGTACGACCTATTAAGAGATCTTAAGGAACGCATTTTAGGCTGCTTTAATTTACTGAAGTCTTTATTTTTTAGCACCCATGTCTCGTTACTAAGACAGGAAGCACCATGATGGAATAAAATTTTAATTTTTTTTTAGTTGCATTTATACCCCTCCTTTAACTACATTGGTCTTATCGGTGGCCTTTCCTTTGGAACTTATTGCCTATTGATAGTGGTGTTAACTCCTATTCTCTTGTCGTTGGGTTTCTTGCACTTTTTGGGGTTTAATCATTAGATCACACACACAATCACACTCCCATTCATGCTTCCAGACTCTGGGGAGATAGGGGAATAATCTTGGCTAGAGAAAAATTACCATTCCCCCTGCCGGAAATCAAACCCGGGACCCCAAGCACAGCATACAGGTGCTCTACCGACTGAGCTGAGAGGCTAGCCGTTGTTTTTAATTTTGTATCTCTTCTTGTTTTCCCCTTCAATGTCCTTTTAATTGTGCCACACAATGCTTGAAATTTGGTTATTTTCTGATTTACATCTTGATCTATTTCGTAACATGCTCAATGATATTATTTTCAATTAAAATTGTTCTTACTGGAAATTTGTTTTACTTTTTTGACTTAAAATTTCTTATTGTACAGTTTACTGTATTTAGTTCATACTATCCTTTTCCTCTATCTGTAGTTAAAAAGTGAAATCATATCGTCAGCAAACATTAATATATTTAATGTACCTTGTCCTATATTAATACTCTGACATGCGAGGGGCTGATAACCCCTCTATGGAACTTTTGTCTTACTCAAGTCTCGCAGAAAGCAGCCAGTTGGAACTACTTGAATCCCGGCCTCAGCGTGTGAGAAAGGATTTATTATTTGGTAGGAAAGATATGTTGGAAATTGGTACTTTGCTTTGTAAATGCATAAAGATTCAGTTTTGAAATTGAAATCAGGTATACAATGACTTCCCTTAGTAGTGTATTTGGATAAAAATTGCAAAAACATCTGATGTGTTACACTCACATGACTTTCTCTACTCTTGTACAAACTATTTTTACAAACGCTTATTCTCCATATGCTTCATATTAATCGAGATATCGAGATCTTAATACTATTGCTAATTTTCTTGTGGATGCAAGGGGAATTAGTAGACTTCAAGCTATAGTCAAATATTTTAAGAGCTGGTTGCTATGTGGAGTATTCCATTCTCTTTGCATTACCAGGACAAAAAAAATCTGATGTGTTACACTCACATGACTTTCTCTACTCTTGTACAAACTATTTTTACAAACGCTTATTCTCCATCTATTTCATGTTAATCGAGATAAACATTTGCAGACTATATCTTATTGCTAAGTTTCTTGTAGATGTAAGGGGAATATATATTTACAAGGGCAATTTGGAAATATAGTAACCTTTAAGCACATACATATCTCTTAATAACTGGTTGCTAGGTGCAGCACCATTCCCTTTCTCACAGATTAATACTCTTTGCATATCCAAGACAAAAAAATGAATAACGAATTCCCATTTGAGAAAAGTATTGAAAAATTTAAGGGAATAACAAGCAATATCTGGAAAATGGTTCACTCAACAAAAAAAGTGTATATGACATAAGTTGTGTATTTTAACGCGATCTACATTTTTTGTGTAGTAAAATTTTGTCCATCTCTTATGGTTTACCAGTTATGGAAAAGTCGTTCACAATGAAGAATACTTTTGGAGATATTCCCGGAAAATTCAAGATATACATTTTATTTGTCATAAAAATATCTTAAACATATAATATTTTAATCAAAATCGTTAGAGCCATTTTTGAGAAAATTAAAATTTTCGAAAAATCTTCCATGCAAAGGGTAATCTGGGGTGGGGGGATTTTCTTGAAAACCTTCGTGTCGCATCCTTGGAAGATACTGAACCCAAACACCAAGTTTGGGTTTCCGAGTTATGCTGTTCACAGACAGACACACACACTGACATGTTTCCAAAAATGCTTTTTTTTTATTCAGGGGATCTCAAAACATGTATTTCCGGTGAAATCTCGGTATCGAATTTTTGGGTGGAATACATTACTTCCCCTACTTACTATACGTAGTAGAGAAAGTAAAATTGAATAACGAATTTCCATTTAAGAAAAAACTATAAGTATTGGAAAATTTAAGGGAATAACACGCAATATCTCGAAAATGGTTCACTCAACAACAAAAATGTATATGACATAAATTGTGTATTTTAACGCGATCTACATTTTTTGTGTAGTAAAATTTTGTCTATCTCTTATGGTTTACCAGTTATGCAAAAGTCGTTCACAATGAAGAATACTTCTGGAGACATTCCCAGAAAATTCAAGATATACATTTAATTGTTATGAAAGCATGTTAAATATATGATATTTTAATCAAAATTCTTAGAGCCATTTTTGAGAAAATTAAAATTTTCGAAAAATGTTCCATGTAAAGGGTAATCTGGGGTGTGGGGATTTTCTTGAAAACCTTCGTGTCGCATCTCTGGAAGATACTGAACCTAAATACCAAGTTTGGTGTTTATCCGACTGTTCGTTTCTGAGTTATGCTGTTCACAGACAGACACACACACGGACATGTTTCCGAAAATGTTTTTTTGGATTCAGGGGATCTCAAAACATGTATTTCCGGTGAAATCTCGGTATCGAATTTTTGGGTGGAATACAATACTTCCCCTACTTACTATATTTAGTAGAGAAAGTAAAAATCATATGTGTTACTCTCACATGACTCTCTACTCTTGTACAAACTATTTTTACAAACGCTTATTCTCCATATGCTTCATGTTAATCGAAATATCGAGATGTTAATCTTATTGCTAATTTTCTTGTAGATGCAAGGGGAATTAGTAAACTTTAAGCTATAGTAAATATTTTAAGAGCTGGTTGCTATGTGGAGTATTCCATTCTCTTTGCATTACCAGGACAAAAAAAAATGAATAATGAATTTCCATTTGAGAAAAAGTATAAGTATTGGAAAATTTAAGAGAGAATAACAAGCAATATCTCGAAAATGGTTCACTCAACAACAAAAAAAAAAAAATGTATATGACATAAATTGTGTATTTTAACGCGATCTACAGTTTTTGTGCAGCAAAAGTTTGTCTATCTCTTATGGTTGACCAGTTATGCAAAAGTCGTTCACAATGAAGAATACTTTTGGAGACATTCCCAGGAAATTCGAGATATACATTTCATTTGTCATGGAAATATCTTAAACATATGATATTTTAATAAAAATCGTTAGAGCCATTTTTGAGAAAATTAAAATTTTCGAAAAATGTTCCAGGTAAAGGGTAATCTGGGGTGGGGGGATTTTCTTGAAAACCTTTGTGTCGCATCTCTGGAAGATACTGAACCTAAATACCAAGTTTGGTGTTTATCCGACTGTTCGTTTTTGAGTTATGCTGTTCACAGACACACACACGGACATGTTTCCAAAAATGCTTTTTTTGGATTCAGGGGGCCTCAAAACATATTTCCGGTGAAATCTCGGTATCGAATTTTTGGGTGGAATGCAATACTTCCCCTACTTACTATACGTAGTAGAGAAAGTAACATTAAGCTGCTACAACATTTTGCGTTTTGTTTGAAGTCTGAAATGTTAGACCATAAACAAAATACGTGAATAACTAGGAATTACAAGTATTATAGAAAAAACGTTTGTGTTACATTCACATGACTCTACCCTCTATTAGTCGGTATACACATTATTCATATAAAAGTTTATCTCATCTACAATTTAACTAGATAAACCTCTGCAGAATTAGCTGCATAACTCATATCGTTAGGGTACAAAGGGAACAGCGATAGTCAAACGTTCAAGAACTGGACGCTATACGCTGGCCTTAAAATTCCATACTGTTTCCATGCAATCGCGAGAAACAACTAACATCGACAGGGCTTAAAAAGAATGACAAAGTATTGAACAGTTCGAACCATTAATAACGGATATCTCGGAAACGGCTTATGCCACGTAAAAGTTATTTGAAATAAACAATGGGTACTAAAGAGATCTACATTTTTCTGCAGTACATTTTCGTCTTTCGCAGTCTAACGTTTACCAGTTATGCAGATTATACAATATTCCTTACGAATGAATAGGATTTCACAGGCTATTCCCAGAAAATTCAAGATATACATTTTATTTGTCATGTAAATATCTTCAATGTATGGCATTTTAATTAAAATCGTTAAACATTTTTTAGAAAATCAAAAGTTTTGAAAAAATTCATATAAAGGGTAGTTTGAGATGGCGGATTGCCTTGCATATCTTCGTATCGCATCTTTGGAAGGTATTGAACCCAGATAACAAGTTTTGTATTTATCCGACTTTTCGTTTTTGAGTTACGCTGTTCACAGACACACACGGAGCTTTTTCTAAAAAGATTTTTTGGATTTAGGGGATCTCGAAACATGTATTTCCGGTAAAATATCGAATTTTTTGTTGGGGTGCATACTATATACGTGGTAGAGAAGGTAAAAATTGTCAAATACATATTAGAATGGCATAATCATGTAAACAGAATGGATCCCAATCACATCCCCAAAATAGTAAATGACTATAAACCTACAGGACGACGAGATATTGGACGCCTCTGAAAGAGATGGAAAGACCAATTTCAATAAGAATCGCCTATTATGTTTTGACGCAATAGGCCGTGTAGTTTAAACCGTAATTGTTTATGATGGAGATGATTTTTCATTTTGATGTAGAGGAACATGCGGATAGATCGTCGCGAAGGCTGGTTGTTTTGAAATATCTGTTTAATGGGACACTGCTTACAGAGGAACATCCATCACCACTGCTGTTTGTCGTCTTACCTTATGGCAGTTTCGGCTGCGCATTGAGCAATGTTTTCCGGCTAATTCCGGTGTTTGGTTTCTTCACACGCTTGTTGACTGTTCCACTTACTGACAACCCAGAATCTATGGCATATTTAAGAATTCTTACAAGTTTCCCGGGATTAAATCCTTGCAGCGGCAGATTATAAAAGCAAGTTTTGGCCATCTCTAGAGAACCAAGTGTATTTCTTGTTTCTAGATCCTATTTTTGCCTGAAGTAAACATTATCTTAGTGATAATTTTTATTTTCTCTACACATACATAGTAGGCACGGAAGGTATTGCATTTCACCCAAAAATTGGATACCGAGATCTCACCATAAATACATGTTTTGAGGCCTCCTGAATCTAAAAAGGCATTTTTGCTTTATCTACTACGAATAGTAAATAGAGGAAGTACATATTGTATTCCATCAAAAAATTTGATTGAGACTTCACCGAAAATATGTTTTGAGACCCCCTGAACCCCTCCAAAAAGCATTTTTAGATGAAGATCCGCGTGTGTTGCGTGTCTGTGAACAGCATTACCGCCCCGACCCCCCCAACAAAGAGAAGTCTATTAAATACTAAACTTGGTATTTGAGTTCAGTATCTTCCAAGGATGCGACACGAAGATTTTCAAGAAAACCTCCCTACCCCAACTACCCTCTACATGGAACATTTTTCGAAAGTTTTGGTTTTCTACAAAACGTAAGTAAAATATTTACATGACAAATAAAATGTATATTTTGAATTTTCTGGTAATAGCCTAGGAAGTCGTCTTCATTCTGGAGGAATTTTAACTTTATATAACCGGTTAATGTTAAGTAATAGACGAAAACGTACCATACAAGAATGTAGATCTCTTTAAAACACACAATTTATTTAAAATAAGTTTTTTGTACTATAAACCGTTTGTGAGATATCTGTTATTAAAGGTTCGAATTGCTCAACACTTCATTATTTTTAAGTTCCATCGATTTTCAGTTGTTTCTCGCAATTGCATGAAAATAGTATGGAATTTTAAGGCCCGAATGCATAGCATCCAGTTCTTAAACATTTGATTATCGCTGTTCTCTTTATATCTCTAACGAAATGTGTAATGTAACTATTTCTGCAAAGGCTTATTTGGATTAAAATGTCGTAGATAGAAAAATAGCTTTAGTAAGAATAGTTTGTATACCTATTAATAAAGATAAGTAGAGAAAATCATGTCTGTGAACGCATAACTCAAAAACAAATGTCGGATAAATGCAAAACTTGGTACTTAAGTTTAGTATCTTTCAAAGACGCGACACGAAGAATTTCAAGAAAATACCTTCACCCCAAACTGTCTTTTACATGGAACATTTTTCGAAATTTTTTATTTTATAAAAAATGGCTCCAACGTTTTTTTTTATTAAAGTACAATATATTAAAGATATTTATATGACAAATAAAATGTATATCTTGAATTTTCTGAAAATACTCTGTATAATGAAGGAATTTTGTATAATGTGTATAACTGGTAAGTAAACGCTAAACGGTAGACAAAAACGTACTGCACTAAAAATGTAGATCTGTTTAAACCACAATTTATTTTAAATAATTTTTAGTATCATCAACCATTTCCGAAATATCCAATATTAATGGTTCGAATTGTTCAATACTTAGCCATTATTTTAAGTCCTATCGATTTTTAGTTGTTTCTCGCGATGTCATGAAAAGAGTATGAATTTTAAGGTCATCGTATAGCGTGAAGCAGTATTTTTAATTATATAAATATATAAATTCAATAACAGCCCGCCCTAAAGCAATATGTGTATGTAACAATATGTAAAAAGTGTATATTACAGTCATTGTATATGTTTATATTGTATTCATGTGTAATAATGTTATGTGAATATATTACGTAATTTAATAATGTAGGAGCTGTGAGAATAATAGGTTAAAAGTTGCTAACAATGAGGTAACCGTGAGGCAATAATGAGTTTGAGAGTTTAAATGTTACTTGTGATTCTTGGAAACAATAATGTAATTTTAGTGACAGTTCATAAAAATAGCCAATCAACAACCAGAAAAAGTTTAGTTAAATGAAGGTATTCCATTGGATTAGGAATAGCCAATCAGAGACTTGAAATACAGAAATTTACAAGTTTAGGCGGTTGAAATCAATTCAGTTGGTTGCAGACAGCGTTACTAACCAGACGCAAAATGTGCCCTCAGGAATATTAATACGTATTCGTGTGAGACAAAACAAAATAGTTTACGTGTTAAAAAGTGCAAGTAATTAATTAAAAGAATCTCGCAGCTCTCTATATCAGTGAAGTGTTATTTAAATCGTATCAAGCATTAATAAAAGGAGTGAATTAAAAATTATAATCTGTGTAAGCCTACATTCTTAAGTCGCACCACAACCCTGCCAAGACATCCATGTCTCTAAAAATAATACTAACGCAGCCGAGGGAAAGATAAATATAATATTTAAAGAAACAGTAAAAAAATACAGAGTTAATATTTTTAAAAATTGGGGCAAAGACTACCGGGTACCATACGTGCGGTTGCAACTACTTCAAGTGTTCGGCTCCCCAACAGTTGAAATAATACAACTCCTTCAATACAACAAAATAACTTCTTCAAGCGTGCAGTTCCAAAACATTTGGCTATTGCTATTCGCTTTGTTATCTATAACAAATGTGTGATGCAGCTATTTTCGAAAAGGTTTATCTGGATTAAAATGAAGTAGACAGGAAACTAAACCTTCATAAGAATAATTTGTATTACCCTATATAAAGACAGAAAGTTATGTGAATGTAACAGATCATATTTTTATCATATGTTTGTATTAAATGAAGAACCCAACAGTTGCATGGCTTTTTCGGTGAATAAGATATAGTTTTGCAATCTTTCAAACTCGCATTTTTACTTTCTCTACCACTTTTTCTATAGGAAGAAGAGGAAGTATTATATTCCACCCAAAAATTCTATGTCAATATTACGTCATAAATACATGTTTTGAGGTCCCGGAGAGAGAGAGCATGTCCCAAAACGAAATGTATAGTTACCAAACTTGGTGATAAATTTCAGCAAGTATTGGGACACTCACCGCCAAACTACCTTCTGTATAGAAAAGTTTTGTTAGCTTTAAGGTTGGGACCATTTCTCGATGCTCAATACTGATACTCGCTTAATAAAAAAACTATAAAGGCTTGTTCATTGAATTATGTTCTTATTAGTGGTTTTCTGTGTATAAACACGTGTAACCAATATTGTATTGTGTGCTAATTCCGAAATTATCCCTGATTGACATTCCCCTGACAGCAATTTTTACTTTCTCTACTACGTACAGTGAGTAGGGGAAGTATTGTATTCCACCCAAAAATTCGATACCGAAGTTTCACCGGAAATATATGTTTTGAGACCCCCTGAATCCAAAAGAATCTGATGTGTTACACTCACATGACTTTCTCTACTCTTGTACAAACTATTTTTACAAACGCTTACTCTCCATATGCTCATGTTAATCGAGATATCGAGATGTCAATCTTATTGCTAATTTTCTTGTAGATGCAAGGGGAATATGGTAGGTTTTAAGCGATAGTCAAATGTTTAAGCGCTGGTTGCTATGTGGCGCATTCCATTCTCTTTGCAAGTCCAGAACATAAAAAAAAATCTGATGTGTTACACTCACATGACTTTCTCTACTCTTGTACAATCTATTTTTACAAACGCCTATTCTCCATATGCTTCATATTAATCGAGATATCGAGATGTCAATCTTATTTGTAATTTTCTTGTAGATGCAAGGGGAATATGGTAGCTTTTAAGCGATAGTCAAATATTTTATCGCTGGTTGCTATGTGGCGCATTCCATTCTCTTTGCATGTCCAGGACATAAAAAAATGAATAACGAATTTGAGAAAAAGTGTAAGTATTGGAAAATTTAAGGAAATAACAAGCAATATCTCGATAACGGTTCACTCAACAACAAAAATGTATATGATATAAGTTGTGTATTTTAACGCGATCTACATTTTTTGTGTAGTAAAATTTTGTTTATCTCTTATGGTTTACCAGTTATGCAAAAGTCGTTCATAATGAAGAATACTTTTGGAGACATTCCCAGAAATTTCGAGATATACATTTCATTTCTCATGACATTATATTAAACATATGATATTTTCATCAAAATCGTTAGAGCCATTTTTGAGAAAATTAAAATTTTCGAAAAATGTTCCATGTAAAGGGTAGTCTGGGGTGGGGGGATTTTCTTGAAAATCTTCGTGTCGCATCTCTGGAAAATACTGAACGTAAATACCAAGTTTGGTGTTTATCCGACTGTTAGTTTTTGAGTTATGCTGTTCACAGACACACACACAGACACACACACACACAGACACACACACGGACATGTTTCCAAAAATGCTTTTTTTGGATTCAGGAGGTCTCAAAACATGTATTTCCGGTGAAATCTCGGTATCGAATTTTTGGGTGGAATGCAATACTTCCCCTACTTACTATACGTAGTAGAGAAAGTAAAAATGAGTAACGAATTTGAGAAAAAGTATAAGTATTGGAAAATTTAAGGGAATAACAAGCAATATCTCGAAAATGGTTCACTCAACAAAAAAAATGTATATGATATAAATTGTATATTTTAACGCGATCTACATTTTTTGTGTAGTAAAATTTTGTCTATCTCTTATGGTTTACCAGTTATGCAAAAGTCGTTCACAATAAAGAACACTTTTGAAGACATTCCCAGAAAATTCGAGATATACATTTCATTTGTCATGAAAATACCTTAAACATATGATATTTTAATCAAAACCGTTAGAGCCATTTTTGAGAAAATTAAAATTTTCAAAAATGTTCCATGTAAATGGTAGTCTGGAGTGGGGGGATTTTCTTGAAAACTTTCGTGTCGCATCTCTGGAAGATACTGAACCTAAATACCAAGTTTGGTGTTTATCCGACTGTTCGTTTCTGAGTTATGCTGTTCACAGACACACACACACACACACACACACACACACACACACACACACATATGTTTCCAAAAATGCTTTTTTTGGATTCAGGGAGTCTCAAAACATATATTTCCGTTGAAATCTCGGTATCGAATTTTTGGGTGGAATGCTATACTTCCCCTACTTACTATACGTAGTAGAGAAAGTAAAAAGCAGTTTTGGAAAACATGTCCCTGTGTGTGTCTGTGAACAGCATAACTCAGAAACTAATAGTCAGATAAACACCAAACTTGATATTTAGGTTCAGTATCTTCCAGAGATGCGACACGAAGGTTTTCAAGAAAATCCTCCCACCCCAGAGCACCCTTTACATGGAACATTTTTAGACAATTTTAATTTTCTCAAAAATGGCTCTAACGATTTTGATTAAAATATCATATGTTTAAGATATTTTCATGACAAATAAAATGTATATCTTGAATTTTATGGAAATGTCTCCAAAAGTATTCATTGTGAACGACTTTTGGTAAACTGGTAAACCATAAGAGATAAGACACAATTTTACTACACAAAAGATGTAGATCGCGTTAAAATACACAATTTATGTCATATACATTTTTGTTGTTGAGTGAACCATTTTCGAGATATTGCTTGTTATTCCCTTAAATTTTTCAATACTTATTTCTAAAATGGGAATTCGTTATTCATTTTTTTGTCTTGGATATGCAGAGAGTTATAATCTGTGGCAAAGGGAATGGTGCTGCACCTAGCAACCAGGTATTAAGAGATATCTATGTGCTTAAAGGCTACTGTTTTTCTATATTGCCCATGTAAATATATTTTCCCCTTACATCTACAAGAAAATTAGCAATAAGATAGTCTGCAAATGTTTATCTCGATTAACATGAAGTAGATGGAGAATAAGCGTTTGTAAAAATAGTTTGTACAAGAGTAGAGAAAGTCATGTGAGCGTAACACATCAGCCTTTTTTTTAGTGAACCATTTTCGAGATATTACTTGTTATTCCCTTAAATTTTTCAATACTTATTTTCTCAAATGGGAATTCGTTATTCATTTTTTTGTCTTGGATATGCAAAGAGTATTAATCTGTGGCAAAGAGAATGGTGCTGCACATAGCAACCAGCTATTAAGAGATATGTATGTGCAAGGCTAGTGTATTTCTATACTGCCCTTGCAGATACAAAACAAGGGGAACATTGTACGCCTTATGCGATAGTCAAATGTTTTTAGAACTGGTCGCTATGTGTAAAATGTAATTCTCTTTGTATGTCAAAAGATCGTTTCTGCAAACGTTTATCTCGATTAATATGAAATAGATGGAGAATAAGAGTTTGTAAAAATAGTTTCTACATGAGTAGAGAAAGTCATGTGAGTGTAACACATAAGATTTTTTATCGTGATAATGTTACGAGTTAATATCCCCTACTGTTAGTAAAAGATAATAATAATATTATAATAATAATAATAATAAATTGTATATCCATATTATGGAAATTAGTCTTAGGAATACCTGTAAGCTACGCTCGTGACCAGAGTTTGACTTGCGTAAACCAAACTAATAGTTGGAAGGAAAGAACAAATATTTCCATGCGCTATATTATCTCAAGTCTTAAGTTCTGATTTGTTTCTGCTGGATTAACAGAGTTTGGTCACCGTAGTAAGTAAATATATTGGCTGAGAGTGAGTCACCAATCCAGACTTTTGCAGAAAGTTGATTTAGTGTGTTAGCTAAATCAGCTTCATTCACAACTCAGTTAACGCTGCATGTTACACGAGTACCTCTATTCCTTCCCCCGTTCTTTTACATGTTTTCATTTAGACACGAGTCAATGGAATGTTGCATTGATTCGCAGGAATCGCAGTCAAGGTCTGTCAAGAACTATAGTCCAACAACTCTTTTGGCGACTATTTCGAGGCAATAACGTGACTCCTTTCATTCCTATGTAGAATAAGGTTAAACGCAACAACTTTCAATAATGCATAACTTACAAATTTTAAAGTATTGAATGCTTATCTCAAAGTATTAGACATGCTTCGATACAACCTGGTATCGATAGTATCGAGAGTTCATCCCTACTTAGTTTTTATTTTCTCAAAAATGGTTTTCTAACGATTTTTATTAAAATACTATATGCCTAAGATATTGGCATGACTAATAAAATGCATATGCTGAATTTTCTACGAATGGAGTATGAGTCCTCTTCATTCTGAATGAATTTTGTATAATTGGTAAATGTAAATCTCTTAAAACACGCATCCTGTGTCAAAACGTTTTTGTTTCATTAAGAATTCCAGAGATATTTATTGTAATTGATTTGAATTTTTCAATACTTCATAAGTTTGAGTTACGCTGTTTATAAAAAATACCTTTCTGTTTATTCAGGGAGCCTCTAAACATTTATTTTCGGTGAAATATCGATATCGAAATTTGGTGAAATACAATACTTCCTCTACCTACTACAGGTAGTTGGTAGAGAAAGTAAAAATATTACATGAACATGTTACACAGACAGATAGATAAATGATGGAGGGAGGGAGAGGAGGAGGAGGATAGTGTTGGAGGGTTAATGAGAATAGGAGGAGGGAGAGATATCTCTGCATTAAGGCAATAATGTGAGCGCAGCCAGGATTCTGCTAGTATTTAAAAGTTCCTGTCATGAAATAATGTGAATAATTCGTTTTACGAGTATAATGCTGAACTACAATAATTTAAAAATCATAAGTGTCTTTATTTGACGTAGAGCGAAGAAATGTGAAAGAATAAGGTGTTATAGAGTTTTTTAACTCTTCTAATACATACGTTTTTTTTAAAGATAAGTTTACATAAGTGTTACACTTTTAAAGCGATAAGATAGAGCTATATAGCACTTTCTCTTCTGTTACACGTCTACTCCCCTTGTTCTACTTGTTTTCACCTCTTTATTGCCTATTCACACCTATAGTTAGTTCATTTGGCTTTTATAAACAGTAAATACCATAAATGCTGCACAAATTATGTATAGAGCTAAGAATCAATAGTCCTAGACAAGCTATAAACTTTCAAACTGTAGAAATATCTGTCGTAACAGTTTGGCCTGGTTTCATCAACCAGTTAACACAACGTTAAAATGTTTTGACTTTGAAATTAACTGAAACCTTGTTTCACCCACCAATTATCTTTAACGTGTTAAATTAATGTCTCGTAACAAAGTTAGTGTTAGACAATGCCTACCCTAAGTTAAACTGTAGATGAACTACCGCATTTTCAAGTTTTAATGTCCTTCACAACAGTTGGAGACGCAATGAATTTAATACATTTGAGAAGATACTAGGGCTGTCCTAGAAGTACCCGACCTAATAAAGAAAACACAAAAATGTTTGGAAAAAACATGCTTATTTCTCTACATAGTGTTCTTTCAGCTCGATACACTTTTCCCAGCGATGTTCAATAGCTTCGATACCCTGTTTATAGTGAGAACCGTCGAGTTCTGCAAAATAGCCATAAACTGCAAAATCTACCTCTTCATTGTTGGCAAATCTTTTACCACCAAGCCATTTCTTCAACTTTGGAAACAGAAAATAATCGGAGGGGGCTAAGTCTGGCGAATAGGGTGCATGAGGAAGCAATTCGAACTTTAAATCATTGAATTGGCCATGGCGATAATGGATGTGTGAACTGGTGCATTGTCTTGATGAAACACATTTCTTTTTCGCTAAATGCGGCCGTTTTTGCTTGGTTTCATCATTCAAACGCTGCAATAACTTTGCATACTACTCGCCATTAATTGCTTTTCCTTTTTGAAAATAATCACTGAAAATTATCCCACGCGCAAACCAGAAAACTGACACCATGACCTTGCCTGCAAATGGAACTTCTTCGCCTTCCTGGAGCCGATTCTCCACTTTCAATTCACTGTTTTGACTGTTCCTTCGTCTCAAGTGTGAAGTGATGGACCCATGTTTCATCCATGGTTATGAATCGACGCAAAAACTCGGCTTTATTGCAGCGAAACAACCTCACAATGTTCCATTGTGAGTAAACGCGTCACCCATCTTGCTCACAGCTTTCTCATGTCTAAATTTTTAGTTAGTATGCGATGTACAGCACTTTTTGAAATGCCTACGATGTCTGCTAGCTCGCGCACTTTCAGTTGACGGTCATCCAATACCATTTTATGGATTTTCTTCACAATTTCTGGCGTGGTTACCTCATTTGGTCGATCACTGCGATGTTCATCTTGGCAGCTCGTACGGCCTCGCTTAAATTCTGCCACCCAATATTTTACTGTTGTAAACGAAGGAGCAGACTCCCCCAGAGTAGAATCTAGCTCAGCTTTAATATTAGTTGGACTAAGACCTTTCAAATGAAAGTATTGTATCACATAACGATGGCCAGTTTTATCCATGTGTACAAATTCACTGAGAGACTTCACTATTAATGGCTGCCAAACAATTACTTAACTACTTAGCGTTGTCAAACTTCAGCTTTACAAGGGTGATACTTTCTACTACAGTCATTTGTTTGAAACAACAACCAGTATATACGTCAGGTCGGGTACTTCTGGGACTGCCCTCGTAATATTCTGAAGAGGTGTTCAAAGAAAATATGATGAAGTATGAGAGGGGTTAGAAAACTATGCGCATTTCTGGGTAGTTTCACTGTAGCGGAAGAGATTATGTGTTCTTGATTTTAAGTAAATTAAATTGTATTTTCCAAGTGTTAAACATTAAAAACTGAATAAGGGAAGAATTAAATAGCATGCTAGAGGAACACGATTCATACATGTTTTGTTTCCGAGACATATTTGTTCTGTAGGAAGCTACTAGCCAGAGAAGATTTGACTCTCCTACAATAAAATTTCTATCACGTCTTAACTGTACTACTGTTTATAAAGTTCAGTTATATTCTCTGAAGAATATTTTTGGTAAATAAGTTACTGTTTTTGCAAGATTATAAGGATTTTCGTTAAAAAAAAGAGAATAAGATATAAAGAAAGAATAAGATACACGTTTTATTTGTCATGTTAATATATTATATGGTATTTTAATCAAAATCGTTAGCCATTTTTCAAAAAAAATATTTAATGTAAAGACTAGTTTGAGATGGGGGGTTTTCTTAAAAATCTTCGTGTCACATTTTTGGAATATACTGAACCTAAATACCAAGTTTGGTATTTATTCGATTTCTAAAAATCTGATGTGTTGCACTCACATGAATTCCTCTACTCTTGTACAAACATTTTTTACAAACGCTTATTCCCCATCTACTTCATATTAGTGAGATAAAAATATTGCTAATTTTCTTGTAGGTACAAAGGGAATATGGTAGGCATTAAGCGATAGTCAAATCTTCTAAGAGTTGGTTGCTATGTGGACCATTTCATTATCTTTGCATGCCCAGGACGTTAAAAAAACAAACAAACAAAAAAAGAAAACAATAACGAATTCCCATCTGAGAAAAAGTATAAGTACTGGAAAATTCAAACAAATAACAAGGAATATCTCGGAAGTGGGTCATTCAACAAAACAAAAAAACAAAAACAAAAAGAAGTATATGACATAAATTGTGTTTTAACGAGATATACAGATTTCGTGTAGTAAATTTTTGTCTTATCTCTTACGGCTTACCAGTTATGCAAAAGTCATTCAGAATGAAGGGGACATTTCCAGAAAATTCAAGATATGCATTTCATTTGCCATGAAAATACCTAAAACATATGATATTTTAATCAAAATCGTTAGAGCCATTTTTGAGAAAGTCTAAATTTTCGAAAAATGTTCCATGTAAAGGGTAGTCTGGGATGGGGGGATTTTCTTAAAAATCTTCTTGTTGCATGCTTGGAAGATACTAAACTCAAATACCAAATTTGGTATTTATCCGACTTTTCGTTTTTGAGTTATGCTGTTAGGCACCCGGACCTTTTTCTAAAAATGATTTTTTTATTCAGGGGCCTCAAAACATGTATTTCCGGTGAAATCTCGGTATCGAATTTGTTAGTGGAATGCAATACTTCCCCTACTTACTATACGTAGTAAAGAAAGTAAAAAAGTATTTCCTTGAGGCAGTGTTTTTAACACTTAAATAATATCAGTCCAATTATATAATATATAAATTCAATAACAGCCCGCCTTAAAGCAATGTGTGTATAAAATACCATATAAAATGTATGTAACAGCCATTGTATTAATGTTTATATTATTATATACATGTTTAATAATGTTATGTGAATGCATTGCGTAATTTAATAATGTAGGAGCTGTGAGAATATGGGTCAAAAGTTGCTAACAATGAGGTAACCTTGAGGCAATAATGAATTGGTAAGTTGAATAATGCTACTGGTAATTCTTGAACCAACAATAATGTAATTTTTGAGACAGTTTATAAATAGCCAATCAACAACCAGATAAAAACCTAAGTTAAATAAAAGTATTCTATTGGAGTAGGATTAGCCAATCAGAGACTTGAAATAGATGAAATTTGCAAATTCAGGCGGTAGAAATCAGTTGCTAGTAGACAGTGTTCCTAACCTGACGCGAGAGGGTCCTCGAGAAGTTTAATACGTATTTAGTGTGAGACGAAAATTCATTACGGCGAGAATATAAATTTTATGTGTTAAAAAGTGCAAGTAATTAATAAATAATTTCACAGCTCTCTATATCAGTGAAGTGTTATTTAATCGTGTCAAGGTTGAATAAAAGGAGTGAAGTAAAAATTATAATTTGTGTAAGCCTACAATCTTTAGCCGCATCACCCCCTGCACATGTTTCTACAAATGAATACTGACGCAGCCGAGGCAAACATAAAAATATATAATATTTAAAGAAACAAAAATACAAAATTGATTCCTAATCATTGGGGGCGAAGACTACCGGAAACTTTGTACCATACCTGCGGCAGTTACTACACCAAGTTTGGCTCCCCAACAACGGAACTACAATACATCATCTTCATCCTCTACCTGCCATATCTCAACCAAACTGCACTCAGCAAGTCAGGAGTTACATTCTCTGTGGCTGTGATTATGGTTTCATGCAGATAACGAAGGGCACGAATCTGTGCAAGATACACCATGCTCTTGAAATATCCTGCATTAAAAGAAGGAAGGAAGGGGGCAGAGATAGGTGTGAACTTTTTTCTGACCATGAGATCGGCCCTCCTCCAATCCACATGTTAGGAAATCGCCATTCTATTTCACTGAAGCAAACTGCAGAGTAATTTGTGCTGTGGAGTTAACATGCTAATTACAGGCGGTAAAATGAAATGGATGACTGAACCTGTAATCAAGTGGTCAGCGTCTTCTCAATCCAGAGGTCCAAGTACGAATTCATGCTAGGGCTTGTTAATTTTTACTTTCTCTACTACGTATAGTAGTAGGGGAAGTATTGCATTCCACCCAAAAATTCGATACCGAGATTTCACCGGAAATACATGTTTTGAGACGTCCTGAATCCAAAAAAAAGCATTTTTGGAAACATGTCCGTGTGTGTGTCTGTGTGTGTGTGTGTGTCTGTGTGTGTGTGTGTCTGTGAACAGCATAACTCAAAAACGAACAGTCGGATAAACACCAAACTTGGTATTTAGGTTCAGTATCTTCCAGAGATGCGACACGAAGGTTTTCAAGAAAATCCCCCCACCCCAGACTACCCTTTACATGGAACATTTTTCGAAAATTTTAATTTTCTCAAAAATGGCTCTAACGATTTTGATGAAAATATCATATGTTTAAGATAATGTCATGAGAAATGAAATGTATATCTCGAATTTTCTGGAAATGTCTCCAAAAGTATTCTTCATTGTGAACGACTTTTGCATAACTGGTAAACCATAAGAGATAGACAAAATTTTACTACACAAAACATGTAGATCGCGTTAAAATACACAACTTATGTCATATACATTTCTTTTGTTGAGTGAACCGTTTTCGAGATATTGCTTGTTATTTCCTTAAATTTTCCAATACTTATACTTTTTCTCAAATTCGTTATTCATTTTGTTTTTTGTCCTGGACATGCAAAGAGAATGGAATGCGCCACATAGCAACCAGCGTTAAAATATTTGACTATCGCTTAAAAGCTACCATATTCCCCTTGCATCTACAAGAAAATTACCAATAAGATTGACAACTCGATATCTCGATTAACATGAAGCATATGGAGAATAGGCGTTTGTAAAAATAGATTGTACAAGAGTAGAGAAAGTCATGTGAGTGTAACACATCAGATTTTTTTTACTTTCTCTACTACGTATAGTAAATAGGGGAAGTATTGTATTCCACCCAAAAATTCGATACCGAGATTTCCTGAATCCAAAAAAAGCATTTTTGGAAACATGTTCGTGTTTGTCTGTGAACAGCATAACTCGGAAACGAACAGTCGGATAAACACCAAACTTGGTATTTAGGTTGAGTATCTTCCAGAGATGCGACACGAAGGTTTTCAAGAAAATCCCCCCACCCCAGAGTACCCTTTACATGGAACACTTTTCGAAAAGTTTAATGTTCTCAAAAATGGCTCTAACGATTTTGATTAAAATATCATATGTTTAAGATATTTTCATGACAAATAAAATGTATATCTCGAATTTTCTGGGAATGTTTCCAAAAGTATTCTTCATTGTGAACGACTTTTGCATAACTGGTAAACCATAAGAGATAGACAAAATTTTACTACACAAAAAATGTAGACAAAATGTACACAATTTATGTCATACACATTTTTTTTGGAGTGAATAATTTTCAAGATATTGCTTGTTATTCTCTTAAATTTTCCAATACTTATACTTTTTCTCAAATTCGTTATTCATTTTTTTTGTCCTGGTAATGCAAAGAGAATGGAATGCTCCACATAGCAACCAGCTCTTAAAATATTTGACTATCGCTAAAGCCTACCAATTCCCCTTGCATCTACAAGAAAATTAGCAATAAGATTAACATCTCAATATCTCGATTTACATGAAGTATGTGGAGAATAAGCGTTTGTACAAGAGTAGAGAAAGTCTTGTGAGTGCAACACATAAGATTTTCTTTAATTAGGATCATTCCCTAGCCTGTGCAGAGTTTCACAGTATGAATGTGAGTGTGTTTCGTAGCTATAATGAACAAAATCACCATTAAAGAATTTTTTTTTCGAGCATGGCCTAAAAGTAGGACTTCTACAGTGCACACGAGCTAAAAGCACTAGTGCATAATCTTCATTGTGACAAACTTTGGTTTTAAATCCAATCACATAGCAATTAGCTTTGTATTTGCACACGTTTAAGAACTCGATTTGGTTTCATTAGATTTTACTTTTCATTATGTCTTTGTACATGATTAATTTTTCAAGGCGCTCACATTATCTGTTCACAATACAAATCGTCATACTTCAATGTATAGCAATTCGTTGTAGAGTTAACCTATATGTTATATTGGCAGCCTTCTGCTTTCTTTAATAGAATAATTACGTACGATAACCTATAAAGATTCAATGGCGGAAATTATCAATTCAGAAGTAACTGAGATGGAAGTGAAATTACACAAGCAGCAGAAACAATAACACTAGAAGTACTTACCCAAACAATCCAAAAGTCAATATGAAATAGCATTTAATCGCTTCATTGCCTGGTGTAAGACAAAACAAATAATTTCACTGAAAATTATTGCTAGGAATCAACAAATCAACAAAACAACAAAACAAAAAAATGTCGTCCTCCGTGGACTAGTGGTACCGTGCTAGCCTCTAGTTCCTAAGGTCGCGGGTTCAAACCCGGCGGAGGGCGATGGATTTTTTTCGGGCGTAAAAATCTTTGGCATGGCTTCCTTCGGAAGGGAAATAAAGCCGGTGGTCCCGTGTCGTAGATTTACGGCACGTAAAAGAACCTTAAGCCTGATAAAGAGGCCTCTGAGCAAAGCTCTTTCACGCACAATATAGAATGGGACGCCAAGGACCATAGTAGTTAAAGAGCGTCCATAAATAAAACTCAATTTAATTTTTTTTTTCAACAAAAGAACAAAATATCTGGCATCTTGCTTTTTTAACGTAATTTCTCGTTTCAAGAACCGCGTTCTAAACTGATTTCTCTTAATTTCGGGAATCATAATATTATTGATAGTTTACAAATTCGAGCGCTGTCTAATTATATCTTTGATTTCATATTACTATTTATATAGTATTTTAATCAAGACCGTTTGAGCCATTTTTCAGAAAATAAAAAAATTCGTAAAATGCTCCATGTAAAGGGTATTTGGGATGGGGGGCCTTCTTGAACACCTTCCTGTCGTATCTTTGGAAGATGCAGAACTTAAATACCAAGTTTGGTATTTATCCGAGTTCTTGTTTTTGAATTGTGCTGTTCATAGGCACACACATAAACACACGGGCCTTTTTCTAAAAATGTTTTTTTTTTGTTTTTTTGCATTCAGGTTCCTCAAAACATGCATTTACGATGAAATTTCGATATAGAATTTTATGGTGGAATGCAATAACTTGTCTAGCTACTAGTGCATGGTAGAGAAAGTAAAAATATGTTACATTCACTGATTTCTTAACCCCTATTATTTATTTTCATATATTACTTTCTCTACTACGTATAGTAAGTAGGGGAAGTATTGTATTCCACCCAAAAATTCGATACCGAGATTTCACCGGAAATATATGTTTTGAGACCCCCTGAATCCAAAAAGAGCATTTTTGGAAACATGTCCGTGTGTCTGTCTGTGTGTCTGTGAACAGCATAACTCAGAAACGAACAAAGGGATAAACACCAAACTTGGTATTTAGGTTCAGTATCTTCCAGAGATGCGACACGAATGGTTTCAAGAAAATCCCCCCACTCCAGACTACCCTTTACATGGAACATTTTTCGAAAATTTTAATTTTCTCAAAAACGGCTCTAACGATTTTGATTAAACTATCATATGTTTAAGATATTGTCATGACAAATAAGATGTATATCTCGAATTTTCTGGCAATGTCTCCAAAAGTGTTCTTCATTATGAACGACTTTTTCATAACTGGTAAACCATAAGAGATAGACAAATGTTTACTACACAAAAAATGTAGATCGCGTTAAAATACACAATTTATGTCATATACATTTCTTTTGTTGAGTGAACCGTTTGCGAGATATTGCTTGTTATTACCTTAAATTTTCCAATAATACTTTTTCTCAAATTCGTTATTCATTTTGTTTATGTCCTGGACATGCAAAGAGAATGGAATGCGCCACATAGCAACCAGCGATAAAATATTTGACTATCGCTTAAAAGCTACCATATTCCCCTTGCATCTACAAGAAAATTACTAATAAGATTGACATCTCGATATCTCGATTAACATGAAGCATATGGAGATTAAGCGTTTGTAAAAATAGTTTGTACAAGAGTAGAGAAAGTCATGTGAGTGTAACACATCAGATTTTTTTTATAAACTAGTCTTAATCTCTTTTATTATTATTATCATTATTATTATATTTCATATTAATTGAGATAAACTTTGGCGGAATAGTTTCATTAAGGACAAGGGGAATGCAGGAGACTGAAGCAATAATAAAATCTTTGAAAACCTGGTTTTGAAATTCCACTCTTTACATGTCCACGGGAATCAAACGATTGGAGGCTTACCACTTAAAAAATCTATAAAGTATTTGAAAATTGAAACCAGCAACAGCGAGTATTCAAAAATAGTTAATGCATATACGTAAAATCTATTTGAATAAATTGTGGGTTTTAACGAGATCTTACGGTTTAGCAGTTATACAAAAGAACATTTGGAATGAAGAAACTTCACAGGCTATTTGTAGAAAAAACAAGATAGGTATACATTTTATTTGTCGTGTGAATGTTTTAAACATATGGTGTTCTAATTAAAATCGTTGGAGCCATTTTTGAAAAAGAAAAAGAAAATGCATTTTCCATGAAAAGTGCAGTTTGAGGTGAAGGGATTTTCTTGGAAATCTTCTTGTTTCCGTGGAAGATGAACTTGAATACCTAGTTTGGTATTTAGCCGACATTTTGTGTTTGAGTTATGCTGTCACATACACGGGCCTCTTTGTAAAAGTGCCGTTTTTGGATTCAGGGAGTCCCAAAATGTCTATTTTCGGTGAAATCTCGATATTGAATTTTTAGGTGGAATACCATACTTCTATTTACTGAGGGTAAGAAGTGGGTAAAGTAAAAATGAAACGGCAGAACAGCGATGCAATTCGTATTTCCACTTGAGGCTGATGATTCCAGCCGATGTTTCAAAAACATTTTGAGCAGCTAAAAATGCTTGAAAATAGGATTTCAGTCCCTTTATTTGACATGTTAATACTTTTTTTATATCCCGGAATTATTTTGTAGAAACCCTTTACTACAATTACTCGGGCATGCTGATGTACTATTGAATACATTACGTAAAAGATACAGTGTTTCCTGGCAGTACGTGCAGAAGATTTGGCGACGAGGGTTTGAGCCAAGACCCTCAGGAAGAGAGGGAAAACAGGGAGTGTTACCACTTCGCTATCCACTCATCTTACCGGTTTCATTGTTACACTGTATTGTCACTTTCCCCTCTGAAATGGTTGAGTGCATGTATGAAAAATCAGCTAATGTGTTCAACAGCTCAATGAACGCCCTTGTAGAAATGCGTATGCACATAGCCGTATGGAGAGATGCCTTAGGGGTAGTGTGGCTGGAGAGAGAGAGAGAGAGGCATGTCTCGTCCGTCATCAAATCTTCTATAAAACCTTGTATTAAATGATTTCCTGGCACTTTGTGTTAGATAAGCATGCTACCTTG